>CM023453.1:113389055-113989055 GCA_013339765.2 Haemaphysalis longicornis
TTGTCACTACGCGGAAGGTCCGAAGAAAGCGGCGGATTCAAAATTCCTTCAGGCTCCGGGGCTGGAACTTCGCGGTTTGGCTGTTCTTCAAGCAAAGCGACCCTTTGTCCAAGCGGGGCTGTGCCTCCCCCTTTTGAGGTGGGACCTTGTTGTGGAACCGATGGTTCATGGAGTGCGGGTGTCTTTTGCTCGGACATGGGCATCGGCTCGGCCATTTTACTGGCGACACGTTGGCCGCCTGGTGTGGAAGGTTCGTGGAGCGGTGACGCTTTGTCTACACCTGTGTCTCTAACTGCAGGTGCATGACCACGTCTCTTGCTCTTGCTGGTCCCTGGTTGGCCGGGATGAGTTCCCTCGTGAAGTGCAGCCTCTTTGTGTGGTTCGGAACCGTTATGTCCCAGGTTATCACCGTCTAATTTGGCATCATTTCCATATTTCCCGTCCGAGCGCTGTCCTTTCGATGCGTTGTTCTTCTTGCCCGGCGAAGACTTGTTGTGGTGGGACTTCTTCCGCTTACACGATCCTGGAGGCCGCTTTTTTGGCGAAGCCGACTCTGGGGATCTTTCGCCTTGAGTCTTCTTGGATTTAGGCATATCGCCTTTGTGGAAAAGCGATTGCTCCAAAATGCAGAACCGCCGTTGATTCCGCTCTGGATGGTTCTTCAACGTCTTTCTTTGCTCATATTTGTCGACGTAGCGCGTGCTATAGGGGCGCTGGGGAGAAAACGCTCCTGGTTAGTGAAAATAGAGTATGAGCTGCCTGAACCCAAAGGTAGATTTTGGTGGAAGTTAGGTCCAGTAAAATACGTAATTAAAAGCAGGAACTCGCCTTATACTTAACTGTAGCGACGCCATCACCATCTTCTTCATCAGCGTCGCTATCATCATTATCATCCGACTCGCGCTCAAAGCAAGCTTGGCATTCGGCCGGGAGCGGCACCTCGTTCTACGCTATTTACCCTCACTGTCCCACAGCCGTCGCAGCCGAAATAAACGCGAGCTCAGCCACGTTACCTCGTCAGCAGCCTACACAATCATATCAGAACAAGATCCAAGAGAGGGCTTGGCGGCTGACCTCTCCTTGTACTCCTCACCCTGTGGCGTGGTTAAAGCGAAGTTTCAGTGTTCGCACTGCTGGCGTCTGTAACGCGAAAATGCCCTGCAGAAAGGCTAACTTTCTCTGACTGTGAGGATGAATGATAGTGAGTGAAGTGAAAGAAAAAAAAAACACTTCCCATGGCCAGAATCGAACTTCGGTCCCTCGCGTTATGCTGCCGGCGTCTATCCGATTGAGCTATTATCGCTTTTTTTTCTTTATTACATGGGAGAATACGCTCAGCCGTGGCAGTACCAGGAATACATAGTCAAGCAAACAAAAGAATACACTGAAGTTATGAGAAGCACATACACATCAAAATTCAGGCAAACACACACAAGCGTTCAAAAGAGGGAACCAGTCAGGCGGTTGGTCAAGCGAACTATACACACTATGTACAAATGCCACAGTTTCTCGGAAATAGGACTTAGTTGATCTTGGTGGCTCAGCATGCCTATCACATAAGCGGCATCGCCACAGACTGTACAAACAAATCAACACGAACATGTCATAAGGCGGCTCACCAGGATAGTCGAATGGCAAAAATCGGATAGAGAACGGCGTAATATCCATGTATTTTCTGAGCGTTCACTGTAAAATGTCCCAGAAAAAGACAGCATCTCTGCAGTCTACAAAGCAGTGATCTGGTCGAGTGCAGAGCCGACAGTCTGTCGACCAAGCTATAAACAGACCCCGGTCTTTCATCCAAGTTTTAACAGGGAGCGTGCCAGTGTGTAATTTAAAGAAAAATGTTTTAACACCTGGCGGAACACACATTTTACACACTCTATTGAGGACATCCTGGTACGGACACTGTAGGTACAGAACACGATATAAAGGTGTGGGAAAAAGCCCAGAAACCAGGGCATCAGAAATAGACTCGCGCGAAGCAGTAAATATGTACTCAAGGCTAAACCGAGCCTGTAAAAAGCGAAACGTGTCAACCACTTCTTTGAGGAAACCTCGCGGGCTTCGGGCTGCGTCCACAGACAGCGAAGACACCACAATATACGCTGTACGAAGGCCACACTGTTCTAATCCCCAAAAGTAATGATCCTGACAAACTGCGTAAAGTAGAAGGATATCGTCCCATTTCCATATGTAATGTAGATTATAAAGTCTTCGCTAAGATTTTGGCCAACCGTCTTCAAAATGTAATTGAGCTACTAGTTGGTGGCCATCAGACATGTGGCATCCGTGGGCGATCTATTCAAACTAACATACACATAGCAAGGTCTATATTGGAGTGTGTTTCGGGTACGTCAGCCGAGGTAACCTTAGTACAACTAGATTTGGCAAAGGCATTCGATCGCGTCAGTGACCAATTTCTGTTTCGTGCTCTACAGCATGTGAACGCAGGATCTTGGCTTACCGAAGGTATTCAAATATGTTATGCTAATGGCTCAACAACAGTGATAGTCAACAATCGACTAACCCAACCAATCCACCTTCTTTCATCGGTTCGTCAAGGGTGCCCATTATCACCACTCCTGCTTTGCTTATATCTGGAACCATTATGCATGCGCATAATAGAGGACATTAATGTTAGAGGGTTCACGCTATCGTCCTTCGAAGTGAAAATTTTAGCATATGCCGAGGATGTCGCTTTATTTTGTACTGACAAGGCCAGCGTGGAGAATGCTCTAGCCATTACACAAGAATTTTGCGAGGTTTCAGGTGCGGCCCTGAATTTCGAGAAAAGCTGCGGATTTTGGTTGGGAGAATGGGGAACCACACCCGATTGTTTCGCCGGAATCAATTGGAATAGAGACCTAACTTATTTAGGAGTACCCCTCTCGCAGTTTCGCAATACTGACTCGCATTGGTCGGAGCAGGCGGTGAAGCTACAGCGCCAAGTGAATGGGGACGGCAGCTGTCCATCTTTTCTCGTGTTCGGGCGTGTAACACGTTTCAAGTGCGAATGCACTTCTTAAGCGAGCCTGAAGCGTCCGCCGCCGTCCGCATAGCAACAGCTGCGGGTGCGCGCGCTCCTCGTCTTCCTTGGCAACGGGGGGAGATGGGCGCGCGCTGCCTGGCCGCTGACATGGCACATACCCACGTGGGGGATTGGCCAGAATCTCCTCGTCTTCCTTGGCAACGGGGGGAGAACGAGTTTCATACTAATTGGGGAGAAGGGCGCGCACTGCCTGGCCGCTGACATGGACATAGCCACGTGGGGGATTGGCCAAGAATCGGGCGTGAGAAGGGCTAATGCACCCGCTTAAAGGAGTACTGACACGAAATTTCAAAGCTGAGATCCGCTCTAGCAATCAAGTACAACGACAACACAAATAGGTGTCTGTGAATAAATGCATCTTTCTTTCTTTGTAGTTGTGTGTGTGTGGTGATCTCTCTTTCGCGAACATTACCGAACCGCGCAAATTCAACTCGTGCATTCGCACTTTCACATTCTTCCCCTCGGGGAAATGCGGGGAATTTTTTTTGTGACCCGACTTCTTTATGTCCTACAGGTGTTACATTGCTCACTACTCAGGATACAGGCTTTTCACCGGATTTCTGCAACCTTCATTTGGTGTTCGCGTAGTGAGCCAATGCGTCGCGACAACCTTTTTCTTGTTGTGCGAGGTGGACTTCGGGCTTGTTCATCTGTTACTTTGGCAGCTTCTTTCTCGTTTATTTTCTACTTTCGAGATGTTCAACATCCTTTTCCGAAAGCTGCACTGCAAATACGTCTTGCAAATTTTCTCCCTGAGCTATTATCGCATTCTGGGCGCACAGTATTTCCTTTGTATTCGTAGTGCGGGCGTTGGCATTGGACTTCGCCGTGAATCCTAACTCGTGCTAACGCGGTCCACTATGAGATAGATATGAGAGGCCTGCATGCGGACTAAAACTATCCGGCATGCCCGCCAAGAGGAAGAGGAGCATAGAGAGAGAGAGAGAGTGAGAGAGAGAGAGGATGAGAGAGAGATGGAGAGAGAGAGAGAGAGAGAGAACTTTATTGGTTATCGTTGCTGAGGGTAACCACCCCATAGGGAGTATTCGGGTGGGCGCTTCGTCAGACGACGGCCAGGAGCCCGTGGTCCTTGGCAGCATCTTCCGCCAGCTAGACGACCGGCGAGTAAGATATCTATGTAAGGGGCAACATCCGGACCTCCGACAAAGGGAGAGGGGCGCCAGCCCAGCTGTTTCTCTAGCCTTGCTCCACTAGTGCAAGTTGCGCCCATATTTTTAAATTGCCTCGGAAGGCTAGGTTGGCCCGTTTGCCAACAAGTCACTAACTTTATACTGCGCATCGCGACATTTTTTCGACAGTCAAACTTGAATTTCAGCCGTGCCAGCCGTCACTCAAACCTCCCCGCAACAAAGTGGCAGGGGAGGATATTGCTAGGCCACGGCCGCTCGTGCTGCCGCTCTAGCCCGGCCTTGGCTAGGCCACGAACTGCGAGGGGAAGTGACGACGAGGCAAGAAAGCCGACGAGCACGTATGGGGAGTACGCGTCGCGGCTGCAGATGTCCCGGTGGGGAGGCACGCGTCGGGGGATTTTAGCTCTTACGTGCAGCTGTTCTTCTAGTTGAGAGAGACCGGCGTACGCTCGGCGGCATCAGTGTCTGATCTACTGATAACTAGAGGCAGACCTAAGAAAAGCCAAGTTAAGGCTAGTGAAGACCACCAGCTGCGCTGTTTCGTCAGTGCAAAAAAAATACTCGTGCAACTCGCCCAACAGTACGCTATGTTTCGTCAGTCTTGGCCGAATTTTTATGGCCCTCTTGCGACATGGAAGTTTAAGTATGTTTTCAATGTTTATGGGCCCCAAAGGCCAACTAATTATTGAGGTCTTCGTTCGAGTCCTGCCGGACGCTGGTGGTCTGCACGCGGCAGGGTCTTTCCGTTCATCTCGGGCTGTCAGCATCACGTCTGCCACTATCATTCTAATTGCAATTTTAAATGATAGATTCACTCTGGCTTGCTGGCCCCACAATTCCACTTTACTGGTTTTTAGTACCTGACCATGGTGGCAGTCAGGCCAGTGATAGATCAAAGGGTGTTAAGAATCTCTCGGTCCGGACAGGCCGCTTTTGGAACCTGAATCTGGCAACGTGTGACGCACAATCCCTGCCTAGCGGGGGAAGCTTAGCTGTGTATACTTGAGGATCTCTCGGACATTAAATGGGATGTCACAGAGATAAGTGCGGTCAGAAGAAAAGGAGAACGCTTCATAGAGTTGAGTGGCGGGTATGTTTGGTTCTACCGAGGACCTTGGTTCTACCGAGGACCTCGCTAAAGGGAAGAGCAAGGGGTGGTATTTTTGATCCACAAGGAGATAGCAGGGAACGTGGGCGAATTCTTCAGTATAAACAAAACGGTCAGGGTCGTTGAGATCACGCAAAGCAAGCGCATATACGTTAAAAAAAACCTATGCGCGTATAGCTAGCTACGATGATGAGGCCGTAGATAGTTCCGGCGAAGACGTTGAGTCAGCAAGGAATACGTGGCAGAACAAAATTCATGATAGTAATGGGAGGCTTCAACGAAAAGATAGATGCAAAGAGAGGAGGAAAGAAGTCAGTGCGAAACATTTTGCAGGGAATGAACTCGCCCATCAGATTGCCCACGAAGCTCCCCTCCGGGCCCCTATCGACGGCCGCTACACAAATCCTTGTCCTCCCCCTTTGCTGCCCCACCTTAGCAGACCTTCTAAGCATCCTTCTCATGTTCCCTACCCTCCACTCCGGGCCTACCCGTCGCGAGGAAGTAATAACCTTCGGCCGGTGCAAACATATACACTGCACACACCCGCTTGGTTCATTCTATTCCATCGCACGCCAGACACTCTCGTCCCACTCTGTCCCCACTGCCTTATAATTGCATGTACAGACCATTTAAATCTCTGCGCACTGCTGCTGCAATGATTGGATCATAAATAACCCAGGAAGGCCATCTCAATCCAAATGCTGCAGAGCTAGTTGTATCCGCCTACGTGTTAACAGCGACGCAAAATAGGATAATTTCGTGATTTCAAAAAAAAACGGCCGTTCGGCCTGTTTCCGGCGCCATGTTTCTGGTCGGTGTACTTCATCACCTGTAGAATGCACTGATTTTATGCCTTCATTTTTAGGGATAGAGGTTGCTTTTCATTAGTTGCGAGTGCTTGCTGAGTGACCTCCCGCGCTTGCCTATTCTGCGACGGAATTTTTCCTCGTGGTTAGTGTCAGCACTGGACCCCTGTTAAAGGTAGCTAGGTTCTTCCACTTGTTCTAGTGTTTCGTTACCTATCCTGATGGGGACGCTTTCAACATGTTTACTTCTGATTACTTTAGATTCATTCATATTTAGTTTTAGCCCCACGGCGCATCCCTCAGATCCCAGTTTTTCAGTAATTTTTACAGTTATTCTGCAGATTCACTTTACAAGTCCATGCCGTCTGCAAATATCAAATGGCTCAAGTATTCCCCGTTTATCCATAAACCTGCGTTTTCAAAGTCAAGCTTCCTGAATAGCCTCTCCAGGCATTCTGTAAACAATTTTTGGCGACGTGTTAACTCCTTGTCGCACTTCCTTTGGGATTGAGAAATTTTACCTTTGCTTATGTAGGGTTACCCTACCCTTGCATCCTAGAAGTATTAAGCATGTCTCCTTTTTTCGTTGGTCCTTTATCGCTTTCACCACCGTGGCGCTGGTTACTGAATAAATAGCTTTTTAAGTCTGTAGATTTCAAGTAATGGGGTTTTGTACTCGCGGATTTTTCTATTGATTGATGACATAGATGCGATCTATTGTAGTGTATACTTTTATAAATGCAGCCTGTTCTCTCGGTTGTTGGAAATATAGGTTATCGTTTATGCGGCTAAACATTATCTTGGCAAACAGCTTGTGTACAACAAGCGACAGTCGGCTGATGGGCGTGTAATGCTTAAGAACTTTAGTATCTACCCTTCTTGTGAATCAGAAAAAAATTCAGAGAAGCTTGCAGTCGAGCGCAAGACTTGAATGGTGGAGCTGTTGTAGGTGAGTATTGCCGGACTCCTAGTTAAGTTTCAGTACCATCGTTTTTTTGCATAGTTGCGGCGCTAGCATTCGTCGTCATATGCATCGAAGAGGTCGTCGTCTTCTTCGCGGCGAGTGGTGGATGCAAAGTCATCCTCATCATTGTAGACCAGCTCTTAGTAAACGACTCGAAGAAGCGGTGGCGGGATCTGTTAGACATCTCGGTATGGAGTGCACACTCGTAGGCATGTCTCCAATTATCCATAATGGCTTCTAGAGAATGCGGCGGCCGCGGGGACCTCTCCAAAGCAGTGTGTCTTTTCAGCTTTTGCATTAGCGCCGGAGTTTTTTTTACATGCGCGGTAGCGATTGACGACAGAGGTGGAGTTTTTGTTTTTTCGAAAGCCGCTACGCGAGCCGGGGACTCGGCGGTCGGCACTAAGCACGCGCTAACAAGCGCTCGGCATTTTCTTTGTATTTTTTCTGCAACGGCGAACTTTCTGCTTGCCCAACAGCTGCGCCGTTAATATATTAGCATTTTTCCATCTTACGGGTACCTTTCGAAGAATAGTTTAGCAAGTTTTTCCAGTACAATATTTCCACCCTCCTTTAAAAGTTTCATGGTTGTGCCATCGTCGCCTGCAGATTTTCCTCTTTTCATGTCCTTGAGTGCCTTTTCTTCTACCTCTTTAGTTTCTGGGGGCACACCGCAAACTTAGCTTGTAGATTTAGTCATTTCCTCTGGTCCAACGTCACTAGCGTATAGCCGGATGTGAATGCGTTCCGCTGCATTTATCATCTCGTCCATATTGTACATAATGTTCCCTTGTTCGTCTCTGAGTGACTGTTTCTTCCAATTGCCAGCTTCCTCTTCGTTCCTCTCAATCTTACTCCTATTTACAACGTTTTCCTGGATTACTGCCATGTTCTACGCACTATGTAGATCGTTTTACTCGTGTTAATCCTTTTTGACAGTTCCGCTAGTTCAATTTGATCCACCGTACTCGACAATTTTATGTGCTTGCTTTTATCAGTTCCTTCGTTTTCTGAGTTACTTTTCCAGTTTGCTTGCTACGTGCTCTTCCTTCAACAGCTGTTGCTCACTCTGTGATTGCAGTTGTTAGCTTGTCATTTAAGATGTCACACTGTCCTCATTTTCACAGGTTAAATGCGAGAAATTGTTCTGAAAGGTTAGTTTAACTCCTCGTCTCGGCTCAAACGGACTACACTGTGGGTTTCCTACGCTTTTCTAGTTTCCCTCTGTCTGTTTTGAAATTGCACCTATCTTATAATCGCTGTACCGGATCTTGCCTAGCACCTCCGCGCAGACATGCAGACAGGCAGGTAGGCAGGCAGGCCGGTAGGTAGATTAGATAGATAGATAGATAGATAGATAGATAGATAGATAGAATAGATAGATTAGATAGATAGATAGATAGCTAGATAGATAGATAGATAGATAGATAGATAGATAGATAGATAGATAGAGAGCTAGATAGATAGATAGATAGGTAAGATAGGTAGATAGATAGATAGGTAGGTAGGTAGATAGATAGATCGATAGATAGATAGATAGATAGGTAGATAGATTAGATTAAGATAGATAGATAGATAGATAGATAGATAGATAGATAGATAGAAATAAAGAAGAAAGAAACGCCTGTGGGGAACAATCAGCCGCCTCGGTCCACGCAGCCGCTAAGGGTTCTCATAATGTGGCCCGCCAGTTCCCCTTGTTTCTTGAGATTTGCCGCAATAGCCGGCCACTCTCTGGTGCAATTGAGTGGTTGTGTAGGGTTCGGGGGGCACTCCCACGGAATGTGGTCCTGGGTAGGTGGGCTAAGGCAGTGGGGACATAGTGGGACGGGAGTGCCTGGCTTGCGATTGAATAGAACGAACCGAGCTGGTGTGTGGAGTGTATATGTTTGCACCGGCCGAGTTACTACTTTCTCGCGACGGGTAGTCCCGGACTGGAGGGTAGGGAACATGAGACGGATGCTTAGAAGGTCTGCTAAGGTGGGCAGCAAAGGGGGAGGATAAGGATTTGTGTAGCGGCCGTCGACACGGGCCCGGAGGGGAGCTTCGCGGGCAAGCGGATGAGCGAGTTCGTCCCCTGCAAAAAGTTTCGCACTGACTTTCTTCCTACTCTCTTTGCATCTACTTATTCGTTTAAGTATCCCATTACTATCATGAATTTTGTTCTGCTCCGTATTCCTTGCTGACTCAACGTCTTCGCCCGAACTATCTACGGCCTCATCATCGTAGCTAGTTATACGCGCATAGGCTTTTTAACGCATATGCGCTTGTTTTGCTTGATATCAACGACTCTGAACGTTTTGTTTATACTGAAGAATTCGCCCACGTTCCCTGCTATCTCCTTGTGTATCAAGAATCCCATCCCTTTCTCTTCCCTTTAGCGAGGTCCTCGGTAGAACCAAACATACCCGCTACTCAACTCCATGAAGCCTTCTCCTTTTCTTCCGCCCGCACTTATCCCTGTGACATCCCATTTAATGTCCGAGAGATGCTCAAGTAGCACAGCTAAGCTTTCCCCGCTAGGCAGGGATTGTGCGTTAAACGTTGCCAGATTCAGGTCCCAAAAGCACAGCCTGTCCGGACCGAGAGATTCTTAACACCCTTTGGTCTATCACTGGCCTGACTGCCACCATGGTCAGGTACTAAAAACCAGTAAAGTGGAATTGTGGGGCCAGCAAGCCAGAGTGAATCTATCCTTAAAACTTGCGATTGAATGATAGTGGCACACGTGATGCTGACAGCCCGAGATGAACGGAAAGACCCTGCCGCGTTCACAGAGTGCAGACCACCAGTGTCCGGCAGGACTCGAACGAAGACCTCAATAATTAGTCGGCCTTTGGGGCCTATAAACATTTAAAACATACTTCAACTTCCATGTCGCAAGAGGGCCATACAAATTCGGCCAAGACTGACGAAACAGCGTACTGTTGGGTGAGTTGCGCGAGTATTTTTACACTGACGAAACAGCGCAGCTGGTGGTCTTCACTAGCCTTAACTTGGCTTTTCTTAGGTCTGCCTTTGTTATCGGTAGATAAGACACTGATGCCGCCGAGCGTACGCCCGTCTCTCTCAACTAGAAAAACAGCTGCACGTCAGAGATTACATCATCATTAGGCTTAGCGAATCCCCGACGCGCGCTTCCCCACCGGGACATCTGCGCCGCGACGCGCACTCCCCATACGTGCTCGTCGGATCCTTGCCCCGTCGTCACTTCCCCTCACAGTTCTTGGCCTAGCCACGGCCGGGCTAGAGCGGCAGCATGCGCGGCCATGTCCTACCATTGTCCTCCCCTCCACTTTGTTGCGGGGACTTTTGAGTGACGGCTCGCACGGCTGGAACTCAAGTTTGACTGTCGAAAAAATGCCGCGATGCGCAATATAAAGTTAGTGACTTGTTAGCAAACGGGCCGCCAACCTAGCCTTCCGAGGCAATTTAAAATATGGGCGCAACTTGCACTAGTGGAGCAAGGCTAGAGAAACAGCTGGGCTGGCGCCCCTCTCCCTTTGTCGGAGGTCCGGATGTTGCCCCTTACATATATATCTTACTCGCCGGTCGTCCAGCTGGCGGAAGATGCTGCCAAGGACCACGGGCTCCTGGCCGTCGTCTGACGAAGCGCCTACCCGGATACTCCCTATGGGGTGGTTACGCTCAGCAAATATAACCAATAAAGTTATCTCTCTCTCTCTCTCTCTCTCTCTCTCTCTCTCTCTCTCTCTCTCTCTCTCCTCTCTCTCCTTGGCTGGCATGCCCGGATAGTTTAGTCCGCATGCAGGCTCTCATATCTCTCTCATAGTGGATCGCGTTAGCACGAGTTAGGATTCGCGGCCAAGTCCAATGCCAACGCCCGCACTAACGAATCCTAAAGGAAATGCTGTGCGCCCAGAATTGCGATAATAGCTCAATCGGATAGACGCCAGTACCATAACTCGAGGGACCGAGGTTCGATTCTGGCCATGGGGAGCGCTTTTTTCTTTCACACCACTCACTATCATTCATCCTCACAGTCAGAAAAAGTTGTCCTTTCTGCAGGGCATTTTCGCGTTACAGACGCCAGAAGTGAGAACCCCAAAACTTCGCTTTAACCACGCCACAGTGTGAGGGGTACAAGGAGAAGTCAGCCGCCAAGCCCTCTCTTGGATCTTGTTCTGATATGATTGTGTAGGCTGCTGACGAGGTAATGTGCCTGAGCTCGCGTTTATTTAGGCTGCAACGGCTGTGGGACAGTGAGGGTAAGTACAGTAGAACGACGCCCCGTTACTGGCCGAATGCCAAGCATGCTTTGAGCGCGAGTCGGATGATAATGATGATAGCGACGCCGTGATGAAGAAGATGATGATGGCGTCGCTACAGTTAAGTAGAAGGCGAGTTCCTGCTTTTAATTACGTAATTTTACTGGGAATAACTTCCACCAAAATCGACCTTTAGGTTCAGGCAACTCATACTCTGTTTTCACTAACCAGGAGCGTTTTCTCCCCAGCGCCCCTATAGCACGCGCTACGTCGACAAATATGAGCAAAGAAAGACGTTGAAGAACCATCCAGAGCGGAATCAACGGCGGTTCTGCATTTTGGAGCAATCGCTTTTCCACAAAGGCGATATGCCTAAATGCAAGAAGACTCAAGGCGAAAGATCCCCAGAGTCGGCTTCGCCAAAAGAGCGGCCTCCAGGATCGTGTAAGCGAAAGAAGTCCCACCGCGACAAGTCTTCGCCGGGCAAGAAGGACAACGCATCGAAAGGACAGCGCTCAGACGGGAAATGTGGAAACGATGCCAAATTAGACGGTGATAACCTGGGACATAACGGCTCCGAACCACACAAAGAGGCTGCACCCCACGAGGGAACTCATCCCGGCCAACCAGGGACAAGCAAGAGCAAGAAACGCGGTCATGCTCCTGCAGTTAGAGGCACACGTGTAGACAATGCGTCACCGCTCCACGAACCTTCCACACCAGCCGACCAAGGTGTCGCCAGTAAAACGGCCGAGTCGATGCCGTGTCCGAGCAAAGACACCCGCACTCCATCAACCATCGGTTCCACAACAAGGTCCCACCTCAAACGGGGAGGCACAGCCCCGCTTGGACAAAGGGTCGCTTTGCTTGAAGACAGCCAACCGCGTACTTCCGCCCCGGAGCCTGAAGGAATTTTGAATCCGCCGCATTCTTCGCACCCTCCGCGTAGTGAACAAAGTGCAAACTGCTCCCGGACGATTCCAGACGAGAAGGTGTCTCGCACAGAGTCGCCAAGAAAAGTTCCCCCGGCCTCCTACTTCGACCGCCAAAGGCACAGTTTCGGATGACCCTAGCAGGGACGTACCTGCGACTTCAGGTGGCCTCTCCCAAGCACCTGCATGACGCACCCTCCCTCGTTCTGCCATTGAGGTCGATCGCCGAAACCAACGGTGGGTCTACACGTGGGCGCGATGGTAAGTTTCTTTTTGTCGGGAAATTTATTAGCTCCCTCTTACACCGCATTCACGTTGCGATCATATGGCGCCGTGCATCATGTCCTGTCCTTGATAGCACCGGAAGAGAAACATTGTGGACCCACATGAAAAATATTATTGGCTGTTGCGTACTTTCAACGAGTACTGATCGAGGGTTAACATGGTCGCAATGGCTTGCCTACGCATGTTCGCTTCCATTTCTTTGGCGACCGTGCCGAGTCGCGCGTCACGATACAGAGTACGGTAAAAATGCATCGCGAAGTACGAGTGGCGGAAACACATGACGACTAATCGTTTTCTACAGCCTTTTGTCAATGCCGTGTGTGTGTTTTGCGTGCAAGTGTGTGTCTGTGTGCGTGCTGTGCGTGTGTCTGCAGTGTGTGCGTGTGCGTGCATGCGTGCGCGCTGTGAGTGTGTGTGCGTGTGTGTGCACATTCACCGTGTACGAAGAGAAGAAGAGCATCGTTAAGCTAACAAAGGGCTTCATTTCATTTTTTGCACTCAAATTTCACACGAAGGCCTTCAGCCATTTATGGGCTGGTTTGTGTAGAAGGCGAAAAAATTACTCTTGATTTGTAGCTGTTAACAAAGTCACCGTGTAATGATGTCTGCAAAAAAAAAAAAAAAACAGTGCTGCGTGGCTATGGTGCCTCTACGGTCCTCAAACGTAGCATAATTCGTTCTAAGCAATCTTAAAAGTCACATCGCACAGCTTTTGCCTTCGGGCTGCCTCTAAGACGGAAACGCGCGCTCACACACGTATGCACGCTCACAAATGTGGATATTGAGCCTTCTGACTTTATCGGATGCCTAGTAAAGCCAAGATCATTTGAAGGTCTTCCTCCGTGCGAAGCAAGACAACTTCTTTGAATTCCTGCAGGAAAAATCAATTTCCATCTCTAAGCAGCAGCATGTCCTTGTGAATTTCATAACTGGTTTCAGCAGCTCATGGTGTCTGAATTGTTTTTTGTTCTGCGCAGGTCGCTCCAATGGCTTCGTTTACGACCTGGTGCGACGGGCGTATCCGATTGGCCCTTGTCCCGCGGACACGCCGTCCGGTCCAATGCTACGCGACAGGCCTTGCCAACCCGCGATGGTAGATTGCGCCCTGATCGCTTTCGTCGCCACCTGTACGCTTGCCATTCTATGGGCGGTGTTCTTCGGCACTGCGAGCCCGAGGTGAGACGACGCGTTTTCGAGGCTCTACGCCAGTCAACGTCCACTACTCCGCCTTGAATTCGCACGTAATTTCCGAACGTTCGCGCTTGGCTGGGTTCTTTTTTTCTTCGCGTGATCACACTGCGAAACTAAACATCATCCGGCTGGGAACGAGCCCTTCATAATTGTACTCTAGTTGGAAGAGTTGCAGGATATGAGGTCTACTAAGCTCTGCGATAGGCCTCCGCAGGACAACTCAGCTTTTACGAATTTGCTCACAAGTCGTTCTATCAATCAGTTTCGCGTAATAACTGCCTAAAGGACAAAACAAGCGGTGAAGGGAAAGGACAGGCCCAGTTCCGCGCTAGCCCTGTCTTTTCATAATTTCAAATGCTCCTTTTCTGTACCTTCATCTCCTGTCTTTGCGCTGTTATTAGCTACATTTACGCCAGGTTGCCGAAGTTAGTTTTATTTACTTAAATAAGCTGACGGGTCGCTGAATAACATAAAAAAGAACGATTGGTGACGATGAGCCTGCAAGACATTACCGCGATAAATGCTTGTATTGGGTTTAGTTTGAAGCAAGGATATAAGGCGCATTTCTTGACGTTCTTAGGGACCATGTTTCACGGAGATCACAGTCATATGCAGAGTCCGAGTTAGACTTGAAGGAGTAAACCGTCCTCCACCTGGTTCCTTGACTACCCTTTATAGGGTTCAACAGGAAAGCCGCATGTTCTTAGGGACCATGTTTCACGAAGATCACAGTCATATGCAGAGTCCGAGTTAGACTTGAAGGAGTAAACCGTCCTCCCCTGGTTCAGTGGCTAAGGCGTTCTGCTGCAGAGCCGAAGGACCCGGTTTGATTCCCGGCTGCGGCGGCCGCTTTTCTGATGGAGGCGAAAAGCAAAAAAAAAAAAAAAAAAAAAAAAAGCGCCCGTGTGGTTCGACATTTCGGCGCACGTTTGAAGATCCCCAGGTGGTCAAAGTTAATCCTGGAGACCCTCATTGCTGCGCGCCTTATCGCCTGGGTAGCGTCGGCACGTTAAACCCACAATCAATCAATCAATCAATCAATCAATCAATCAATCAATCAATCAATCAATCAATCAATCAATCAATCAATCAATCCCAATCAATCAATCAATCAACAATCAATCAATCAATCAATCAATCAATCAATCAATCAATCAATCAATCAATCAATCAATCAATCAATCAATCAATCAACCAAATCAAATCAAAACCGGCCTCCCCCGTTGTGGTGGCTCAGTGGCTAGGGCGTTGTGCTGCTGAGCCCAAGGACGCGGGCTCGATCCCGACCAAGGTGTCTGCTTTTGTGAAAAAAGCGAAAAGCGAAAAAACCAGCTCGTCGAGGTTTCGGAGCACGTGAAGGATACAAGGGTGGTCCAAATTAATCCGGAGCGACTCACTACGGCGCGCCTCATAGCCGAGGTGTACCTTCGGCGCGTTAAACCTCACAATAAAAAAGTGACATCGCTGGATGTGGCCTACTGACTGCCCTTCAGAATACACTCCGAACTAATGTTTGATAAGCGGGCATTCGCACAGGACGAAAGACAAGGAAAAGCCATGGAGAGGGACGTATACGCCTCGAGCTTTGCGATCGCTGCGCCGCCTGCCGCCGCTTCTTCGCCGCGTTGACGGGATTCGCGCTGCGCGGCTGATAGGGGCTCATGCAGTGTTTTGGTTCTCTTTCGCTTCTTTTTGCCCTTCCGCGCCCTGAAAAACTGATCATGGTGACGCCTGTAAGTAGACATTACGTTTAAGGCACTGCAAAAGCCGCTGTGTCTTGGTAGGGTGCTCAAACGCCAGCAATAGCTATCCGGGAACGCGGTCCTGCGCCCTTCTTGGCCGCTGTTACTGGCGTCGGCGACAGCAGCAGCATGCCACCGCTTTCACCTCCGAATACGTCCGGCACACGTGAATTCTTTTGCCGCCTCTTTCGGACCTGATACGGGCACAGTGAAAGGTGTGTTTCGCTTTGCAGAGCGGACAACGAATGCGGACTCGTTTCGAATAAATGCGTCGTAAAATTATACGATTGGGGCATGTGATTACCTAATACCTGACAATAACTTGTGCCTTTTGCAGAAAGAGAGGCCACGCAAACATGTTAAGTATATTCCAAGTCTGTGGGTCGTTAAATATGTGCATAACCCCGCCTGATAGCAAGGACCAAGGAGAGTTAATGAAACCACGGAATATGAATGGTCTGCCCAGTCCGGAAGAAACAGAACAGCTCGTGCGGGAATGAAAATCCCAGTGCAGCTTCGGAAAAACTAAAGACGTTCGTCTAAACTTCAGCTGGGTAGGACTCACGAGACCAACTAGTGTGCGAAATGCACTGCTATGTTGCGAGACATAGGGAGATGGGGGAGGGGGACGCTTAACAATCGTTGTGTACGAATGCGGAGCGAAATCAAGGAATTAATGTTTAGTAATCACAGATGTGCCGAGATTTCGGCACACGTTAAAGATCCCCAGGTGGTCAAAATTAATCCGGAGCCCTCCACTACGGCGCGCCTCATCGCCTGCGTTGCGTCGGTGCGTTAAACCCCACAATCAACTATGCGTTCACCTTACTATAGTTTTTAGACTTCAACGAACAGCTGGTCACTCGGCGGACGCATTTTTTGAAGTATACAAGGTCACAGCTGATAAACGGTGCCGTTAGAAGAGTGGGATATCTGATAAGGCCCTCTGATTTCCGCTTGTGCTAGATTCTGCAGGCTTCCTGCGTCGTATGACTATGCTTCGAAGAAACGTTTAGTCGCTGACGCGCATTACTCTGAAGCCCTTCTCCGCGCTTTTCACTGAGGATATATGTAGCATATATAAATGTTTGCGGGCGCTCAGCTCCCGACAAGACGCCCCGGCATTAATTTTTTTTGTCGTGCGCTGATCCCGGGTGTAATTTTGGATTATCCATCTTACTTATTTCGTGGAATGTTCATGAAATTTATATCCATGGTAGTGATCAATATCTGAGGTATGATATTGGCAAGCATAACTGGCGTGCTGTCAGGTATGAGTGCTCCGCGGTAGGTTATATAAGCGCACAAAACTGATTTACATCGTATTGTATAGCCATAGCATGACCATCTGGGGAAACTATGCTTACGGAGACACTGTTAGTAAATTTCAGGACAGTGAAATCACAAGCATCTTAATATGCATTTCCCGGTTTTGCGACGCCGACCTGTGACGCACATCTGGCGCTTGTACAGACCGAATGTACCAGACTATGATCGCGTCAGACACATTTGCTCTCTCGTAAATGTGCCACATTTGCGAACACAGTGACTGCTCCACATAAATATGTATTTCCGACGCCTACAAACGGTAAATCTCAGTCGTGAACGGGCTCAGAAAGCAGCGGTGACAGTGGGGAGCGGGCCGGAGACTCCCGCGGCTGCTTTCGAAACGGGCCGCTAGGGGGATTTCAGTGGCGCCCCTACAGGCCGCGCTCGAGGCGTATAGTCGCCATTTGCTTCGCTGTAACGAAGGTACTAAAATCTTGTGCAAATACCTCCCCCAAGAGTTCAAAAAAGCACGGCATTCAAATCCCGAAGTGTGTAGAAGCCACGGTGCTTTCTTTGGATAGAGTCTTAAGCTTTACCTGTTCTGTAGAAGAGCAGAAGAGAAAAGTCATCACGAGCAGTATTGTCGTCGGCTTCACGCCACCTCGCGTCGCATTTTGCAGGTCCGCTTCGCTGCGGGCAGGAAACAGAAAGTGGCTCGCCAGTGAGAGACACCTGTGCGAGAGGTACAGTTGTAAGGAAGCCGTGGACGAGCTGAAGGCAACCGCAGACTTGTCCGTCTCCCCCTGCGAGGACATCTACAGATTTGTTTGCGGCAACTGGCGCGCTTCTCTAAACAATGGCCCAAATGCAACATACTGGCATAAACAACGGCGGAGATACGTCGACGCTGTGGATGCTGGCATGCAGGCCATCCTGAGGGAGAGAATTTACCACTCAGAATCAAACCAGCGGATAGCTGCATTCTACCAGTCTTGCCTCGACATCTTTGCAAACAACTACAGTAACCTTACCAGAGCCTGGAAAGCCGCCGGCCTTCGCGTCCAAGAGTTCATGAACGCTAGTGATTTCAGAACGCTGTTCTCGCTCATGATCGACCACGCCAACCGCTCTGGCTTGACTACAGTCTATAACATACGCATCATCGACAGCAAGACAGCCGAAGTCATGCCCGGCAACGTGATCAACTCTGGATCCGGCATGGCCAGCGACGAGTTCAGGCACATGCTCGTACACGCGGCGACGGAGACTCTTTATTCAAAGGCCAGTTTTTCCTATGACAAGATAGCCGACGTCGACGATGCTCTTCGTGAAGCAACGCAGAAAATGACTGATGCTGTCATCGAACAGTCCTTTCCGTGGACATTTGTGACACCGACAAGGCTCGTGTCTGGTGCAGCAGTTTTCCCCGGAATTCGACGAGTGCTTCAGCAGGCATTCGTTTCATAATGACGGACAGACTCAATGCCATCCGCGCCATTCTGGAAACTCTTGCCAGTGCGGACTTGGACTCGATGAAGCTGTACCTTCTACTGGTTCCTGTAGCCAGGTTTATGCAGCTGGAGCACTGGATCCGCCGAATCCCAGCCTTTCTTTCGAGCGTGGCATGTGTAGAAACCGTCGAAACGCACGCGGGGAGCCTCTTCAAACACTGGTTTATCACTAACACTTTAGGAGAGGCCACCGTCGATGGCGTGATTCAGATGGGAGCAGAAGTCCAAAGAGAGTTCAGGAGTTTTTCGAAGAATTTCAAGAATCTTGTAGTTGACAACAACGAAGTATATAAAGCAGTGACCTGGATAGAAGGTGAGCAAAACACAGTTTGTCGTCAACTCGTCGTCAACTTAGTCGTCAACTCAGAGCTGAATTTCGATATACAGGAAAGAGCGAATTCAGTGCTAGCTGCCAGAGCGGGCAGTCTGGGTATAACACCAGGTGCCTGATTCGCGATGTCCTTGCACGATGTCCTTGTGTAAGGAACAGAGGCGAAAAACAAAAACTTCTATGTGTATACATAGAATATCCGAACTTAATCTGGAACCACTTTTGTTTATCAGTGAGCCTTGGAGGATGCCGTTTCATATTTTACCGCGTGTTACTCTTCGATAAAGCATTACGGATTTAGCTGTTTTTGTGAGCGACAATAAACTGTAAACTAGGAATACCGCTTATATGCAACAGAATAACGGAACCCCGGTAACAATGGCATTCGATAGTGCGAACCGCAACCTATTCTCCGGCGCCGGAGGCCGATCCACACGATGCCAGGCTGCAAGCAGTAAACGCATAACATAAGCTAGCACAACGATTGTATAAATGAGTAAGTTTCTAGAGGTGGAAACCTGGCTTGAGCGATGATCTCGCGTCTGCCAGGTAAATGGCGAACGGGCTCGAGAAGGGCAGGCCAAAAACTGAAGGGTACAGCCACGCAATAGAAAGTAACGCAACCTTCAGCAAACTAATCCTTTTTTCTCCAGCATTTTGCGAAAAATGAAGTCACGGGAAGTTTGTTTTCAGATCTACGCACGGAAATATCGAGTCACGAACTTCCATCCAGCCCACGCTACGGGGACGACTTCGTCTCTAACCTCATCCTGTCAGCGATGTCTGGTGTCCGAATCAAGCGTGATGACATCGTTTCCCGCATGGCCGCATTAGCTGCGAATAGCACCAGCCTCCACGTCAGCGACGGAAGGATTCCACAGTCCGACAGGGAGGCAGTTCGCGTTGACCCTGTCCCATTCCTGTTGCCTGACTTCTACTACAGCAGGGCACAGTTACGAGTCATCAACTACGGCAGTTTGGGCGTGATTCTGGGTGAAGCCATGTTCAGCGGTCTTTCCAAGGCTGAGGGCACCAAACTGTATGAACGTTGCTTGGCTGCGAGGATCCGTCGGCAGTTTGGTGTCGCTCTTAGCAAAGTGAGTCTCTACGCCGAAGCGCAATGATAAGCTGGTGTGTCCTTGTCTTTGGGGCACCGGTTAAAGGGGCCATAAACACATAATACACTCACGTTCAGTTTGGAAGAACTCGCCTTCGGTATCTTACTCAGCTCTGTTGTAGCCGCCAACAACGTTGTTTTAGAAAAAAAAGGCAAGAAATAAATAAAAAAAATTAAAACTTGCACTATATGACGTCAGCGGTGACGCATTAGCTGCGGCGGTGGCGCAATAAAGGTAAAATAATTATACTATAGCTTTCAATGTGTTAAATGCACTTTAGAGCCCAAGTAATACGATCGAAGACCAACCACAATCGTCCAGTAATGTTCCTGGCGGTGACGTTGGCCTTCGGCCGCCAATCGCGCGAGGAAGAGTCTCTGACGTCATGAAGGCATTGCCTGAAAGTAGCCGGGGAGTAGCTCTTTCTCTCTGTGCTTCTTTGATATGTATTTATCAAAGTTTCCGACAAAATTATTTTTTTATTCGGACACAACAGTCCCCGTAATACCGTACTTTGATTTTGTTCCATTTTCCCTTTTAGCGTCCGAACATGAACTTGAAGATTAACCTAGTTTGACCTATTTTAAAATAAAATGGATGCAACGTACCTTTCAACACGTCAAAGCTTGACTTTTGTTGTGAAACGTGTAAACATCTCAATCAGTAATTTTGGACAATGAGTGTTCTTTTAAAGATATATATACTCAGCCCTTTTGTAAAGGCGATGTTTTTGCCCAGACTGCTTCTTGTTTAATGACTGACTTAACAGTATTTACAGGAATATCGGGCAACATTGAGGTTATCAGCCATCCAAAGCTGCTCCGTAATAAACGGTCACACCTTGTTGTTTTCACTTCGGTGCGACTTAAAATAACCACGTATTAGGCGCGATGTCGAACATGGGGCCATGTTTTGTGCTTGGTGTTAACTTTACAAGAACAAGTTGCCGAAAAATTCGAGTAGAAAAAAAAAAAAACCGGATGACCATAAATTGTGAACGCGCGTTCGGAATGGCCTATTGGCAGAGAAATCGTAATATTCGTGCAATCGTAATATTCGTGCAAATGGTAATATTAGCGGTCACTTGTATATTTATTCAATCAGCTTTATTTACTTTTGTTTTGCATAGCCTTTTTCTCTGGTCTGCCTAAGCACTGAATGCTCGTTGCATTTCCAGGCAGTTGGTGTAAACGTACATAAAAGAGAATAAGCACATAAATTTAAACATAACAAATACTTCTCGCTTAAAAATGGCATGGCAGAATTATGCACTGCAACACAACACAAACAGCAAAAAACATACATGTAGACAGCAAGAATTCTTCATCAATATATGTTACCCGAGACACAATATTCTCGAACTTTGTTAACCATTTTGCTTCGTGTTTTTAAATAATGTATATTGTTTCGAAGGGCATTGAAAATTCAGGCACGTAATGTTTCCTCATTTTTCCTCGAAGCTTGTGTACGCTTGCGGCTTTAGGAAACTGTTTTATTAGCGTTCTACTTTTCTTAACAGGAACTTTGAACTAGTCGCAGAAATAATATCGTGTTAGTATCCCGTACTGAAAAAGCTGGCGCGCTCTGAAGTATACTTAAATAAGAGTGCCGGTCCTCTATTTTTGCATATTGAAACTTTCTTCTAGAAGCAATACTATTTACAATTCTGTTAATTACTCGGTTTATACATTTTTGTTTAGGATCTGAGCAGCAACCATGCAAGGTAATTCCATAATTCAAAATCCAGTCCGCTGGTTCTCTATATATGGTTTCTCTCAATTTCAATGGTGCCTTCCCTCTCAAATTGTGAATCATAGCTACTATACCCCTTAATTTCTTCCATACAAAAAAGACATGATTATTCCACGGGAGGTGTTGGTCAATGAAGAGGCCTAAATATTTTACTTCGGTCTCTAATGTAAGGGGCCTACATTTAGAAGAGCTGCATTGATATATAAGCAAATGTATAGGCTCATCCAGACAAACGTTGTGTGGGTTTCTGAAGCATACTAATTTGGTTTTCTGTGGATTTGCGAAAATGGAATTTTGTTGGAAGCAATCAATGAATTTGTGAATGTCATTTTAAAAACTGTTTGCTCCGCAGAAGGAGCCGGCGATAGTAAGAGCTAGAGCAGTGTCGTCTACACACTTGAACACGTTCGAGTTTAGTGGGAGTAAGCTAAGATCGGTAACTCATATATTAAAAGTGTGAAGGCCTAGTGCCTGCCCTGAGGGTCTCTACACTGTATTTTTTAAGTCCGCTATACTCTCGCTGGAGTTCTACGCATGGAAGTTGTTGTGAGAAATTACTCGTAAAGAACTGAAGAATCTCCCCACGAAATCCCAAAGAGCGAGCTTTTGTAAAAACATCAATTTAGGGTTTCCCGTGCGAATGCTTTCAATAGGTCTAAAAATAACATTAAAACGGCTTCGTTAGTTTCAACACAGGCGTTAACGAGTTCCGAAAATTTCCTTAAAAGCGAATAACCATTGCTGCTTTATTTTGTGGCAAAACGAGTGAAGGTTTGTTATTGCCCAAATTTGGGGATTCCTAACCATTTCTAGCTAAAGGGCAGCTCAAGAGATGTTTTTAGACAGGTGAAACCTTTCGGAATATCCATCACAGTTTTTCCCTTCTGTTGTCGCTGTTGGGAACGACTGCGTTACTCCTATGGGCTGGTGACCGTTTAGGCCCAATTACAATGTTTGAAGCGTGCTGCGATAAGGTGCACATCGGTTCGTCCTTGAAGGAGCCATGAAGAGAAAATACAACTTTGTTTAATTTGAAAGAACTAGGATTCAGTATCTCACTCAGCTCCATTAGAGCCACAAAAGATGTTTTTTAACGAAAAAAAAGCAAGAACTATTTAAATACTTTCAAATTTTGCGCCACAGTGACGTGTTATGAGCGAGAATGACGTCAGATGGGCCAAAAATAAAATATAGTTTTCAGTGCGTTAACTGCACGTTAGCATTCAAGTGATGCGGTCAAATGGAACTAGAGGCCTCATTACAGACACCCAGTCATGTGTCGTCGCGACAGGTCAGTTAGGCGGCCGCCAATCGCACAAACAAGGTTCCGTGAGGTCATAGCAAAGTTGCGGGAAATTGGCTAGGGGGTCGTGACTGCTTCACATGTTTTCTTTCATATCGCCGTTATTTTTTTTCGAAGATTGCGATGATATTGGTATCATTGTTATCGGGACTAAGCAGTCCTTCTAATAAACCGAACTTGTATTTTGTCTTCATCGCTCCGTTAAGACGAAGCAGCACCCCTGAACTATATCGTAGCAATTGTAGGGTGCGGGTCTTCCGCTACTGGGCTTTGCGTGTCACTGACCGGTGCTTGCGTTATGAGAGCACATGTTTTAAATTCTCACGCACAGTCACCACCGTGCTAAAGGAAACAAAAGCTCGATCCCACTCGCGCGAGCTAGTTGCTATGAATGGCTCCAATATTGAGGCAGAAAAAAGTGGCCGCGGGTCTGCCTGCTTCAATGAAAATGTGTCTTCAAAAGACTTTAGTCTTCCTCCGCTCTTGCCAAGCAACTCATCTCCCGCTCTCCGCTCTCGCCTCTGACGCCTTTCCTCTCCAATTCATTCTTCTCGTGATGAATTGAACGGAGTTTGTTCAATGCAGTTCAATTTTCCCGCGTTCGAACTGATTGCGCGCCATCTTCTGTGGCAACGTGAATCCTTTTTCTTATCTTTGTTTCTTGTTCTACTTGGAACATTACGACCGTGAGCTTTGTTCCGTTTGCGCTTGTTTTTATTTTGCATGTGTTGGAGTTTTGCACGGGAATTTTTAACTCGGTGCTCTTTGTTTTTTGCTACCTTAGATGCCACCGCAACGTGTATATTTAAGTAAAGAACGTGGGAACTACTGGTACCAACATTCTGTCTCAAATGTGTTTGAGGTTTCATTTGCGCCAAATAATGGGGACCTGAATGACTAGCGCTGACTAGCGCCAGCAGTTTTAGTTGTTCGCAACGGTTCTTTTAGCAGGAAGGCTTATTTGAGAGATACACAGACGAAGCAGAAATTTCGCGTTTAAGTCGCCCAACAATGACTATAGTTTCTAAAAGTCCTCATGGAACGCTGTGTTCTTTGCGCAGCCGGAGCAAGCACAGGCTCTGCGAACAATGTGGGCCCTGGAGACGTCGCACAATGCGGCCATATTTGACCCTGCCGGGCCGGAGACATGGCTGAAGACTCGCCTGTTCTTCATGCGCCACATGCGGACCTTCTGTGGCGAAGCGGACGAGGTTGCCAAGCCGATGCGACTGGCCGCCATGATGCTCCCGAAGTTTTCGAGCGCCTTCAACTGCACTACCACTGCGCCGCCCCCTTACCCCCTTGACTGTAATGAAGCTGTAGTGGAACTTCATTAGAATTCTAGTTTTGAAGCATCCTAGAGTCCAACTAAGTATTCACAATAAATGTAATTACACCCGACCGCGTTATGGTTACTCCCTTTGCGCCTCACCAGCGTGTTGTTATCCTTCGCAACTAAATGCATTCCGGTGGTTGACACGTGATGTGTTAAAAGCGTGAATGTGTCCGGACTACGAAAGACAAGGGTACTTGAAATTCGGTAAGAGAAGACACCGTTATTCAGCGAACATCGAGGGGTGATGCGAGTTAAATTGAGTACCGCACGTTGTTAAATAAAAACCGCGGGCAACTCGTACATTGTTGTTGTTTAGCTTATTTCTTCGCATTATTGTGTTTGCCGATTTTATGTAGACCAGGTCCCCGTAGAGTACCAGAAGTGCGTAGCGCAGCCGTGGTAACGCTTCTAAAACGAAGCTGAAAAATTCTCGACGGAAAGAAAGCTCGTGGTCCCGTACAAGCATGCAAGACTGCTCCGGCGCAGTTCTAGGCGCATGCGCGAAAAATCTGGTTGAAGAGGAGCTAGAAGTAAGGGTACAGAGATGGGCCGGGTTTGTCGATGACGTAGGTGTGCACTCGCATCCACCGACGCCGGTAAGTGGGAACATCCCATGGGGGGAGGTGGGGTGAAAGTCGTCAACCGCGTTACCCGTTGCGAAAGTATTTTTTTTTGTACATAAAGCTGTTGGCACCCAAGACTTCGAAGCGTCACGTTAAGCTTAAGCTTGTCCACTTTGGCGCATACGCTAGTGTAGCAAAATGTTACATACCCGCAGGAGGAGAAGGAGGAAACAACTTATTCGAACGAAACGTTAAGCGTCAGAATGTCCTCGGCCCAAGTTCACCAACGCCAACTGGACCGTCAGATGGTCCGAGGCTAGCCAAGCCCACCACGTTGAAGAGTGTCACATACTAGACGTGGTGTACGAAACAGCGCCTTGTAAGACATAAATACTGACGCAAAGAGTAAATGATGATGATGATGATGATATAGGCCATCTGGCGAAGTTCGGCGCCAGTTCCTTCGCATTCACTACACTATAACGAGTGCTGCATCACAAGTTCATTCATGATGAGGCCATCATAAGGAGTCCTTAGCTGACCGAGTCATTTTTGCTTTAAAACGTCGTTTATACAAAAAAAGCATTGACAACAATTTGCAAAGAATATGCTCATGACGCAGCGATATCGGCGGTATCCCCACAATATTTTTTGATCCAATGCCTGGATATTGTTGTCCGCACTTACCTGTTTGCTTACCTCGAATACAAAACAACCATATGTCAGCTGTAGGAGTGCAACGAACCAATGCATGCGCCATGAAAAAAAGGCGGTAAAATACGGTGACAGAGAAATGAAATTCAAAGTTTATTGTCGTGTTTCTCTTTTTAGCGTCACTGCCTTTTTCCACGACGTTTTCCACGATGTATCAATGCCAACTCGTCCAAATTTTTATTGTGCTGAGCGAGTGAATTTAAGAATGACGTGCGAACATTCTTAATTATGCTCTGTAAACAATGCGATTACGATTGCATGGCAGTATGTGTCGGCGAAGTGTATTCGTTTCACACCTACCCCTCTCTTACCTTTTTTTCCCACTTCCCTGGCTTCCTTCCACTCCTTCCTCCCTTGCCTTGACTTTATCCAGCCTCAAGGCGATGATGATGATGATTGCTATTGGTATCCCCTTTGTAGCAGGGTGATGACGTGTCATCTTACGAAAACGGACTAATATACGTATGTTTTCCACTCTTGGTTCATACTAGCACTGCTTAAGGCAGGCACAAAACACTTACTACGCACAAAATACTTTTTTTTCCCGTTACAGGAGGTAACTGTCCTAGGCAATATTCCCCTCTCTGCTTTTCGTCCACCAGCATTCTAATCTTTTCGTCGCCTCGACAGTCTTGAAGTTAACTTCCTCTGTGATACCCTTAAACCCTAGGGCTTCTAGAAGCCCAATATTCCCTTCATGTAGATTTGGGATGAATACCCTCGCATTCTAAGCCACTATGTGCCGCATAGTTTGTTTCTTTTCCGCAGACCACGCATACACCATCATTTGTGAATACTTCCCCACAAAGCTCTTAGTTCGCAAGCAACCTGCTCTGGCCTCAAAAAGCAAAGAACTGCCTTGGGAATTATCGTAGAAATTTTCCTTTCTGATGTCCAACTTCTCAGCCGTGTAGATCTCTAACGACGTTTATAGCTTACAATTTTTCTCTCCATTTATTCGTTTCTACCTGCCTTGTCTCTTTTTTGGTTACCTTGGTTGTTTTGGATTCTACACTGTACTTTCCGTATTTCATCGTTAGCCTTCTAGTCTTCCTTAACCACGGCGTGTCCACGCTTTTCAAGTATAGGTACCTAAAAACCTTAGCTGCCCACCTACGTTAATCCATTGCTCTCAATCTCATCTCAAAACATATTTTGCTCTGCGCTTCTCGAACTTCAAACGACGCCCATCTCATATCTCCCTGCACTGCTTCGTTGGTTGTTTTACCATGCGTGCCTAAGGCCAAACGGCCTACCGTTCTCTGGTTCAATTCAAGGCCTGATAGAATGTCTGATTTTAAGCAGAGTACAGCATTCGCAAATGTGAGCCCCGGAACCAGTACTCCTTTCCACATTCCTCTCACTACTTCATATTTGTTATACCCCCACAGAGCTCTATGCTTCATTATAGCTGCGTTTAGCTTTCCCTTACCCTTAAGTTGCTCCTCGTGAGTTCTTAAGTAGTTATCCCCTTCGTTTATCCACACTCCCGAATATTTATATTCCTTCAGTCAGGGTAATTCGCCCTGCTGGAAAGACCACTCTGTCCTTGACCTTCATCGAGGCTTCAATCTGACAACGTCGCCGACGCCACCGGCTTTCTTCGGAATAAAAATAGTGCAGCTAGCGCATTATATACTCGTTTCGGCACATGGTCAGGACCACTCAGCAGCAAGAAAAGGTGATAAGCAGGCAGGGAACGTGTGTGCAGGTCTAATACGGTGCTTTTTATTTGGCGTGCCGAGATAAAACTTGTACTGATAATTAATGAACGCCTTCACGCTCCTGTACCAGTGTACGATAACTTGTGCCCTACAAAATTCACCGTTAACATTGGCTGACACATCAAGACAGAACTGGCTTCCTTTTATTGGGAATTTTCTATCGCCTTTTTAAATATACCTTACGTGACTACGCAAGCGTAAAAAGCACCTGGACCTTGTGACTTCCGGAGTTCGGACTTGTCCAAAATAGAACAAACCATGACAGTTTTCCGCACACAGTTATAACTACGGTGCATTGTTATAGTGGCTAGAAGACATTTTGTGGAAGGTAAAGCGCCGCGAATGGCATGGACTTCTAAACTCGTTCACAAACGCGCATTGCTTCTTGACGTATGTCAGACCACAAGCCCATGACGTCGGAACCGTGGGTGTTTTCGGCGATCGTAGCCTCCATGCGTCTAAGCTGGTCCGGTGAGAAGCACTCCTTCCAGCCTCCAACCTTGGCCTTCCTGACGAAGTTATGACACTTGCTGTTTCCTCCGTGAGCCACTTTAGACGAGACGTCCAGCTCCTTTAGCCTTTCGTTCACTTTGGCGTCATGGTGCTCTGCCAGATTTAAAGCCATGATCTTCCGCATGTTCTCAGGTCCACTCCTCTCTATGATGATGTCGACTAGCTTCTTGCCTTCTGCGCCATCGGTTTCCAGCATGTCTCCGTAGCGTTCCCCGATGAACCGAGCCAGTCGCAGAACTGTCCCCCGAGGGTTCTTTTTGAGTTCCTCGTACGTTACGAAGAACAGGTTGGGCTCGTTTTTCAGGGAGTAGCCGCCCACGACGTGCTTGAAGTAGTCTCCGTAAGAAAGGTCTCCCTCAAGGAAGGCCTCCAGGAAGTCGTCGAACGTGCCGTCTTCGAAACGGAAGATGCTCATGTCTTTAACCTGCGGGAGTAAAAGTTGTGAAAACTGAGAAGTCTTAACTCACTATTAAAGAATACAGCAATTATTAGTGCGTTAAAAAAAGCCGGAGTGGCACATTGCGGAAGGCCTTATTTGCCTTAAGGGGACAAAATCGCAATTTTAAAAGTAAACTGAAATCGCACAAAGGTTAAATGGGAAAGCGGATGTCTATGTACTAGTGTGTATATATGGACTGAGAAGGAGAGTGAGACAGCAGATATAACTAAAGTTGACAAAAATTCGCAATTTTTCTGTTACATGCAGGTTTACACTTAAGGTTTGCGTGAAGAAAGCAGAAACGAAACCAAAGTGGTACACATCAGTGACGGTGAACTCGCCCTTCACGAATTCATTTCCCAGTAAAAAAATGCGTGATTTCTGCCTGCTGCTTTCCCACAAACTTATTCACACCACGGCGACCCTGAGCAGCAAGGTCACTTACCCCCGTTGTCACGAACGTAACTGAAGTATTACTGTTGGTTTTGACACTTCTTGGAACTTTAACGCGTTTCAAAGACCAAACGTGTGCTCCAAGCACGTCTTTTTGCAAACTTGATGCTCTTTTCCGCACTCGAAATTTGTTAGAGAGTGCTAGCTGCGGTACTCTGCGGGGTGGCGACGTTCTCCCTTCTCTGGGGTCGAGACAGTATTTAAAATTGTTGGAAAGACAATCTTTTCGTTTTCTGGCAGCAGAAATCATCACCTACTATCCGACACCCCATATTACAGCGGATAGGCGCGACTACACGCCGACAGGCAGGCCTAGCACCTAATTTGCCCCGCACTCGCCCGTGGAAACGCACGGTAGTTTGCAGTGCGGGCGAAATTCGCTAGATTAGTGCATTTCTCTGACCTGACAACCCGTTGCGTCGCTGCTTCGTTTGCTCACTCGGTTACGCGGATGGCGACGGACGCCTACGCCGCCGCCGCGATGCCCATGTACCGGGCGCAAATGGGCTGCGCCCTCAAAATGGTAAAAAAATACTTGGTGGAGGTAGCACAAGTAGTGAAAGGCTGGAGAAAAAATAGAGCTGGCGGCCCCTATTCCTTCTTTGGGGACCCTGCTGTCGCACCTTACATGGATTTCTGAACTGGCCACTGAAAGATCTCCAGGACTGGCAGGCCGGGATCGTTTTGTCCGCAGTCCTTCACATCTCTGCCAAAGTGGACCGCGTTATCACGCACGAAAACCCGCGGCAAGAGGCTTTTCAAACTCGGCGTATGTAGCACCAACTTGGCGTCTGTGCTCCCCACTTCAGCCGCGAGCGCATGTGAACTGGCGAAGAGAACAGTGCGCGAGAGATCACACCATGAACGCAATCGCATAGAAGCCAGTTTAAATGACGCGAGGGGACCAGATTTCGGCAACGGGAAGCGATTTTTCTTCTGCTTCTCTTTTTGTTTCATGCGGTGGCGGCCTTTATTAAAGCGAAGCTTTACTGTTCTCACTGATGCCGTAGTACGCCAATTCGCCCTGCAGGAAAGCCAATTTTCTCGGACGATCCTTGAAAGAAAAGTGAAAGAAAAGAAAAGTGAAGTGAAAGAAAAAAAATCAACTATCCCTCTGTTCAACGACAACGATGGGAAAACGAGAAGCTTTAGTCGTTGGGTTTGCCGTTTGATCGTTGCGTTTAATCGCGACGATGGTTGAACGCGAATCTTTCTCGTGATGGGTTCTTTAGGTGGCCAATTCCAACCAAAGTACCTCCAGAGCAGCACATAGTCGCAGTGTGGGATCGGCTACCGTAATGGATAGACCACGTTCGGTTCTTTAAGAGGAGCAACGTCAGCGCGGGCTGCCTTTAAGCAACGTCAGCAACGTCAGCGGGCACGCGAGAGCGCCCGTTCTCGTCAAGAGGATCTGCGGCTTTGTCTCACCGAAAATATAGAGGCCAAGGGACATCGACAAAATCCCGACGTTCGGAAGCGGGATAATGATCTGTGGCAGCTCTGCCACAAGAGACGCAATGGTGAACTATCAGACGGTACGACGCTCAGCATCGTCATCGTCGACGAAGAGGGACCCGAAGGAGACCTCGCGCTTGAACTGACTTGTGGCTCCTGGCACAAGTCCGTTCAAGCGCGAGTTTTTCGGACAAGACTTTGGAACACCGTGCCATGTGTGCGATAGACTGTGGGTAAGACAGCCAAGCTTCGAGTTTTCATAAAGCTTCGAGTTTTCCCATCGTTGTCGTTAGACAAAGGGTTAGTTGATTTTTGTTTCCTGTTGTGCTTAATTTGGGGGTTATGTTATCGCTTGCTTGTTCTTTTGTTATCTATTTCCAACCTCCCAAACCCCAAAACCCACGCTCTTGCCCTGAATGCCAACGCCGAAAATTGCCGCCGCCCCGTCTGGCCGGTCCTTTGCAGCCACTACCTTGCCCAGCAAAGCCTTTCGAACGTGTGGGCATCGACCTGTATGGCCCACTTCCGTCAACTGCAGCCGGAAACCGATAGGTCATTGTCGCCGTGGATCACCTTACTCAGTACGCCGAATCCGATGCTCTTCCGGCCGCCACGGCTCGCGACGTAGCCTCCTTCCTGCTTCACTGCTTTGTTCATCGACACGGGGCACCTCAGGAGCTTCTAAGCGACCGAGGACGGGTTTTCTTGTCTGAGGTTATTGAAGACCTGCTCTCTGAGTGCCACGTCGTTCATCGGACTACCACATCATACTATCCACAAACGAACGGGATCACGGAACGCTTTAATCGCACCCTTGGTGATATGCTGTCCATGTACGTGTCTGCCAACCAATCGAACTGGGACCTCGCACTCCCGTTTGTAACATTTGCTTACAATACGGCAACGCAGACGACCACGGGATTTTCGTCGTTTTAAGTGCAATGCACTTCTTAAGCGACCCTGAACCTGCGTCCACCGGCGATGTCCGCGCACGTGGAGATTGGCGCGCGCAGCCTGGCCGCTGACATAGCACATACCCACGTGGGGGATTGGCCAGAATCTCCTCGTCTTCCTTTGGCAACGGGGGGGAGATGGGCGCGCGCTGCCGGCCGCTGACATGGCACATACCCACGTGGGGGATTGGCCAAGAATCGGGCGTGAGAAGGGCTAATGCACCTGCTTAAAGGAGTACTGACACGAAATTTCAAAGCTGAGATCCGCTCTAGCAATCAAGTACAACGACAACACAAATAGGTGTCTGTGAATAAATGCATCTTTCTTTCTTTGTAGTTGTGTGTGTGTGTGAGATCTCTCTTTCGCGAACATTACCGAACCGCGCAAATTCAACTCGTGCATTCGCACTTTCACATTCTTCCCCTCGGGGAAATCCGGGGAAATTTTTTTCTTGTTGTATGGGCAAGAGCCGTCCTGCACAATCGACACGATACTCCCCTACAAGCCAGACGCAACCGAATTTACGCCGATTTCGGACCTTGCTCGTCGCGCCGAGGAATGCCGTCGACTGGCCCGTTCGTTTACATCGACCGATCAGCAGTACCATGTACCATGGTACTGTACCATGGCCAGTACAGAGTCATTGAGCGGACTTCGCCCGTCAATTACCTTGTGGAACCAGTTGCACGAACTTACACATCATCGCCGCCGAGGGCGTGAAATTGTTCACGTGGATCGGTTAAAGTCCTGCTACGACCCTCCTAGTTTCGTCGTGCCCTTGCGTAGCCAGGATGGCTCCTTTTGCACCGGGGGCAATTGTAACACGAAGAGTTACAAAAGAGTAGGACCAACAGTAGTAGATGCCGAAGCGCCATTCGCCCGGGTATGCCCCGAGAATTATCGTGAAGACGACGAAGGCCCGACTCGGGCGTTCATGCCCACGAGCTCGTACCGGCTGGACCTGCGCTCACCCCGTTGCCTTACGCTACGTCTTGCATAAACCCCCACGGTCAACTACCGCCGTGACTGCTATTCCCCTTTACAATATATATATATCAGAAAACTTCGAACAAGGTAGAAACCACGATTCTTGCCAACGTTTCAGCAAAGACTTGATTTCGTCAGGGCAACCTGTAGGTCCCCAGGTGAGAGGAGAGAAGGAAGTGGAATTGAGAAAGCAGATTGGTTTGGGAGAATGTCGGGGGAGATATTGAGGGGTAAAGAAGGTTGTATAGTTTCAGCCTCGAAGTACTCGAAGTACGTTGAAACTACCACACACACACACACACACACACACACACACACACACACACACACACACACACACACACACACACACACACACACACACACACACACACACACACACACACACACACACACACACACACACACACACACACACACACACACACACACACAACACACACACACACACACACACACACACACCACACACACACACACACACACACCACACACACACACAAAGGGAGATAGATAGATAGATAGATAGATAGATAGATAGAGAGATAGAGAGAGAGATAGATAGAGAGATAGAGAGAGAGAGATAGAGAGAGAGAGAGAGAGAGAGAGAGAGAGAGAGAGAGAGAGAGAGAGAGAGAGGTATAGAAAGGCGGCTTCGCACATCATTCCCGTGGGCAATGCCAGCCGTATGCAAATCCTTTCCTCTTACCTGGTGATAGAGGGACACGCAGCAGTCCCACGGATTTCGTGCCACGTAGACGTACTTGGCTTCAGGGTTTATATTTTCCTGGCGTAGTGGCAGATGTGTGAGCAGTGTTCGAACAGGGTTGCTCGGTTTGTAGTTCCTGGGCCCGGGCACGTACTCGACGAATGCGGCGTTTTTCATAAAGTCTTCGTAACTGCTGAGTGGCTCGCCGTTCCTGAGGATGAGCTGGATGATGTACTGGACCCAGTGGGTGCCGCTCTTCGGGTAGCTCACCTGGAAGACGTCACCACTTGCAGGAACGAAGTCAAGGCCATCTCGCAGCGACTCCGGCGTCATAAACGGACAGCGGGGCACACCGTCGATGACTTGGTAGTACGGCTTTGGACGATCCGAAGGCATATTTTTCTCCTTTCAGGGCGCTTGGGAGCAGGCACGCGAGCTGTGCGGCAAGTGGAAAAGCAAAAATGGCGCTTCAAGTGGCAGGTAGGGAGCCTTGTAGCTCTTCACAGTTCAGCAGCTACTTTATTACCAGAAGCCGCTTTATTGAATGTAGACAGAAGGTAAACATACCATAAAGCTGCACCAATGAAAATCGCAGCAGAAATGGCGAATAACTTTAAATTGAGCAACCTTCAAGTGCGAGAACACAAAGGAATAACGGATGAAATAAATAATGCAAAGACGTTCACAGAACACTCTGCAGAAGGGCACTTCAAAGAACAACGCACAGGGATAATACTGTCGCGAAAGCCTGTTTCTGTTTAGTTTGTGTCACTAACAGGCATGCGGCATTATCATTTCAGCGTAGTGAGAACACAATGCTCTTATCGTCGCTGACGCTCACAAGAAAAGCACACAAGTACTTGCTCATTAGAGGTATCTATAAACTACAGTAATCCCTCGTTATAACGAAGTCAGCGGGACTGCGAAATGTTTTTGTTACAAGCGGTATTTCGATATAAGCGACCACTCGAGAAAATCTAAGTGGTTGAGATACAACTGCGTCACAAGTGCGAAGAATAAAAACCCAATGTATTCCGTGAAGCAAAACTTTACTCAGGTGCAAAAAAGGCGGTGAGCTTTGGCTGTTTCATGTTTTTGCTGGGCGCGAGCAACCCCTATTAGCCCAAGCAGTGACTGGCATCCGAACGCCTCACAGACTGCTAAGCGCATGAGGAGGGGAAGGCAGTGACCACTTTTAGAGGGGGCCGGGGCGGGCGTTACGGAACGCTACGAGAGTTTCGCGCTGGAAAGCGCCGCAAATGCCGTGGCTGGAGTCAGAGGTTGTGTTTGTTGAGCTCAAAAACCGATTAACCGCTCATTGTGGGTACACAACGCAATCATGAAAACTGACCGGTTTTGCACTAGGGGTCTTGCATGATCCCTGGACAATTTTTCCCCGAAATGTGCAGCTGTGAAATCTGCAAAACAAGAGTTTTTCCTCGCCCTGCTGTCGACGACCCTTCTAATTCTGCGCTTCGAGTGTCAGTGATCGCGCAACGTCGCGTCCGCGCTATTGACCAATGTCTAGGAACAAAATTCAATCACCCTACCACGCAGTTGGACCGTTTGTCTAAACTGCGATGGCGCGAATCGAGCATGACAAGCTGTATTGAATCACCGGGGAAATACCAGCTTGCGTTGACCGCCAAGTTGGCAACCCAACTTGCCGCTGCGTCGCCGCCGCTGGGCGACGCCTCCACTCGCCACTTCGCTCTAAGCGGGTCCAGCTCTTCGTGCGCTTCGAGTAATGCGGTCTAAAATGCATGCGTTTGGGTTTGGACCAGAAGAAATTCCGAATAAAGAGGTATTTCGAGTAAAACGAGTTCGTTATAACGAGGGATTACTGTATATGTCGGGGCCGCTATGAAATCATCCAATCTGTTTTTAAATTGGCCGTGAATACAAATATAGGCTTAGTTCATTAAAAAGACTCCAGTGTCTTGATAACAATGACACCAATTTCATCGCGAACTTTAAACATGTAATCGAGGTATTAAGGAAATCATACGAAGCAGTGGAGTTTTCCCAGCAACTTTCGGCCTATTTCTCTATTGGCGGTGAGATGTTTCAGTGGCGGCCCCTGGCTCTGACATCAGCTTAGGGACTCGCGCCACTGTCGTCTGCTACACTCGGCTTGTGAGAGACAGCAGTGCCTGTGCTGCAGATCGCCCGCTTTGATGCTTTGGAACATTAAAAAGCGTATTTAGAGTAATTCAGTTATTTTGCCCGATTCTGACAACCCTGAATAATTTCAAGCTGTATCCCGCACAAGTTTACAATACACGAGGAGAGAGAGAACAACTTTCACCAGAGCATAGGTCGGATGATCGTGTATAACTCGTGCTTTCTAGCTTATTTTCGAGGTTCAGTGATCAGAGCTCCTCGATAAGTATTCAAAATGCGTAGGCTTCCCTTAAGTATTTTCGAGTTGCTCTTACGAAGACTCAACAGTCTAATGCTACGCGCCAAGCAGTGGGCCTTTACACGCGCATCGCACAGCAGGAGATAAAACGGCTGTCTTCAATTTCTTTCGTTGTTGTTGACTTGTATGAGATGAATGTTTTTTTTTCTGTACCCGACGCGTTAATTTTTCTGCAACGTCACAAACATTTCATTAGGAGGTTTGGGGTGTTTGGAAGAATCACAAAGTTCGTGCGGATATTTTCTTGAGGCTGTAAGGCATACAGTGCCTTCTTCACAAATCGGCTTTCGTTATGGCTGCGTGAAAGAAGGTGCATATCCGCAGCATGCGGTGTTTATTCACATGCAAATACAATGAGCAGGTTTGTGCTACGCCACCACGCAACGGCGCAGACAATGTTGTCTAGAGTACTCGAAGGCGGCTTCAGTGTTCCGAATTTCCATCATAACCATCGCTATCATAACGTGATCATAACGAAGGGTTGAGAGCCACTCAGCCCATAGAGTTATGACAAGATTAGTGTTGTAGGCTTGATCCTCGCTAACGAACGCAATAAATAGTATACGCTCCGGTATCCAGTAAAACAAGAATCGAAACCGATGAATATGTCCAAGCAGCTCTTTATTGTTTTTCAACCCTTTCAGGCCTAAAGAAGAAGTCCTGGCCTACTTGGGATGCCGTTCCATCAATTGAAGAAAATTACTCTTACTCTCTTGTCCTGGATTGAGGACTCCGCTCACTAACCAGCTCGATAAAGTTTTCTCCTCCTTCTCCTCTTAAGTGTGGCTATCTCTTTCTCCTCTTGAGTGAATTTGATCTACACGTTTGTAGATGAAATGTGGTTGATTGCATTCCCCTCAAATGTGGTCGCTTTTATGTTGCGCAAACAGGCCGCTGCTTAAATGTTCGTTTGCGGGAGCATGACAGTTCACTCAAGGGAGTGCCTTCAGGCCATCTTTCCACCCATTGCAAAGATTGTGGTTGTACGCCTTTCCTTTATGACACAACGGTACTGTTCTTGCACGGTGACCAAAATGCGAGGGAAGTAGTGGAAGCGTATAAAATTCGAAAAATGTCCGAGGCTATTTTCAGACTATCGACGTAACAGCCATATCGTGAGCTATGGACGTAAAATAACGGCGTGTCACGCAGTTCGGTTGACTGAGTCGTGAAATGACGTGATTTTTCAAAGATATTACGACTGTTGCGGCAACAGTCTTAACCCAGCCTGACTCGCGCGTTAGCGATCCGTATTTGTCGCTTTTAGAAGCTGAATTGGCGTATCTTGATGAGAGTGGTGCATGAGAACATGCGCCTGCGCAGTGGCATTTGGTGGGTTCATGTATCATGTTTTTATCTTTGTCTTATAGCTTCGATGGCTTTTTTGTTTGTTTCTCTACAATAAAAAAATTAGTTTTGGTTCAGCGCTTGTACAGTGTGTTCCCCCCTTGTCCCGTATTTTTTGCGCTGTGAAGATGAATGAAGTTTGTCTTCACCAATGCCGCTATCCACGACACAACAGCCGCAGTTGCTAGGACTTGTCCCGACCTTCCACCACTCGGTGGTTCTAGCAACATAACGAACACTTACGGCCACTCAGATGAAGTGAAACTCTGGAATTCTGGGCGCGGTTCAAAGCATCCAGACCTATTGTTCAACCATCCGCACAAAGAAGTTCCGCATCATCACTGACTGGCACGTTGCCCTCTGGGAACTGCATAGGACCTTATGATCAAAAAATAGAGCATGACATAGAAAACGACACAAGGAAGAACGACGGGACAAGGAAGAATGACAGGACAAGCGCTTGTCCCTTCGTCCTTCCTTGTGTCGTTGTATCGCTCTATTTTTCGATCATAATGCACCCACTTGCCCACAGCTTTGTTCAATGAATAGGACATTCACGTTTAACTACACGGCCACCGACCTCATCTACACAGTACGGGACCTCTCTCATGAAGGACTCACGATACGCATGCTCTGGACACCTGCGCACACCTCTGGAGCAGACGGAAACCCAACGGCGCACAACGGTGCCCGGGAGTGCCTACTAAATCCTACTACGGTTGACGACACCGCTTCAGCATAATGCTACCTACCGAGACTATCTGAACCACATTGGTAACAAATACTTCGTGAAGCTAGAGCCCTCAGGCAGCACCGGCTAGCCGAGGCCTCATCCCCTGCTGTCCTTGCCTCCTTAAAGACCCTTCCCAGAACAGGAGAGCTCTCCGCCAAGAACGTTTACGCCACTTCAGCCTATACCCCCGACGTGATTTCGAAGTGGACGAACCCAAGGCGTTCCTTCTTCCTCAGGTGCCCCCATTGTGGCAGCAACGAGACACCCAACTTTGTTCCACCTTTTTTGGTCATGTGAACAGACTTCTCAGACGACCGTGCAGAGTTAATCGCAAGCGCCACGGTTCCAATGTTGGCGTTAGAGCATGTCGAGTATGTTAGGGACAACCCCGAAATATTAAAAAAAAATCACAGACTTTGCCCTAAAAAATGGTCGCCATAAAATGGCTTAAATGGCTGACCGACTACCCTTTAAGTTAACCAGTCACAAATGAACACCGGTGCGCTTCCATCTTGGTGCACCAGCCATAATCTGCCTTCAAGAACTATGCCGGACCCTTTTGCCCTCAGGGGGAGGCCAATGTGTGTGTTGCTCCAATGGGATCTCAAGAGACGACTACTTTGACTATGAAACTTGAACATTACATTGTCCCATGTACTACAACTGATTAGAGACGTCTTTTACCAGTCCCCTTATCCATCCTCTACCCACACCCCCACTACGCGGGGCCGAGAGGAGAGCTCCACCGAGCGCTCCACGTCAAGGCCTTTTCAGCGCCGGCATGGAGGACTTCTGTTCCCGAAGGGGGCCTGCGGCAACCCAAAGGGAAGTCTTCGCCCATCTGCTGCATTGGAGACCTGGATCAGCCTCACGCAGCGGCTGTTCATCATTCATTGCCCGGAGTGCAGTGATTGATTGATTTGCCCGGACTGACCAGCTTTCTGGGACTGACTCTCTACAGCTCTCTACCTCTCTTTCTTTCTCTCTCTCTCTCTCTCTCTCTACTTTATCCTATCACTCCCCCCTCTACTTCCCTTCCCCTGGACTGGGTTGTATACAGGTGAGCTCCCCGCCGAACTCAAAATATCCCCAGTGCATTTCCTTTCCTTTTCCTGTCGCAAACCCCAACCACCACCACCGGGCGCATTCATTCATTCATTCATTCATTTCTTTTGTCGGCGACAGGCTACGCACCTTTATCACTTATTGAAACCAGCAGGCGGCATTCTTCTCGCCACGGCTACTATGACGGAATGCACACATACATCTTATCCATGTTTGTGATTGATGTTTCGTGGGCGTTCTAGAAACAATAAATGTGTGTTTACCGCCTGGCTCAGTGGCATTCCATTTTACAATTGTGACTTCCTTATGTCGATTTCTAGCGCTTCTTCACCGTCTATTTGTAGCAATATTTTAGCACAACTTAGATGGAATACACTTCGGTTTATCCTTTAGCGAAGCCGCAACTACGACTTTTCATATTGATTCGCTGAACTACCTCGCAACCGGTGGTGCGGTTGACCGAGCCGCCACCGTCGCCGCCAGCCTTTCCTAGCCAACTTTTCTAGCTATATTTGAGCTCAACTAATTGCGAAACGAAAGAACAAGAAAGTGCTGAATACGACGGATCGAATTGAATTAGCAGAGCTGTAGAAATTTATCAACAGAAGTAAAATAAGCGACATTGGTAGAGATAACATTGCAGTGATCGGGGAAATGCTGGAAATAGGAGGAATATGTTTTTGAAGGAGGGAGGAATACGAACTGAGGAAACCAGGTATTGCTGCACTACTTTACTGCGACACAGTATGTATGCACTCAGAGACGAGTAGGTTAAGAAGAAACCGCTTACGGACAGCATCTCTTACCTCACCTTGGACGATATCCCTCCCCCATTTAAGGTGGTAGAACGCCGCTCTCATTCTGCACCTCGCTCCGTCGCCGTGCCAGGCTATGCCCAAGCGACGTTAGACCAGGGAAGCTACTGCGCGGTCAAGCTTAGCTTTTGATGTCCCACTAGTAACTAAAGAGGGAGTAGAAAAGGCTTTCAGGGGCATCAAAAAAGGGGAGAAGCTAATGTGATGACGGCATAACAGTGGATCTTTTGAAGGAGGGACTAACAGGCCTGCTAGATGGTCGGCGCACTGTACTAATATAATGGAAAAGTTTGCAACAACAAATGCACTATTTTGCTGCGAAGCAATATATGTCTAACCCCCCTTTTTCAGTTCGCTGAAGCCGATTTACTCTGCCTTGCTGCGGCGCTCCTCCTCGCCACCGGCGACACCGCTTTCACAACTGTTATTCCCTTCGCCACAACCGAGGCCTCTTCCACAAGCTGCGATATCGGCTGATAGCGGCGGTAGCAGCCTTATCAGGCGCTACCAGAGCAACTTGCCCGCCTTGAACGCTGACGTGAGCCCATATTTCTTTTTCAGCATGAAAGGCTTCCCGCGCGACATTTTCGCCCGTGTATTTCACGCCTAAGCAGCGCGCCCATCACTGGTTGCTGGGTTTAGCGTGCACTGTCTTGGGGGTGGTGGCAGGGGGGCGTGCATGAATGAGCTAGTCTCCAGTGCCGCTACCGATGACATCAATGCGACCTGTCAGCTTTCCTGAATGGTCGAGCGGTTTCGGGTTTTGGTTGGCGTGTTACACAGACAGTGAGATGCCTACGAACGTGGGGCGGAAACGGACAGTCACATGTTTGTCCACTAGAATAAAGCTCCAGTCCTTCCAGATTTTAACTACCTATGGACTGACGCGTGTCGTTCGCTCGGAGGTAGAACGGCGGGAATCGAAGGAGTGTCTGCCAAGACAAAAGCGGGAATGGGTGCGAAAACAACAAAAAGCCGCTGCCGAACCTCTTTTCCACAGCACTGGCTCCACCTCATTTAGTAGTTGGGAATCTCTCACGGATGAACAGCAACTTTGACATGAGCCAATATTTCTGGTTCAGCTTGAAGGGCTTTCAGAGCGACAATTTTGGCGATGTCTTTCACTTTTAAGCTCGCGCACACAACTGGTTGGTGGTTTCATGCCCTCACTGATGACATGTTCGTTGTACTGGCGGGAGGCTTAAATGTTGAATGGGTGTATACGAGAAGGAGGTCGAGTGTTTTTCGTTTTCTTCGGAGCGAAGACAATATTGTGGGTCCACTTGGCGTAGTTTCCAGTAATGATGAAGGGGTAGGAAAAATATATATATTTCAATGCAGTCACTTTGTACGTTTACTCCTACCTACCGAAGTATACTCCAGTTTGGTACGGCAGGTAGCCGTGCACGTTTGAAGAAATATTCTAATTTCTAGCTTTCATAATTTTTGACATCTGCCAAAAGCTATTCCTGCTGGAAGTGTCGAAAATAGTAAGCAACAGGACCAAGATGGAACAAAATCTAACGCCAGGTCTCTTCCGTCAACCAAATGTTTCACAGGACGTAAGAAGAATCCACTTTTAAGTGGTGAAAAACCAACATTGCACCAACTGGCAGATACTGAAAATGAAATTGAGTACGCCTGTTTTGGGCAGCCGCTCAAGTTCTTTCGTGAAACTAGCTTTCACGTCCAGGAGGTAAGTTTCGCTAACCATTAGGTACCAGTCGTGCAATACCAGTCGGCGGCTTGCTCTCTCAGAGTGCAGTCTAAAGAAAACAGGCGTGACTATATTCTTGCTTACAAAACTGACTTCAGCTGGAGATTACTCAGCCCATTAGACGATTTAAAAACAAAAATTATGTCTACAGAAATCACGAATGAAATTCGTGCACGTGAACGCTGCTCACCTCAAGCCTTGCGTCCCCAAGGTGCGCTTGTCCACAGCAACCTTGGTACGAAATTGCGACTGCGGTTCGCTAAACTGGATTATTCACGGGGAGCTGTGCTCGAAAGGTGTGGCAGAGCTCAAGCTGCCTTGGATGACAGGGATGTAAAACTTCATACAATGAAGAGGCCGGTGTTATAAAACGTGTCTGCAAGGGCTCCCGCTTGTAGTGAAGGAAGTGTTTGTGAATCATCCTTGATAAAGCGACGCAAAGAGGAGATCCTCGTCTTTTGTTCTACAAGCGGAATGACCTTTTTGCGTGTCGAAGACTGAGCGAGTGCAGTCACGCGAGTATTGATTCGTCTGTTTCTAAGCGGGATGCAGGTTCAGGTTGCGTTTAGCAGAGTTTGCTTTCGAGGAAATATTGATCGTTTACCACCAACCGACTTCCTTTCCTGTTTTGCCCGTAGGTGGCAAGAATTACACCCCATTTTTCTTCGTGCTGTTAAGCCACGCTCCGAAGCCATGGAGGAAAAAAAATGCCATGCCTTTGCGGTACGGATAAAGCGTACGTTGCCGCTGATTGCGCACCACGTAAAGCGCCTCCAGAAACACCTGGAAGAGACCAAGCAGATGCCGAACACAATGTTCGGATTCAGAAGGAACCTCGGGAGCCCAGGATGTGCTAATTCAACTGAAGGAGGAGATCATCGTCCCCGCCACTCGTCACTCCCTGCTGGCCATCCTCGCACTTGATCTGAAAGGGTCCTTCGACAACGCGGCACACGAGGCAATCCTCCGGGACCTGGACAACACAGGCTGCGGAAAGAAGACATACGACTATATTATCGACCTCCTGTCCAACCGAAAAGCCATAGTCAAGATCGGAGCCGTCACCTCGGATCCCGTCACCCTTGGCTGTCGGGGGACCCCTCAAGGCTCAGCCCTGTCTCCGCTACTGTTCAACACCACGCTCTTGGGCCTCCCTGGGTGGCTGGAGAGTATACCAAACCTAAGACACGCCCTCTATGCAGACGATGTAACCCTGTTGACGGGGGACCGATTCATTTGGGAGGGGGGGGGGGGTGGTTGCAGGACACTCTGCAAATCGCCGCCGATACGGTCAGCCGCTATGCGAAGGAATGGGAATGTGGATTGGCTTGCCCACCCCAAAAGTCAGAACTTCTTGTGGTTCGACGCCGCCGTCTTCTGATACAATCGGACGCAAAGAACGACCAAAGGATACAGCGGCTTACAAAAAACATCCGAGCAGGTGCTACACATGCTCAGAAGAGTCGCCAAACGACACAGAAGCATGAAAGAGGAAGACATACTTCGTCTCGTCCAGGCTTTCATCCTCTCAAGAATAACTAACTCAATTCCGTATGCAGTACTAAACAATAGAGAAAGCGACCAACTTAACACCGTAATCTGGAAAGCAACAAAAGAAGCGTTGGGTCTCCACTGAGTGTGTCCATAGACAGGCTATTAAGCGCTGGGCTTCACAACACAGTCGACGAGCTAATTGAAGGTCACCTGCCCAACCAAAAAGCTCGCCTCGCACAAACCCAAACAGGCAGGAAGGTCTTTGCCCAACTAAAATTGACGCCAGTGGGGGACGCTGTCTGAACAAAGTAAATGCCGGAGAAATGGCGGAAGCACACCACAATCCGTCCACTGCCAAAGGATATGCATCGTGTTCACCATCAGGGTAGGGGAGAAGAAAGAGCGAAAGCTCCGGACAAGAAATATGGATCTCCGCCCACAGTGGTCTAAGTGGTCTATACAGATGCAGCCGCATACCCGAAAAGACAAGCCAAAGTAGAGGTGGTGACAACAAAGACAGACCTCGTCGTCGGGGCAACCCTGCCACGAGCCTCAACACAAAAAGCGGAAGAACTATCCGTAGTCTTAGCTCTCTCACAGACGAAGGCAAGTGCCATAATTAAGGAATCACAAGTATGCAGGAGTCTCACGTCGGGCTGGGTGGCCCCAATGACCTACCGCATACTGTCAAGCAAGCCAACAGACAAAGTAGTCGAATGGTGTGGGCGCCGGCCGACTCCTCCATGGAGGGCAGTGATCAAGCCCACCTCAAGGCCCGAGGTTTCGTCGACCAGGCCGCGGAGAACTCACATGAACCTATGCCACTCACGACGTACCAGGAAATTACAGAGCACTACAGACTCGGTCGAAGAACACTTCCGTTGCCCCCCCCCCCCCCCCCTACAACTAACAAAGACACAAGAAACTACGCTCAGACTTGTGCAAACAAACGCGTATCCCCACCCAACACTGATGCACCTGATGTTCCCAAATCAACACGAAGCCCAATTAAAATTCTGTACGCAACCAGAAACACTTAGGCACATTTTCCTTGAATGCACCCAGAACCATGATTTGCCATCTCCACCCCCGAGCAGTGCGAGGCGCTGCTGTCCAGCTTCTCTCGTTGGCGATCAGCTCCTTCTGGTTGAGAGTGCAGTAGCATCAAGGGCGGCCCATGGCTACCTGTAAGAAGGCTCCACTCCACAAGGCTCTGCCAAATGAAGAAGTTTTTCTCTCTTTCTCTCTGTGTGCCTAATTACCGCGCTCTAGTGCTCGACGCAATTTTCATTGATCTCTGCTCGTGCTTAAGCGTTGCTGTATATAAGGACGCAGTTTTCATGCGCGTGCATATATGATTGGACCACGGGGAATTTCACGGTTTCATCTTTTGACGTCACTTTTGTTGTCCTGGTAATGTATATTTGTTTACTTAGTGAAATTCGTCCCTTGACTCTGGCTATGGCGGGAAGAAGATATAAGGGGAGGGGAGGATATGGGGGGGGGGGGGGTTATTGGAATAATAGTGGTCCTCTGTACCGCCTTCTCAAATATAGTACCTCTTCTTGTGCTTTGTAGACCGTTTCGGGTGGCTCGACACCTGGATAGTTTTCGTGAAGCCAATCTCAGTTTAAGCAGACCTTTTCTTTTCAAAATGTTCGAAACTGATATCCTGAATAGGTTATGCACTTGGGTTGTGCGTAAAGCGCGCCCCAAGTATTCTTTGAGCCAATTCATATTCACACGCAATGAACTGTACGCCAAACGCAGCGCTGGTCGTTGGAAGCTGTTTTGCATTTTGCACACTTAGGTTGTCCCCCAAAAGAATGGCATGCTTCGGCGAAGGTAGGACCACTGCGCGATGAAAACAGCTCCAAAAATGAATGCTAAGAAGTGACGCAGAAAAAGTTGCAGGGCAATCCCTAGCATAATTATCATCGAATGAGAAAGCGAAAGCATACAACAATTGAATTTCAGATGATGAAGACTTTTATTAGCGTCACACGTGCGCGCCACGCTAAGCCATACGATAGATCTCAATACTTGGAATTTAATCTACGCGCCTTAAGCGAGCTGGCTCCTTCTAGTGAATCGAAGGCGAAGCTGGGCCAACAACGCATCTTGTTTCTATTCCTCCTCCGGTCGAAAGTATGGGGCGCCCATGCATCTTCTTTTGCTTATTTCTTCGTTCAGCTCCTTTTCGTTCACATTTAAGGGACCATGCAACAGTTCTTTCAACCTTTTGCGAAATAATATATGCTTGCATAACGTAGTCAACCAACACATTCACTACTTAGATTAGGGGGTCGCAACGTGCCTCAGCCAAAAACTGCTCTTCTATGCCCGTCAGATAACTTTGAAACTTGCTCTATACATTTTTCTCTTTTTCTCCTTATTCGCGCTCTTCGACTGCTTGAATTACGCTATTACAGCAATGTAGCTGCTATTACCCAGCTTTCCTTCAGTTGCAGCAATGAACGCATTCGATAGCCACTTTTAGAAACAGAAGCCACGAAAGCAAAGCAGAAATGGAAGGGGTATCTTCTGAGACGAGCAAATCACGCAGTTCCACTCCGTGATGGCGATAACTGCCGTATTAGCAGGATTGTAACGCGCACCTTTTATCTTTTTTTCTGTTGCTAAAAGTGGCCTCCAAATTTGTGGGCGCATTACAAACTCGCTGAGAACAGAAATCGGCTTTAAAGCGGGCAAACGCATTGCGATGGACACGAACTCCTGCCAAGCTACCACTTAATCCTAATCCAACAATTCGTCAACATCGCGTGAGTGAACTTTGGTACACCCATTCTCAATGGGCATACCTCAGCCAGCTGTTGCAGAGGTTTCTGCTGTTGCAATGAGCACGTCGTTTCAGCCATTATGGCACTGAAGAGGTACCAGTATGCAGCGTGCATTAAGCGCAAGGGGATTTTACTTTACGACAGCGAGGGAGAAGCGAGCCGCATCATGCCCACTCAACGTCTCGGAGACAGAGTGGGCGACTGACGAAAACAAAGCAGCGCCATATTTTAGTGCAGAGCACTTTAGGGGCTCGCCTTGCCGTCGTAGCTCGCTGGCTGGACCCAAGTAGAGCCACACGGCGTTCCGTCGTCGCGGCGTCCAGCAGAGGCTTCGAAATCCAAGCGATTTATGTAGTCATAAGCTTTCGAAACTCGTGAACCCCTGGCGCTTGTCATAAATATCCCCGTTGTTTAGCGAAAAGAAAACTGCAGGCACATTCAGGCAGAATATACGTAATATACGATAGTAAGCGAAACAAAGTGGCAGTGAAAGCACCAAAATAACCGAGCTCCAGCGGGCGCAGTTTCAGGCAGGGGGCGCGCGAGCACTGCAAAGGCCGGATATTTGAATTGCATTGGATGGTAGCAGTGAGCGGATAACGGCGCTACAGCCCATTATGGCCAATCACTGCTCTGCACTTCCGACACCTTTCACATTGGGTGGGACGGCTTTAAGTTTTTTATGCAAGGCTTACGCTGTCGCTGAGCCCAAACGTCTTTGAGAACTTTAAGACCCATAGATGGAATTTATAAATTAGCATAGAAAAACCAACATCCCTTTCCGTCTAAAATCATGAAGTTCAAGTCCACTCAATATCTCAAACATCTACAATGTTCCTTGCTACCGTTTTAATTCCAGCAGGAGCTGCACAAGCAAGCTTATGAAGTGCATTTTCACTGCCACATTTGCGCGCGAAAATAAAATTCCTTCTGCCCGGTACGTGGTGTCATGTCTTTTACATGTGCACAGAATCTTCGAGTAACAAAATCTTTGAGTTTGAAATCGACGTAAAATGTTTTTTTTTTTTTTTCAAATTTCCCTTAGTAACTTTACCAGCGTGTTACAATCGGCGCGCTGTAGAATCGTGCAAAGACGGTATAGCTTTCGCAGTGCTTCCAGACGCGAGGGAAAGAGCGAAAGCGTTTATCGGAAGTGTTTTAGAGTCCCTTAACATGTATTTCGAGCGCCGTAGTCTGCGTTCTGTCAGTGTAGAGTAGCAGTAAGGCCCCTTGCCTGTCACCATCCGTGAGTTAGATTCTTTTTCTGCCATGGTTTTTTTTTTGTTAGATGATGTAATTTGTTTGCGTTTTTCCTGACGATGGCTTTAGCTGACTCCAGCTGTGTGCGGGCCTCACCAACCTATACTCCGTTTCATACATCAAGTGCAACGCTGTCGAAGCTAGCGCACTTGTTTGCGCTGTGTGCTTGCGCGACCAAAAGTAGTGGGTTGCTTGCGGTGAGCCAGAAACAATAAATGCTTCGCCGGCAACCTTAAAGCATAAATATTTATCATCAGCTTCACAAAAAACACCCGTATTGCCGGACAAACGATCGAAATATGCGAGTTTGTATTTTATGTTTGTCGCTTTCGTATCAGATTTTCGCTCTCCGCGCAACCTTGAACGCCGTTTTTTGTTTACTCTTTGAGGCAGCGTTGAAAAAATGGCGTCCAGCTCTCGGGCTTCGGCCACGTCTCCTGTACGCATTTTTTCGAGGGTTTGCACATCAAGGTTGTCAAAGAACGCCAAGCAAGTAATTGCAAATGTGTACGCCCGTACCAGGATGCGTTTCACGGCGAAATGTGTGCAGGAAGTACTGAGTGTTGTGAGCGAGGACACTGGAGTATCTCTCCGTAGCGTGGCGAAATTGAAGGCGGAATGTGAGCGTGGGAATTTGGTGTCTCCAAAAAGAAGAACTCGCGACGTGACGATATCAAGCACGCGAACCGTCAAGCATGACAGCTTCACAGTCCATGCTATCCGTCTGAAAGTGCAGAGCATGTACGCAAAGAGGGAGATCCCGACACTGGGCAGTGTGCGAAAGGCTGTCAACGAAGACGACGACTTGCCGAACTTCACGAAAACCACCTTGTGGATGTTAATGAAGGACATGAGCTTCACCTATGATCAGAGAATATGGAATCTTGGCATCATTGTTTGGCACCGCAGGTACCTGCGGGCGATCAAGGAATTCCGAAGACCGGGCAGGGGGAATAGTTGATGAACTTCCCAGGAATGTGTGACCTCTCAATGGCGGCTTTGTTCTCGAGGGGCAACTGGCAGAGCTGGAGCGTGGACACCTTTCTGTCGAGCCTGCTCGGGCTGCTTCATGCTGAGCCGATTCCCCGAGAAGGTTTTGTTACCGCGACAAAGCAAACTGTGTTTCCTCGTTGTGTTGTTTTGTTTGTGGGGTTTAACGTCACCAAGTGACCCGTGCTATGACCCGTGCTACATTGCAGTGCTGTCCTGTTCGGTCGTGAAGTGTACGTATACAGCCGGAACAGTCATATAACTTTTGCAAAAACTGGGTGGAAGAAAGAAACGAAAGGCAGAAGTCGGAACCCACCAGGAAATCGACCAGAGGTGCTCTCCTATAAATAAAGTTTGAGTTTGTTTTTTAAACCGCGAAAGTCAGCCTCCTCTTGCAATATTTGTGTACGACACACAATCCGTATGCATTTATGTATGGCAACAAATTACAACTCATGAGCTAGTACTGTTTTTTGTCACAGCATTAACCTATACCATAGACATTTCCTTAACACAGAAAAACAGGCCATATCAAGGTTCTGTATGTAAAAACAATTGACCTATCTATGATTCTCTTGCGAATAAGAGCCTAGCTTAAAGAGCTCCATTTTCAATCACAAAAGAAAACATAACTCTTGCTTCCGGGGTGAAACATTGTAGTGAAGAAATAAATAAATCACGCACAAGAATTCACAAAAATGTTGCATATATTCGGACTGGAAAGGGGCGAATAACAAATTTAAAATATGTATTATGCGTTTCTGTGCCATAAATCAGTATTCTAAGGTACATAAATCTGCTTTCTGGCCTTTCCCATGAATAACAAATGATACGTTATTCGCACCAAGTGCTTCAGGCTACTCCACAGTGCAGTGCCAAAGTCGGTTCCAAACTGTTTCGGTAAAAACTGAACCCGTTGCTCTACTGGCGGCCCGGTATAATCAATAACATGCTGAGTGTTTTAAAGGAGCCATGAAGAGAAAACACAAGTTTGGTTCATTCGAAAGATTGCCTCGTTAGAACCATAACGACACCACTTATAACGCAAACTTCGCTCAAATAAGCTACATAATTAGGAAAAACAAAGAAATGACCATGCGACGCACCAGCTCATTTTCCGCAACAGAACCTATGATGTCACTCGAGAATGCTCTGCGATTGGCGGAGGCCGGCAAAAGCAAACGCATGTTAGGCAGGGCTTACAGTTTGCATAGCGAGCTAAATGCCCGTGAAACATACTGCACATTCTTTTTATGACAAAGAACGGTGGAGTAAACGGTTGAAGTTCCGAACGAACACGCAAGCGTGTATGCCAATGCGTACGAAACTACCGCCAGCCGAACTCGACATCTCGCCGTCGCCACCGTCGCGCAGACGAATTTTCGGGTTCAAGGCTCTTCGGGGCCAACGAACCGTCCCAGCACGCACAGCCGCGACCTTGCTTCGTATCGTAATCCCTTCACAGGAGGTTGGCCGTCATATCGCCAACCAGCAAAGGTGAAAATAGAAACAAGGGGAGTAAGGAACACAGAGCAGCAACGAGATAGTGCCACTCGTCGCACAGGTTTCGGTATGGAGGTCGTGTTGGCTTGCTGCTGTCGTTACGAGCTCGTTTACAGTTTACAACCACTGAAACTTCAGTTTGTTCGAGTACTTTACAATGAAATTTCGTTGCTGTGTTTTGAAATGCCCATGTAGTACGGGCAAATTGTCGAGGGAGTGCGACATCCCCGCCGGTGAGATCTCCTTTCATGTGCTGCCCCAACGACGAACCTCGGCGAAGCAAGTGGCTACGTTTTGTCAACTTTGCAAACGGAGGAGAAAGAGAGCTAAAGGAAGTACGAGTGTGCTCGCTTCATTTCCGAGGAAGTGATTACGGCAGGGACCCGGACATGCTGGCGCTCGTCGCCGACCTTCGTCAAAGCGCTCTGACCTTTGGGGAAAAAAATTGCCGTACACACCGCGCATTGACGCTCGAATCTTTCTGGTCGGAGCAGAGAGCTCGAGCGAACGGCTTTCCATACACGACACCGGCCAACTGGCATAAGCGATACTGCTACTGAATTGAAAATACGGCACATACGTACCAGTCCTGTATTCGTCCGTCGCGACGGGGCTGACGAGGCAGCGGTTGGCCGACGGCTGGGCGTTCGTCTGTTGTGGCTATCGCGGAATGGTCGCTTTCCCGTCCACCGCGTATCCCACAACTCTTGCCGCTCGTGCACTTAGAAGCATTGAGCGTTCAAGTGGTGTGAGGTAGTTAAATGCAAGTCCGAGCTCCTCGGCGAGAGTTTTGTTCCATGATCAGGCGATTCCATGACTAGGGCTGCGAGTGCACTAGGTTTTAGGAGTATTTTTAAAATGGCCGCCGTCTCGGTCGACTCCCGCGTGTGGGTGCTATATGGAGTCGACATACTAAGTATCTGTTTCATGGACCGGCTCGGATGACGCCATTGTTCACGTGACGAAATGTGCAATTTTAGCGGGAGATTTAAAAATTTGGCTTAAATTGCCTTATTTCTCAGTGAATAAAGCATCATTTGCTTCCGGGAAAGCGCTTGGGGTACTATGAAACACCTAATCTTTCGAATAAAACAAACTTTTGTTTTCTCTTCATGGCTCCTTTAAGACAGGCACAGAAAGAAGTGGATCATCAGGGCAACGGCAAAAACGAAAGTTGAAAGTGAGCACCTGTTGGTAATTCACCCTGGTTGGAACAGCTGTGCTAACTAATCAATTAATTAACGTGTTTTTCTTACACAAAGTTCTCGCTAGAATCAACGAGGTAAACTGACAATGGCAGAATCGCGACGAAAATCGCCATTGCTGGTCAAACATCGGTGCGAGCTTGTTTCGGCCCGCACAAATGAGCACGGTATGCATCCAATTAACCCATAGGTGCAGTTCATTTCCGCATGTGCGCATTAAGTTACTGGGAACGAAATAAGATTTAGAATTGAACTCGCAGAAGATGTGATAAAAAAATAAAAAGAAACGTCGGAACGCGGTGTCGAACCCATGCACTTAAAAATTCAGCGTCTTTTCTCCAGAGCGACGCGTTAGACCACACGACTACAAAACCGCGCGGAGCTTTCTTTTTTCTTTATTGCACATTGAACAAACAGTCCCTACAATGTCTACAATGCTGTTCTAAAACGCATCAGTGTCGGTTTAAAACCCGCTCACCGAACTTCGGTTGGCGAAAACTATTATAAACATCGAAAGAAGACAATTCCTCCAAAATGGGTAGCCACGTAAGCTCCGGGCACTGCATATCAATTACTTCCTTCAGCATACTGACATTCTGAGCAAAGTACTTGCTGACAGTCTTCGCGTCAGCATCAGAGTGGCGCACCGCCATACGACTCAGCCAGATGGCGTGTAGGCCCAAAAGCATTATCAGGTCATACGGCACACTGTCATGTTTGTCTACGGGAATGAAACGGATTCCATGCGGTGTCACAGGCAAGTCTTTTTTCAGGGTACGCTGAAGAACGTCCCAAAAAAAGACGGCATCCCAGCAGTCTAGGAAAACGTGGTCTATTGTTTCGGGTTTTTTACACAAAAGACAAACTGTTGTCCATGGCACAAACAACCCTTTTTCAGCCATCCATGTTTTGACTAGAAGAGTTCCCGAATGAAGCTTAAAAAAGTATGTTTTCATACATGCTGGGACTGCCATCTTTTTGACGCGACACAGTACATCTTGCCCTGGCCCGATGCGGTACATAGTTCTGTACAGCGGTACTGGAAAAAGAACATCTTATAGATCTTCTGACAGACGTTTTCTTGAAACACTTGAAAGGGTTTGGAGGGAAAACCTTACACAGAGGAATCTTAAAGATTCAACGGTTTCCTTCAGGTAACCTTTCAATGTGTAACGTTCATCAACACTGGAAACAACAAACTGCGGGAGTGAACCCACCAAGACACTTTGTAGAAATGTGCGCAGAAAGGTATCACTCGCATCGCGAAGAAACATAAATCTGCTAACAAGTTGTCGCAAAAACAGGTGTGATAAGCCCACCCCTCCCGTTCGAACTTTACGAAAGAGATTCGTACGGCTGGTTCTTTCCCATTGGGAACCCAGATGAATACAGCAAAAATACGGTGCATTTTTTGCACATTTACTCGCGAACAGTGTATTACTTGCATCACATACCATAGCTTTGCCAGGAAGAACATGTTGCAGACAGTGGCACGAGCGAACATCGATAGGTTGCGGCCTCCCCACCTCGTTGCTTTTCACGCAATCTTACTGCTTCTTCCTGCCAATGCTTGCTTCTATCTTGGTAGCACTCCAGCGGAGCGCCAAGATATCTTTTCGGTACCTGAAACCACTGGATGTTTTAAAAAAACTCTGGTTTGGTGGGCCATACTCCGTGCCACAGACCCGAACATTTTTCCCAGTTTACAACACTACAGGTTTGTGCGCAGAAATCTTTTGTAATCTTTGTCACTTTTTGCACGCTCTCTTTATCTGTAACAAACACTGCCACGTCGTCCGCAAAAGTCAACAACCGCACTTCACTTGAGTTCAAACTAAATCCCCTAACTTCATTACTTTGGATTATTTTTAAACAAAAAGGCTCTAAAAACATGCTAAAAAGGAGTGGCGACATCGGACAACCTTGCCTAACTGCGCGGAGCGATACACCTTCTTTCTTTGCGGACTACTTGCGTAGCCTTCACAGCGTTGCACTTGATGTATGAAACGGAGTATAGTAAACCTGTCACTTAAAATACACGCGAAATGCGCAGGGTCCGTCAATATACTATTAGCAAATGTAGTAAAGAACACGTACGTTCCACACCACACCATGGTTTAGAAAAGAGCACACAGCTACAATTAAGCCTAGTAACTGCGCAAAACAGAAAAACAAGAGGTCACACGCGCTTTACAGGAGCCGAGCTTCAGGTGCTCTTCGTTCTACCACCCGGCGAATGCTTGAGCTCTAGGATGCACGTAGCTGGTTTCGCAATTAACTTTGCCTGGTTACTTCTGTGAGAACGTACAACGTAAATATCGAGGAACAATCGGAACGAAAAAAAAACACTTAAAGCAAAAACCGGGACGAATTCGACGGTACCCTCTGAGAAACAGTAGGGCGTAGCCTTGCTGCCCATCGTACAATGAACATAGCAGATACACCATAGCTGCGATTTGCCCCCCTATAAACATTCAAGAGTTCCTAGTTTGGGAACACCTCATTATGAGGCTTTACCAAGAATTAAAAAAAAAACGAAAATGCCAGTTAAGACGTTTGCCGCTTGACCTGGATCATGCTCCGCTCCATAGTTTAAGATGCTGCAACCAAAAGTATGTGCATAAAGAACGGCTAACAAACCAGCCGTGAAAATATTAGCACACCTTTACGGGGGCCATGAACAATGAACGCCTATTTTTATACGGCTGTCTGACAATGCCTGCGTGCTTCTTGTCGTCAATCGTGAAGAAATTTTACAACAGGATAATTTTTACGAGCAAAACAACAATATTACGATGATAGACAGTGCCCCGAGAATAGGGGTACATGTCCTTCTGGAGGTTTCACGGTGTGATGCTTCGAAATTTCAAGATAGCGCTCTTTTCTGAAAAAAAAAATAGCATGTGCCGTTAGAAAATGCACTCTATACCCGATTGGGGAGGGGAGGAACCTGCTAAAGTAATCCAAGCTGACGTATGAGTTTTACAGCCATGACGCAGAGCGAACCATATTTTGCAGGTCATGCACTCACCTCTATCATGCAGCCACAACGAAACGAGAGGAGTTCTCAAGAGAGGCGACTGCACTTCTGATCTGGCATAGGAAACGGTCGCGTTTGGCCGAGCGCTCCCAGAGTGGCATGCATGCACGCACGATAAACCTCCTCTTAACAGCTTTTGTGATCGATAAAAGAGCGGAATTGTACGGCCGTTCGTGTTGTTTGGTGTTGGCATGGGCAAACATGTGCTTTGGCAGCGGTCCCAGGCTCTGTCGATAGCTGGCCCGTTATCGTCGGCTTGGGGCCGCAAAGCCGCGAAGCTTGGTGCAGCGTTTTCTTTGTCCAGAAAACATATGTCTAGACGTGCTTTCAAGCGAAGCTTGCATTGACTCACTTGTGTGATGAAAGCTCGGGATGGTGTTCAAAAAAAAAAAAAAAAAAAAAATAAGAAAGAAAGAAAGAAAGAAAGAGAGAAAGAAAGAAAGAAAGAAAGAAAGAAAGAAAGAAAGAAAGAAAGAAAGAAAGAAAGAAAGAAAGAAAAGCCAAGCAACTAAAAAAAAAACGCTTCCCGTGGTCGGTACGCAACCTCAGTTCCTCTCGTTATGCGCCATTAGGACATGATATCCCTATGCAAAACGTTGGAGTTTATCCTTACGACGCGTCGTTACCACGCGCACCGCCATTGCTAGGCGGCACTGCGCACCGGGAGATGAGCGGCTAATTGGAAATGGGCGCGCTGCAGACTGATGTACCTGTTTATTGAAAGCGCCGTTGGAACGGACGCTGCCGTTGATTGGCCGCGCCGCATGCCGGAAGATGAGCGGCTGATTTGAAAGTGGCCAATAACTATAGCGTTGGTTTTTAGTTCTGAGTTTTATTTTGGCGTACACTGAGTGGTGAAAAGCTTCGAGCGCACCCCTGTTCCATTTCGGGTAGGGGTTGGTTAGTTTTTTTACTTAACGCGAAGCTGTTGAGGGAACGTACAGGTGCCGTCATAAGTAATTGGACCAAGGATTCGTGAATATCAAAATATTTGTCTTAGTGGCTTTATGACAGCCATTACCGGTTCACAGGAAGCCTTTTCTATTAGGGAGGACTCCTTTAAACGCACAACAAGGCAGCCAGGTAATTTACGGAAGAAAAAAATCCTGCAAATTTATGAGTCGTCCGCGTTCCAATTACTCTTGACGGAACCTGTACATTCAAGCGCGAATTATGAACACGCACGCACACGCACTCCTCAAGACCAACTATAAGACAGGGGAAGTAGTTAGTGGTTTCATTTTTCGTGTAGAGGAAGAAATTTTTGATATGCTTGAAAAAAGAGAAAGGAGGCAGAAAAAAACATGCGCCCAAAGCGGGGCCGAACCTACGACCTTCCGAGTGCGCGTCCAATGCCTTACCGAATGGCCTACCTGAGCGGAGGTCTTCTCCAACACTTTCTAGAGGTACTTATGTAATTGAAATTGTACCCTACGCTTGGGGTTAGTAGCCAGGGCCGCTCAGACAAGTGGGGAGGGGGTGAACGCGATTTGGTCGGTCACGATTCTAGTCATATGTTGTGATTCCCTTTTTTTTTGTTTCGAGCATTTCATACATTTCTATTTCTACACGAAATAACAATAGCAACAAAAAAATGTGGTTGATGCCTCTTTCATAGGAATCGGCGAAACACGAAAGTGAAATGTGCCTTCACAGGAGCATCTATTCTGCATTCATATGAACTTGCATATCGCTGTTCATATTACGTCGGTATGGCACCGTTAGACGCAACAACGTTAGACACTAGATTGCGCGCGCCGGTACATTGCGTAAATCAGAGTGAAACCACAGCCCCTTGAAAACAGTGCGAACGAAACGGAATTGAAACCGAAACCGAAAGCAGTAGGTGGCGGAGGGTGCCTCAATTCACCCGCGTCCCGCGCACACGAAGACGCTAGCATCGAGACGCCAACTGTCGGCGGTCATTAGTGTCATGACGTGGCCTCCGCGATCGGCTGCCGGCGGCGCGCCGTTGCTCCGGCCGTCCCAATCGCCCGGAGAGAGCGTAATTCCGAAGAGGCCGTTTCGCCGTTTTCCGCCGCACCGCGGCGCGCGGAGCCGATGGTTGAAACGAAAGCCGGGTATGCTGCAACGCTTCTCGAAATGGCGTTTCGTCAACTTTCGCGCTTCGTATCGCAATAAAAAGAAAGCATAGCTGATGTTATGGATGCAAAGCGACTCATAGAACCTGATAATAATGAATTTATTTTACCTACGATTGCAGCTATGCGACTTCTTTAACATGTGCCGCATGACGCCTTCGACACACGGACAATATTCCCTACTACCAATGGAAAATTTCTGGTGCTTAAATAACGTTCGGTTCGCTAAAAGGTGATTATTTTTCAGGTATTTCTTATCCAGGCTTACGTACTTTATATAATCTGCATGGTCAATGCAGTTCAGTAGAGCGCGGGGCGCGATCGCGTCATACGCACGACCGATGGCTGCGCTCTTATCTGCCTTCGAATAATGCCTGTTGGGTGGAAGCACCCGTCATATTTTTAGGATTAACACGTTTAAAGAGTATTACGTTGAGCGATAGCCTCAAAGATATGGCAATCTGTTCTACACATGTGCGTTAAGCAAGTTACAGTTTCAATTTCAGTCGCAACATATAAAACAATTTGAATTCAGATGCACCCCGATTTCATTGTATTCTTAAACGTATTTCGGTGACCACAGGCAAGCCCAATTTTCCCTATTTTGGACCCAAGACTAAAGACCGTTCTTCCACACGAAATATGCGAGACTTGTCCGTATGAAAAAAAATGGTGGCGACAACAGTGTTTGCAAAATCATTTTAGTGTGACAGCGCACCCTGCATAAAACCTCCTCGTAAGATTTTCTGCGTTTTGGGGGGCAACCGAATGCTTGTAATGCTGCTTTCTTTAGATAGTGACAGTGTGTCTTTTGTTTAGAGAAAACTGCATAAAGAAGGAATAACACCATCGTAAACGGCGGCTAATTGTTAGCTGAGTTGCACGCCGCAAAAAGCGAATATAAATTGAAATATTGTAATAAAAAAAAAGGCATGTGTGTAAGAATATAATCAATAGGTGTTCCTTGGACGAGGTATCAAGCAAAAATATACAAATGTTCAACTTCTAAAAATAACTGGCAAAATCAAACACGGCGCCAATATAAAAATGCAACCACTGCGCTCGATTGTTGTCCATAACCCACACTATGCGGAAATAAAAATATAACTGCTGTTCCAACAAGCAAGCACCCGATAATTCTGTAGCCGAGAAGTTTTCGCACCCAAATATCCGCGCACCTGAATGTCCGCACGGAAATGTCCTGCACCGATCAAGCGCAGCAATCACAGCGCGATTAACTTTTCAGTGCTGTTCCTCGAAGCTTCTGAGACAAGCGGACTTCATGACCCGGTAGTTCGGTTTGTCAGCGCAACAAAAATAAAGCTGCAACACAGTTACGCGAATTCCGGCCGTGAAAACACGCAGCAACTCAGGCCCCACAAAGCCGGCCAGGGGACCGCAAGCTGCCGAACCATCGGCTAACACCGCCACCTCGCGGCGCGTTGCGGAGTTAGCCAAATTACATGTTTTTGCTGGGGCGCGCCGAATGGGACGGCCGGAGCAACGGCGCGCCGCCGGCAGCCGATCGCGGAGGCCGGGTCATGATGAACTACTTCGCTTCACTTCTCCTAGACGGCAGCATCTCCCAGACGGCATCGGAATGAAAAAAGCACTGGGAAAGATATAAGGCGCGTTCGTAGATCACTTGCGCTTGTAGTAGTAGTAGTAGTAGTAGTAGTATACTCGGTGCATGGAGGAAAGAATACTCAGGAGAGGCCCCTAGCCCCCCAATGCATTGCGAAAAGTGTGGAGGAAGTCACGTGAATTTTCTTGAGCCACAATGTTGCTCACTTGTTTACAACTGCGGCGGCCAAATTTGGGCGAATAGAACGGACAAATTTTTAAGGCGCTTGGTATGTGGCTGCCTCGCTACGCTTGCAAACCAACGCAGCCGCTACGACAAACGTTTTCAAATTAGGCCAGTTTGAAAACTCTGCCATCGGAGGCGTCTGCGTTCGCCATCCCGCGAGCCTGTTGCTATGACGACGACAAACGCTACTTTGCCAGGCTTAAGAGCTGAAAAATCGTCCTCCTATCTCAAAAACGAAGGTCGTTTTTCGATTGAAACTTTATGTTAGGGTTAGAATGGGCAAATTGAAGATGAAATCAACAGCTTAGAAGTAACATCGCACCGAGGGATTAGCGACGAAGCTGTTTTCGCTTCGAAGCGGGAGGGCAGGGCGGGCGACGCCATGTTAGTCAAATCAAACCGGAGACAGCAAAGGATGATGGGATAGAGTGCTGGGCTCCGTGGGCTCAAGTCATGGCGGGACTCGGCTTCACAAATGTGACGTCAAGGCCTCTCCTAACCTTTTCTTTCCTCCATGCTCGGTGACAACTTAAGAACGGTACCGGAAGTTGCCGCTGTGCCCCTTGTCACCGTAGCCGGATGTTTCTCCGCGCGGCGCAAGTAGGCGTTACTGGGAATATTTTGAACATGGCGTGAGCCGTTCCCGTTTTTTTTGGACTTATATGCTTATAAACGACTCCAGTGACGACAAACAAACTGCGTGAGACAAGGCAGACGATATCACGCATTCATAGCAAACCCCTTTCAAAACGCGCGCGCACTCACGTCACGGGTCCGGCGCTTTGGCGGAGTGATACACTACATGAGGTGGTGCCATTCTTGAGTTGTAACCGAGTATAGTAGAACTTTCATTGTGAGAAGAAGGGGGGAAGGGGATAGGGGTGAAAAGTTGAGATGGAGTTCATGGGTGGGGCCCGACGTCCAGGGCTCCAGATGCAACGGCTCTCATCTTGGCTCTCTGGATCAGACGTAGCTGATCTCCGAGAGATGAGCTGGTGAGGGCGGCCTCCCATGTACGGTAGGATTAATCTGGGTACTATTTTTTTCCTGGGGCCAGATGCGAGGGCACGCCCAGGTTGCTTGAAATAGCGTGGCTACCTCTACGCATTTTGTGCACGTTTTTTGGAAGGAATCGGGGAACATTTTTGCCAGTCGTGATTTGTGTGAGTACGTGTTTGTTTGCATTTGCCTCAGGATTTGAGCTTCTATAGCACTTAGTTCCTTGTGTGGAGTAGGAAAAGTACTTCTCTTCTGCCTAATCAGCGAGAGTCTTTCCCCATATTTTTCTGGAAGGGTGTGTGATAAGCGTGATCGTCAGGACTGCGGTGTGTGTGTGAGTTCACGCACTGCCTGTCCGCTGCTTCGTTACCCTCCAGTCCTTCGTGTCCGGTACACCATGTGATATTGTATTTTTTCTTCAGTTCGGGTGGAACAAAGGTTTTTGAGGCGTTTTGGTATTCTTCCTGTGGCAAGATTCAATACTGATCTCTTGGAGTCTGTTACTATGTTCAGACTTCTGCTTGCTTTTTCGCCGAGTCGAATTGCCATGAGGATGGCGCCAGTCTCCGCTTCTGCTGTGTTTGACTGTTTAATTGTCCGACAATCTTGCAGAGCTTCCTTAAATTTTGTGACCACTAGTGTGGCGTTGGTTTTCTAACATAAACCAGCATCTGTAGAGACTGTTTTCATGATCCTTGAGTTTTTTACTGAGGTATTTGACTTTCGCTTGCCTTCTGTCTTTGTGTACAGTGGGGTACACGTTTTTCGGTAGAGGAAGGGTTTGGATGTGACTACGCTGTTCAGGTTTTAAGTCCGTCTGGCGTCCAGTCGCGTTCTTTATGGGGGCCACCTATCTTCAAAAGGATGGATCTCCCAGTTTTAGTGGTGGCAAGTCTTTCCTCTTGGGCAATTAGTAATGCCTCCTTGATCTCTTCGAAGTTGTTGTACACTCCCAATTGAAAGAATGTTTCCGAGGACGTGTACAATCGTAGGCCCAGTTGCGTCGGCCATATGCGTCGCCCACACTTGCGTCGCCCATATCATTATATCGTCTGTATAGATGACGGGTCCAATGTTTGGGAGTTATCTCAGCTTGTTCGCGATCCTTATCACCGAAATGTTAAAGAGGAGAGGGGATATGATGGATCCCTGTGGCGTGCCTGCATTGGACATCTGAAAGGGTTCCGATCTGAGGTCGCCGATTCCTACCATTGCTGTTCTGTTGGATAGAAACGCTGTGACGAACTTGAAAGTTCTTTCGAAGCAGTTCATTTCGCCGAGGGTTTCTAAAATTGCTTTGTGGGAGACGTTATAAAATGCTCCCTTCAAGTCCAGGGCTAAGATAAAGTTTTCTCCCTGAGCAACCTTTTTTATAACTTCTTTCTTTATGAGTAGGAAGGGCGTCCTGTATTGACAGTCCTTCACGAAAGCCTATCATGCTATTTGGGAAGATGCCACAACCTTCTATGTAGTTGGTTAGCCGATCGCTGATAATTCTCTCATTGAGTTTCCCTACGCGTGACGTAAGATAAATAGGTCTAAGGTTTTTTAATTGTAGGCGGCTTGCCTGGTTTGGGAATAGATACAACATCCGAATATCGCCATTCTGCTGGTACAATGCCCGGTATCCAAAGTTTTTCATTTATGTATTCTGTGATTTCTTCCACCTGCTGATCTCCCATGTTTCTTAGCATGGCGTTTGTGACTCCATCTTTTCCTGGGGCACTGTTTTTCTTTGCCGACATCATTGCATTGAGGACTTTCTCTCTTGATATTTCTCTCTCCATATACTCGTTCTTACTTCCCTTGTATGTGTTTGGGTCGGTCTCCCTCTTTTGTGCTGTACAGTGCTTATTTTTAAGGGCCTCGATAAGGCCTTCGTCACTCCCTGGGAAGGTGTGCACCACTCTTCTCAAGTTGTGGTTGTTTCTTGTCTTGTGGAAGCGGGGTCTAGCATGCTTTTGAGTATAGCCCATGTTCTAGATGTGCTCCTGGTTCCTTTGAGCGACTCGCAGAAATTATTCCAGTTTTGTCTGGCTAGTTGGTCTGGGTATTCCTCTGCTTGCCTCGTGATTTCTTTGATTCTTTGTTTGAGTTTCTTGTTTTTCTTTTGATTCTTTCATCTTTTCTTGAGGCTTCTCCTTGCATCCCACAGGTCAGCTAAATGGTTGTTTATTTTTGGGGTCTGTTCAGTTCTCTGTATAATCTTTGTGGAGTTCTTGTGTTTATTTTTAAGGTTGTCACACCAGCTGCTAATTTACTTAATTTTCATTTTGTTTTCTTCCATTTGCATGGAGTCTCTGTATTTTTTCCATTCGGTTAGTTTTGCCACACCAAATGGTTTCCGAAATTTGGTCGCGGTGACCGCAATACTTATGATGTTGTGATCACTTCCGAGTGTTTCTTGTGTGTTAGTCTACGTGACTCCAGAAGGGAAAAGGTTTGGGCGTGCTGGTTCATAGTCACACAGAAAACAAGCGGTGTAAAAAAACGCATACATGACGAGGCGTGGACAGGACAAGCGCTAACTTTCAACAAAAAGTTTATTGAGAGAGAGGAGGAAGAGAGAAGAGTGAGAGAGAGAGGAGAGTAGAGAGACAGAGAGAGATGAAACGTTTATTATTAGGAAAAAAGGAGGTGGCGCGATTGTCTTAGGGGTGGTGCCCTCCTTCCAGGGCCCCAGACTCTTCTGCTCCTCTCCGGGCTCGAAGAATTAAGTCCTTCTGAATCCCGAAGTCGGAGCTGGCCAGAGCTGCCTCCCATAGCGCGACCGTATTTGTGGGGTTGTTTCCTGAAGGCCAGATGATAGGGCAGGCCCATGTTGCGTGAAATAAGTTGGAAGGGTTTCCGCATTTATTGCATGCGTCTGTGTGTGTTTGAGGGAACATTTTGGATAGCCGGGATTTGTTAGGATAAGTGTTCGTCTGGATTTGCCTCAGCGTTTGAGCTTCTGCGCCAGAGAGGTTCTTGTCCGGGTTGGGGAAAAGGGCTCGTTCACCTCTTTGGACAGTGAGGCGTTCGCCAAAGCCACTTGGGAGGGGCTGCAGAAGGCTAGGACTGTTAGCCGCGCGGTTTGTAAGATCGCGCGCAGCCTGGTCGGCCCTCTCGTTTCCCTCCAGCTCCTCGTGTCCTGGAGTCCAGACAATGCGGTGGAATTGATTCGACATTTTCGGCTCTAATTTTTTAAGTCGCTTGTGAATTCTTCCATTCATAAGGTTTTGCGTAGCCTTTTTGGAATCTGTGACTATTTGGAGGCTTTGGTTCTTATGCTGCCCATACCTTATTGCCAGGAGGAGAGCACCAGTTTCGGCTTCGTCGGCAGTGGTATCTTTTAGCGTGAGGCAATCCTTGATGGCTCCTTCGTGATCAATTATAACTATGGAGGCATTTTTCCCGCTGTAGAAAGCAGCGTCGGTGTAGATGACATTTTTTTTGTTTTCAAGTTGTTTCCGTAGGAAGGCTACTCGTGCTATTCTTCTCTCTTTGTGCAGGCAGGGGTCCATGTTTCGAGGTAGGGGGAGCACTTTCAGTCGTGTTCGTACTTCTCTGCTCATGTCCACTTTGTCAATAATCGAGTGTACGTCCGCGGGGGACCCCACTCTTTGCAGGATAGCCCTGCCAGCTTTTGTTTTTTCCAGGCGTTGTTTTTGCGAGATGAGGAGTGCCTCTCTGATTTCTTCAAAGGTGTTGGATACACCCAAGCTCATCAGCTTTTCATTTGATGTATAGTTTGGGAGACCGAGGGCTGCTTTGTAAGCCGTGCGGAGTATGACATTGGCTTGATCAGTCTCTTGTCTGTTAAGGCAGTGGAAAGGCAAGCTATATGCCAGGCGGCTGACTACCAAGGCCTGCATAATGCGCAGAGTTTCTTCTTCCTTGAGGCCGGCTCTGTTTTTAGTTATTCTTCTCACTATTCTTGCAATTTGCACAGTTGACTTCTTTATCCTTTCTATGGTGAAGTTTGCCTTGCCATTACTTTGTATAAACATCCCTAGGACTCGTATTTGATCTTTTTCGGGTATTGTGTAATCTCCAAGCTTAATGTTTATTGGCCCTGGGCTTACATAGCGGGTGCCGTGGATTCGGATAACTTCGGATTTTTCTGGTGCGCATTGTAACCCATTTTGTGCAGCCAGGTTTTCCACCAAATTTGTAGCCTCTTGAAGTACCTCTTCTTTTGCAGCCAGTGATCCTTTAGTAGCCCAGATTGTTATATCGTCGGCGTAAAGGGTAAAGCCTATGTCGGGAATGGTTTGCAGTTTTTTTGCGATTTTGATCATGGTAATGTTAAAAAGCAGGCGGGAGATTACGGAGCCCTGCGGCGTCCCTTTGTTGGGCATAGGAAAGGGATTGGATCGAATGTCTCCTATTCCTATGGACGCGGTGCGATCCGATAGGAAGGCTTTTACATAATTGTATGCTCGCTCCCCACAGTGCAGTTCATTCAGTGCCTCCAAGATGGCCTGGTGTGAGACATGATCGAAGGCACCTTTCAGATCTAAGGCTAGAACGAGGTGTTCGCCTCCCTTGGGGATGTTTTGCAGCACTTCCTCTCGGAGTATTAGGAAGGCGTCTTGTGTGGAAAGTCCAGTCCTAAAGCCCAGCATGCTAGGCGGTATCATGTCGTTATCCTCTAGATAGTTGACTAGTCTGTTCGCGACGATCCTTTCAAACACCTTCCCCAAGCAGGACGTAAGGGATATGGGCCTGAGAGCATCAATTCCTGGTGGTTTTCCTTGTTTAGGAATTGTGACTACGTCCGAATGTTTCCATTCCGGCGGGACTTCGCCCTTTGTCCATAATTGCTCGTTGAGGTACTCAGTCAGCTCCTCCACCTGGCGATCGCCGAGATTTCGGATCACTGAGTTTGTTATGCCATCAAAACCTGGTGTCGTGTTCTTCTTCGCTGCTAACATTGCACTGTAGACCTCTTCCTTTGAGATTTCCTTATCTAGGAGCTCATTTGGTCTACCTTTGTACGCTCAGGTGAAAGGCATTGGGAGCTGTGTTCCAGTTAGTTTGTTTTTAAGTTCTTCGAGAAGGGCATCATTGCTGCCCTGAAAGGTATAAGCAATTCGTTTCAGTAGGTGATTGCTTGCGTTTTTTGTTGCGAGAGGGTCGAGCATACTTCGAAGCAGTGCCCAGGTTTTGGAGGTGCTCAAGGTGCCTTGCAGAGACTCGCAGAAATTATTCCAATTTTGTCTCGCTAAAACGTCTGCGTATTCTCTCGCCTTTTTGGTGATTTCTGCTATTCGTTTTTTAAGTTTTCTGTTTTTCTTCTGCCTTTTCCACCGCCTTGTTAGGCCGTTTCTTGCCTCCCACAGATGGGCTAGATGGGAGTCGATGTTTGGAGTTTGTGTCGTTCTTTTTAGTGTTTGGGTAACGCTGAGGTATTTATTCTTGAGCTGAACGCACCAACCCTTGATATCCTTAATAGAAGTGATTTTCTGTGAGCTGTCGGTATCGTTGGTTAGTTGTTCTCTGAATTTCTTCCAATCGGTGATCTTGACTACCCCCAAATTTCTCCTGAGTTTGGCTGTTGAGACTGAAATGCTGATAATGGCGTGGTCACTGCCCAAATTTTCTCCTAAGTTTGTCCATGTGACGTCCTCGTCTATCTTTACTAAAGTTAAGTCTGGGCATGTGTCACTGGCTCGTTCCCCGCCTGCTCTGGTAGGCTGATTGGGATCAGTGATGAAGGTTAAATTGCAGGCTTCGGCTGCACAGATAATGCTCTCTCCCTTTTTCGTGTTGCGCTTATAGCCCCATTCTCTATGGGGGGCATTGAAATCGCCTGCAATGATGACCTGATTGCCCTTGGATTTTGTAATGGTTTCTCGGAAGAGCTTCTCGAAATTGTCGTCCCGACTGGATGGCGGACTGTAGATGTTAAGGACGAAGGTGCTTTTTCTCCCTCTTTTTGTCGGGATTAGCTCTACAAGAAGGGCATGTGACGCGGTCGTATTGAGCTTGTGTTCTATAGTTGTCACGTCTTTCTTGACCAAGGTGGCTATACGCGTCGCTTCATTTTCCTTTTATGGTGTAGTATCCCAGTAACCTAGGGTTATTGCCAACTTCCTGTAGACAGATTATGTCTGGTTGGATGGGGGCTGCTTCAATGTATTTTTCTAAACTGTGTTGCTTGCGCTGTAGGCTTCGGCAATTCCATTGCCAGATTTCTAGTTTTGTGTTGGCAGTGGGTGCTCTATTATTCATCGTCAGTGGAGCTGAAGTCAGTGTCTTCTGCATTGGGGTCTATTACCTGCATTTTTTCGTTTCTTGGAAGCTCGGGCATTTCCAGTTTGCGCTTGCCGTCCAGATTTCGTAGGCGGTACGCCACTGTTTTTCTTGTTTCGCCCATCGTTTTGATGTTTCCCTTCCCTTACTCCTCTCTTCATGCTAGCCAGACGTGTTTATATGCGCTGGTTCTTCAATAAACTACAAGTTTATTGAAGAACCAGCGCATATAAACACGTCTGGCTAGCATGAAGACAGGAGTAAGGGAAGGGAAACATCAAAACGATGGGCGAAACAAGAAAAACAGTGGCGTACCGCCTACGAAAAAAAAAATCCAGCTCAATTTTCCAAAAAGCTACAAACGGCCTTCTGACGCATTGATCACCAGAGCTTGCAATCTCTGCCGCTTCCACAATTTCTCTTGTCAGGCCCGAGCGGTGAATTGGTCGTACAGAGGATGACACGGGTTTCCGCGAGACACATTTTTTACAATGAGGAGCCAGCTGGCCGTCGGTGGCAACGCTCCTGACCTTGTTCTTGTGCTCTTGTAAGCGAACGTTTAAGCATCTGCCGGTCTGGCCGATATAGTGTCTGCCATACGACAGAGGAACTTTGTAGACAACGCTACTTCGGCATTTCCTGCCCTAACGGGGGAAACTCGCTCGGGTATGCGATGGGAGATCGATCTGCTCAGCCCACCTGTTTGGGGCTGCTCCTCACTGGTGTGGGGTTCCGGGACTTCGATCTCGACCTCAACACCCGCCGGCTGTTGATGCTGCTGCCCGAAGCTGTGGAGGATTCTCTGCCCACCGGTGACCGGTCCCGGCACGGCCTTCTCGTTCCTCTGCAAATGAGAGCAGGCTTGCCAGCTGCGGCAAGAGGTAAAAGCATAGACCGCGTTCCGAATGATGAAGCACCCGGCAGCTCTTAACAATTCAGCAGCTGCGTTCAAAGTGACGATTATGCAGCTGTTTGATTCCGTAGGGAACACATGTGCATCGTGTCCTGTATTTAAGATCACTAGACGGCTGCAACCCTCGGACTGTTGGCATCTAAAACTGTTTAGTTGCCGTTCACCGAGCCGCTATTGGCCACTTGGATCGCCCTCACTGAACTCGTGCTTCATGCTCAAACGAACGACAGGGAAGACGTACGGCGTTTTCGGTGCTTAGTGCTCTGCAGTAGCATATGACGCCACAGAGGTCTCCGGAAACCAGTTCATATAAACTCAAATTTTCAGTAAACCGAAAATTGCACACAGGTGCTGTTCACGAAGCTTGAAATGCGAGTACTAGATCAAACAATTGAAATGCATATAGTTCGGTCATAAGGAAAATGTGCAGTCTTGGTTCATCGAGACATTTTTGTATAACTCCATGGTCCCGTTGTGTTTCATTCAAAATATTACGGCAATCATTTCAAGCCCAGTGGTCTTAGAAAGGCGAGGTCTCAAATAGTGCGGTTCATACGCGACCAGTCGATGATTATATACACGAGCAAACATAGGCTCGGAAGCCGGAGCTTCAACATGAGCTTTACGTGCAATGGACTCGATACACACCCCATTTCTGCAAAGCATGCTCAGCGCAATGTTTCTTTAATGAGTTTCTTTTTGTAACTACCATATCTCTCCCTCATTCCGGTCATAAACTTCTTACAAACAACTTAAGTGTGTCATCGCAATACTGCTAACAAGGCCATATTTGGCGCTTCTAACTGCAAAACAACAAAAATAGTCCAACACGTTTTGGTTGTGGGTGATACAGAGGAACCTCGGCTTTATTTCCTGAAAGGTTGACAAAAAAATTAAAGGTGACATTTTTTTTGATCGGCTTTCAAAATACACCGAAAGGCATGTCCTAGCTTCAGTAGAGTGCTTTTTGAAATTGAACTGTCTTGACCACATGAACTAAAATCGGCACGAAGGTTGAACAGGAACAGAAGAATAGCACTAAGAAATTTGAACTACCTAGCTTGATAAGATGCAGAAAAAAAAGCCCCACGTTCGGCCAATTAAAAGAAATTCCAATTCGGGAGTTTCTATAAAAAGTTCGCTCTGCACGCCGAACACTAATACGTTAATTCATTCGAGAGTGTGCACACTCTTCACATTAAAAGAACTAGGCGATAGCTGCAGTAGTATTTGTTTGATATTCGCAGAGGTTTCAAATTTTCCGCGCCTCGCTCAGCACGGCAGTGACCCGAGCCGATTTTGGTACTCTTTTTGAGTAAAGAAAAAAAAATTGCACGAAATAACTTCAGATGTTTTCTGTTGTGCACAAGGAGTGGTATATAAAATTGCCAAAAGAAAAGATACGACGGGACACGCCTGTAGCGTCTTTCGTGAAAACACCCCATAGTCACCGCTTCTCTTGCCATGGAACTCCCTCTTTCCTCCTCCCTTTTGCAACAACGTGCTCTCTTTTCTTCCTACTCGCTTTTCCCTTGATGGCTGCAGCTGAGATAAGCTCATTGCTCAAGAAGCTCGAGCCGATATCGTCTGTTTTTTAGGGGCGAAGCACCTTAAGGCACCTTAATGTGCACATTAACCTATTTGCAGATGACTGTGTCATTTTTAAACAAATAGCGTCACCAAACGATCACTCAGGTTTGCAAAAATCAGTTATCGCAATTTCCGATTGGTGTCAACTTTGGGGTATTGAAATAAACATGAAAAAAAACTGTCTTTGCTTCGGGTAACACGGAAAACAAGAACCTAGTGTATTTTCTTATGTTCTAAATGCGCCGTCATAACTGAAGTTAAAAAATACAAAATATTAGGTGTTACATTTAGTAATAAATTATCTTGGTCAGACCATATTCCGTTACGTGTTCAGCAGCTTTGCGCAAATTGTGGTTTTTGAAGAGAAAACTTAGAAAGGCGCCGGCACAAATCAAACTGTTAGCTTATAACACTTTCGTACGATCGAAACTCGAATAACACAAAACACTATGAATTTGGAACGTGTACAAAGAACAGATTCAAAAATATAAAAGACAGGATTCCCCAACCTTACTAATGCTTAGAAATAAAATCAGAGAACGCAGGCGCAAAGTTAGTCGTCTCCAGATAGCATCATAAGAAATCGGACTTAAACTACCTAGTTACGACTTTTCTTCAAGCCCGAGACACAGACATAACCTCTCTATTACGAGAATAGTTTTTTTGTGCGTACCATTAACGAATGGAGAGGTTTTAGAGAACTGGAAAACTACTTGCCTCATGAATTAGAATAATCTAAACCTAGAGTACGTTATAATAAAATTTACCTGAGGTGCTGTGTTTTTGGGGCAAGGCGTTTTGCCCCACTGCGATTTATTGATGTCGCGGTTGTGCTTAGTCAAGTATTTGTAAGTTTTTGTGACATGTTATAGGTAGCATCCTGTTCATGCGTTCTTTGAATTCTTGCTCTGTACTGCCCTCCCTGCATGGGCGAGCATCTTGGCCTGCAGTATGAATAAATAAAATGGAATGAAATGAAAATGAAGCACCTTAAGGCTGAGGCTTGTGCGGCGTCCGGCGTCCGTTCTCACGGCACAGCACCGTGTAAATCAAAACATCTGTGAACAAAAGGTTCACAAAAGGTTAACAAGAACAAAATAGAAGGTTCACAAAAGTTTAGAGAGAGAGAGAGAGAGAGAGCTCCTGGAGAGCCGTGCTGCGCATGCGCGAGGAGCATTGGATTGAATTGTATGGAATTGAATTTGGACTGGATTGGATTTAAATGAATTGGATTGGATTGGAATGAATTAAATTGAATTGTATTGTATTGGATTGGAAATCGTTTTAGCAGCAGTAAGCACTCTCACGGGTGATTTACGGTAAGAACGATCCCCAGTGCTTCGCCCACTCGTCATGATTCACTTCGTGAAGATGCGTGAATTTGGTGCTTGCTTTATCGAACCTCTCTTCAACAGCGTTTTTAGAACGCTGATTTGTTCCTTTCACTATCGTAAAACCAATCCAACGCGTATCTTAAAAGAAAAAAGAAGGCTGGTATTTTCAGCTATGCACTCATACCTTGCCTCGAATATGTCCGAGGGCACTTTTGGGTGGTGTGATGCGGACATTTGTGAGCCATGGCGGCAGTATTTTTTAATCGAATTTTTAAACCGGTTTTCTCCAGTAGTTCGCCGTTGCAGAAAAAAATACCAAGAAAATGCCGAGTACTCGTGAGCGCGTGCCTCACGGCGAACGCCGAGTCCCTGGCTCACGCAGTGGCTTTAGCAACTAAAAAAACTCCAGCACTGTCATCAAGGGCTAGCGCGCATGTAAAAAAAATGGCTGTGGCTTAACTCAGTTATGCCTGGGTGTGCGTAGCAAGAGGTACGGCTAATGTTATTGTGTAGCTTGATTCTCTGTACGGTTACGACGCTTCTCGAGGCGTGCGGATCGTTTCTTCCTCTGTTTCCTAGGCTCGCTGCCTTCTCTTGATTTCGTTCTGACGACGAAGCCTGGCTTCTTTCAGTCTTTCCGACTCACTTTCCATATCTGACGACGCATCCCACCGAGCCGCCCCTTCTACATATACGATGCACCGCCGGCTCCTCCTACTAGTTGTTGCAACGCGGTTTCACCGGCTCCTCCTCTGACGTCATGCCAGAGGGCGCGGCGAGCGACGCTGCCAGCTGCGGTGGTTGCTAGGCAACCGCTCAGCTCACGGTGCGGCCACAGGCCACAACGAAACGGCGAGAACACGGCCATTGTAGCTCTCGCTACAAAACTACAGCGCTAATGCTAAAGTTGAAAATACACCCCGCTTGGGAGAGGTCACCGCGGTCACCGAATTCTCTAGAAGCCATTATGGATAATTGGAGACCTTGCTACGAGCCTGCCAATCCATCCCTAGATGTCTTACAGATTCCACCAGCGCTGCCTCGAGTCGATGACGAAGAGCTGGTGGAAGTCTAAAATGCTGAGGATGACTTGTGTACACCACGCGCTGCGAAGAACAAAGACATTGTTCGATGCGCATGAAGACGATGACTAGCATCCGTAACTATGAAAATAAACAATGATACTAAAACTTAGCTATATGTCCGGCAATTCTCACCTACAACCGTTTCGGCATTGAAGTCCTTGCGCGTGAGTGTAAGCTTCCATGAATTTTTTACGCCCTCAAGGGGCCGTGATATTGACCGGGACATCGGGCAGTCTTAAAAAAAGAAAAAACGAATTAAAGCGAAAAGTGGCTTTATTTTAGGAGCAGCTAGAAAAATTTGTAAATCTGTTTCCTTGGGGAGCTACGTTGCCATACCAAGAGGTGTCGGCGCCTATCGGTAACAACCGGCGATGAAATCACGATTGGATGCTGAAGCGGCGGTGCAAACAGCTCATGCGACCATACGAGACTGAGCGGCCACCGTTGCGACTGACAACCGACGTCCTTCCTCCATGCAGATCACGAGACGGTGCAGCAAGCAGCGCCTGGTAGCAAGGCTGCAGTGTATGTGAGATCACCTGGCGACACGCAGACAATGCGAGTTCGAGTCTGCAGAAAAACAAAATGGCAGCGATGTTGTCTGTGTTTTCGATAGCATTTGACTCGCGACCAGAAGAAAAAAAAACTCCCAAGCATTTCCCCGAGGGTGAACATGGTTAAGTGCGAATGCACGGGGTGATGCTATGAGGGGGAGTAAAGTTAAAATCCGTTGGCATTCGCCCGTGAGCGCGCGCGAGCCGACCCACGGAGGTCTGGCAGTTTATCGCTGCATATATAGGGGGGTACGCCGCGCCGAGCGCGCCGAGCCAGGTGGCTGAGAGAGGAGGCGAGCGCAAGGGGAGAGGGACAGCGGCGCACGGCAGCTGCAGCCGAGCGAGGGGGAGAGGAGAGAGTGTGACGTCAAGGTGGAGAGAGAGGCGCGCGGCAGATGCTAAGGAGAGGAGGCGCGCTGTGACGTCATACCATGACGTCACGGCGCGAGGAGCGGTGCGGGGAGCGGCGCGCACCCGCGCAGCCACGGCGAGGAGGCGGAGCGAGCGCGGTCACGTGGTGAAGTGACGTCACCGCGCCGTTGCTACCGACGCTCCTCTCCGCTCCACGCCGTTGCTAGGGAGAGGAGGACTGCGGACGCCGCCGCCGCCGCCGCCGCCGGCGGTGGAAGGTTTGGGGTCGCTTATAAACTGCATTCGCACTTAAAAAAACGGACTCCACCCCGCCCTGCGAAAGTGGATGTCTAGCGCAGCTGTTGTAAACCACTACACATCATGATGGGGAAGGGTATGAAGTGCTCGTCGTTATCCCAGCGGGCTTTGTCGCTCGCACTCGGCTTCCCTGACGGCATATGCTGGGTGCTGACGCATGCGCTGGGCGTCTTGGGCGGGAACTTCTGGGTTCTGCCTAGCCTGACGCATGCGCAAGCCCTCGGATGTCGTCAACCACCCTCCCCTTTTAAGAGCAGCTGCAAACGTAATCTTTTCTGGAACACACGGAGGAAGGGGGTCCCACTGTTCACTGGGGTCTTATAATCCGTCATATGGCTTCAGTGCTTGTTGTGTGGTTTTTTTCTTTACACGAATACTGAGCTCTATGCTGCACGCCTGATCAGCCTGACGCCTGCGCTCGGCGTCTTGGGCGAAAATTACTGGGTCCTGCCTCGGCTTTTTGTTTACGACACGAAATTTTCCGACCAACGAGACGCTTACAGCGTCGCTATGAAAATCCGCAAAAGTGAACGATAACGGTATCAGACGTCGGAAGCTTTGGTCGGTGTAATACATTCCCTCTATGGAACGCGGGACGGCAGAGACCGAATATTCAGGCAAAACCGGAAAATAGGGGGTGCGAAAAATCGGTCGGCGACTGCAATTGGGAACTATCTTGAATATACATACTTTTTGGTGAAGCACTTCTACAGCTGTTTTTTTTTTGCCGGGCGGTGGAATCGAGCGGGAGAGCCATGCACAGACCAAACGCTTTCGCTCAGGTAGCCTAAGCGAATCTATTTTTAAAAGTTGATAGTGACGCTTCTCTAGTGAGGAAGCCGTTTACATGGTTCAAAACAGTCCTTTGTCTGTAGACAAGCCGGTAAGCAAGTGAGGTAACTAGGCTTCAAAGCTTGCTTACGTAAGTCCTTTTTCCGCGGATAAAAAAGATTGGCTGAGCCCTAACGGTGTGTTGCTATATGGAGACAGCTTGGGCAGTTAAATTTTAAGATGAAGGCCTTAAGTGATCCATGTTGCGAAAAACCACCGCTGTTGTTGTTGCTGTTGCTGTGGTTATTGTCCTCTCAAGAGAATGGCGAACGTAGTAAAGAGTGAATAAATAACAAAACACGCAGTGTAATCCGATGGGCTTTCAGCCCGTTTTAGCACAGGAAGCAGCTCAATGTTCTACTGACTGCCCTATTCCGCCTGTTTCCAGCGAAGAAGGAGAGTTGGTCTCGCTTTTCTTGTTGTTCCCTTCTCCGTGGCACGTACACACACTCGGAGGATCGGCCAAGAATCTGGAACGTTGAGGAAAAATGTTCCCAATACCTAAAATTCCCCAAATAGGAATCTGAAATGTAAAATTCGTAGACTAATACGTAGCGCGTGCACCCGACCACGATATCACGGCAGCAGAACAGGTGTTTCCCAGCCGCGCAAAACCGGAATAACCATCACCCCAGATACCTGGAAGGTTAAATTAGATATGTGCAACCACTCCAGGAAGGCTCTTTGGTACACAAGCAGTCCTCCCTCGACAGAGAAGGATGTGGTCACCCTGGTGTAGTAGTTGGCGCCCACCTCCTATGACTTACGAATGCAATTATCGGCCCTCTGTCCTCAGCAGGAGTACATCACCCGATTACGGTGGCGGTCAGGCTACGGATACAGTAGAGGCTGCTACGCATCTCTGGGTCCGCACAGGCCGCCTTTGGAACTAGAACCCGGCAACGTACAACGAGCGAACCCCGCCTTAGAAACAAAATTTATCCGTACTATTAGGAGCTCGTACGTAAACCGGGATAGTATACGGTTACGTGAGGTCAAACGAACAGGGGAAGGCTTCATAGAGTTGAGTTGCAGGCATATTATGTGCTACCGGCGAATTCACGACAAGAAAAAAAAAAGCACGAGGTGAGATTTTTAATCCACATAGGAATGGCTGGGAACGATGAAGGATTTCTTGAGCGTTAACGGAAGAATAGCAGTCATTGTGATCGCGCTAAAAAAGAGATACAGGTTGGAGATAGTACAAGTCTATGCGCCAGCAGCTAGCTACAATGATGAACCGTAGACAATTTCTACGGAATCGTCGAATTCGCCATGAAGAAGGGAGGAACACAGTTCACGATTGTGACTGGAGACTTTAACGCAAAAGTAGGTAAGAAGTGAATAGGAGAAACGTCAGTGGGAAACTTTAGTATAGGCCGTCGGAACAGTCGAGAAGATGCACTGGTGGCATATGCGGAGAGGAATAACCTGATGATAATAAACGCATTCTTCTGCAAAATTAAAAAAAGGGAAATGGACACGCAAAATACCCGATGGTTCAACAAAAAACAAAATTTACTTCATTTCAAGTGAAACCCAGGGACTGCGCCGGACGTAGAGGCGCTAGGCAAGATTCGTAGCAGCGATCGTAGGAGGGTACATGCAAAGTAGGGCTGCACCTCGAAAGAGAAAGGAGGAAACTCGTGAAAAGTATGAAACTCAGCATCAGGTAAGCGAGAGACAGGACCGTGGAATATAAAATAACGTTTGAAGACAAATTTGAGCTTCTAACGAGGAGAACGAGGGTAGCGTTGACGCGCTAAATGATAACCTCACAACGGCAATCACAGAAAGAGCAGCAGCTGTGGGATTAGAAACATGTAGGAAACAAAGTGGAAAACTAACTCGGAAAACGAAGGAACTAATTGGGAAATGGAGGATCACGATTGTGTCGAGTACGGCAGATCAAACTGAATTAGCAGAGCTGTCGATATCAATTAAGAGATGTAAAACCAACGAAAGTCGTGCTTACAACAAGGCAGTGATCGAGGGAACGCTGGAAATAGGAGAAACCTAAGAGGAAGCTCACCATCAACAAAAACAGACTGTATGCCCTCAGAGACGAGCAGGGTGACATTACGAACAAAATGGAAGTGATAATAAAAATTACACCATCGTCCCACGTGGGAACCCTGAGGGGATGCAAAGCCGTGCAATCTGGATCAGCTACTCGCCGCTGGCGTTTCAAAGAGGCTTCTCGTTCTCGAAGCGAGGAATCCGCTGCTCGACGCCGCCGTTTACGTTCGGCGTCGCGAGCTTTCCTCCGTGCAGCCTTGCCTTCGGAGGTGCTCGCGGTTCTGACAGTGGGCTGGCTGGCGCTAGTTGATGGTGTGCCAGTCAGTTCGCTGACGGAATCGTTGGCGTCCATTTCCAGTCATCGGACGGCGCAGTACCGAAGAAGCAAGTGAGCGGAGCGCGGACCGGGTTTATTTGCAGAGCAGAGGGAGTGGAGAGGAGGAGCAGCGCGCGTAGCGCACAGGTGGTGTGGAGAGGAGGAGCAGAGCGTGCTAGCGCACAGGTGGTGTGGAGAGGAGGAGGGGAGAGAGTGGTGTTATCACAGGTGGTGTGGAGAGGAGGAGAGGTGCGGAGCCAGACGCCGGACGACGGAGGGTCGATCAAGAGATGCTTTGCATCTAAAATAGCAAAACGATTCTACCCGAGGCTATACGCCGGTGACATGAGACCATGGGAAACTACTGAGTGTAAAAGTTTAGCTTGCGATATCCAACCAGTAACTAAAGAGGAAGTAGAAAAGGTTCGTTAGGGTGTGAAATTATGAAAAGCTGCAGGTTACGACGGCATAAACGTGAATCTGCAAAAAGAGGGAGAAGGTATTGTACTTGAACAGCTTGCTGCAGAATTCTTTGTGACTCTAAAAGTGCCCACAGCCTAGAAAAACACCAACATAATTCCCATTTACAAGAAGGAAGATAACAAGGACCTTTGGAATTTCAGACCCTTTAGCCTACTGTCAGTTTTATACAAGCAGTTTACCAAAGCAATTGTTAACCGCATAAGTGACGCCTAGTTTCTTAACAACTCAGAAAGCAGGCTGAGTTTAGGAAAGGATACTCACAATGTACCGCATCCATGTCGTAATCAAGTAATAGAAATATCCGCAGAGTAAACTAAACCTCTTTGCATTGCATTTATAGACTACGAAAATAATTTGATTCAGTACACACTGCCGCAGTTCAGGAATCATTAAAGAACAGGGAATAGAGGACACCGACATAAAAGTTTCCAGACGACATATATAAAAAATGGATAGGCTGGATAACTCTTCACAGACAAAGCGACAAGTTCCCACTCCAAAAAAAAAAAGCGTACGACAGGGAGGTAGCATCTCGCCAAAAACTATTCAGAGGTTGTCTGGAGGGAGCATTCTGTAAGCTTGACCGTGAAAACACACGATGGCAGATAAACGGGGAATACTTGAGCTATTTGAGTGTTGCAGTCGACATTGTCTTCTTAATTAAACGAGTGTGCAAAACACCTGCAAAAATACTCGAGGACCTAGAATCAGAAAGCGTGGCCGTGGGGGTAAGAATAAATATCAATAAATCTAAACGCATGATCAATAGACATGCCGAAAGTGCACTGTTCAGAATATGTAACGAAACCTAGAACTAGAAGAATATAACCACGTTGGCCTGGTTGCCTGTGGAGACCTTCCTACGGAAACAACTTGAAAACAAACAAACAAAAAAAATGTCATCTACACCGACGCTGCTTTCTACAGCGGGAAAAATGCCTCCATAGTTATAATCGATCACGAAGGAGCCATCAAGGATTGCCTCACGCTAAAAGATACCACTGCTGACGAAGCCGAAACTGGTGCTCTCCTCCTGGCAATAAGGTATGGGCAGCATAAGAACCAAAGCCTCCAAATAGTCACAGATTCCAAAAAGGATATGCAAAACCTTATGAATGGAAGAATTCACAAGCGACTTAAAAAATTAGAGCCAAAAATGTCGAATCAATTCCACCGCATTGTCTGGACTCCAGGACACGAGGAGCTGGAGGGAAACGAGAGGGCCGACCAGGCTGCGCGCGATCTTACAAACCGCGCGGCTAACAGTCCTAGCCTTCTGCAGCCCCTCCCAAGTGGCTTTGGCGAACGCCTCACTGTCCAAAGAGGTGAACGAGCCTTTTTCCCCAACCCGGACAAGAACCTCTCTGGCGCAGAAGCTCAAACGCAGAGGCAAATCCAGACGAACACTTATCCTAACAAATCCCGGCTATCCAAAATGTACCCTCAAACACACACAGACGCATGCAATAAATGCGGAAACCCTTCCAACTTATTTCACGCAACATGGGCCTGCCCTATCATCTGGCCTTCAAGAAACAACCCCACAAATGCGCTATGGGAGGCAGCTCTGGCCAGCTCCGACTTCGGGATTCAGAAGGACTTAATTCTTCAAGCCCGGAGAGGAGCAGAAGAGTCTGGGGCCCTGGAAGGAGGGCACCACCCCTAAGACAGTCGCGCCACCTCCTTTTTTCCTAATAATAAACGTTTCATCTCTCTCTCTCTCTCTCTGTGGAGACCCAATCACGAGAAAGAAATCCGGTGAAAAATAGGAACGGCTGGGCTGCACTTGGCAAGCTCTCCCGAATATTAAAAAAATAGCTACATGTATCACTTAAATGAAGAATATACAATCAATTCATTCTGCCGGTGATTGCATATGGAGCGGAAATTTGGCGACTTAGTAAACAACTGAAATGCAAGCTTAAGTCACCTCAATGGGCCATTAAGCGAATAACAATAGGAGTAGTGTTAAGGGGTAGAAAACGAGCTTCCTCGATCAGAGAAGTCACTCGCGTAGAGAATGTAAGAGTTCAAGTAAAAACACAGAAATGAACTTGCGCTGGCCATGTAGTTAGACAAAATTACAATCGCTTGACTGCCGGGGTTGACAACGTGGACGCCCAGAGGCGGCTCTAGAAGAAGGGGAAGACCTTGAACCTGTTGGGGGGACGAAATAGCGAAATTAGGGGAGAAAAAAAATGGTCTCGAACACCGCAGGACAGGAGCGGTTGGAGGTGCCTTCGTTCTGCAGTGGACCTGACTAGACTGTTTGTTGACGGGGATGGTGTTGCGAAGACTCGCTTAAATAAACACACTTTTCATCGTTTATCCGTTCGGTAGAGCATTATTTATTAAGTTTCATGCCTGAAACGTATTCTAACCGGAGGTAAGCGTATTCGTCTTGCGATTGATTTGACGACGTCCCGAACTGCCGTTCAAACCAGCTTGAATTTCGCTTTCGTGCAACAAGATGCTTGGCATTCCGAGTAATAGTTAGTTGAGCATTCTCGACATCTCAGGAATCGGCCTAACGCGCTTCTGCCACGTTGTCGGCCGTTGAATGGGTCACAAGGATCCAGAACCGATTGGAATCGTAACCTGCACTAGCGAAGGCGTTCGCAGTGTCTGAACACCCACCGCGTTATCAGGGACGCTGAACTGCGAGGCATTTCGCCCCCACGTTGGATCTTGCCCGGCTCGTACCTGTGTCGTAAGAGGCGTCTTCGCGCCAGGCTGACAGTCGGCTCCTTCTCCACAGCGCCCGCAAGCTGCCGGTGTTTATGTCAACCCCACGCAAACGAGACGTCACCAGCTTCGGCAGTGTAAGTTTGCACGCGTTCTGCGAACTCGCTCGTGGCGCAAGGAAGGCTGCAGAGCAATGCGGTGAATGCAGTATAGAGAACATTACGTAAACAACAAGAAATTTAAAATAACACGCGCAATCGGAAATTTGAATTTGTGCTGTGACGCATTAGTTCCAATGTTTCAGAGCACTCGGCCAGAACCGCAGGGTTGGCGGGGGGACGAAATATGAAATATACAGTGATACCTCGTTAGCTCGAAATGGCATATCTCGAAACATCGGCTAAGTCGAAACTTTCCGCGGTACGGAACAATTTCCTATACGTCCCATGTATTTGTAGCCCTTTATTTCGATGTATTTTTGTGCCAAACTGCGGATATCTAGAAATTTTGGCTGTAAGTGGGACGAAAATTTCACCGCCGCAGACCGTTTCACAAGATTCGCGCGATGCTGACGCGCCTAGGTGCCTCGCTTTTTTTCTCGTTTAGCCGCGCTGCCACAAAGTCGATGTTTTCCCCGGACGTAAATGTATGAGCATAGAGGCATATCAATTTTCTCAAGCAACCCTGTGACACGTCATGTGACGGCAGAGACATGCCCAGAGGTACAGTGTACTAGAAGCATAGAGGTGTGTCGTGCGGAGAAAAACCCAATGGATAGCGCGGGTCCCTTTTGCTATGAAAGAAATTGTGTGGAGCGAAGCCATTCGCCGGAGAACTCCTGTTGCAGCCAGCGCCACCTGTGGGTCTCTAAACCAAACTCAACAGTTAAACTGAAGTGTTATATAAACGTTTATGCCATAAAATAAAAAAATAAGACAATTTTCGGCAATAAATAAGGACTCCTTACTAGGCCCGAGTGCGACAGCAAAGCAGCCCAGCATTACGCACTTTTTTTCTGCTAAATAAAAGTGCAGTGCCACAAAACACAGCCGGCGAAATGTCACTTGTATGTTTTTTTTTCTCTTTCAAACCTTCACAAAAAGCAAGATTTGAAGCTGCTGAAGAGCTGGTAAGCAGTAGCGACTTTTTTTTGCAAAGAACTCAATATTTTATTGCAATTCGCGCAACTTTGCTTATTTCGAAATATTTCCTCGGTTTTTATTACTTAGAGTTAACGAGGCATTACTGTATATTGTGTAAGTTGTTTATAGTTTTTGTTTCAGCATTCACAGCAGCTACGATGAGTATTTCTTGATCAATGCTCAAATACCTTATGACTAGGCTATGCGTTTTTTAGGCTGTAAAACTGATCGCAAATGTGGGGTCGTGCGCTGATTGCTGTGCTAGCACACCTTGTGGAGAAAGTGCTTCCCGTACCTTTGTTTTACGCTGTCCAATAAAAGTTTCAGTTCATTTACATTTTTCTTACCTATACTAACTTCACTGACTCTTCTGTCGCCTTCATTTGGGCCTAGAGTTTCTACAAGCGTACCTAGCACACAGGCATGCGCAGCTTGCAGCTCCAGGGAAGCGAAGTCAGCGAAGCGTCGCCTGCGCGTTTGTGTGGAGATAATTTTACTTCGTAGACTTTGCTAAGCTTGACACCGTCAACAAACTAACAAACTATAGACACATTCTTTCAGGCACAAATGTTGTCGTGGCTTATTGTTTTAACTGAGCGAACGAATTTCGACGACCCATCGGCGGCCGCCTGACTAGCGCTGTCGGAGGGTCGGTGAGCCTCGAAGTGGGCGCAGCCAAGACAAGCCAAGCCTGCAAATGTAAGCGTCACAGGAAACGTCATAAGAAATCGGCAAGAAGGATGCAGAGAGGAGGACAGACCATTTGAATGGTTCTGTTTTACTAAACAAAGTCGCGTAAAGGCACCCAGAATGATTAAAACGTGGTCTAGGGATTCCAGACTTAAATATGCGCAAGTAATCCCGCAATGTTTGCAAGTCACTTCAGTGTCCCGTCAAGAACCATAAATTGCATGTGGACTTTGTGGCCCAGTCTATGATTCTCGCCTTGTAATTTGTGGACATTAGACTGAAGTACGTACTAGAGCACTGCGCGAGCCTGATTTTAAGGCCCGGCCTGGGCCGATGGCAACGTTGGCCCGGGCTTTTGGGCGGGCCCGGGCCCGTGCAGTGCTCTAGACTGCACACCGGGTAATGAGCAAATGCGCCTAAATGTTCAAACCTTGTTTAATCTTGAATATGCTAATGTGGGCTCAGTGTGAATAAAAGAATTCTTGCGTGCTATTATTGAAGCGAAGCCTTCTTTGCCTAACGAATGCTTTCGATGTCGCGCCAGAACGCACTGCATGAAAGCTACATCAGACATTGGATTTCAGGAAACGACGATGATGATAAGCGAAGGCGCATCGAGCGCTTGAAAAACGCGTCCCCTGATACGAATCCGACCTCAGTCCCGCGCAGCATGGAGTCGACGACTGTCGGATTGCGCCATTTCAACTAGGTCGAAGCAGCTTGGATTTTGAACTTTGATTTTGAACCAGGTTTCATGGGACAAAGCTTCGCGTTTTAGCCACTTTTAGCTTGATTTATACTTGAAATAGTTGGTTATCTACGGAGGTCTCGAATGCCAATCACCAGAGCGTACACCCTCTGTTCTTACGCACGGGCACGCAGTTTTTCTAAAAGTACTGCAGCGGAAATCCGCAGTAAGCGAAGCTGAGTTAATGTATACATGCCAGAAGCTTTTGCCCTGGTACAGGATGACACATGATTTTCTACCCGTTCTGGAAATAGCTTAAAGAAGATCTGATAAGCATTTCGTTAGCAGCCTTCTAATGTACAGTGCTTTGAACAATACAAAAGATCCGCAGCAGATATGCAGTAGTACGCCATTGTGCTAATAGGCGTCACATCGTAAGAGCTGAGTCCTGTGCCGTGGGTTGAGCGGAGGCTATTAATTACGGAGAGGCAGCTCGAAATTATTCCGTAGTGTTCCACTATGCCGTTTTATAGTCCATCTGTTGCTTCCATTACAGCACCAGAAATTTGCTGAATATAGCTGCTTAAAATAATGTTAGGCTTCCCTCCGATTCCGAGTTGAGCAAATCTGGCTGTTAGCTGCATTACAATATTCTTGGGTGGGATGTTAAGCTGGGTTTTATTATATATTCTTGGGGTATTCAATGTATTTTTAAAGGATGAAATTAAGACCTTTCGAAAGCAATTAACACGTATTCAGAAAAAATATAAGGTGTCAATATCAATATCAATCAATCAATCAATCAATCAATCAATCAATCAATCAATCAATCAATCAATCAATCAATCAATCAATCAATCAATCAATCAATCAATCAATCAATCAATCAATCAATCAATCAATCAACACTTCTTATTGAGCACAGAAAAAATGTGTACAGATTATTTGGAACGATAGCAGAAGTCTAGTTTCCCGTATAATACAACATTGCACATACAAGTGAGTCACAGGTGTCAACCAAAGGTCAAAAATGAAAAAAAAAGAACAGAAAAAGCGAGAAAAGCAAAATTGAAAACTTAAACAGCAATATAAACATCCACAAGACGTACAAGCACAATATCAAAGTTTAGCAAAGTGAAAGACCTTGCAAGAGAGTACGGCATTACTCGCAGTTTTTACGTGAATTAGTACATCAATCCATACTTTGTCACCGTATAATTCGGTTAGCCTTTCGCCATACACGTTATGATTGATTGGTAAGTTGAAGTTGCCATTAGGTGCCTGCTTAGTGTTCCGAACCGGATTGGAAAATCCAGCTAAGGGTAGAGAGAAGTTATAGTGTATAATGCTGTTAATTAGGATGACATATTTTACCCCAGAAGAGTTGAAAAACAAAGTACACGCTACTCCTGAAAAATTGTATTGACCGGACGATTGAATGAACAAAATTTTATCACTATTTGTGGTTGTCGTTGTAATCGATATAACGGTGTAAATGTTTTCATTGGTGATCCGCAGGCTTCCGTACAATAAATAGAGCGCAACTGAACTAAAGTAAAATGCAGTGAACTCCCGCAAAGACAAACTCGAGGGGATTGTGATCGTTTGCTCGTCTTATTAGAAGTTCGTCTTATCAGTAACCCCCCCCCCGCCCCCACCCCCCCATAAAAAAAAATCCTCAACACGCCCAGGTGCACCGAATTGACTAGCTTCAAGACGATGGATGAAATAGACTTACATGAATGAAAAAGACAAAAAAAAACAGCAATTATTTGAGTGAGCAACTTGTAGAAGACTATCTTCAAGTGCTCCTGCCTGGTTTTATCCAGTCCAAGCGGCGATAGAAAGCGCACCCCCGCTACCTCAAGCAACACTGCAGCAGAAACAGAGGGGGGAACTCGTCGCTTTCTCAGCGGTGACGCGTTGGGACTCGCGACGCGAAGCGACGCGAACTCACATGCTCCCGCTAAGGAACGGCATTGGTCAGGAGAGCTGCTACGTTCGCGAACAGGAAGACTCCGTCGCCGCTTTTTAAACTTTTTTTAAGCTCCTTGTTTTGCGCCTCTCTCCTCCAGAGCAGAGCGGCCACAAAACCAACCCCCACTCTTTTATATCTTTGCTTTGCCGCTGGCTCTGCGGGTTCAAGGGTGGGCGAAGTGGTAGCTTTATCGGCATGTCTTTTTCTCTCATTCCCTCTTTTTCTCAGTGATGCGAATTCACCTCGCGCTGTGGTTTTCTTTCACTTTTACTTCCCTCTGGTCGCGTGCTGCTGTGACGCATGCCCAGTTGTTGTGAGCCGGTCTGTCACAGTGACCATTTGCTCCTAGTACCGAAGGTGCAATGAGTGATGCAATGAGTACCGAAGAAGAATTGTGTTTTGAACATCTGTAAGATGTTTTATGTGGCATGGAAAAGCACGCTCAAAACCATACGGCATGGGACGTAATGCTACTAAATCTGTCTTTCATTTTTCAGTGTTTCGATTAGCATCTGTTCATGACTACCGCTAAGAAATATTCATTTACAACTTCCGCTCCTTTCTTGTGGCCCTGTCATTCACAGTTCCAGTCGGAGGGCGCCCTTCGGCGTGTGAAGGTCTCAAGCGAAATTACTGGCGCGTAAATAAATCATTGTATTACAATTTATAGTAGAACGTAAGGGGTTGCTGAGCATGTTACGAACAAGTACGCTGTGTACACAACAGAGCGGTGTATGCTGTCTGGTTTTTTATATGGTCCTGACATCAAATCTTGCGGTGCTTTCGACGTCATTGCGTAGGATACACTATAAGCTTCAGAAGATGTGAACCCCTTGTGGGAGGATGCAACATATTCAAAAACAAGGGCTCAAACGTAATCGAATCTGATACACATGTCATGGTTTCAAGAGGCATACCTCAAGCGGTCACGAGTCATTTTACGACTTCCCTGTCCCACCCAAGGTCCCATTATTCCATAAATAAACGAAATGAACCGTGAGGGTACACTACTTATCAAGAAACTGGCTTCGTGTGGTCGGGAACCTTGCTGGCGAGCGCGATGCCCCGTATGGGAAGTCGGCGACGCTGTGCCGGAAGCCGTCTAGCTTGCCGACGGAGGCAAGTGCCGGTGGAGGTCAGGGCCTGGAGATGAAAGGGATGCTTGTAGATACTGGGATTGAAGAGCACTGGTAAGGTGAAAGGAAAAAGCATTGGGGCGTAGTGGGTGAAACGTATGAAGGCGCTGCACGCGCCGCTCAACGTCGAAGCGTACTCGCCTCAGGAATAAAACATAAAGAAAACAAGGCAACACGCCCCGCTCCTGCACTGTTAGGAGAAGCCCATTGAAACAGCTGAAGACTGTTTATTGAAAGTCATGCCATGGACACGCGACGGGCCAGCTGATAATCATGCGCACACCACCGGCCGGGAGAACCCCGCAGCCAATGAAGGCTACTCACTTTCTCCACAAATACGTAGTGCTTCTTCACGTATGTCACACCACAAGCTCATGACGTTTGAACCATGGGTCTTTTTGGCGATTATAGCCTCCATGCGTCTAAGCTGGTCGGGCGAGAAGTACTCCTTCCAGCCTCCAACCTCGCCTCTCCTGACGAAGCTGTGGCTCTTGCTTCCGCCGTGACTAACCTTAGACGAGATGTCCAGTTTTTTTAGACTTTCGTCGGCGTCGACGTTCCCCTGCCCTCCGAGGTTTGAAGCTAAAATGTTGCGCATGCTCTCAGGTGCACTCCTCTCGATGATTATGTCGAGTAGCTTCTGACCGTCTTTTCCATCATTTTCGAGCATGTTTCCGTAGCGGTCCCCTATAAATCGAGCCAGATTTACTATCGTGTTCCGTGTGTTTGTTTTAAGTTCCTCGTACGTTACGAAGAACACGTTAGGCTCGTTCTTTAGGGAATAGCCACCCACTACGTGCTCGAAGTAGTCTCCCCAGCCAAAGTCTCCCTCAAGGAAGCACTCGAAGAAGTCGTCGAATGTGCCGTCTTCAAAGAGGTAGACGCTCACGTCTTTAGCCTGCGTTAATGGAAAGTGAAAAGTTCAGAAGGTAGAATTTACTACTATAACATAGCGATAGTGCACTACATAAAAGAACTGCACAAACACAGGGAAGATAGGCCCGTTTGCTTTTACCGAAGCCCGGCACGTGGACGGAATCTGTCGGGGTGGCTGATGGACAATTCTTTCGAAACCCCTGTGCACTTGACGGGCAGCTTCGTCATGGGCGATTCATTCCATAGCGACTTTCTACATAGTGCATGCTCAACTAAGGCACATAGAGTGTCGCTGAACATTAAAAACGTATCTATCGCAATAGATCGAAGAAGCACAGTTTTCTTGGCTGGTATCCACGTGGGGTTTTTGGCAGCCGAACGCATGGCTGGTTCCTCGTCTGTTGTGTTTCACATCTAACGTCTGGAAAACATCAGCACATATCATACCTACTCCGGAATGTAATGAAATAAGAATTGACGGTCAGGCATTTTCACGCGAGAAAAAGCTCTGACGTTCCTGTGGATTTTGTATTCACTGAAGGTTCAGGTGAGGTTGCATTGATTGCGTCAAAGCTATTTTCAGGTTGCTTCATTTTGTGTACGCAAAGTATTGTGCGTGAAAAGTAGAGGCTGGATTTCTAGGCATAAAAAAGCATGTTTTAGGCGCCAAAAATAGGCAGGCATAACAACGTTCTGCTCTCCAGCGTCCTAAGTATTTTTTGAAAGTTTAAAATATATTAAAAATATTGAAATGTTTATTTTAAAATGTTCTCAAAATGGTTATTTTTAACAGTGCAAATAATGCCAAGCCAAGACGCATGCGACCGGTATGTACCACCGGAAAACCAAAAATGTTATTGTTTATGATGAAACCAGGGCGATAACAGTTTAGCAGAGGCATTGAATCGTACCATAAACAACTCGCCTAGTGACGATTCATTGGCCTCATTGTACAAATGCACCGATCACTACCATGTTCAATACCCACTGGCGCTTTCTGGAGCATCACATATAGTGAAGCAGGAATTAAAACAATTCTCAAGAGCCGGGTAACTGATACTAGGATGCTACTTTGTGTCGGCCTTGCGCAATTTATTTACGACACAATAAAAAACCGACACAAATGGCAAATGCAAGAAAGACGACGATTTATCAGGAATGTAACATGATGAAATCGTGGATATGCTCATAAGTCAGGGGAAGACGAAGCAATCAGGATAATTTAAATTTAGCCACGAAGGATAATTTGCCGCAATGAAGCGGACATGTCACGGAGCGCCCCAAATGACAAACGTGAGGCAGCGGAGAATAGGGCAATGATTCGTGGGGGCGAGGTAAGTGAGCCAATTAGAGATTTCTTTGACAGCCGGAAAGTAGAATTCAAGCTCAGGAGAAACGTGCTAAAGTTAAGCTCAAGGAGACACAGGAAAGAAGCAGTGCGACAGCAGGATATTTCTAGAGAGGTCTCGGAGGAGCAAGCCAAGGGGATACGCCCAGGCCGACAAAAGTGCATCCATCCTTCGCGCAAAGTGCGTCCAATTGATCGTTGAAACAGCTCTGCTGTTAAGAGAATATCGCTCGGCCGTTCTATGATACTTCTTCGTTGCTTCAATTGACCCATGGTTAATTAAAGTCAACACCCCTAGGGTAAATATGGCGTCCAAAACCGGTGATTGTCAAAAAGGTTGCCTACTCCCTTCAGCAGTTTAACTTGGTAAGTCCGCCCTCTTAGCTCTCAGTAATTAAATCCTACGTAGGGTTCCAATCGGCGGCATGCGTGCAAGGTTATCGCATTTGAACCACTGGGCTGTGAATAAATAAAACTTGCCGTATGCATGGCAGGTTATCGCAGTGAAGCCGTTGGGCTAGGAATGAATGAAACTTGCCGTAGCAAATCGAACAAAAATTGCTACGCGAAAAGATAATTAAAAATATTACCTGAAAGCCGACCGATAATTGTTACGTTCCACATGTTACCAAATCAATTTTGTATTGCATAATACAAAAAAGAAAAATAGATTTCCACGTCTTCAATATCATTTTCACGCCGGGAAAAGTTTCCATGCACTGGAAAAGACCCGCTCAATTGATTTCAGCGTTTACAAACTTATCTGCACGTGGTAAGTGGTACTCAGGATTCGCGCATTAGCGCTATTCCCGTAACTGCCACGCACATGCAGTTTTTTTCGTTCATTGCACGCGGCATATGGTAGTTGCGATATCTCTGTTTCCACAGCCACTAGTTAGCGCACATAGAACAGGCAGCAACTGATTACGCGGAAGAGGTGTATTCTGACCCCGTGACTTGCCAATTAACGTTGAGCGCTGCAGCTTTTTCATCGCACGTCGAAACATGCAACGGCCAAGAAGAAACAGAACTTCCACACCCACGCGGACCTATTTTGCATCACAGTCCTTTGTAGTCATGAAATCGTGCATTCACAGCCAGCCATTTTAGCGTACGCTAGCTGGAAGGAAAACATTCTAAAACGAGCAGTAGACAATTATTAAGAAATTATTAAGCGCGATTGGACAACGACATTAAAGAAGCACGACGGGAGCGCTTGTCCCGTCGTCCAAGCCGCGCTCTATTTTTCAATCATAAGGCACCAGCTTGACCAACAGCTTCGTTTAATATAGTGACACAGTAAGCCGTGCCGCCAGAAGCCTGACCACTTCGAGAATCCTCGAACTTCTTTTGTTCCCTCAACACACCCGGTAGACAATATACATGCACAAATTGTAAAGGGGAGGGGTGCACAGCCCTATATCTTACATGGTGGTAGGCAGACACGCAGCAGTCCCAAGGGTTCCGTGCCACGTAAACGTACTTAGCTTCAGGGTTCATATTTTCCGTATGCAGTGGTATATGCGTGAGAAATGTGCGTAAGACGTTGCTGGGTCTGTAGCTTCTGGGCCCAGGCCGATACTCGAGAAATACGGCGTTTTTCCTGAAGTCTTCGTAACTCTCCAGAGGTTCGCCGTTTCGTAGGATGAGCTGGGTGATGTACTGAACCCAGTGAGTTCCACTCTTTGGGTAGCTCACCTGTAAAAGGTCACCCTTTTCAGGAACGAATTCAAAACCCTCCCTTAGCAATTCCGGTGCAATAAGCGGGCTTCGAGGCACCCCGTCGACGACTTGGTAGTACGGCTTCGGACGGGCAGCAGTCATTCTCTTCCCGTTCATCGAGCAGGCATGTGAGCTGGGGAGAGAGGTAAGGTAAAGTAAAGACCACACTTCGACTGGCTAAGTTCCTTGCGTCTCGTGAAGGTACTCTGCATACCTTTAAAAAACTAGCAGATGCCAGGCTTTCAAAACGCAGTCAACGAGTAGCTCAGCAATTAGATTATGGGGCCGCTAATATGCCAACCGAATATGACCATCACGTAAATTAGAAACATGCTCAGAAGATACAGATACAGAAGTGGTTAGCGGCCAAGCCAGTGCTGTGGAATGCGCCTGCCAAACACTGACTGCTTATAGACCAATATACCGCTCAATCAGAGAATGTAGATTACCGGGAGAAAACCGAGAGACGGAAAGAGAAGCCCACCTTGCGTTTGCTTTCGCTGCGTTGCACTTTGAAGGGGAAAAATACCCTGGTTCCAGGCCCAGGTGATGATTTTGTGCGCAGACTCGATGCTTTTTTTTTCCTGGTTTACAAAAGCAACTTTGATGGAACTTTCCTTGTTTTTTTCGTTTTGGTAGGCTGCGTAAAAAGACATTTCCCTGTGGGGCTCTCACGAGCGATCACGTAGACCCAGGTGTGTTTCACAGCTGTAGCATTTGCTGTTGCTTCTTCAATGGACGTGTTTTCAAAATGGCGCTGTAGCTCGCGACGCAGTTCATGCAACCATGTGCACTCTGTGTGTCGGCACAGAGCCTATAAGGGAAGACAGCTCGGGACTTTTCTGCCACCTACAGCTGTGTATTTTTGTAAAGTTATGAAATTCATCTTCTTTTTCTCTAAGGAATAATCCAAAAGAAGGAGGAGTTTTATGGGAAACTTACTTATTTTCAGAAAGCACGAGACATGAATAGTGATTTTCTTATTTCCAATCGGGATTCTTCTCATGGAGCAGAAGTCCTGCGAATCTTACGCGCTCTAAAGCAGGCTGGCGGGTTCCTGTAGAGCTGCGCAAAGCGAAACCAATATTGGAGTAAGAACGAAGAACGAAGAAAGGAACGTGTAGGTGCCGTGTGACCAAAGATAGCTCCTTTTCAAGCAAAAAACACAATTTCCAAGAAGATTGCGCTGCTGAGCACGAGGTCGCGGGTACGATTCGCGGCCGCGGCGGCCGCTTTTCTGATGGAGGCGTAAAGCAAAAACGCCCGTGTGTACGAGAATATCGGCGCATGTTAAAGGTCCCCAGGTGGTCAAAAAATATCCGGACCCCTCCACTACGGCGCGCCTCATCGCCTGCGTTGCGTCGGCGCGTCAAACCCTGCAATCAATCAATTTCCAAGAAGAAAAGACATCACGGGATTATTAGACCACTATGGTAGCCAGCTCGATTCAACAGTATTATTGCAACCCGTGCCAACTGAAAGCGAAGAAAAAAATTCGGTGCTATTCCACAATGTGAAGAAGGATGACAAGCAAAGCCCCATGGCGCACTCCAAAAAAAAAAATGCACAAAACAAGCACCTTGTTTCGTATTTGCAATTGAGCTTACGTCGCATCAATTAGCTAAATGAAACTTGAAAATACCCCATCATTGTTCTAGCGAGCAAACATGGGGCTGTCCGATTCCCTCCCGCGTCGCAGGAATTTTACGGTCTGTGTAACACACCATCTCAAACCGTTTTACCTCGGAGGACAGCAGCGATGTCGCATTCAGCCGTGAGTTATCCGCATTTAAGATTCCTACCAGCACAACCGGCATGTTGCCGGAAAGGGCAAGAAGCCCAGCTGTGCGTCTACGCTCCTTCCGCGCCCGCATAAACAGGCATTTGGGATGTGAGCGTGCTTATAAGTGAAATACACTGGCAGATATGTTGGTCCGAAAGCCCTTCATAGTGTACAAGAAATACTGGTGCACGTACTCGTTCCAAGCGCACAAGATGCCCTTCATGCGGCAGGGATACGCAAATTGAGACGGCAACTTCGGTTGTTACACGGTCTGCGGCGGCGGCTTTCCGTTGTTTTTGCGCCCCTTCGCGGTTCGCTGCGCACCTACACACAGAACACAAATAAGCCGGAATGGAAGTAAATGGCTTGTTGCATAACTCAGTACCAGTTCGGAGTTTTCAAAACTCCTTCCAATGAGAGTTTCGCCTTGCTCCCATTATTCCCGCAGTTTTTGCAGTAGCGTATGGGAGTTTCATTTTATCGCCACTACATTGGGAGTTTCCAGGGGTACCATTGGGAGTGTATTGTTTCCTCCAACTGGGAGTTTTCAGGGGGCGCGTTGGAGCAGTGTTGATCTGCATTCGAGTTTTTTGTTTTTGTTCGCTTGATATAAGCGCTGCAGAGGAATTTATTACTGTATTTGGGAGTTCTTAATGAGCGCACAGGCCGCATTTTCATTTTTCGTTTAGGATTACGGAATTTCTAGTCTTTTTCCGCTTCAAACGTTGAATGGCGAAACGTGAAAAGTTTGTTTTCTGTACAGTCAATTTATTGCATCAAAAATACATGAATACGATATACGTGTGAACACGTTAATAAGACAATAAAAACACTGAATCAACAAAACACCTACATCGAGAACACAAGGTATCTTGGTAAGAACTTTATCTACTACAACACTCCTCAACGAAAAAAAATTTTAAGCCATTTGCAAACAATGAGGTCAGCATGTCGGTGGTGTGCTGTTTGCTTGCACCTGCCTCCCAAACACTGCGTTGCCGCACCTCCTGGCACGTTCCCCAGGAAGCCACAGCAGCACATGCAATAGAGGGATAGCAAAACGCTTTAAATCTGCGGCAACAAATACAGAAGCATATTGGGCATCTGACCTAAAAAAAAAAGAAACGGCACTGTAAAGACGCTGAACTTGTCACTCTTGTGTCCAACTTTCCGTAATGTCTGAATGTTTATTTCAAGCTACGCAAAATTGAACTTCCGGCGGTGACACCTGCGCTCACTAGTTCGTCAAAACGAAGTGCTCTGCTGTTCAAAAGGGTGCGCGACCCTTGTGGCTACCAACTTCTCAAATTGCTTCCTTTCCCTCTTTTCCTTGCGTGTAGTGTTCTGGGAGCGAGCTTCAGGTTTTACCACCCGCACTGCCCTCCCTCCCCTCACCCAAAGTTAAGGAAAAATTTCAGTCGGTGTGACGCCTGCCCCCCCCCCCCCCTTCCCCCTCCCCCCCCCATATAAGCAGTCGTTCGTCGACTCTACAGAATGCTCCCTCCAATGGAGTTTGCTGGTTATAGTTACACGCGCCTAGTGTACGGAGAGCTCCCACGGGGTAACGACCTTCTCCCTTTCCAGTGGAAGCAATTCACCGCCGGCGGCACGCGGCAGCCACGCTCCTCGTAGCAGGCGCGGCTGGCACCACACGTACTTCTCAAGAAAAGCGGCCGCCCTATACGACGTTTGACCGGCCAACTTCACCTTCGCCTGCCAGTAAGCCACAGACACAGCCTAACAGAGACACCTAACAGCCGTTCAGAGTTCGGACAGTTTTCATTCTGCTCGCGAGTGTGAATGAGTGAGTGTTCTGCTCGAGACCCGCGCAAATACGCATTGCTTTCACACCGTTTGGCCTCCCAAATGACGTTCCGGGCATGGCGCCGTCTTTCACGCGTAACGCTCACCTCCAGTGGCGGAGAATCGCCCGTGCAGTGCCGCGGGGAACACGCTGAGTTTATTTGACACTAGAAGGGGCACAAATCTCCCAAAATGTTGGGTACAATAAAAAATGTGAAAATCTTACCTTCAACCACCTCGCAGAGGCACAACCGCGTTGTTTATCGAGCCACTCTCAGCGATCACTGCATTTAGGCCTCGCGTCGGCTCGCTGTCGTATTCGGTCGGCTGGAAGGTCGGTGACGCGGAGGCGACGTTGCAGTGGCTGGTTCCACAATGTCCACAGCGATCTTCGATTGCCGGGAAGCACTTCACATCCATTCGTGCGGCCGCAAGTTAACATCGACAATAAATTTTCGGGGACGCTGGAGCTCACACGACACACGACACCAACTGGCAGCCATTTTGTAAGGAGGCGTAGAGGAGGAAGGGGTGAAGGATAAGGAGAAGGAGATGGAAGAGGCGTGGGAGTTTTTAATACTCCCATTAGGACAAACGCAGTATTCACAGCTAGATACTGCGTTTTGTGAAGAGGTACAATCGTGGTAAATGCGCTTATTTACGACGGCTTGTGGCCCCCGGTGTAAACTGGCAGTTTTTCCACCATCATACTCCCACACGTGGGAGCAGGCCGCCTGCCGTGAGGAGTTTAAAAGACGTATTCCAGCCAAAAAATAAAACCCGCCCGCATCTTCCCACGGGGGGAACTCAAGTAAATGCGTCGCAGAGTGGTGGGGGTATCGCGTGAATGTTGCGTGATTGGGTATGGTTTGGGAATGCTTAATTGTTATTTCGTCTTTATTATTCTTATTTATTGAATGAAGGAAAAGCGAAGGCAAGGAGTGTAAAGTTAAAGTCTGTTTTTATTGCTTGGTGCCGTCAAGCAAAGCGTCAAGTCAAGCGAAAGCCAAGCAAAGACGCCCTTGACTGAATTCCGAACGCGCGCTCCGCCGTTTATATACACACCGCCCGCGTTCGAGGGAGAGGAGTATGGGGGAGAGACGCGCCGTTATCACGTGTACACGCCCTGCCACCGTTACTGTTGAGTGCGACGCAGCGCACGGGTAGCTACGACGCATGCGCGCACAGACGCGCTGCCCCCGCACCGCCGCAGCTGTTGTTGAGAGCGACGGAGCGCACGGGGTACACGCGCTCCTTCCGCACCGCCGCACCTGTTGTTGAGAGCGAGGAGGGTACGGGGGAGAGACGCGCACCTGCGCCTCGATGCGACGCGCATGCGCAGTGAGCGTGTGGACGGCGTCGACAACATCGACGAGTGACATCCCGAGCCTAAGAAATGCTCCGCATTTAAAAACTCCCATTCAGGCTAACTTGTGTTTTGTGTGTAAGTAAACAAGAAAAAAAGCGCGATGCAGTGCTCTAGACTGCACACCGGGTAATGAGGAAAATGCGCCTAAATGTTCAAACCTTGTTTGATCTTGAATATGCTAATGTGGGCTCAGTGTGAATAAAAGAACTTCTGTTGCGTGCTATTATTAAAGCGAAGCTTCTATGGACTTAACGAATGCGGTTCTTGCGGCCTATTATAAGCGAAGCTTTCTATGATTAACGAATGCGTTCGATGTCGCGCCAGAATTTCAGGAAACGACGATGATGATAAGCGAAAGCACATCAGGCGCTTAAAAAACGCGTCCCCTGGTAAGAATCCGACCTAAGTCCCTCGCAGCATGGAGTCGACGACTGTCGGATTGCGCCATTTCAACACGGTCGAAGCAGCTTGGACTTCGAACTCGGATTTTGAACCGGGTTTTATGGGAGAAATCAGACGGCAAACAACTGGCCAGACGGGTTTATAAGCGCTGGTTCTGCAATAAACTTTTTGTTGAAAGTTAGCGCTTGTCCCGTCCACTCCTCGTCCTGTGTTTTTATTTAGCGCTTGTTTTCCATTTCACGATGAACCAACACGCCCAAACCTTTTCCCTTCTTTATGGGAGAAAGCTTTGCGTTTTAGTCATATTTCGCGCGATTTATACTTGAAATAGTTGGTTATCTACGGAGGTCTCGAATGCCGATCACCAGCGCGTACAGCGTCTGTTCTTGAGCATGGGCACGCAGTTTTTCTAAAAGTACTGCAGCGCAAATCCGCAGTAAGCGAAGCTACATGCCAGAAGCTTTTGCTCAGGTGCAGGATGATACATGATTTTTTACCCGTTCCGGAAATAGCTTAAATAAGATCTGATAAGCATTTCGTTAGCAGCCTTCTAATGTACAGTCATTTGAACAATGCAAAAGGTCCGCAGCGGATATGCAGTAGTACGCCGTTGTGCTAACAAGCGTCACATCCTAAGAGCTCAGTCCGCTGCCGTGAGTTGAGCGGATGCTATTTATCACGGAGAGGCAGCTCGAAATTATTCCGTAGTGTTCCACTATGGCGTTTTATAGTCCATCTGTTTCTTTCATTAGGCCACCAGAAATTTGCTGAATGTAGCTCATTAAAATAATGTTAGGCTTCCCTCCGATTCCGAGTTGAACAAACTTGGCTGTTAGCTGCATTACAACATTCTTGGGTGGGGTGTTAAGCTGGGTTTTATTACATATTCTTAGGGCATTCAATGTGGTTTTAAAGAATGAAATTAAGACCTTTCGAAAGCGATTAACACGTATTAAGAAAAATATAAGGTGTCAATATCAATCGATCGATCGATCGATCGATCGATCAATCAATCAATCAATCAATCAATCAATCAATCAATCAATCAATCAATCAATCAATCAATCAATCAATCAATCAATCAATCAATCAATCAATCAATCAATCAATCAAGACAGACTTCTCATTTGAGCACAGAAAAAATGTTTACAGATTATTTGGACCGATAGCAGAAGTCTAGGTTCCCGTATAATACAACATTCCACACACAAGTAAGTCACAGGTGTCAACCAAAGGAAAAAAAATAAGAACAGAAAAAGAGAGAAAAATCAAAATTGAAAACCTAAACAGCAATATAAACATCCACAAGACGTACAAGCACAACATCAAGCTTCGTTCTGTTTAGCAAAGTGAAAGACCTTGCAAGAGAGTACGACATTACTCGCAGTTTTTACGTGAATTAGTACATCATTCCATACTTTGTCACCGTAGAATTCAGTTAGCCTTTCGCCATACACGTTATGATTTATTGGTAAGTGTAAGTGACCATAAGGTGTTCGCTTAGTGTTCCGAACCGGATTGGGAAATCCAGCTAAGGGTAGAGAGAAGTTATAGTTTTTAATGCTGTTTAATAGGAGACATATTGTACCCCAGAAGAGTTAAAAAACAAAGTACACGCAACTCCTGAAAAAGTGTATTGACGGGACGATTGAATGAACAATGTTTTATCACTATTAGTGGTTGTCGTTGAGATCGATATAACGGTGTAAGATGTTTTTATTGGTAATTCTCAGGCTTCCGTACAATAAATAGAGCGCAATTGAACTAAAGTTAAATGCAGTGAACTCCAGAAAGACAAACTCGAGGGGATTATGATGGTTTGTTCGTCTTATCAGAAGTTCGTCTTATAAGTAGCCCTCCCCCCCCCCCCAAAAAAAAACAATAAAAAAAAATCCGCAGCACGCCCAGGTGCATCGAAATGACTAGCTTCAAGACGATGGATGAAGTAGACTTACATGAAGGAAAAAAACAAAAAAAAAACATTTATTTGAGTGGGAAACTTGTAGAAGACTGTCTTCAAGTGCTCCTGCCTGGTTTTATTCAGTCCAAGCGGCGATGGAAAGCGCACCCCCGCTACCTCAAGCAACAATGCAGCAGAAAGAGAGGGGGGAACTCGTCGCTTTCTCGGCGGTGACGCGTTGGGACTCGCGAAGCGAAACGACGCGAACTCACATGCTCCCGCTAAGAGACGGCATTGGTCAGGAGAGCTGCTACGTTCGCGAACTGCAAGTGTCCGTCGCCACTTTTTTTACTTTTTTATCCTCTTAGCTTTGCGCCTCTCTCCTCCAGAGCAGAGCGGCCACAAAACCCACCCTCGTTCTTTTTTTCGTTGCTTTGCCACTGGCTCTCGGGTTGAAGGGTGGGCGAAGTGGTAGCTTTCTTGGCATGTCTTTTTTTCTCGCTACTTCTTTTTCTCGGTGATGCGAATTCGCCTCGCGCTGTCTTTTTCTTTCACTTATTTTCCTCTGGTCGCGTGCTGCTGTGACGCATGCCCAGTTGTTGTGAGCTGGTCTGTCACAGTGATTATTTGCTTCTAGCCCAAATGGTGCAATAAGTACTGAAGAAGAATTGTGTTTTGGACATCTGTACGATGTTTTATGTGGCATGGAAAAGCACGCTCAAAAGCGTACGGGATGGGACCTAATGCTACTAAATCTGTCTTTCATTTTTCAGTGTTTTGATTGGCATCTGTTCATGACAACCACTAAGAAATATTCATTTACAACTTCCGCTCCTTTCTTGTGGCCCTGTCATTCACAATTCCAGTCGGAGGGCGCCCTTGGGCGTGTGATGGTCTCAAGCGAAATTACTGGCGCGTAAGTAAATTATTGCATTACAATTTATAGTAGAACGTAAGGGGTTGCTGAGCATGTTACGAAGCAAGTACGCTGTGTACACAACAGAGCCGTGTATGCTGCCTGGTTTTTTATATGGTTCCTGACATCAAATCTTGCGGTGCTTTCGACGTCATTGCGTAGGATACACTATAAGCTTCAGAAGATGTGAACCCCTTGTGGGAGGATGCAACATATTCAAAAACAAGGGCTCAAACGTAATCGAATCTGATACACATGTCCATGGTTTCAAGAGGCATACCTCAAGCGGTCACGAGTCATTTTACGACTTCCCTGAGTCCACCCAAGGTCCCATTATTCCATAAATAAACGAAATGAACCGTGAGGGTACACTAATTATCAAGAAACTGGCTTCGTGTGGTCGGGAACCTTGCTGGCGAGCGCGATGCCCCGTATGGGAAGTCGGCGACGCTGTGCCGGAAGCCGTCTAGCTTGCCGACGGAGGCAAGTGCCGGTGGAGGTCAGGGCCTGGAGATGAAAGGGATGCTTGTAGATACTGGGATTGAAGAGCACTGGTAAGGTGAAAGGAAAAAGCATTGGGGCGTAGTGGGTGAAACGTATGAAGGCGCTGCACGCGCCGCTCAACGTCGAAGCGTACTCGCCTCAGGAATAAAACATAAAGAAAACAAGGCAACACGCCCCGCTCCTGCACTGTTAGGAGAAGCCCATTGAAACAACTGAAGACTGTTTATTGAAAGTCATGCCATGGACACGCGACGAGCCAGCTGATAATCATGCGCCCACCGCCGGCCGGGAGAACCCCGCAGCCAATGAAGGCTACTCACTTTCTCCACAAATACGTAGTGCTTCTTCACGTATGTCACACCACAAGCTCATGACGTCTGAACCATGGGTCTTTTTGGCGATTGTAGCCTCCATGCGTCTAAGCTGGTCGGGCGAGAAGTACTCCTTCCAGCCTCCAACCTCGCCTCTCCTGACGAAGCTGTGACTCTTGCTTCCGCCGTGACCAACCTTAGACGAGATGTCCAGTTTTTTTAGACTTTCGTCGGCCTCGACGTTCCCCTGCCCTCCGAGGTTTAAAGCTAAAATGTTGCGCATGCTTTCAGGTGCACTCCTCTCGATGATTATGTCGAGTAGCTTCTGACCGTCTTTTCCATCATTTTCGAGCATGTTTCCGTAGCGGTCCCCTATAAATCGAGCCAGCTTTACTATCGTGTTCCGTGTGTTTGTTTTAAGTTCCTCGTACGTTACGAAGAACACGTTAGGCTCGTTCTTCAGGGAATAGCCACCCACTACGTGCTCGAAGTAGTCTCCGCAGCCAAAGTCTCCCTCAAGGAAGCACTCGAAGAAGTCGTCGAATGTGCCGTCTTCAAAGAGGTAGACGCTCACGTCTTTAGCCTGCGTTAATGGAAAGTGAAAAGTTCAGAAGGTAGAATTTACTACTATAACATAGCGACAGTGCACTCCATAAAAGAACTGCACAAACACAGGGAAGATAGGCCCGTTTGCTTTTACCGAAGCCCGGCACGTGGCCGGAATCTGTCGGCCTGGCTGATGGACGATTCTTTAGAAAGCCCTGTGCACTTGACGAGCAGCTTCCTCATGGGCGATTCATTACATAGCGACTTCCTACATAGTGCATGCTCAACTAAGGCACATAGAGTGTCGCTGAGCATTAAAAACGTATCTATCGCAATAGATCGAGGAAGCACAGTTTTCTTGGCTGGTATCCACGTGGGGTGTTTGGCAGCCGAACGCATGGCTGGTTCCTCGTCTGTTGTGCTTCACATCATACATCTGGAAAACATCAGCACATATCGTACCTATTCCAGAACGTAATGAAGTAAGAAGTGACGGTCAGGCATTTTCATGCGAGAAAAGCTATGACGTTTCCGTGGTTTTTTGTATTCACTGAAGGTTCAGGTGGGGTTTTATTGATTGCGTCTAAGCTATTTTCAGGTTACTTCATTTCGTGTTTAATTTTGCTAATTTGGACACGAACTATAATGATGTTTGTGTACGCAAAGTAATGTGCGTGAAAAGTAGAGGCTGGATTTCTAGGCACAAAAAAGCACGTTTTAGGCGCCAAAAATAGGCAGGCATAACAACGTTCTGCTCTCCAACGTCCTAAGTATTTTTAAAAAGTTTAAAATATTTTAAAAATATTGAAATGTTTATTTTAAAATGTTCTCAAAATGGTTATTTTAAATAGTGCAAATAATGTCAAGCCAAGACGCGTGCGACCTGTATGGGCCACCGGAAAACCAAAAATGTTATTAGTTTATGATGAAACCAGGGCGATAACAGTTTAGCAGAGGCATTGAATTGTAGCCATAAACTACTCGCCTAGTGACGATTCATTGGCCTCATTGTACAAATGCACCGATCACTACCATGTTCAATAGCCACTGGCGCTTTCTCGAACATCACATATAGTGAAGCAGGAATTAAAACAATTCTCAAGAGCCGGGTAACTGATACTAGGATGCTACTTCGTGTCGGCCTTGCGAAATTTATTTACGACACAACAAAAACAGACACAAATGGCAAATGCAAGAAAGACGACGAGTTATCAGGAATGTAACATGATGAAATCGTGGATATACTCATAAGTCAGGGGAAGACGAAGCAATCAGGATAATTTAAATTTAGCCACGAAGGATAATGTGCCGCAATGAAGCGGACATGTCACGGAGCGCCCCAAATGACAAACGTGAGGCAGCGGAGAATAGGGCAATGATTCGTGGGGGCGAGGTAAGTGAGCCAATTAGAAATTTCTTTAACAGCCGAAAAGCAGGATTCAAGCTCAGGAGAAATGTGCTAAAGTTAAGCTCAGGGGACACACGGAAAGAAGCAGTGCGACAGGAGGATAGTTCTAGAGAGGTCTCGGAGGAGCAGGCCGTCTTAAACAGCTCTGCTCATTTCGTGTCTTAATTGATCGTCTTAAACAGCTCTGCTGTTAAGAGAATATCGCTCGGCTGTTCTATTATACTTCTCCGTTGCTTTAATTGACCCATGGTTAAATAAAGTCAACACCCCTAGGGTAAATATGGCGTCGAAAACCGGTGATACACTGTCGAAAAGGTTGCCGTACTCCTGGCAGCAGTTTAACTAGGTAAGTTCGCCCTCTGAGCTCGCAGTAATTAAATCCTACGTAGTGTTCCAATCGGCGGCATGCATGCAAGGTTATCACATTTAAACCACTGGGCCGGGAATAAATAAAACTTGCCGTATGCATGCCGGTAGTTATCGCAGCGAAGCCGTTGTGCTAGAAATAAATGAAACTTGCCGTAGCAAATCGAACAAAATTACTACGCGAAAAGATAATTAAATATAATTCTTAAAAGCCGACCGATAATTGTTACGTTCCACATGTTACCAAATCAATTTTGTATTGCATAATACAAAAAAATTCCCCGATTTCCCCGAGGGGGAAATGTGAAAGTGCGATGCACGGTTGTCGGCCCGCTTGCGGCGCTGCGCTCGGCCCCCGCACCCACCGCCTCGCCGCCTCTCTTCCACTCTTCCATCGGGTTGTAGTATCACGTGTACACCACGCAGTTCAAGCCGCTAAAACGCACGAGTCGCCAACGCACGCCGCTGACGACGTAGTTTGAATGCGTTAAAGATATAAAGCCGGTATAACACTGATATCACTGGTCCGTGGCTTAGTCGGTTGAGCGTCGCGCTGCGGCCGCAAGCCCGGATCGAGACCTGGCGCCGGATCTTTTTTTTTATATAGAGAGGAGGACTGCGGACGCCGCCGCCGCCGCCGCCGGCGGTGGAAGGTTGGGGGTCCTTATAGAGTGCATTCGCACTTAAAAAAAGAAAAATAGATTTCACGTCTAACTCATTTGCACGCGGAAAAAAGTTTCCATGCACTGGAAAAGCCCGCTCACTTGATTACAGCGTTTACAAACTTTTCTGCACGTGCTAAGTGGTACTCGCGATTGGCGCATGAGCGCTATTCCCGTAAATGCCACACACATGCATTTTTTTTCGTCCATTGCAGGTGGCATGTGGTAGTTGGAATATCTCTGTTTTCACAGCCACAAGTTCGCGCACATAGAACAGGCAGCAACTGATTACGCGGAAGAGGTGTATGCTGACCCCGTGACTTGCCAATTAACGTTGAGCGCTGCAGCTTTTTAATTGCACGCCGAAACATGCAACCGCCAAGAAGAAACAGAACTTCCACACCCACGCGGACCTATTTTGCATCACGGCCCTTTGTAGTCATGAAATCGTGCCTTCACAGCCAACCATTTTAGCGTACGCTAGCTGGAAGGAAAACATTCTAAAACGAGCATTAGACAATTATTAAGAAATGAAGAATTATTTCATTCTATCTAATGTTTCAGCCTGTAGGGCTTACTGCTGTAAGAGCGTACGCAGAAAAAGAAAAAAAAAATATGGGACAATTTTAAGTAGAAAAACTGCGCGTAAAGAGACAGCACTAAGACGAAGGAGCCAGGACGGGCGCAGTCGAATTTTATGTTGGGCGCAACGCGTGAACAGGAAACTAGGCGAAGGACGCTAGCAGGGGTAGACAGCGCGCAATTGGCAGTTTGATACGAAGTGTTTTCTGCGCTGGGCTGCTCCAAAAGTTTAAATTTGCAAAAATTGCGCCAAAACTGCTCCAAAACAGCTGAGGCAAGGATTTTAACGCTCCCGTCATTTCGGTGGGGAAAAATGCTTACTGACGGCATAATTTTCCAGACCCCAAAGGTGATGCTTTTGTAAAGGAATAATCGATTGATCATTCAATAAAAAACCCGCATAATTTTCCCCGAGATAGTCTTTTTGAAGTCACAATTTGGGTTCACATGTTTTATTAGTGAGATTTTAAAGCCTTTTCAACGTAAAAACATTGCAAAGACGTGTGTGTAGAAAAAATACTTATGTGTACTAGTGACAAACTACTTGGAAGTGATGAAAAAACGGCAATTTCGGAGCGCGCGTGTCCCGGAACAACTTCACAGGGCGCCGCCATCTTGGTGGGGTGAAGTTGGGAAAATGAGCGCCGAGCGAATCAGTTGCCTGTTCGTTAAGTGCTGTTTGCCGATTTCTAACGTGGTTATGGTTATGAGAGTAATGGGTTTACATTAGTCGTTTGGTCTGTTGCGGGAATTCCCGCTCGAAAGACGGGAGTTCATCAAACAACGTGGTGCCGCAATTCCCGTGTTTCGGCCTTGAGTGTGAGGCGCGGTGCGTGCTTGAAAGGAAATTTCAGACTCATTGTGGTGTTATGAAACCTTAGTTATTGCTGCCTTTGACGCGCTTGCGACGGCGGGAATGGACGATCGAACTGCAGAAGTGTGCAGGCACATCGCGAAAATGTTCAAGCACGCCAGTAGCAGTCGGGTTATTATTGCACGCTAGTAATAATAGTTCATTTATCTGAAGTGAATTTAATGCCAGAGGGAGGTGGCTAAATGTACAACATTACTCAAATTACGATCGTAGCGAACGTGCACCTTGGGATTAAATGGGAGGCTGGTGGGGTGCGAGACTGTCACCTCGTTTGCCACAACTTTTGGTGGCCAACTTGTGCGTAAAGCCAGAGTCCTTCAAGCATTGAAGGACCGAATAAGCCCAGCTGGGATTAAAAAAATAACAAATTCTGCATCCAAGGGAGTAAAAATGCTTTGCAATTGCTTAGTTTTCAATCGATATTTACGACGGCGCTCACGCTATCTATGCATAGAGCATCAGAATTTAAAATGGTTTGTTAAAGGGTAGTGGAATAGAAAAAAACTTTATTGAAATGCTGTTCGTGTTATCACGTTCAGACATGTGCACGTTTCTTCCCGGGTCGCCAAAAATTTGTTTTTTAGGCTGGGGGTGAGTAATAAATCACGTTCTTCTGCTGCAATCAAGGTTCTTCGTCATAATAGAGATTTCCTGCTGCTCCAAAAACTGCTCCCAAATCTGTAAGCTTTCACCCCTCGCTAGTCAAAACAGCGCTGAGGCGACATTCACGGGCGATTTTTTATGACCAAGTAATCACTGAAGGTTCGCGCACAATACCTAGTCGGATGCCAGGTCCAAATTTATAATAACCCTCGAAAAAAATGACCCAATTCGCGTATCAAGCAGCACAAGTGCCCGCGGATGCCCACGCGCACCAGCGAAAGCCACAGCGAGAAACGCCTTCTAGAAGCCCAGCCATGGCCAATGAAGTCACGTCGGCCAACATGGCCGCGCCCAGGGCGCGGCTCTGTCAACCGTTTTTACATATAGTTCGTGTCACGAGTGAAAAAGTAGGAGGAATTCGTCACCTTTTTTGTAATTTCTCACTCAGTGTAGATTAGATTATTGTTTTCTTGATTTGTAAAAACAATAGGAACACATGATTGAAAAATAAAGCGCCATTGGACAACGAAAATTAAGAAGGGCGACGGGAGCGCTTGTCCCGGTCGTCCTTCTTTACTATGGTTGTCCAAGTCGCGCTGTATTTTTCAATCAAAATGCACCAGTCTCCGAACAGCTTTGTTTAATATAGTGACACAGTAAGCCGTGCCGTCAGAAGCCTGACCACTTCGAGAATCCTTGAACTTCTTTTGTTCCCTCAACACACCCGGTAGACAATATACATGCACACATTATAAAGGGGAGGGGTGCAAAGCCCTATTTCTTACCTGGTGGTAGGCAGACACGCAGCAGTCCCAAGGGTTCCGTGCCACGTAAACGTACTTGGCTTCAGGGTTCATATTTTCCTTATGTAGTGGTATATGCGTGAGAAATGTGCGTAAGACGTTGCTGGGTCTGTAGCTTCTGGGCCCAGGCCGATACTCGAGAAATACGGCGTTTTTCCTGAAGTCGTCGTGACTCTCCAGAGGTTCGCCGTTTTCTGAGGATGAGCTGGGTGATGTACTGCACCCAGTGAGTGCCACTCTTCGGGTAGCTCACCTGTAAAAGGTCACCCTTTTCAGGAACGAAGTCAAAACCCTCCCTTAGCAACTCGGGTGCAATAAGCGGACAGCGAGGCACACCGTCGACGACTTGGTAGTACGGCTTCGGACGGGCAGCAGTCATTCTCTTCCCGTTCATCGAGCAGGCATGTGAGCTGGGGAGAGAGGTAAGGTAAAGTCAAGACCGCGCTTCGACTGGCAAAGTTCCTTGAGTTTCCTGAAGGTACCCTGCTCACCTTTAAAAAAATATCAGATGCCAGACTTTCAAAACGCAGTCAACGAGTGGCTCAGCAATTTGATTATGGGGCCGCTAATATGCCAACCAAATATGAGCATCGCGTAAATTAGAAACATGCTCCGAAGATACAGATACAGAAGCCGGTAGCGGCCAAGCCAGTCTGTGGAATGCGCCTGCCAAACACTGCCTGCTTATATACCAGTATATCGTTCAATCAGAGAATGCAGATTACATGGAGAGAAACTGAGAGACAGGGAAAGGGAAGCCCACCTGACATTTGTTTTCGATGCGGTATGGTGCTTTACAAAAGCAACCTTCATGAAACTTTCCTCATTTTTTCATGTTGGTAGGCTGTGTAAAAAGACATTTCGCTGTGGGGCTCTCACGTGCGCTCACATGTCAGAAAAAGCTTCACGTGGACTCCGCAGCTGCCGCGTTTGCTGTTGCTTCGTCAACGGACGTGTTTTTGAAATCGCTCAGTAGGTCGCGACGCAGTTCTTGCAACCACTCTGTGCGTCTGCACAGAGCTGAAAATGGAAGTCATCTCGGTACTTTATGCAGTCTACAGCTGTGTATTCTTGTAAAGTTATGAAATTTATCTTCCTGTTGTCTAAGGAATAATCCAAAAGAAGGACGGGTTTTATGGAAAACTTACCTTTTTTCAGAAAGCACGAGACATGAATAGTGATTTCTTTATTTCCAATCGGGGTTCTTCTTATGCAGCAGAAGGCACGGAGTCCTGCGAATCTTACGCACCATGAATCAGGCTGGCGGTCGCGTGTAGAGCTGCGCAAAGCGAAACCAATATTGGAGTAAGAACGAATAACGAAAAAAGGAACCTGTAGGGGCCATGTGACCAAACATAGCTCCTTTTCAAGCAAAGAACACAATTTCCAAGAAGAATAGACATCAGGGGATTATCAAACCCCAATGGCAGCCAGCTCAATTCAACGGTATTATTGCAACCCGTGCTAACCGAAAGCGAAGAAAAAAATCGGTGCACAATGTGAAGGAGAATGACAAGCAAAGACCCGTGGCGCAGTCCAAAAATGCACAAAAGAAAGACCTTGTTTCGTATTTGCAATTGAGCTTACTTCGCATCAATTGGTTGAATGAAACTTGCAAAGACCCCATCTTTGTTCTAGCGAACAAACATGGCGCTGTCCGATTCCCTCCCGCGTCGCAGGAATTTTACTGTCTGTGTAACACACCATCTCAAACCGTTGGACCTCGGAGGACAGCAGCGATGTCGCATTGGGCCGTGAGATATCCGCGTTTAATATTCCTACCAGCACAACGGGAATGTGGCCGGAAAGGGCATGAAGCCCAGCTGTGCGTCTACGCGCCCTCCCTCCTTCCGCGCCCGCATAAACGGGCATCTGTGATGTGAGCGTACTTATAAGGGAAATACACTGGCAAATATGTTGGTCCGAAAGCCCTTGATACTGAACAAGAAATACTGGTGCCCGTACTTGTTCCAAGCGGGCAAGATGGCCTTCATCTAGCAGCGATACGCAAAGACTCGAAGAGGTTGAACTTGAGACGGCAACGTTGGTTGTTGCACGTTCTGCGGCGGTGGCTTTCCGTTGCTTTTGCGCCCCTTCGCGGTTCGCTGCGCACCTAAGCAAACAAGAACAAAAGCACGTGCGCAGCACACAAAATTGGCTGATAACGGAGCTGGAGCCGTTATCAGCCCATTGTGCAGTTTGTGAAGGAGGCGCTGGTGGTGGCGAGAAGGAGCGCATACGTGGTTCCGGGTAAATTGGCTTTCCCAGAATGAATACAAAAGGGGGGAGGGGGCTACGCTTAGCCATATACAGCTTCTCTTTAAAACAGAACAAAACAACGCGAGCAACGTGCAAAGTACCACGAACGCAAACGCAGTAACGGGAAGAATTTCTGTGTTATTTTGCAGGACTTTTACAACGCTATAGCAGTCCTTCGGTTACTGCACCAGTAAAATATAGTGAAGTAGCGTCAGCGTTGTGATACTGAAGGACTATATAAGCACTTTCCACTGTCCATCTTGATAAAAAAAAATTCACTATCACTATAGGGGGTGCGAGCTACAGCGAAAGCTACAATCATACGGCTATGATAATTAATGTACAGAGGGTGTTTTCAAGCGCAGTGTTTTACGCAACTTCACTGCATTAAATTTCGTCTAAAAGGGTTATACTTCAGAACCAGAAAAAAAAACATTTATGTGGGCGCGCGTATCATGGGGACATTTCTGGGTATACCCATTTGTGGCATATGATCATGGGTATATTTTTAACAAGGTAAAGGTCCACCCCTCTGTGGATATGTGTGCGCGTGGGCAGGAGTACAGTGGCCATGCAAAAAATGTTCCACCCGGCCGGAGCCATAGCGAAACCTCTTTTTTTCCGGTTTCAATAGTTATCAATGAGTGTGTGCGCACCTTCTGTGGTGCCCCAGAAAGGTCATCGCTTCATGCAATCAGAGCTTAAATGCTGTCCAATTAATGTACCCGGGCATGGCTCTTCTTTGTTGAACAAGGTCATCATGAATTCCGGGGAGTCACCTTTTACTATAAAAACCGCAACGGCACGAACTGCGAACTGCGATTTTTGTTTTATACTTTTAAGCGAAGGTTATGGACGTAAACGTGAATAAACAAAGAGCAGAGAACAAAAGAGCGTATGTATGTATGTATGTATGTATGTATGTATGTATGTATGTATGTATGTATGTATGTATGTATGTATGTATGTATGTATGTATGTATGTATGTATGTATGTATGTATGTATGTATGTATGTATGTATGTATGTATGTATGTATGTTTGTGGTGTATTCGCGCAAGGGTTTCTAAGACTGAAGAGCGCCAGAACTATGCTGCGTGGTCTTTCAATAGTCATGTTTGGGCTTAAAAGATGGATAAAATGAGTATGATATATCCTAAAATACTGTAGATATGGGTGTAGAGGGCCCGTCCGCTAAAACATGAAGATGTTCATAATTGTGGCTGAAATGTATTATGGGTGGGACGTGATGCACCTCGAGCCAAAGAGCCTGCGACGAGAGTGGGCCTCCCGTGCCGACAAAGGAAGCATGAGGGCCTCACTCACTGCACGTAGGCTCTGAGGTCACGCACTGTACGAGATGAGTTTTAAAAACTTGATGTCTGCAAGATAACTTAAAAGACTTTTGTTTGTAAACATAGGTTCATCTCCTAAAAATAGTGAAGGATGTAGTGGAATGTTGTAGGTATATATTTTAGGGAAATGCCGTTTTCTGGCTTCATTGCAGAATGCGCACTCAATTAACACATGGAGGACGGTGAGCCGTTCCCCACACTTCTCACAAACAGGTGGGAGTGTGCCATTCAAAAGATATGCATGTGTAGCGTAAGTGTGGCCTATTCGCAGTCTGCAAATGGATACTTCAATGAATCTGTTTTGTTTTTCTGTTGTGTATCTTCCTAGGTTTGGTTTTACTGAGTGGAGCTTGTTGTCTGTGTGTGTGTCCCACATGTGCTGCCAGCATTTACGGATTCCCCTCCGGATTACTGGTTTCAGATCGAGGTGAGGGACCTGCGCTACATCAACACCACTACGGAGGGCCGCCAAAGTGGCGTTCTGGTCAGCAATTTCATTGCCCAGAATGCCACTGTGTCCAGGGATCCTGCAAACAAGTATTTTTAGCTTTGACTTATAGGCAGTTATAAGAGCTTTAAAAAGGCGGTTTAGAATAACGTTTTTTGTGGGTTTAAAGGAATCCAATGCAGTTATTACGCTTAGGGAGTCTGTGTAGATGACTGATTTTTGTATTTTGTTTCGTGTAATGTGTTCCACTGTGATTAGAATACCATATGCTTCTGCTGTAAAGATGCTACAATTTCTGTTCAATGTCCTTGTGCTGGCAAAGTCCGGGCCATGTGCAGCACAGGACACAGAAGAAGAAGACTTGGAAGCATGTGTGTAAAAAGAGGCGCATGGATATCCTGTGTTGTAAACTTAAGAAATGCTGTAAAATCAATTCGCGGGGTGCACGACGCTTGTCAATCTGTCTAAAGGATGTGTCACAATGAATAGTTGACATGTCCCAAGGTGGGACTATATCGGCGATACAGGTTTTTATGCCATCATCTAAAGACACCCCTATCTCCTCTGCAAGGCCTTTGACACGCAAGGCTACAGGGGCAGGGATCGACGGGCGCGCTAAATATAAATGGGCGGATGAGATGTCATTCACAATAGAATTGCATGGGTGATTCGTCATAGACATTGTCCTAATAGCATAGAGGAGTGGCTGTATAAGCACGCTGGTGCTCTAGGCACCAGTGGTCGCATTCTAGATAAAGACTCTGGATTGGACTTGTCCTGAAGGCTCCAGAGGCAAGACGAAGGCCAAAATTTAGTACTGGGTCTAACATTTTTAAGGCAGTTTTAGACGCGGACCCGTATGTTACGCTTCCATAGTCTATACGTGACCTAACTAAACTCCCAAAGACACGTAGAAGGCAGTCTTTATCAGCACCATAAGACTGATGTGACAACACTTTTAAAATGTTAATGGTGTTTAGGCATTTTTGTTTGAGTTTCTTTAAGTGCTGTACGAACGTTAGTTTTCCGTCAAGTACAACACCTAAAAACTTATGTTCTTTCTTGACAGCAATACGTTCTCCGTTCAGTGTGACATCGGGTTCTGGACGAATTACACGCTGTCTTGTGAATAGAACACATGTACTTTTGTGAGGATTCAATTTAAAACCATTTTCTTCCGTCCATTTTGCAAGCCTGTTCACACCTAACTGTATCTGCCTTTCACATATGGACTGATTGCATGACCTAAAGCTTATTTGGACGTCGTCAACATACATTGAGTAGGAGATTGAGGATGGCAACGATTTACCAAGTGAATTGATTTTAATTATAAACAGAGTACAACTTCATACTCCACCCTGGGGAACCCTATTTTCTTGTATGTATGTTCTTGATACCACTGTCCCTACTTTTACCCTAAATGTCCGCTCCGACAAATAACTTTCAATAGAGTTTAGCATATGTCCAGACACACCGAATGCCTTGAGATCAAGCAGTATGCCGTAACGCCAAGTTGTGTCGTATGCTTTTTCTAAGTCAAAGAAAACAGAAAGACAGTGCTGTTTGTGGATAAAAGCATCTTTGACATACGACCCAAAGGCAACTAGCTGGTCAGTTGTGCTTCGACCTGATCGGAAACCAGCCTGACAACGGTCCAGGATGCCATTGTATTCAAGAAAATGCATTAGCCTCTTTTTTACCATTTTTTCAAAAACCTTTCCTAGGCAACTTGTCAGAGCTATTGGTCGGTAACTGGCAGGTAGTGAGGCATCTTTCCCCTGTTTTAATACGGCAACTACAACTGCTTCTCTCGAAGCTCTCGGAAAGTATCCCGCCGCCCATATTTTGTTGAACAAGTGCAAGAGTGTTCGGAGAGTTTCTGGGTGCAGATGTTGTATCATTGTGTATGATATGCTATCTGCCCCAGGCGCTGCAGCCTTACATGTTCCCAAGGCGACCAAAAGCTCTGTTATAAGAAAGTTCGGTGTTGTATGGTTCGTCAGATCTCTTGTTATCACGAATCGGTTTCTTCTCCATAGATGTTTTGTGTCGTAAGAAAGCATTCGTGTAATGAGCAGAACTCGATACATATGAAGGTATTTCGCTAGTGCGTTTGCCTCGTCCTCCAGGGTATCGCCTGTACTGTTGACCAAAGGTAGGGTGTGTTTTCCGTCCAATAAACTTTTTAATTCTGTTCCATACTTTGCCTGCATGTGTGTATGAATTGATAGAAGTTACGAAAGAGCGCCAGCTATCCCTTTTTGCTTGCTGGCGAATGCGTCTTCCTTGTTCTTTTGCACGTTTGAAGGAAATCAAGTTTTGCGTAGTGGGGTACCTGCGAAGAAAACCCCACGCCTTGTTTTGAGCCTGCCGTGGAAGCCTACACTCTTCATTCCCCCACGGCCTCCTAGTGTTAGGTGTGGCACCAGATGTTTCCGGAATTGAGCCCTCGGCAGCATGAAGAATGTGTGCAGTCACCAGTTCACAGGCTTCGTCAATGCCGAAATAGCTTAACGACGTGTATGAAAGCTGAGATAATTGTCTAAATTTTAACCAATCAGCACCAGATTCCTTAAACTTTTTATGGCAGATGGAACTGTTGCGGGCTTTATCAATGCCTTTCAAGATGACAGGGAAGTGGTCGCTCCCATAGGGGTTGTCGTCCACTTCCCATTCAACAGCCGGAAAGAGGACAGAAGAGCCGATCGCCAAATCTATGTGTGAGTATGTATTGTGTGCAGTGTTGTAGTACGTCGGCTCTTTTTTGTTAAAGAGGCAAGCTCCGGATGAGAAGAGGAATTTTTCTATTAAGCGGCCCCGGGAATCTGTGCTTTCAGATCCCCATAGTGGGCTGTGTGAATTCAGGTAACCTACGAGTAGAAACGGTTCCTGCAGCTCATCTATGAGAGACTCAAATTCAGAGCTAGATAAACGATATTCAGGGGGAATGTATAGTGAGCAAATTGTTGTTAATCTGTTGAAAATAATTGCCCGGACTGCAACCGCTTCTAGGGCGGTACGCAATTGAAGAGATTGGCAAGGGATAGATTTTTGCGTAACTATAGCTACGCCACCAGAGCAGTGCGTGCAGCTATCTCTGTCTCTCCTAAATACTGAGTATTGGTTGAGGAAATTGGTGTGCTTAGGTTTCAAGTGTGTCTCCTGTAAACATAGGATGGCTGATTGCGTTTTGTGTAGGATTTCTTATATATCATCTAGGTTTTTAATAGGGCCCCGGCAGTTCCACTGTGTAATTATTTGTGCTACCATAAATGTTTAGGGAGGAGATTTTACCTGGTATAGATGAGGACTAGGGCTGGATGTATACTATCTCTCAGTTCTGATTTGGGCCTGTGACCCGGCTGGCTGGTGGCTTTTTGCCTCGCCCCGCAATGGTGCGCTGTTCTCTCTCCGCCTTTGGCACTGGCCGAGACGGTGTTACCTCCATGTCATCATCTGAGTGGTGTGACAGTGACGAGATGGAGTCCTTGCGGGCTCCACCTCGGGATATGTTCGAAGTGGAGGCAGGAGCCCCTGCCGTCCCCGACTGTTTGTTGGACACAGAAGTGGTCGTGGGACCGACCACATCTACGTCCCATGGCCGCCTGCACTCTGGCAGCCGGAAGAGGAGGACTGACGGCAGAACCGTCACTCCTCACACTCGCAGCTAACACAACACTTGCGGGCGCCACAGGTGTCGTGTCGGATGGTTGGGCTGCCTTGGGCAGCACCTGGGGGGGGCTGGGGCGGCACCAAGTCTGCTTCGCAGTACTGGGTGGCCGCCGTGACAAGACGCCGCTCCGCCCCCCGGCGAGCTGCATTGGCATACCTTTGCGAAAACATTAAGTTTTTCTGTCGTGCTTCTTGATAGGTGATGTTCTGGGTAACCTTCATGTTTATGATTTCTTTCTCGGCTTTGAATTTAGCACATGACCGGGAGTATGCAGCGGTGGGTTGTTCACAGTTGGCACATTTCAATACGTTAGAAGCACAGTTCTCTGAAGGGTCATGATGTCCTGCGCACTTGGCGCATGTCAGTTTTCCGCGGCAGGTGGTAGTACTGTGCCCATACCGCTGGCACTTGAAGCAGCGGCGTGGGTTGGGTATGTAAGGTCGTACGTTGCAATAAAGGAAGCCTGCAGTGACAGACTCCGGAAGGACACTTCGGTCAAAAGTTAGGATCACATGTTTCGTTTTTACTTCTTTGCCATCGCGTCTGATCATTATTCTTCTTGCCACAGTAACGCCCTGGTCACGCATGCCCTCGAGGAGGTCAGACTCACTTTCATTGAGCAGGTCCATCTCGGAAATGACGCCCTGCGAGCTGTTAAGGCTCCGGTGTGGCGTTACAGCTATTTCAAGGCCAAGTAAGTCGATCTGGTTCAAGAGACTATCAGATTGTTTTTTAGTAGATAGTTCTACAAGCACGTCCCCCGATGTCAGCTTCTTTGCCTTGTAGTTCGCGCCAACTACACTCTCAATGAACTTGGCAATTAAGAAGACGGAGTTGCAGGTAACTGGAGATTCCTTTTCTTAGATTGTATCACTAAGAAGCGAGGAAAGTTGTCCGGGGTGTTAAATTTCATGTTGGGCAGAGGTTTGAATATAACATCGGTGCGGGCCCTTTTTGGGGCCCGATCATTTCGTAGAGAGGGTTTCGAAAATACCGTGCGGCATAGTATAAAGCAGGGAACTGGGGTACTTTCTTCTTTGGCGTTACCCTGATGGTCAAAGAGGTCCCGGAACTCCCAGCCTGACAGACAGACAGGGAGACCATCGGCCGGAGCTTGACCAGGGCTCCGACGGCCACCGTTCACAGCTTCTAACCCTTCACCTTTCAACTTCTCGCCACGGTAGGTAACAGCTTAAGTATGGGGGGCTCGGGGTACGCGGTGTCGCCACTAACCGTCACCAAGATTACTCAAGGTGCCCCGTGCGGGGGAACAAAAGAGCGTAGGAAGGTAAAAGGAGGTTATGAAAATAAAAGAGCGGAAGCTATTCAAAGTGGTGCAGCGGGTGAGGAGGCCTCTACGAAGGCTAGTAGCCCGGTTTTGTGGAGAACTTAGCTGGAGTCTTCTACTACTCTGACCGGAAACCGGCATCACCAAACGGATTGTCTTAACCTCTCTTCATGCCCCAGATTCGGGACCCCACGTTTTGGTGAAAACGTGTGCGGCCCACGAAGCTTGAAGCCTCCTTAGAAAAACCCTTTTCCTCAAAGGAGGGGTACGTTGGAGGGAGCAGGTACGCACGGGACTCGGGAACGCGTTTCCCGCGTGAGGAGACGTTTCCTCTAAATGGTAGACCCGAGATACAGAAGGGGAGAACTTGGGAAAGGTTAAGCTAAAGAATGCGAGCTCAAAATATGGTCGGTAAAGTATGTCGAGATTTTGAGTTTGCCATTGCACCTGGTGTACGCCGATCATTAGCGTCGCCGCTTTGTGGAGTCTGCCAATCTGCTGCGTAGCGTTCTTACTACATTCAGGGGCTTCAAAGCGCTCAGCGAGTCACCGCCTTCACGCGCCTTCGTTATACTGGGTAGTGCATACTTACTTAGATTGTGCGGCTATGATAGCATGATATTTTAGCATGTGTGGAATATACTCAACACGCGGATGGCGCTTCTCCAGCAGTAGATTAGGGTGTTCTGGAGTGTCTGTCGCAAAGCTACATTCTCTACAAGGCTGGTTTGAAGCTGGTGTGTTGGACCTAGAAAGGTGCATTTGCAACCCTAGCAGAAAACTTAGTCTTTTTTGGATTCTAAAAGGTTTCGCGCAGCTTGCAATCACACAGCAATTCTGGCCTCGTTTCCCTCTTGAATCACACTTAATTTTTCTCATTGGTAGGTTATAAAGCTTAGCGTAAAAATATATTTTTGCCGTGTAGCCCTCCTGTACACGCATGTGCCAAAAAATGCCGCACGTGTGCTTTACCGCAGCTGCAACTTATGATGTCGCTTTTTTTGTTGAGACTCAAGAAAAAGGGTGTAAAGGCTTCCCAACACCCTTTTTCCACTTATGCAACACCCTTTTTGGCTGAAGGGTGTAAAAAGTTTAGTGTGTACATTCAGGGGCTCAAAGCGCTCAGCGAGTCACCGCTTCACGCGCCTTCGTTTTACTGGGTAGTGCGATTGCGGCTATGGTAGCATCATGTGTGGCTTGCGCTTCTCCAGCAGTAGATCTGGAGTGTTCCTGTCCGCAAAGCTACGGCTGGTTTGAAGCTGGTGTGTTGGACCTAGAAAGGTGATTTGCAACCATAGCAGAAACGTTCGTTATTGACATCACACTGGCCTCGGAATCTTAATTTTTCTCATGGTAGGTGGCGTAAAAATATATTTTTGCCGTGTAGCCCTCCTGTACACTCATGTGCCAAAAAATGCCGCACGTATGCTCCGCAGCTGCAACTTATGATGTCGCTTTTTTTGTGGAGATGTTTTTGAAGTCCTCGCGCAGTAGGTAACTGCACAGTTTTTGCAGCCGTTATCTGTTTCGATCCTGAGCTCAAAATAGATTTGTTTACGGGAATACCGTTCAGGCTACAAACGCGCATTGTGGATATGTGCTAAAGTTATGACTTTTAACTTCAGATTACCAAAAATCTTCGGAATAAGACAGAATTTTTTGGCGCCCAAACTACTCGTCGCGTCCGATAGGACGAGACAAAATAGTGTTTTGATTATCTGCACCCCGGACGTGGGTGCTGGTCTTCTCAGGCGCGGTAAAGCAGGCAGGTGGTTGAGTTTCAATGCGAGCATGGAGAAAACAGCATTGTAGCAGAAACAAAGGTGTCCTGCGAAGAAAACAAATTCACATTAAAACAAGATCACCTTAAAAACGAAAATTGTGACAGCACAGAATGATTGGCGATGGTTAGGGCAAACTGGGTTCCTATTTATTATTGCAATCCGTAACAAGTAGAGCAAGGAAAAAGAATCAAACAAAGCCAACAAAGATAAACTACCACGCACACAAACACAGCACCACAGAGAATTTTAGGATGTTTAGAAGGACTCGTACAACGCAGTACAAAGAGAATTGTAGTAGCGCCTGCGTTACACTCGGAAAGAGCTACACAATTTAGTTGTCACTCTCTCTTTTAGGCTTTTTGTTAACGGTCCTCTGCACTTTGTGTTGGAATAAACTGATTTGATTTGACCTTATGGTTAAACATCCACCATCACGTTAAGCTGGTATATGTGTGCGGGTCTGCTCTTGTGTATTTTTATGCAGGATGTCATAATATGCTGTTTTGTAAAGCTCCATTGTACGAAACAATTTTCAAGGCGTCGCTTTGAAACAAAAGAAGTGCGTTCTAGTGTGGGTATGTGTTATGTGTGAATGCGTGCGGTGTTCGGGTGTGGGGCTTGCGGCGTTACGGATATTTCTATTAGGCACTGGTCCCTCTCCACAGATATGTTGTGCGCGCTTGGGCATGTGGGCCTTACTGAAAAATGTTCCCGCGTTTCGGAGCGAACGCTACACCCTCTTATTGACGCCTGGTTGAAGGGTTGCTTCACTAACAAGTATGTGAGATTTTTTATTATGTAAGCCCTCATAAAAACCAGTAATCTAAAAGATGTAAGTCTTAATTCTAAAACAAACAAGAGTATCTAGAAATATTTCTTGTTTACGTCGTCCTGTATTCTTCCATCTCGTGTTTTTAAGAGGCACACCATTAACTGTTACTTAGTTATTCACAGCTTCACTCAGTCCTTGAAAGGGCACATAACCTCAGGCGAAACAAAACGTACCGCTAGCACATAAGCGTTGACTAAGGATGGCCTTTGTGTGGCCCAAGGTGTTTTCGCTTTAATGTTACCTTACCTCAGGTAGAAACAGTTATAAACGTAAATTCAAACGCCACAAGTTGCATTGATTACTCAATGGCTTCACAGATGGGAGTTGCTTTATGATATTTACCTAACCAGCTGGCTATGACTTCCGAACCATTAGTCTGTCTGGCGATTTTAGCCCCCGAGCGTCCAATCTGGTTTGGCGGGAATTACTTCCAGCACCGAACCTTGGACCTTGGCCTTTTTGATAAAGTTCTGGCTTTTATCTTCGTGGGCAACTTTCAATTATTCGAAGAATTCTTTTAGCCTTTGCTCCCATATTGCTCCCATAGGAACGAGAAGCTAAGGTTTAGCAGCAGCTCCTGAAGGACGCTCCTAACGCCTCTTTTGAGTTATCGCTGCTACCGGCTGGTCAGGCAAGTCCCCTCTTATCCCCTTGCCCTTCCGATCAACCGCTGCCGGACGATGAGGATGCCTTCTCAGACATGTCAGATTCAACCTCTGCCACAAATATTTATGGTAAAGAAAACTGGAGGAACACGGATTAACAAGAACATTTGCGGAACGTGGTGCCTCCTAAACGGCGACGTTACTCTAACAGACAGCATCTACCGCACCACCGCCAGCCTATCATGCAATTTCCGAAGCACGGGCGTGTCGTTTTTCTCAAAACCACAAAAGTTGAGGGCGTCATTACCCGTTTTATCCCACTCGCTCCAAAAAATGGCCTTTAGTCTTTGGATCCAGATGGATCCATCGGCGCGTTAAACCCTACAATCAATCAATCAATCAATCAATCAATCAATCAATCAATCAATCAATCAATCAATCAATCAATCAATCAATCAATCAATCAATCAATCAATCAATCAATCAATCAATCAATCAAAATTCAGAAGACTACCCTTTTCAACAACGTAATACAATACCGCAAGCAGTCCGGACGCCCATACCCGCCTAAATGCGACCCGCCATCTACGGACAAGCCACGTTATATCTACTAAAACACGTTCTACACTCCAGGATTCCGCACACTATCCCTGTCGTCATAACCGTAATCTTCATCACCCTACTTAAGTCGACTGAAAAACAAAAGGCCTCTCCTATTGACCGCCAACCGCTCCTGCTCTGCGCTGCTCGAGTCCATTCGTTGCCCCCAATTTTTTGTTTCGTCCCTCCATCGAGCATGACCGTCCTCTTCCTCTAGACCCGTCTCTAAGTATTCACTCTGTTAGCATGGTCGTCCACCGGTAGTGTTTTAGGGGCGAAGACGCTTAGGGGCCGGGGCTGTTGGCGCCTCCTGTCGTCGCCGTCGTCATAATCACCGCCTCATGTAGTCAAGGTAGTAAAACACAGGGGAAGTCGTTTACGCCTTACGCTGGAACGTAAGGAGTACTAAAAATACCGGGGACACTCGTTTATACCTCGCGCTAGAGAGCTTCGTGTTTGAAAGACAAGATACTTTTACAGAAAAGCTGTATACCTTTACGCCCTAACGGTCCCATCGCCGTTGGCGAAAATGCCACGGCCCCAAGAATACACTCGCACACTCATGCTTTGCCCCCTCCCCAGGTTTCACGTTAGTGGAGATGGCCCGCGATTTACTACATGGCTTGCCCATGCCCTCTTCTTTTTATTTATTTCAAGTATGACATTATCAAGTGAAGTTTGACCCCTGATCCAGGAAGCTCGCGTCCTCTCCCTGAGTGTTACTGCGAACATTATTTGCATTAGTTCCATGGTCGTTGAGCCGACATAACGTTTTCCTGTTTAGTAAGGCACGAAGTTTCCGCTCCACTGGCGGGACGCATTGGTCGTGCATTCTTCTTTCTGAGTAATGGAGGAAGATTACTTTTCGTTATTTTGAAGTGTTTGCCAAAAGCTCTCCAGCCCACGCCTATCCTGCTCCGAATGTTTCTGTCGTGGTTCGGGGCAACTTTGACAACCTGTGCAAAATAGATATGCTCTTCTACTTCTTCTATCGTTTTCATTACATCAGCTCAAGAGGGCGCTTGCAGCCGGTTTATTCATAATCACTTTAGATAAAGTGATATTTATCTTCAGGCTCACGGCCTTGCTTTCTGATTGTAGTTCCTCAAAAATTTTTAAGGTGCTCCGCAGACACGCTTACATGACTAGGGGCCGTATTCTGAGTCCCTCCTCCACTCCATTTGCTCCCTACCCTCGGCTGAGGGGAGTATTCCACAATGCTTATGCATGGGAAAACGTATTTCAAGGATGTCCTCCACTGGAAGCTCGAGTGAAGGAAGGATTAAGAATGCCAGGGTATGTCGTCTGCAAATCTCAAATGTCTGAACTATTCCCCGTTGATCCCTAGTCCTAGGAGTTGCCAGTCAAACTTCCAGAATATTGCCTCCAGACATGCGGTACATAGATTTGGCGAGGTATTATCTTCCTGTCTAATGCCATTTCGGATCGCGAATTGGTCGTTTTGCTTGTGAAGACATAGCTTGCCATCCATATTTTATATATGTCGTCTAGAAATCTGACGTAGGTCTACGCTCTTTCTGGTACTTTATTTACAGCGGAGCTGTTTAGCAAATCGTTCGAGTTTCGTGTCTGCAGTTAAGAAAACCAAGACAATGCCAAGCGCGCGTTTGTGCGTGCCACGTGGCGAACGCTCAGCGTTCCCTGCGCGCGTCTGTCAAGGCAAACATACCCATATAGGCAAATTGGCGAAGATTGAGCAAAAAAAAAAAGGAAAAAAATGCGCCAATACACACACAACGTTTATTGTCCAATGATTATAACTTTCAAAAAATTAAGGACGCTCACAGCAAAAAATTTCCCCGCATTTCCCCGAGGGGAAGAATGTGAAAGTGCGAATGCAGGAGTTAATTGCGCGCGGTTCGGTAATGTTCGCGAAAGAGAGATCACACACACACGCACAACTACAAAGAAAGAAAGATGCATTATTCACAGACACCTATTTGTGTTGTCGTTGTACTTGATTGCTAGAGCCGGATCTCAGCTTTGAAATTTCGTGTCAGTACTTCCTTTAAGCGGGTTGCATTAGCCCTTCTCACGCCCGATTCTTGGCCAATCGCCCTAAGTGGGTATGTGGTAAAGAAGTTAGGAACTCTTCTTGGCCAATCGCCCTAAGTGGGTATGTGGTGCGGACGGACGGACGGCGGTGGACGCGGTGATTCAGTTTACTTGGCCAATCGCCCTAAGTGGGTATGTGCTAAAGAAATTAGGAACTCTTCTTGGCCAATCGCCCTAAGTGGGTATGTGGTGCGGACGGACGGACGGCGGTGGACGCGTGATTCAGGGTCGCTTAAGAAGTGCATTCGCACTTAAAAGGATGAAGTAAAGGTCGTTGCATCAGCGAAGAAGTAAATCGGCTGCAATCGTGGATATAACCGTCATGATCGTTGTGAAGGTTGCGTAAATCTTCGCTACCTCTAAGTCTTACGCGTTACCGTGAGCTTGCTTCATTTTTTGCTTCGAGTGCTTCTCCGGTGTGTATTGAATCAAACGTCTTTAGTATTCGATAAATGCCATGTAAAGGGGTTTGGTGTACTATGCGGATTGTTGTATTACTTGATTGACGAAATAAATGTGATCCATTGTTTGGGTATTGTTTCCTGAATCGAGCCGGCTCTCTTGGTTGATAAAAAGAAAGCTGTCACTGATGAGGTTATCTATTACTTTGGAAAATAGAGTAGGCTGATTCACCTGTAATTTTAGGGTGTTTTTATTTAGCTTTTTTGGGAATCAGAATTACGTTTGCGTTCTTCCAGGCTATAACAAAGTGGTTAAGCAATTCGGGAATAGGGCAGCAAGCTTTTCTTGTACAATATCTGCTCCCTTCTATAGAAGATCTACAGTTCTGCCGTCGCCACCTGCGGTTTTTTCTCTTTCCATGCCATTAAGAGTCTTCTCTACTTCTTTTTTAGTTACTATTGGGACACCACAAACTAAGTTTCTACACTCAGTAGTTACCCTTGGTCTAGTGTCGCTGACGTATACCCTGGTCTAGATCTCATCCATGATGTGCGTTATGTTACCCTTTTCTCCTCTGAGTCCCTACAATCTGTTTTTGCCTATAGACAGCTTTCGCTTCGTTGGTTTCCAGCTTCCTTCCATTTCCAGCGTTTCCTCGATCCATCACATGTTTTGCGCCCAAACGTCGTTCATTTTACATATGTTAATCAATTTGGGCAGGTTTGCTTATTCAGTTTAATACACGATACTCCACACTTATATGTACTGACGCTTCGCAGCTTGTTCCTTCGTTTTTCCGATTTGGATTTGCAGTTTTTTTCCTATATGTTGCTTCTCCTACAGCTGCTGTCGATTGTTATTGCCATTGTGATGTTGTCATTTAGCCTGTATACACTATTTTCGCTATCCTCGTTTACCATATTGCCTCTGCTCTTCCACTCTGTAAAGATTACCATTCAAGGTGTGGTACATGATGTTAGGGACCTCTGAGTGGGTAATTTTCTGTATGATAGCTGTATGTCAACTATATGATAGCGTGCAGTGAACCCACTGATAAATATATTTTCATTACTGGCCCCTATTATGTCACTCCTGTCCTATTGCGTCACTGTGAAAATTTTAATATTGCTTGCATTTTATAGGTGAAAAAAAGTATTTCCTGGATGAAAAAAAGACTAAGTGACTTGCCAAAGTGTTGTTCTTTCAAACTACACAAAGTTGTGTTTGGTCTTCATGGCCACGTTTAAATGTTAAAATTACAAGTAATGAATTACTTGGTTTGTTAAAATGTATGCTGCGGCCACGAAACGGCGCGGTATGCTGTCCGGCTCCTTTGTGCGTTCCCCAGCCTCAAGTGTTGCGGAGAGAGAGTAGATCGACATATTTATTGTTCTCTAGAAGAGAGTTTTTATGGTGGCCTCCTTATTGCAGGAGTCCATTGGTACGGGCCGCGTTTTCTGCCCTCTACACCAACTTGCGCTGGACGTCGAAGAAAGACCTGTCCTCTATAACATTGCATACAACAGTGTATAAGGGTAAATAGACGTGAGCATCTTGAAAAATGAAGCGAACGAACAGCAACCGCTTAAAAAAGTAGTCACCTGTCGTCTCCAAAAAACAGTAGACACCTTGTCGCTTAAAAGGCTTCTTCGAAGGAATATTTAGTTGTTGAATGGCATCCGTAAATCGATGCAAGGGCGCATTATTTCAGGCAGTGGCAAAATGCATCGTTAGCAGTTCGGTGTACTGCCCATAGGCGACTGGACTCCCGTGCTCTTCACTTTCACTGGCTATAGTGTCAGTGTCCCGTCTGAGAAACGAGTGAAGCTATGCTGGAAATCACACAGCTAGCCGAGTGGCAGAGCGAATGGCAGAGTAGCGGGTGGCAAAGCAGGAAAGCACCTGCTGGGGAAAACAGCGGGAAGGGTGGGAAGGAGCAGAGGAAAAGAGGTGCTAAACGCACTCCTCAACGTCAGAGCGGGTGAGCTTCAAAAATAAAACGCAAAACAAGCACAGTAACGGGCTCTTCATTTGCTGCGGGAGTGATTGAGTTTTTCAGATTCATGGTAGCCAGCTAAGCGTCATGTGAGCGTCGTCAGTCGGAGCCACAACGCAGCCAACGCCGATCTCGAGCTGAACAAGACCTGCAGAAACCTCGCGCATGGCGATCCCGGCAGGTATCGCTGAACAGGCGATCCCTAAGTGCAACGTTACCATAAATTTAACATCGTGTTCATCATGTCCAGACTGCCAAATATCTGGCAAGTGTGCGGGCTATTCAAGTCCTCCACAAATACGTAGTGCTTCATGACGTATGTCAGGCCACAAGGTCATGACGTCTGATCCATGGGTCTTTTTAGCGATTGTAGCCTCCATGCGTCTAAGCTGGTTCGGTGAGAAGTACTCTTTCCAACCTCCAACCTCGGCTTTCCTGACGAAGCTGTGGCATTTGCTATCTCCTCCGTGAGCTACTTTCGACGAGACGTTAAGTTTTTTGAGACTTTGGTCGACTTCGGTGTTTTCGTGCCCCGCGAAGTTCAAAACCAAAATATCACGCATGCTATCTGGTGCACTCCTCTCGATGATGAGGTCGACCAGTTTCTGCCCGTCCTTGCGGTCGTTTTCCAGCATGTCTCCGTAGCGCTCCGCGATGAACCGAGCTAGTGTGAGCACTGTTCCCCGGGTGTCCTTTTTGAGTTCCTCATACGTTACGAAGAACATGTTCGGTTCGTTTTTCAGGGAGTAGCCAACCACCACGTGCTTGAAGTAGTCTCCGTAGCCTAAGTCGCCATCAAGGAAAGCCTCCAGGAAGTCGTCGAACGTGCCGTCTTCGAAGCGGTAGACGCTCAACTCTTTAACCTGCGGAAAAAAAGTTTGCGAAAGTTAATAAGGCAGAGTTCGTTAGCAGTATAACATAGCCAGGCATCACGTATGCAAACAATGTATGCAGACAATGCAGACAGGCCTATTTGCGTCGACAACCTGCCGGTAGAGGACGACGGAGTGAACCGAAGGTTTCAAGCATCAAAACAAAGTACGGAGACAGTGCAGATAGCCCTATTTGCGTTACGCAACCCGTTGGTCGATGACGAAGAAGTGAAGCGGTGTCGGCCCGCCAGGCGCTTTCTCGATTGTTCTTGATTGTGCTACTTTACACAGACAACAGGCTTCCCATTCGCCCGCTAGACATCTTGGCTCAGTGGCTGCAGCTGCTCCTGGGGCGCTATGCCTACCGTGCACGATTGATTCTCCGCAGACTGTGCCTCTCCAACCTCCTGAAACTGCTCTCTACACGGACTGCATCAGAGGATGCGATTGTGGCCACACGCGCTGACATCAGCACTGAATGTATGGAGCAGGACATCAGCTCAATTTCTTCCGAGTCTTCGACCACCATGACGTACAAGTACACTACAGACAGCACACTGCCCTCCAGCGAGAAGTTTAAACTTGTTTTGCCTCCGAAATGACGCCGAGGATTTAAAAGATGTCTAGTAGTTGCGTCAAGCAGTGCAGCTCCAAGTGCCCCAAAGCATAGCCTTACGGTGATCCTAAAGCCACTGGATTAAATATTATTACGGTTCAACGCACTGTTGCTGAAAGAAAGCTTAGAAGGTAAGGCACCGGACGGGGTGTTGCAGCTACGACCAATATACAGGCTCAACCTCATGGCTATAGACACAAGTAATGCCGATGCCACCAAACGTCTCCTGCAAACAACAGCGATAGGGGATTTTCCCGTGCGTGCCTATGAGCCACGCCCAGCAAGCTGTGACTGTTGTAGTTATTAGGGGAGGTACCCCAGGGCATCTCTGACATTGAAATACTTGAGAGCGTGTGGCAGAGTACACCACCACGATCGGCGCGACGCATGGGCACGTGAGACGTTATAACAATTTTTTTCACCACTTGCACGAGACCTGAATATCTTATCCTGGGATACACCCGATACCAGGTGTAGGACTATAAAGAAAAACCGGGGCAGGGCACCTGATGTCAGCGTTGCAGTCAAATCGCTGGAGCGTGCACGCGCAAGCTGCGCTGCCCACTCTGTATAGACGACCACAAGCTTAAGGCTTGTTATTCAACTGAGAAGCGCTGTCCAAACTGTGGCAGGACTCATGAGGGTGACTTCAAGTTTTGTTTAACGTTTCGACATGAGAGGAGCAGCTACAAGTACAAGCGCAAAATCAGAATGGATTACAAGGCAGCGAAGGTGGCTGGTCTCACCCAACGCGCCGTGACACCAATAAAATTGACCACATCTTTCCGCGGGGGGAAACCATGGGGTGATGCGACGCATCTGGGCGGTGCTTGTTACGGTTGCGCCGACCATCGCGGTAGCAGACCTGTTAGTCTCCATTCATATCATCGGTGGTCATCGGATGTCATCGGAGCGGCGGCGGTGGAGCGACTGAGCGGAGCGGCGCAGTTATCGCGTTTATATGCACCGAGCGTTAACGGTGAGGGGAATGTGAGAGAGTAGCGCATGCGCATGTGTTAACCGAGCGCTAACGCGTGCTGACGCACAGCTGGCATGGCGAGGGGAGCGAGCGCTAAAGCAAGGTGGCGCTGCGGTGAGAGCGGCGTTACCGCGCAGCTGGCGTGGCGAGGAGAATGGGGGAGAGGCGTGCGGACTACGGATGAATGGAGGGACGAGGGGAGTCAAAGAGATGCGTCGCATTTAAACGACCGAAGAGAGGCAAAGTCAGGAAACCGAATTTGACCTCTCTAAATTCCCGCCGCTACCACCGCAGACACCCGATCAAGTTCCTCAAGCTCCAACCCCTCCCGCCACTCCTGCTGCCCCACGGCAGCGCACGTGGACACGTGCGAGCCAAGTCCGCATGATTCGGCAGAACGTGCAACCATCTACGAAATCTGGCTCGATAGTACCCTTACTTATTGACGCCGTACGGTCAGTTCTAGTACCGTTCACGTCTCCTGTTACTTCTGGCATTGTTACTTTACTTGACACTATTACCTCTTCCTTCGAACTGGCTGTACCATCTTGGGAGTGCGGTGACTGTACCGATGCAAACTCTTCGGAATAAGGCAACAGTACTCCAGTGGAATGCCTGCGGTGTATCATCCCGGTTGTTTGACTTTAGGTAACTCATCAATAAGCACAGGTTCCCAGTCATCGCCATTTGAGTATCAAGGCTGCGTCGGGACACTCTATGTACAGGTCTTTGAGGAGTTCAGAAAACAGCAGAGTAGTACTCCTTGCAATTCGTAATCACCTAATTTTTTTAGCGCAAAATGTGGGGCCGGATCACTCAAATCAGTATGTCGCTTCAATGGTGAAGCTGAGTTAGGTTCCTTCCACTAAAATCACCGGATACATTGAACGTGAGCCGTGGTCAAAGCCTGGAAGCACAGGACCGGGGTAATTGGAGAATAATGGGAGAGGCCTTTGCCCTGCAGTGGGCGTAGATAGGCTGATGATGATGGTGATGATGATGAAGCCCTCTTGGACACAACACCACCGCCACACTTGCCGTCAGGGGGCTTCAGCGCGCACGATGAGCTTGGGGCAGTGCTAAGACTCCACCAAGGGAAAGTCGTCTGCTCGATGTGGCCAGCTAAGGAGGATTAGCAGTACTCAACAGTGGTTACCCCACGTTATTTTGGGACAGGGCTTAAAGTGTGCTAGATGTGACTAAGGTGCCCTCTTCTCCGCTGCTTTTGCATCCTGGTATGCAGACATTGAAAGCTTCGGCAGGGACCACATTCCGACGTACGCCATGATTGATGGAGTCCGCGGCGGTAGCATCAAGCGGCCACTGTCGACTGTAAAATGGACGAACTTCTCTTGCTTGCTAAGACAAAGCTGAAGCATTGTCTACGAACAAAAAGCTGGCGGAACCTATTTTCACGCCGAGTCACAGTCAACACGGCGGAGCTCAGTGCCAAAGGCGTGGTCACCAGTGGTTGGAGATTATGGACGCCTTCGCGCGATTCGCCGGAGAGGAAAGCGCCGTTATCATCAGATGCGATCACCAAACGCTATCGCCAGATGACATTTGATCTTCAAGGCATGCTCAGAAGCGCATTCAGAAGCGCAGGAATAAGCTTGCAAGACTGCGTTGGAAAGAATGTTGTTGTAATGTTGATCCCTGGAAACCGGTGACTCGCATTTGCCAAGTTTTCCGCAGCCATAGAGCCAAACCGAGTCAAGCTCATCCGTTCTTATCAATAGCTCTCCATTGTGACGTCAGTGAACTGGACATAGCTGACAAATTTTGCGTCAAGGTTACAGCTCCCCGGAGCTCTGCATAATTCCAAAGGTCCTGACTGATTGGCTGTCTAGTACGATTGCTACACTCATGGATGAATTCTTGAGTGTCCACTAGATAATCACAGCATTAGTGCCGTTAACACGCCTTCTTCGTCAGGTGTGTTAACTCAGCTTTGCGATATCTCGCCAGTAACGCCCTACGGCAACTGCTTGCGTTCTACAACGAGTCGTGCCAGACAGGCCGCATCGAAGCGAGCTGGAAAGTTGCTCGCCTTGTACCGGTCCTGAAACCTGGAAAACCGCCGACTGACATTAACTCTTGCCGCCCTATTGCTCTGCATAAATGCATAGGGAAGATATTCGAGAAAACGGGGCTGCAGCGACTCGTCTGGGATCTCTAGAAGCAGGGAGTGTATCCCCCAGAGATGTCAGGGTTCAGAGAAGGCAGAATAGCATCGAAAACGTCACTGATTTTTAGAGGGACAATCCTAGGCAAAAGGCTGCAAAAAATACCACAGTAGCTGTTCTCCTTGACATCAAGGTGGGTTTTGACAGCGCTGCGCATGAAGCTAGTAGAAGGGAAATGTTGTTCGTAGGGCTACGAGGACGTATGTACACTTGGCTCTGTGGCTACTTGCAGAGTCGGCATGTCTCTATGACTACTAATACAGGCGATACAAGGCGGCAGAAGATCACACAGGGCGGCCCTCAAGGCAGCGTTCCATGTCCTGTCCTTTTGAGCATGACTGATCCGCATCACGAAAGTACCACCCAGGGTGTGAACATGTCTCTCTATGCTGATGACATTTGTGTCTTGGGTTATGAAAAAAACCGGAGAAGTATACATTCCACACTGCGGAAAGCTCTTCTTGCAATTCAAAAGTACCTCAGTGCCTGCGGTCTGCTCATTTCACCCGAAACGTGTGTCGCAGTTACCTTTACGAATCGTGATGTATCCCGCTATACTCTGGTCATAAATGATACAGAAATACCGTACGCTAATAAATACAAATTTCTTGGAGTAACATTTGATCGATCACTATCTTGCCGCCCCCCTCCTATCCGTCACCTCAGAGAACGCCTGCACTCATTTATGCACATTTTCCGTATGTTAACAGGAAAAACACGGGGCTGTTCAGTGTATTCACTACTGCGACTTTACAAGACACTCTTGCTTGGCCTACTGCCATGCAGCCACTCAACGCTGATTGGTTTGTCTAAGACACACTTCAGAGTGCTAACGAGTGCAGAGACTCAAGTTTTACGCATCTGCCCGGGCCTTCCAAGGTGCACATCTACGAATAAAATTCTCTGAGAAGCAATACGCACGTCAGACGAGACACACCAAGCTCGAACGTTCCTTCGCACCAGCCTCCATCACGTAACATTGTGTGCTTACCACCCTCTAGCACAGGTATCTTCCTCTCATGTGCGGAGGCTCCTACCAGCCAACTTTGAACGCCCTAGCAAGCCTAACCTTTCCGCCAAGGAAGTTTGCACCGTGGGATACATGCGTCACCTTGTAGATGACTTTTTTGCCTATACATGTATAGGCGAAAAAAATCATCTCTGCCTGATCCAGCCTTGCGGTACTCCACGCTGGAGCACATCAGCTCACGTTATCTTGTCCACGTAGGTTCGCGTATATACAGACGAGTTCGTGAAGTCTGACAAGTGAGCTATTGGTGTAGATTCCATCGGTGGGACTGAATGTAAAAGAGAAACTCAGCCCCAAGACGTCGTCCGCATTCATTTAGTTAAGGGCTATACGGGCGGCACTTTTTTACATCACCAATAGTCCCGCTCAGCAATGTGTCTTTGTTGACTCACGGCCTGCCTTACAAGCACTGAAGCCATCCGCCCGCTGGAGCCAATTTTTGCGCCAGCTAAACACATTGCACACACTTGGATTACGAGGTGGGCAGCGAATTTCGCTTCAGCAGGCTGCCAGGTCATTCCGGCATGCAGGGGAACGTCATCTGTGACGCAGCAACGAAAGAGGTGCACAATTTGCTCATGGCTGTTGGAATCCCGTATTCAAGAGAAGACGAAAGTACGGCCATCTCTGCACTGGGATGGAAACTGCAGCTGCCAGCATGTCAGGGCCCTCTTTGGATACCCTTGCCTCTGAATGCGATTGACCCTCAGAGCAATTTCCAGTTTCCGCGAGGACTAACAAAGCAAACTGAGGGTGTTTCACCGACTACGCCTGAACGTTGCCTTCACTCGCAGTATTCGGTTCAAGATAGGCTCCGCGGACTCGCCATCGTTCTCTGTGTGCTCTGTGAAAGAAAACATAGGTCATATCTTGTTCTACTGCCCGCAGCATAAAACCCAACGAGAAACTGCGAAAAGAACTCTTGTACGACTGCACGCGGAAACTCTTTAGAACTGCATCACTTGCTCCATGGCAAAATCACGCGCACGCGGTGCAAGGGCAAAGGCTCTTTTAGCTTTTTTTGTCTGACTCAGGATTACCCCAGGTTCTTTAGCCATCAGATCCTCAGAATATTTTTTTTCTCGTAATGCTGTGATTTTTTTACATTCCGAACTGATATCCTGTTCTTCTTCCTCTCATTCATTGTTACTACGTACTCCTTCCTCCTTTCTTTTCTTTTTTCGCCTCACTATATTCCCCCCATCTGAAGTAGCAAGCCTGGCCGTTTGTGGGGCTAACCTCGTTAGCGTTAGAGCTTTCTCTCTCTCTCTCTCTCTCTCTCTCTCTCTCTCGCTTTTTGCGTCACCGAAGAGCGGCTGTTGAAGTTCTTGATAATTTATATTTCTCTTGTTGGATAAGTCGGAGTGAAACACGGCCCCATATCCGCGTGACCAGACATAGCGGGCCGATGCTGTCGGTAAACCCAGTCTGACGGACCATTAACTGAATCGCGCAGTTCATTTTCGGTGCAGCTGCCTCGCGGGTGATTTATTGTATAGCGGTTGACTAGGGGGTGTATGCTCGCCTAAAGAGCGTATTTTGCCATGAGGAAATGAAACACAGCATTGGCAATGGAGGTCATTGCCCGCGTATTCATCGCCTCGTGGTCACCGTCAACGCTTTCCGCTTCGTCGTCTTCTGTGTACCGATAAATCTTCCCCTCACCACTCTAGTAGCACCAGTAGATAACCCAGCGGAACTAAATTCAGGTACCCAACTCAGGGACATTACGTAGCAAAAATCAGTGCTTATGCATTCTCCCACCGTAAGGCAAGGCGCAGATGCCCTCATGGTTTATTTTAATTCATTAAAGGTTCCAAGAAGGTTTTCGTGACTGCCTGAATATTTATGGTTATATTATTTCGTTTTTAATTATAGAGCGATTGTGTACATGTCGCGGCAAAAGAGAAACAAATCGGGCGATATATGCTGAGAATTCTTCTGGAGCAACTCCAAGCGTTTGCGCACGGAAACTTAGGTTGTAGGGCAGTTAGAAGTAGGGAAAAGAGATTGGCTGGGGTTATAGAAGACGTAGCCACACTTTCGCACCTACGGCCACTGGTAAGAAAGAATGACGCTTCGGAGGGATCGAAGAGTCTCTCTCGTAGCAGAGCGCACGCGCAGCTGAGCTACCGCGTGAAGCAGAGCTCAAGATGCAACGGTACTAACGTGTTATCGCTTTCGTTATCAATTATTTCTTGCGCGAACGATAGTCCACGTGGGCAATCAATGCCGCCATCCATCCGTGAACATAGAGCAAAGGAAGAACAGAGAACAACAGGGCGCGTCAGAGAGGTATGGCAAGCCGAGATAGCTTATGTTGCACTCGCTCGAGATTCAACGCCTTCTCTCTTCCTCCCGACTTATACGCACTGGTTGTCTGGCTTCCCAGTGTAAAAGTGAGGGGGAAGTGAGAGCCACTCCTAGTCAGCGCAAAAGAGGAAGAAATTAAAAAAACGAGGCATGAAAATTCTGATACTGGTGAACCAAGAAAATAGCGACAGGCCGCCAACACCGTTGATAAAGCGAGCAAATGTGACCAGTATTACCGTTAGGAGGCAAAGGACCCTTCGCAAGGTGCGCAAGAAGCATGCAAGAAACTCCGCGTTGCTTGCTTCCTCTAAGTCGACAAATCAATCCTTCATTATATATCGTTAGCTAGAACCGACACACAGATTCCTACATCGGGACCTTTTGGTGCACACCGACCCGTCGCATTCTTTTCCTCTACTGTCCCCTACGTGTCGCGCGGAACACACTGTGTCGCTTGCTGTGTGAGTGCCCGCTCAATTTCATATCAATTACCCCAACTCTCACCCGTGGAGCGCCTTTCGGCCGCTCTGGGGGCCACCATACCCGAGAAGTACTTACGGAAAAAGCCCCGAGGCCGCAGGGACGCTCTTTGCCCCATCCATTTCTCCACCCTCCGAACTGAGGAAAATAAAAGTGCTTCTCTCTCCCCCTTCGGAGAAGATCTTAGGCTTCCTGGGAACTCTCAGCAGTAAACGAACTTGGCGACGGCTCCGTTACCTTATAGACAGCTCTTATTCTCGAACCGCCCACAACATTAGGCCTTCAGCTCATAAAAAGCGGTGATCCATTTCCGCGTGCACTTATACATTGCATACGCGTCGACTTCTTTGACCATTTCTCTACTACTCCTACCTTGCCCACCCTAGCATATACTGGACAACTCGACCTCACTCAAGAGACACCCTCTACTTCAACACCTTGAACAAGCACTTACGAAACTCACTCGCAATGCGATCCCAGGAAGGAACACCTCACCAACCGCCATCCCCCCCGTAGTCTCGATCAAGACACCCAAGACTGTCCTTAATCTGTTCATTGATACCTGGGCGGAAATAACCCCAAACACAGCAGGCACTAAGACATCGCCCGTATTCCTGAACGCCCAAATATCAACCTCCACAACAACCCTTAGGCTGATCCCGTCGGTCTTAAATCTTGTGTGGGAAGATCTTTGAGAACGAAGTTCACTAATCCTTTACCACTTACCGTGAGACTCGAATCCTCTACCCCTCACCATGTTTTGTTTCCGACATATATTCTCAAACCACGAATGAGAGACAGAGAGGGAAACTTAATCGAGATTGGAGCTGGACCGCAGCGTCTCCCACTGCTCTGGGGGATGGAGAGGGGGCGTAGAGGTGCTTGGTTGGAATTTGGTCGCACTCTAGGACAATGTGTCTGAGTGTGCCTGGTTGCGCGGAGAATTTGCATTGATTTTCGGACTGATAAGAAAAGAGGAGGTGTTCGACTCAACTGAAAGAGCAGGTCATGGGCCACCTAAGCCAATCCACGCCCAGAGCGATCGGCAGTCTGAATATGTCACCCACTGTGGTATCCTGGAACACAGTAGTGCCGCATACTGCGAATTCTGGACTCACAATTACGTAAAAGCCTTCCTGTCAAACACAACGGTGGAAGTCAAAATGGGGCCGCTCCGGTGCCCTACCTTAAACACTTCAGCCAAGGATGCACCCCAAGGCGCAGTTATTTTTTCCTTCCCTTCCACATCTCTTTGTTCCGATTCACCTAGAAACAGGACCCTGTCTCTTACATCCACCCCACGCATTCTATGAGGATGACTTCATTCCATGGGCAAACACTGACTCGAAGGGAGATCAAGAAGTCATCTTCAGCAGGAGGTGGATGAAACACAATCTTGCCGGCAGCATCGAGACTTCACATTCCAACCTTATAATCTGGCTCCCTTGGAGCTGAATGTATGCACCAGGGGTCGTGCTGCCGCACTAACACCTTATCCTTAAACGTACATCGATTGTCTTCAAATTCCCAAAGTAATTACCCTTCGGATACTCAGCGTTACATTTTGTCGCGATGGGTCAGGCAGTGCCCTAGCTCCAAGCGAGTCGCACCCGACTGAATTACATAATTCACAGAATCCGGGGCCAGAAACACTTAAAGAGTGCGACACCTGAAAACTCGTGCAAAGCGTGTTGCACGGCAGATAAAGCTACGGCACCCGTTTCGCGCCCCCAAGTCAAAGGACACAGAAGATTTGATGTACTCATTTCTAACGTGTGCAAGATAGCCCTTGTCCTACCAGCGTATACATCTAACGAAAAATATGAAATTGGAATGCATACGACCTTTCGTTGTCTTATCGAAGCTCAAACAACCTCCCACCTACGAAGCCTCACACTCATCCCGCGAGCAAGGAAAGTCCCGCCCGATATCGGACGACCTCGTATCAATCCGCGGGTGGTCTTCAACCCGCAGATTGATACGATTGATTCATCGAAAGTACGGTGTTACGTTGAAGTGGCACCAATACCCAAGCGCATGCACCATACCTGCAGGGCGCGGAGATCCTCGTGTCCACCACGTCAGCAACCTTTACACAAAAATGACCAGCAGGCCGCCATACCCATTTTGCCATATTACTAGAACTCGCCATGCATCATTGTAATCGCCCTCAGTGCGCAAGAAGACATGGACACAGCGGTATCTACCTTAAAATCTCCCTAGACACGGCTGAGGCTCTTGCCGTAGCTCACGTTTTGACAACGTACGGAACCCAGCCCTACATTAACATTATCACGGATTAATAGTGTCGCGTGCCTCCTCCCCAAACAGGTCTGACACCAGCTTAAGCCCTTAAGCTAGTAACACTTCCTGAAGATCGCATCACGAAACGGAGTCCCCTCAGAATGGCTTTGCAAGGAATGAGCAAGCACACGCTGCAGCACGCGATCTACACTACAGACGTTGAGCAATTTTGATGAGCCAGCTTAATTTTCCTAGCCTATCACAGTTTTATACTTCACCTTGCGTTCTAATTTGGTACATCCAAGGATTCCTTGATATAAGTTGAGACTTGCTAAAAATGTACAATCTTACTCAAACTCGCTTGATCAACTCGGACAAACAATTGTCCGTGATTCAGTAGCTTTTGGAAAATGAGTACATACGTGTTTCGTGCTGTGTGGGGAAAATGTGAATCCCTTTCGAGCTTCTTTTTATTTGCCATAGTTGGTAGGTTTTATTATTGTTTTAAACTACACTGAAAGAGTAAGGCATGCTGTTAGCATCCAGACCACTGCGATGCTCGTTAGACATTTCTCGTTCCCTCAGTACAGCGCGTAGACAATACATATTAACAAATAGTAAGGTGGTGAGCAGCCCTACCTCTTACCTGGTGATAGAGGGACACGCAGCAGTCCCAAGGGTTCCGTGCCACGTAGACGTACTTGGCTTCGGGGTTCATATTTTGCTTGCGTAGTGGCAAATGCGTGAGCAAAGTGCGTACAGGGTTTCTGGGTTGGTAGCTCCTGGGCCCCGGAAGGTACTCAAGGGATGGGCAGTTTATCATGAAGTCTTCGTAACTCTCGAGAGGTTTGCCATTTCTGAGTATGAGCTGAGTAATGTACTGGACCCAGTGGGTGCCGCACTTCCGTAGCTCACCTGGAAGAGCTCGCCCTTTTGAGGAACGTAGTCAAGACCTTCTCTGAGCAAGTACGGCGTAGCTAGCGGACAGCGGGGTACACCGTCGACTACTTGGTAGTAGGGCTTCGGACGGGCTGGAGTCACTTCTTTCCTGTTTACCGAGGCTTGCGAGCGAGCTTGCGAACTGGGGATGAGGTGGAGCGCCGGTTGCATTTCGAGTGAGAGCTCCCTGAATCTCTCGGAGGGACCCTGAACACTTTCAACTTTACCCAATATAAGAAATGCTTTCAGAATGAGTGAACTAGTGCCTCCAATACTTCGATTAGAGGGTTACAAAGTACTTCAGCCAAATATTACTGCACTGCACCCTTTGGGTAACTTTAAAACTTGCTGTAGCGGCGAAGCGGGTGCTAGAAAATGTGCCTGCCAAACACTATTCCCATGTATATCGAGGTATCTCGCAAACAGCGGATATAGGTAGCTTTAGAAAAGCAGAGGGGAGAGAGAGAGAGAGAGAGAGAGAGAGAGAGAGAGAGAGAGAGAGAGAGAGAGAGAGAGAGAGAGAGAGAGAGAGAGAGAGAGAGAAGAGAAACGCATGGGCCCTTTGTTTTGCACAAAAATGGGGGCCTTTGCGGTTTGAAGGATAGAAAACGTCCTCATTCAAAAACGAGGGCTTATTGAGTGCGCAGACTTGACGCTTCACTTCTGGTTCACACGTGCCACCATCAGTGTAGTTTTCTAGCTTTTTCGTAGTTGGTGGGCGCCGTAAAAAGCATTTTCCTGTGGGGCCCTTAGGTACGCTCATGCATCAAAATATGCTCAACATGTGCACAGTAGGCGCCACTTGTGGGGCCACTTCTTTCGTGGACCCCATTTCGAAACAGTCACAGTAGGTCGCGACAGAGCTTTTACGACCGTTATATGGGTCAACACACAGCTCGAAAGACCAGTGTTTTTAGGACTTCCGTGCAGCTCACAAAGGATGTTTTGTACATTTATAAAGTTTAACATCAGGTTACCTAAGAAGAACGCAACCCGACTGGGGTGTATGACACCTGAATCACTTTATTTCTTTAAGGGCATTACAATAGTGGCCTGTGTGGGAGAGATAAACTTTATTTGGGCCAGGCTCTGTTACGGTTTGCTCATTCGATATTAAAGCGCTTCTCACAGAGTACAAGGCACGTAATTCCTGCAGTTCCCAAGCGCGGATGAAGCAGACTGGGCGGTTAGTTACGGGCCAATGACTTTAAAATGAAAATTGGAGCAGAAACGATGTACTATGAAGACAGGAACGTGGGAGTGCCGTGTTTCTGAAAAGAGCACTTGGTTCAAACAAAAACGTCATTTTCAATCAAGAAAATGTAACTGCATAGGATTATTAAACAACTGTGGAAGCCAGTTGTATTCCGAGGTGTAATTGCAACCCGGGACAAGTTGGAGCGAAGAAAAAAGACCAGAACAAAGCCGACAAAGACGAAAGTGCAACGCACACAGACGCTGCAACGGGGAAACTTGTGGTATTTAGAGGGGTTGTTAAAGCTCGGTATAAAGATCACTAAAGTATTCTCAGCATCACGCACTAAACTTTTTTGTACCCTTTTGGCCGAAAAAAGTGTAAAAATATTGTCCGATGGTACACACCTTGAAAAGGTGTTTTGACTAAAAAAGGGTTCGAAGATGAAAAAAGGGCGTGCTTGTGAACGCCTATAATAAGGATGTAAGATGGCTTCACATCCTAAAATAAGGGTGTGGCCAAAGCATGCTACACCTGGAAATGTGGATCGGCTGAGCACGCAGAACGACATACAGACGAAGTCACACTTGGACCACAAATGAATCATGACAAGAAAAACAACGAAATTTAAGGGACAGCAAAGATATACGTATTTACTTTACAAATACATCTCCTGCTTTGTCTTTTACAGCCAGCAGAACAAAGTCCTCTGATAGAAAAGGTGGGCTTGTCGGAAAAATAAACTTCTTTAGTGCTAATTTCGGACCTACGCATTTCAATGTCAGGATACACAAGTAAGTTTGCGGATTAGCAAAAAAGAACTTTTGAATCCAGGGTGGGCAGAGTGGACCAGTGTGTTCAATTAGTCATTGAATTTTATTAACGACCAAACATCTATGTAACACCCTTTCAACAACCTCAAAAAAGGGTGTTCGTTCTTTCACTACCCTATTACTACATGTAAAACGGTGTTGTCACGACAAAAACAGTCGTGACCACCTTAGAGCAGTTTTCACAGCTTTTTGAGAGGACTAGATTGCAGTAAGTGTAGTGTGTGCATTCCAGGTACTCATTTTTCAATAGCTCTCAAAAATACCTGTTTTATTGATAAGAGCAAATGATAATAAACTGTGCAGTTGTCTTGTTATTCTAAGTGATATAATACAATTGTTAGTCTCATCAGCACAAAAAGGGAGAGAGAGTTCAGGCGGCTAACACTGATTGGTGCGTTGGATAGTTATCGCGTACAAACTGTTAATAGCATTTACAATCAATTTATCCAGATATCTAGGAAGCCATACTGCTTCAACATGAGGTTTACGAGGGTGGATGTGAAATTTTGTACGAGTGGGGGGATGTTTTGTACCTCACAGTGTTTAGGGCGGTATGAATGGGCATACTTTATTTACATCTTAACACCCATTTCACACCCTTTAAACACCCAACAAAAGTTGAGGGTGTTCAGTAAGTGTAATTGCACCCAATAACCAAGAAAAGGTTGTTTGAAAACAAAAAAAAGTGTACAACACAATTTTGCAACATCATGGTGTAGCCAGACGACGTGCAGAAAAAGTGCTGGGACAAGAAAACAAGAAGGTGTAACCACCTCGCAACACTTTCCTGTTTTTGGAAGGGATTAGAGCATCAAGAAGTTTAGTGTGTGCAATCAGGACATTATTTGTCTATACCTTTCAACTCAAACTCATTTCGCATTGATAGGAGCCAACCACACATATCTGCGGCAGATTGATAGGATCAAACCGCTACACCTGTCGGTGCACACTCAGTCAGTTTCTGAGCGCGCACCAAACGAGCAATGTAAGTGATACCGTCTCCTCTGGCGGCGCTGTTGGCTAGAGATAAGCGTCCGTCTCTCGAACGACAGAAAATACCCCGTCCAGTGTAACAGTGCTGGGGCGGAACAAATGGCACAATAGAATGCTTATGTAACATATATTCTCCCTGAACGAAAAGCATGTACACCACAATATCATTCAATGGAACTGTAGAGGTCCTGAAACATCTGGACGGCGTATGCGAAATCTATACCTATAATATGAGGCGCCCTAGTGACTGACTGGCTGACTCATCATCGACGCGCAGCCAAAACTGCTGCACCTAGAGACTTGAAACTTCGGGAATAAATTTCTGTCCTGGCTTAGGGGCTCACTACATGCAGGATTTCCGGAAATTATAGGGCACTAAGAGAGGACAAAGGGCGAATTGTATTTTCGCATATTTCTGATTATCTTCCTCACCCGTTCATGTATAGAAGGTATTTCTGGTGATGTATTAAGACCGTAAAACTCTCTAAAACTCGTTTTACGATTTTGTCTGTCCTAGCTCAAATAATGCGAATCTGTATTCGGAGTAAACTCAGAGATCTTAAAGATTCTCCAAAGGATGCTTGATTTATGCATTAAATTGGTATTTCCTGGCAAATGTTACTCAATGAAATGAGCAAAACCAAAGTTACGGATTGCGCCTCGCGATGAAGCAAAAGGGTAGAAAATGATTTTTTTAAATTGCACCCATGGCAGGCCGAAACGGTGTAACATTTGATGTGAACGCCAAGCCAAATTGGTGGTTGTAACACTTCAAATTTGATGCGAACATTCCTATTGCTGTGTAGAGCTCAATATGGCTACACTAAAAAAAATTACACTCCTGATAGACCGATTCGCAAATTTTTATTTTTATTGCAGGCTGGTTGAGATATTGACCACGGTTTACTTGAAGTAAAGAACCAATACAAATGTGTGAAAACTCTTTTACCAGATTTTTTCATAACTGCCATGTAATACGCAGAATATGAATTTTCGCAAATTACCCATTTTGACTATTTCTTAAATAAGTATTTATCCCATTTCTATATCCGATTTGTTTTTGGTTAGTAATGATACCCATAAGATGGAACAAAATACAATTGCAGTAATTTATCCTCACAAGCGTTTGAAGAGACTAGCAGCATAAAAAAAATTACAGGCCCCTCAAAGTGGAATTCAGCTTCATTTCCCCTCGGTGCAAAGCGCTTCACGATCCACACGTCTCCCGTAGTAGGCCCGTGTTATTTATTATAAAGCTGTGATTGATTGATATTCTTCACACTTGCCAGATAATACTTCCCATGAGTAAGTAGTCCTTCAATCACACCATCTTGCTACAATATGTTTCTGGATAGTTCGAATAAAGCACGAGTTCCAGCCATTTTTTATAACCACTCGGTTCCTCTTGGAGTCCACGTTTTGACCGCAGGTGGAAGTTCCTAAATAAGTCTAACAGAACGATGAACTCCCTAATTATGACTATTAAAAGATATCTCAAACAACCGTTATACCCATTCGTGAAATTCGCATTGTGGCCCACCCGCGTATGACCCAGTACCACTGCTGTTAGTTATGCATAAATATCAGTCCCATATTCTGTGCCTTCAGGAGTCATTTATTTTTGCATAAACAACTTCCTTAGACAGTACACTATGTTTAGGAAAGACAGACAGCTGTATTTGTCGTGGGAGGGGTAGCAACAGTAGTACAAAATAATTTTCCCCTCAGTATCTTCCCCTAGTTACAAGCCTTTGCAATTGCTGTCAGGGCAATCATTTTTTTGGGTATCTTGTAACCCTGCGGCCCTGTACGCCCCCTGATTATGGTTTGCATAGCCACTAGATCTACAAATTCATAGATGAGCTACGGAACTATAGTTTTAGTGAGAGACCTCACCTCACACACAGTACTATTTAGGGCTCTGGCAGCAATGATGTCGGAGGTCGCTTAATTGAATTCTTTTTTTTTTCATCCATACTTCGTCGGTTCCACCAGAAAGAGCCGATGTATTACAATTCTACGCATAACATTTACGCATTGATTCGACAAGTGGTTTTTCTGTTCTCTTTCCGTCAGTGGAGAGGAGAGGGTAAGCCAACCCTTACGGAAGCGACCCCGTCCATGTAATCCAAAAGTTCCAATTTTAATGAAATTTTTAAGGAAACTGGTGAAGTCCGATCGATGTTCACAAAATATAAAAATTGAAGGTACTACGAAAAGTATTCGGAGTTGTGTTGCGGGGGAACAAGTGCATATGAAATCTAGTAGTCCGGTTTTCTGTAGTACTTCACTGGAAGCTTTTAGTACGTTGGACGCACCCAGCAGCTAATCTGACTGAAAACCAGCTTCACCAAACTAATTCTTTAAGGTGGTTTTTATGCCCGAGAACATCCACAGAGAATGCGTAGCAGTCACCTCTTCCCCTGGTGCAGGACCCTTGTGCGAGGTTCTTTTATCTTCCGGCGCTAGCCCCACGTCTAGGTGGGAATGTGGTCAGTCCAACGTAGCCCGAAGCCTCGGAAGAAAAACCCCTCCATGCAAGGAGGGTCACGTTGGTGGGAGGAGATATATAAGGGAATGTGGGAAGGCGTGTCCGGTATGATGAGATTTTTGGTCTAAACAGTGTATCCGTGGTCCGAAAGAGGAGAACTTTTGGGAACGTTCAGCTAACGAGTGCGAGTGGAAAACATGGTCGGCGAAGGATGTCGAGAGATTCAGACCATGCCTGCTGTACGGGAATCACTAACGCGACGCTCTGTAGAGACTGCCAATCTGTTGTGTAGCATTGCGCTCTAACTCGATTAAGATGCTTCACCGTGGTGAGCGAACCACCGCATTCAGGCGCCCTTGTGGTATTGGGCACTGCGATTAGAGCTCTGGTAGCAACCGTGTGTGGCCTGGTGCTTCTCTAACAACAAATCTTGAGTGTCTTCCCGATAGCTATGTCTGCTTTGAAGTTGGTGTATGCGTCGGACCGGTAAAGGTGATCTACATCCCCGCTGAGCAGCAGCTGCGTCGGCGTGCGTTACCCAGTGACATTGCGGAGCAATATTTTCCGGAGTCGCAGGTTGCTAGTCACGATGGCAAAGCTTCGTTTCCAATTAACAGCGAAGCTGTCTAGCAAATCGTTATTTTGCGAGTCCGCAGTTAAAGATAACGAAAAAATGCCGAGCGCACGTGAGCGCGTGCCTCGCTGCTGCCGCCTCACAGGTTAAAAAAAAACCAAGAAAATGCCGACCGCTCGTGTGTGCGTGCCAAATGGCGGCCGCCCGGCATACCTTGCCCACGTTTGTCACGCCAAGAATATCCACTTAGAAAGGTGGGGCAAGACTGGTTAAAAAACTCCAAGCGTTCGCCGTAGCTGTGGCAACACACTCTCGGAACGAGAAAGACACGTCATAGCGTACGCCCCTTCTAGTTGATGGCCAATGATTATCACTTCCAAAAAAATAAAGGCAGCTGACACTTATAGCAACAATGATGGAGTGAAGGTCGTTGCGCAAGCAAAGAAGAAGCAAATCGGCTGCAATCGTGGACTTGGACCATCGGGAACGTCGTGAAGGGGATGTACAGCTTCTCCTCCGTCAAGTTTTACCTGTTAGTGTGAGCTTCCTCATTCTTTGATTTGTTACACATACATAACACCATGACGATAACGTAGAGTTGTGTTGTAGCGCGACGCTCATCACAGATGCCCCAATGAAGCACCCCTGCCGCTATAATGCGAACGCACAGGGAGAGAAACACATTTATCGAATACTGTTGGTTTGTGGCGCGACGGGGCCGCCGGTTTAAGCCTGGTGGGGACGGTGCAACCCTAGTGACCAGGGGTGTTTGGACTTCAGGTCCGAGTTGCCCACTACACCCTCTCATTGCTCATCACGGAAACCTTCCGGGAGATTTGCGTCCTTACGTTCGTTAGCAAGATCTTTGGTGGTGTTGAGTTGTGCTGGTTTCTGCATGGTCATGGTTGGGAACCGGTGTGAGATAAAAAATTGCGGTAATGGCATGCAGGATCTCTTTGCTGATAACATGAAACCGTGCCTTTGGTTGCTCTTTGCGCTTGCGAAACCATACCTGGCTGACTAGACGTCGTTGAACAACAGTACGGATCATTCGTCAAGCTTAATCCTGAAAGCTCTCTATACTCGTTGTCGCAATCCGTATAAGAAAGAGTTGTTATCGGTTAGATTTGTCGCGAGCCCTAAGTTGGCTTCGCTGTGCGATCCGTTAGCTTTTTGAGGTACAGAAGCAAACAAGCCGGCAACAGTTGAAACTTGCACATTCGAGCGAACAGATGGTGAATACGGAATACTAAAATGTGATTTTTTTTCCTTTTCAGTTGGTGAGCGAGTGCTTTTGCGGGACCCCCCAAGGCCTCGCCGGGGTGCACCAAAAGGCGATGAATGCGGCTACACTTGCTAATTCAGACTTTAAAGGACCCTGAATCACTTTCCATCAATCTTTCACTTTTCCTCGCGTGATTTGGAGCAATGCGAAAAGTATAGTCATTGCCTGTAGAGAGGGCCACTTGATCATTTGTTCGTAGCAGCACAAACGCCTTCCGCTTTCTTTTTTGCGTTCCTTGTGATTTTTCATAAATTTGCCATCATATACGCTTTTGTACAGCTGAAAAGAAAATGGACGATAGCCGCCATATAGGACCAGTGACGCCATATAGGACCAGTCAAAAGAGCAAAGTCGTTAAAGCAATTATTGACGTGATTTAACGGCGTAAGCAAGCAACATCTGGCTGAGTTACTTTGTCTCCCACTATTGTAAGTTCTGGGTGGGCTTGTCGACCGCATTCTGAAAGCGTTTTAAGAATGGGAACGAAAGTGAAGTGCTTCAAGATGCTTCTACAAGAAAGTTCTTCAAGAAAGTTCTGCAGTTTGTTCTTGCATTTTTTGGCAAATCTTGTACACTGTCTATTTCAAGTGTTTGTTGTTGTTCGACATCGTCATGAACTCAAAATTCCAGGAGAGGGGGAAGAACGAGGCGGCGCGGAATTTACACTTGACCCTAAGACATCAGCATCGCGTTTGAAGCCAAGAATTTGGTGAATTTTAACAGCAGGGCTATTAAAGTTTCAGCATGGTTCATTGGCGATTGCAGAAAAGTACAAAGAAAAAAAAACGCTTCGGCGCGAGGTGTGTGAAGGTGTTTCCTATGCCACTGCAACTTTCCAGAAACCTACACAGACCGGTGCAAGTGGTGCGGCGTCGCAGCCGCCATGTTCCAACACATGGTTTGGGCATGTCCCAGTAAACCGGAGACACCCACACCAGGTGTACGCAATACGAGGCACGAGCAATGGGAGGCCGCGCTGCTTAGCTCCCAACCCGACGTCCAAACACCAGTCGTCCAGCTAGGGGAAGACGCCGCCAGGGCCCATGAGTTCCTGACCGCCGTCTGAAGGGACGAGGACACTGCCACTCCCAAGCAGTGGCTCCGTCTTAACAGAGACGGCTATAAGAAAGTTTTTCATCGCCATCATCATCATCATCGTCGTCGTCATCATCATCAACATCATCATCGGCGCGAGGTGCCGGTACGACCATCGTGGAGCCAATTTCGCACAAAATATCGAGCGCACGTGAGCGTGCGCGTCGTAAGAAGCGCCTGGCGTCGTCCAGGCTTGCGCGTGGGCTTGCGCCACGTGAGGAACTGGCGCCTTCGCCGTCGTCGCCTTCGGCGCGGTGGACCCGTGACAAGCCAGTCGCTACTGATCTTTGCCACTCTCCGTACAGCCGGAGGCCGGTTTGTGGCCCCCGTGACGCTATCGGTCGGTTGAGCGTGCGAATTTCGGGGGAGGGGTAGTTAAGACGGGGAAGCCCTCGTGGGTCGGAGGGAGGCGATGTAAGCTTGGCTCGGTCGGCGGCGACGACGGCTTGACGGCCGCTTAAGTCGAAGGTGACAGCATTGGTTTGCCTCTCGCCGTACGAGGAACGTGCACAAATGACAGGTCAGCCCCAGCTCTACTGTTTTGCCCGATTTGCAGCCTTAGTATAAGCTGCGCCAATGTTTTATGTGAGTTTCAACAGTGAGTTTGCATCTGTATTTGATGCAGCAACATTCCCAAGTTTTTTCTTTATGGGGGCAATCTGACAGTGTGAAGAGTCAGAAGCAATTGCAAGTGTTCTGCAACGACGCACTCGTTACCGTGTGTAGCCTTAATCGCGAAACTCCAATGATGCGTATTTACCTGTTGCCGCAGAACCAAATGCTTCCGGACAATCACGGCAATGGCTGCCCAAGATCAGAACTCGCAATTTATTTCTGGAAGTTATTAAGCGAGCATCTTAAGGCACAAAATTAGTGCATCCGGGGCGGACTGGTGGTGTCATTGAGAAGGCAAGACAATACAGAAAAGCAAAATGTGAGAGACACAATCGTCTTTAGATTCTGAATTTCCTGTAACTTACCTCTTTCTCGCGTTTGGCTTTATATGCGCACGTCTGGAACTCCAAAAACGCACGAAAACTATATGATAGATCGAGTAAAGTTAGCTGACAACCAGGAGCACTTTGTGGGCGCGTGAAGAAGAGTTGCAAAGGCGGGCTTTCCGATGTGCAGGCCAGCAAACCACCAAATAGACCCATCTGCTTGAATATCTGAAAAATGACCTCAGCACGCAGGAATTGATTGCAGGCCGACTGGGATTGTTTGGCGTCCCGCGCTTTATTTTCCCCCAAATGTCACAATAAAGCCCTCGAAGTGATGTGTGTAATGAAGCTGCGTGTAATTTCGGACATATCCTTTTTCGACGCTCATGACACACGGAATTTAAAACACGTTTCTCGAAAAATTATTGCCCGTACATGTAGGTTTTGTTTGGGAGTCTTTTGAAAGAGTCGTTTCAGTACCTGCGCTCACTGCGTTCGCAACATTTCTGTATTGGCAACAGCATTGACTCCGATAACCACTATTTATAATGTTTGAAGGTCAGATGCGTCGGCTTATATTGTTTGCATTTCAGGCTGGCCCATATGATGCAAGTAATGAATTGGCGAGTAACCAACCTTTACTGCGTGCTTGCCGTTTGTCGGACGATGGAGTCTAGCAAGCACGGTTTAATACCGCTTTTAATACTCTTATAAACCATTGGCATACACAAGAAAACATTCGGTTAGATATACCTGGTTTGCATCGCAGTTCTGGAAAATTGCGTCTTGGTTGCCGAAATTTGGGGTCCAAAATTTTTATGTATACATGTCCCGAATGCATACAGGAACTCCGAACATAAGCCAACAATTTTTCTTCGAAACACGTTTTTTCTATCATTCTACGTCTACGGTTACGCTGGCTCGTTGTGCTGTAATAATTCATTATTATCCTTGACACCTCGTCTTTTACTACCGTAGAATGTCGCCTGCGTAGTTCATCTGGTTAGAAATGTTCCTCTTATAACGTTACCAGACTTTTTAAATCAACTCAAATGGCATTTTCTAAAAATGTCTGTTCCTATAAACATTTAAAAACCGTGGTTTCCAACAAATACGCTATACAACCTGCGAATCGAAACAAACCAAAATATGATAAGTAGTGGCCGCTCATCAACACAAAAATTACACTTTTTAATATGCATTGCAAATGGGACGTTATTGGATTGCGCAGCAAAATTTTAAAGTTTGAAACAACAGATATACGATGTCCGGATATGCTGTAGGTGAATGCGTTACGTACATTTTTAGTGTGAATGGTACTCAGAATTTTATATGCTAGAGTAAGTTTATAAGGCTAGGAACTTTGACACGAACGTTACATGTGTAAGTGAAGGTAACTCCGCCTAAGTGTACATAGTCAAATATTTATCGTAATAGCAGAACACTGCACAGGCAGAAAGAACCAGTGCAGTGTGTATTGTGCAAAGTGGGCAAAGTAATGTTTGTGTCATTTGTAACAGAATAGGAATAGCGTAGTCAAAAATATCAGTGTGCTATCTTGGAAGGCTTTGTTAGCACCGGGGCAGTTAGGGCGTCTTTGTATGAATGCCATTTCTTCGGCGCATCAAAACTATTTTCATACATTATTGATTTCATCGTCGCATAGTGGCCTGCGCACACCTTAGTGGAAATCAGTTGTTAACTAGAAAATACGGCAAGCTTCGGTCATCACCTTGCCGTTTTCCCAGATGGGTGGCTTTCGTTTTCGAAGTATCCAAGCCACCGTATTTCTGCGAAAGACACGCCGGACCGTTTCTAAGCATTTTACGCCATATCTCTCTCACGCGTTACTAAAACAGAATTCAAACGACGCCTTTCAATATATTCGATGAATATGCAGAAATAAGAGCCGAAAGGCGGAATAATGCGTGCAGTTCTTGAGCTTATTTGATTTTAAGGTAACAAAAATGTCGGTTAAAAATCTCCAAGCATTAGAATGTCGTGTATCTCTGCTTCTGGAACATTCAGTAATGTTCCAGGTTCTGTCGCTTAGCTATATCTTGGCTATGCTGCTTAGATATTTTATTGTTTCCATTGTGCTGTTTTTTATGTATTGTTTTTACATAATGCTATTTCGACGTCATGCTCTTTCGATGCATGTGTTTTGTTGCGTCACACTCCCAATGTTCATCTACCGCAAAATTCGAACGTGATAACAAAGAGCTGAGAAAGATCCCCGCGGCGCTTTGTGTGGCATGCAAAAGGTTAGCTAGAAAACATACCCGGTCGGACCTATTGCTATTCCTACTAAATAAAAATGGTATTTTATACACGTTTTTTTGCACAGGTATCCATAACAGACCACCATATCTGTTAAACATATGCCTTAAGAACTTGTGTTTCTTTCATCCAGAACACATGTCGTGGAGTATCACTCACATGACATCAGATTTCAAGAAAGTATTTTACGTTTTGTTTAAGTATGTTTAAGCATGTTACGAACAATAACGCTAAGGCAGCAGCGCGGTATGCTGTGTTTGTCTATCGTGTGTCGCGATGTCCACGTTTTGTGGTATTATATTCATGATCGCCCGAAAATGTGCGTGAGCACGAAAAGATGTAATCCACTGGGGAAAATAGAGTCAAATAAAAACAACTGCTTATTCAAAGAGGTCTCATGTAACACACACACCCCACGTTTTTAAGAGGCCTACTTTGAATGGTCAACCACTTTTTTACGGCTTTACTCAGAGAACGAAAGCGCGCAGAATCGCAGGTGAGCACCAAAAATAATTGTAAGCAATTAGGCTGACAAGATTAACACAGAACTTGCTTCTTGCGGTCGGCAATTTCATGGACGAGCGAATGTGCACTGTTTCAAAAATCGATGACAATAAGTCGGAAGCCGTGCGGCTTGCATATACAAGCCAGTGCCGGAGGGGACATCTCCTGGAGTTGAATAGGAAGGTGACCGACACAAAGATTTAAGAGCACTAGTGTGAAAGAGAATAGCGCGAGGCGGGGAAGTGGAGAAGTATAGCCTGGCCACAGACACGTTTGAACTTAACAGGTGACTTTATTCTCAAATAGAAAAACGAAGAAAAGTACAGCACCGTGTTTTGACGCAATCTCAAGAGAAAAACAGATCACTTATGATTACCGCTTTAAAGTCACGTCCCAGTGATGTGGACAGCCAGTCGGAGATGATAAGCGCACCGCAGACAGCACCATTGCGGAAATGAACAAGACCTGCGAAAAAGCGCGGCTAGGCGTGCCCAGGGTGTTTCTGGGACCTCAAACGTCCCCTGAAATTTATCTTCGTATCGTTTTTGTGAAGACTGCTAAAACCGTACAAAGCGGACGGGTTACTCAAGTCTTCCACAAATACGTAATGCTTCATGGCGTATGTCAGACCACATGCTCATGACGTCCGAACCCTGGGTCTTTTGGGTGATTGTAGCTTCCATGCGTCTAAGCTGGTCGGGAGAGAAGTACTCCTTCCAGCCTCCAACCTCGCATCTCCTTACGAAACTGTGGCACTTGTTGTTTCCTCCATGAGAACCCTTAGACGAGATGTCCAGTTTTTTTAGATTTTCGTCTACTTCCGCGTTTTCGTTCCCCGCGAGGTTTAAAACCAGAATATTGCGCATGTTCTCTGGTGCACTTCTCTCAATTATGAGGTCGATTAGCTTGTGGGCATTTTTGCCGTCCTTTTCCAGCATGTCTCCGTACTGTTGTCCGATGAACCGAGCCAGTCTAAGCACCGTGCCCCTAGTGTCCTTTTTGAGTTCCTCGTACGTAACAAAGAACACGTTAGGCTCATTTTTCAAGGAGTATCCACCCACTACGTGCTTGAAGTAGTCTCCGTAGCATATGTCTCCGTCAAGGAAGGCCTCAAGGAAGTCGTCGAAGGTGCCGTCTTCGAAGCGGTAGAGGCTCACGTCTTTAAACTGTGGGGATGTAAAAGTGCAGAAGGTAAGAAAGCAGAATTCTTTACCATAATAAAACAACAATGCGTGCCACTAACGCACTCCACGTACAGGACTACAAGACGGCCCTATGCCTTTAGAAAACTCACTTTTGGTACTGAAAAAGCAGGTCATAGACTACCTCAGCAAAGCCACCAAAAGCCATTGGCACTCTGTGTATGGGGTGTGCATTGGAAAATGTCACGCAATTTATTGTACCGGAAAACCCAATTTCCACGTACTGTTGATTCCTGAGTAACAATTACGTAAAAGCTTCCTGTCGAACCACACGGCGAAATTTTAACTTAGGGCGAACGAGTCCCCTGTTTTAAACTCACAAGGCACGGGCACACCTAAGGATCAGAGATTTCGCTTTGCTCTTCAACATCCCTTTCCCCTGATCGGCTTAGAACTTGAATGTTATAAGGTAAGGATATATCCTTTGCACACACAGTTCTCCCTGTACGCGGAAGATCTCAATATAAGGACGAGCACTCATGTCAGTGAAGATCAACAAAGCCTTCTTCAGCAAGCAGTATATGAAACACTAATCCGCTCCCAATGGGAGGTCTGACACGTTAACCTTTTCAGTTGGCTCTCCTGGTGCTCCAGATGCGTACGAGGGGCCGTCCTCACCCAAACAACACCAAAGTACTAAATATTCATCGCTGGGCTTAAATTCCTAAAGTGAGAACCATTGGGATTTTCGTCGCGCCATTCTAACACAAAAGTCACACACTGCTGCTAAACGCCAACGATATATGCTTGGATCTTCCTACTAACCCACATGATTCGCACAACCCGAGGCCAAAAAACACGGCCTCAAAAATACTTGTGTAGACAATTGCCACATTGAGCGGCATGGCTGAAACGCGCTTGCACGTAGGAATGACGCGGTGCGCGAGCCGGGACAGTGCGTGGCTCGTGGTTGGAGCTCTGCTCCGGCTTGGACCAGTGTTCGCCCGATGTAATATATCTACCTTGTTTTCTGGTCTTCAAAATGGTATCAGAAGCAACGCGTTCTTCATCCTGACCTCGCTAGAGCCCCTCCCTATTGCGCTGGTATTACTACTACGGCAGTATAATTGACATCTTGGTGAAGAGTGCGAAATACCAAGGACACAAAGCAGTAAACAGGGCAAGCTCTGACTTTCAACTCGTGTCACTAGACAAAGCATCGTACTACATTGCATACATTGAATCTCCCTCCCCCGTCCCGCGTGGCAACACCAGCCAATGATATACTAACAATACCGAACCACACCCCAAATGACAATGTAGCCTTCTTGCCACTGGACACATCTTATCGCGACGACCGTTCCAAAAAGCGTATTCTTTTTCATGCAAGACAACCGGCGTTTCTCTAATGTAATCGCCCACCCCCCCCATTTTCTGATATATAAAGATTGCAACATCTCTCTTGTAAGACGGTCTTTAAACCTGTACAGGATATCTGTCTCGCGAAATAACGTATAACAATTGTACTCACACGTGCGGCAATGCTCGGCCAGCCATGACTATTCGTCTTTTTTAAGCGTGTTACGATGCTCTATGTCAAATGTTTACGCACTGACCCGTGCAACGAACATACACTTTTTGCAAGCTAAAGGATTTTATAAATGACAGACAAGCAGCATCGTACAAACGATCATAGATGTTTTATTCGCACCCTCCCTTTTTTTTCTCTGAATCGTTCCTCTAAACGTCACTGGACTTCCCAGAAATGGCTGTTTAATTTAACTGGGCAGAAAACACTTGGTCCACAACTGAAGCCTGCGGCCCTTTTTTAGTCTGTGCATCATTCCTGTGCACGTAGGACAACACAGCGAAGATTTAGAGGAAGTAATTCGAAACAAGAAATGGGATAGAAACCTCCGTAAGAAGACCGCCATCTTAAACAGACAGATAGAGGAATACTCGCTAGAGCTGACCAAAGAAAATTGGCGGAACGAAAGCGGCCAAATGGAAAGAGAAATCAGTAGCGCGTAAACGTGGTGATTACTCCAGCACCTGCTTGGCCCGGGTTACACAGGATCAGAAGCGCAACCGCAATTTCTGGAACTCATTAAACAAATCCTACGGCTCCTCAAAAGAGCTACTAGACGAGGTGCGCAATCGGTACCAGGTCCACCTACTCGCAAAACCCTGGCCTTCTAGGCAGGTACCAAAAATGAGGCCCTGGACGCCCCCCGAACGGTAGCGGAGGTTACAACAAATATCTAAGCAAGCTAAACGACGAGGCCATCTGATACTTAATCGAGTATATGCATGCGGATGCGACGTGAGGCTATAGCTTAATGGGGAAATCATAGAGAAGGATATCAAACACACTATAGTTATCATTGGACTAGACGTCGCTTAGGCGTTCGACAATATCACGCATACCGCCACCCTGCACAACCTGAGATGACTGAATGCATGGGCGAAAACACAACTAAGTAAGGAATTTCTCTCTAACCAGACAGCTGCCATAAAAGTAGGGGAAGCATCCCACGAAAACATACGACTAAGAAATCGGGGCACCCCCGAGGGCTCGGTTTTATTCCCTACCCTTTTCAACGTCGCCATGATAGTGCTCACCGAGAGACTAAATAAGACAGAGTACCTACGCTACACCATGACGGAGTCGACCTCACGCTATGGATCAACCGTGGTAGCGAAGGTACATTGAGGAAGTCCTCCAAAAGGCCACAACCGAGGTAACGTTATCTAGAGCTAATAGGGCTACAATTCTCTGCTGAAAATCGGAGGCACTGTTTATTGTTTCAAACAATCTCAGGAAGGCAAGTCCAACTAAGTATGGCATAAGGCTCTTAGCCGGCGGAAGACCGATATTCGCTGTGGAACGCATTAGGATTCCTTTCATGGCGACGATTGCGCAAAACAAACGAGGACATCTCGCGGTGTTGCTACATTAGGGTACTCGAACTACACGTCCATGCAAACGGCAACAACACAGAGACAACTAGGACACTACACAACAGATGGAGCAAAGCTCTAGAATGTTAAAGCGCATATCCAACAAACACGGTGGGATAAATGAAGCAAACTCCACAGGCTTTTTCAGGCTTTCGGCGTTAGCCGGATTCTCTTGGTTGCTCCCTTCCTGAAACTCCCAAAGACAGTGAAAAGTCTGTTATGCAATATCCCGGTTTATACGCTTTCCCGGTTAAAACGCTCTCACTTGCGAACACTAAAAATGCCCCGTAACAGCGTTTCTTTCGCGGTTACTACGTTCCTGAATAAAACGATTTCTCGGTGAGTACAGTCAAACCTTTAAACATTTTAAGCAACTGAGTCCGGATTATACGTTTCCCGGGGAACAAAAAACGTGCTGATGTGCGTGCGGACCGAGCATCAGCGCGCGCGCCGCAATAAGCAGGCGCCAAGCGGTGGTCGGGCCACCTGAGTCACCGGAGTGGCTTTCCCGCAGTGCTGGGTTTGCCGGAGTCACTTGGTAACGCTGGTGCCTTTAGCCAATGTCGCCTGCCTAACGACATCCCAACGTTCGAAACCATAACCTTGGAACAAATCGTGGCGGAATCACGCCATGAAGCAGCGCCGGAGGTCGACGAAGCCTCCGAGGAAGATGGCGGCGACGACTGGGATGAAGGGGTGGTGTCTCCTGCAGCCACATATTCGAAGCCGTCATCGGCCTAAAAGCGGTGCGGAGTTACTTTCGCGCGAAGGATAATTGCCGTGCAGAGAAAAGTCTGCAACGCTTAGAAAAGGAGCTCTTGCTCTCAAAGGGCCGCAGCATGCGCCAGCAGACGTGTACAGACGTACAAGTGGAAAAGGCCATTAAATGCTCATGTTCCTTTCTCGATTGCCTTTTTTACTGCGGCGGATCGTACGTTTTCCTGACAGTAGGTTTCTCCCTTGCGTCTTTTTTAAAATCGTATCAACGAGTTTATACTGTGCGTGCTGCGTGACCTGTGGAAAAAATGAGATTAAAATCTATGCTTGGATGGATTGTTGAGTTTGACACACCAAAGCTGCGCCAGGGCTATGAGGTGCGCCATAGTACAGTGCTTCGAATTAATTTTGACCACCGGGGGTCTTAACGTACGCCGTAAATCTCAACACACCGGCGTTTTCCCTTTTCGCCTCCATGAGAAAAGCAGCCACCAGGATTAGCACAACCCTTAACCACTGTGCCACTATGTCCGGTATGAGCCTTAAACGTACGTTTTGTGGCAATTGTTTTCTTTTGTACGATGCAATGTTGTTTTTCATTGAAGAAACAATTAAATCTCACGACTACGTTCTCTGCGTTAGCTGTTAACCACTTCGAGAATCGTTACACGTCCCCGGTTTCATCATTGCAGCGTGTAGGCAATATATATTAACAAATCAGAAGGTAGTACAAAGCTATAATTCGCACCTGGTGGTAGACGGAGACGCAGCAGTCCCAAGGGTTCCGTGCCACGTAGACGTACTTGGCTTCAGGGTTCATATTTTGCTTGCGTAGTGGTATATGTGTGAGATATGTGCGTACAGGGTTGCTGGGTTTGTAGTTTCTGGGCCCAGGCAGATACTCGAGAAATGCGGCGTTTCTCATAAAGTCTTCGTAATTGCTCAGAGGCTCTCCATTCCTGAGGATGAGCTGGATGATGTACTGGACCCAGTGGGTGCCGCACTTCGGGTAGCTCACCTGTAAGACGTCCCCACTTGCAGGAATGAAGTCAAAACCCTCCCTTAGCAAGTCCGGCGTAACAAGCGGGCAGCAGGGCATACCGTCGACGACTTGGTAGTAGGGCTTCGTACGTCGAGAAGTCATTTTCTTTCCGTTTACGGGGACTTCCGAGGAAGCTTGCGGGCTGTCTTGGACAGTAGAAAGCAGCTGCAGGCCCTAGCGCAAGAGCTTCTTGAATGTACTTCAGGAACACAAGAAAACCCTTTTGTCTCTTTTTTCCAAAATCCAGAAAACCTTCCAGATAAAAGAGAACAAGAGCATTCAGTGTTTAGATAAGGGAGGGGCAAAGTTCATCAGCCACTGCTTTGCACACAATAAATTACCTTGAAACTTGCTTGGAATATATATACGAAAAGCTGTACAGCGACAATGCCGGTGCTTTAAAACTTGCCTGCCAATGACCATGCGCCTATATACTAATGCATCTCTCAATCAGCGAATGTAGGTCGTTTTGGGAAAGGTGGAAAGAGAAAGGAAAAGATAATAACTACCCACGTTTGTTGCTGACGGGCGATGTCGCATTTGTGCTCGTGCTGCCCTTATTCGGAAACTAGGGGTCATTTTGTGGCTAGGCTCTATGCTCGTTTTTTGTTCACAGCTGCTGCGTTCACAAAAACTTTATTTGCAGCCTGCTAACCTCGCATTTTTTTTTTAATTTTTCGGGTCAATAGTGGCCCTAAAACACTTCGCTCTGTGGCCCTCGAGTGCGCTGATGCGCAAAAACGTCCACACGTGTGCATCGCACCTGGAAAATCTGCTTTCGCTTGAACAACAGACATGCTTTCACAACCGACGTGTAGTACTTTGCGACAAAGTTTTTGCAGCCGTTATCTGTGTCATCAGAGAGCTCGAAAACGCAGTCTTTTCCGCGCTTCCGCTCAGCCTACAAATGCGCACTTTTAATATGTTCTAAATTTACTAAGCTTAACTTCAGATTACCAACGAAGTACGCAACACGAGATAATTTCGAGACGGTTTTTACGGGGGACGGCTTGAATTACTTGTCGCGTCAGATAGGGCGAGAAAAAGTAGTGGTGTCTGCATATTCATTCCCAGAAAGTTAGTGTTAAAAAATGTGGTTCTTGCTCTTCTCAGGCGTGGCAACACAGACAGGTAGGGGAGTTTGAAGCTAGGCATGGTTAAAACAACACTTTAGCAAAAACAAAGAAGAAACAAAGGTTAGGACTTGCAGGTGCCTTGTGATAACAAAAAAACTTCAGATTGAAACGAAACTTACTTTCCATCAAGGAAAATTGCAACATCCACGAATGAACGAAGAGCTGGGGCAAGCTGGTTTCCCAGTTTTTATTCCAACCCGTGACAAGTATGAGTAAGGATAAAGAACGGAACACCGCGAACAAAGAGAACCCTACCACGCACACAAACACAGTATTAGAAAAAAATTAGGTTATTTAGAAAAACTGTAACAATGCAGTACAAAGAGTATTGAAGTAGGGTCTGCGTTACACCAATAAAGGGCTACATAATTTAGTTGTCACCATCGCTGCTGGTGAAAAATTCCCCGCATTTCCCGAGGGGAAGAATGTGAAAGTGCGAATGCACGAGTTGAATTTGCGCGGTTCGGTAATGTTCGCGGAAGAGAGATCACACACACACACAACTACAAAGAAAGAAAGATGCATTTATTCACAGACACCTATTTGTGTTGTCGTTGTACTTGATTGCTAGAGCGGATCTCAGCTTTGAAATTTCGTGTCAGTACTCCTTTAAGCAGGTGCATTAGCCCTTCTCACGCCCGATTCTTGGCCAATCCCCCACGTGGGTATGTGCCTGGTCAGCGGCCAGGCAGCGCGCGCCCATCTCCCCCGTTGCCAAGGAAGACGAGGAGATTCCTGGCCAATCACCCACGTGGGTATGATGTACAGCGCGCGCCCATCTTTGCCACGAGGAGCGCGCGCACAAGCAGCTGTTGCTATGCGGACGGCGGCGGAAGCTTCAGGCTCGCTTAAGAAGTGCATTCGCACTTAAAATTCACGTTCACATTAAGCTGGTATTTGTGGAAGGGGCGGATATGGTGTATTGTCTATGCAGTATGCCATAAAACACCGTGTTGTACATCTTCATTCTACAAAATGTTTTTATGGGGTTGCTTGAAAACAAAGGAATACGTCCTAGTAAAAGCATGTGTTATGTGTGGATGTGAGCAGTATATATATATGGGGCCTATGGCGTCACAGATATTTCTAATAGGAACTGTTTCCCCCTCCGCAGATGCGTTATGCGTGTCCGGGCATGTATATATTACGCACAAATGCTCCCGCCTATTGCAGCGAAAGTGACACATTCTTTTTGACGCCGGGCTGACATGCTACTCCCCCCAGTTACAGCCACACGTAGCACTAACAGGGGCATTTCTAAATAAAAGTATTGAAATCGGACCTAGTACAAACAAATAATCGTGCGTATGTAAGCATTAGTAGCAAAACGAAGAGCATCAAAAAAGTACGGCTTGTTTACGTCGTACTGTTTTAATGCACCTCGTGTCTTCAAGGGGTACGCAATGAACTGTTACCATGTTATTCACAGCTTCACTCAGTCTACGTAAGCTCACAAAATGTACGCAAAAAACAAATGTGCCGCTAACACATAAGCGTTGACTTAGGATGACTTTCGTCGGGATGAATGTGTTTTCACTGAACGTTGCCTACCACCCCCAGAAAAGTAGTAAATGTAAAATAAAAAGCCATACACTGCATGGATTACTCAAGCCCTACACAGATACGTGCTGCTTTATAAAGTATATCTGAGCAGCTGGCCATGACTTCTGAACGATGAAACTTTTTGGCTATTCTAGCCTGTGTGCATGTAAGCTCTATCAGCGAGAAATCTTATTTCGAGCCTGAAAGCTTGGCCGTTTTGACCAAGTTGTGGTTTTTCTCTTTGTGACCACGTTCGAAGAGGCGTAAAAGTTTTGAGCCTTTCGTTTACCCCGGCCTTATTATTCTCCCGCAGGGGTAAACGGGTAAGATTGCGGCAGTTTCTAGGCTTACCACAGTGGATGATGAGGTCGAGTAGTTTCTGACATCCCTCGTACTGACTTTCGAGCATGTTTTGAGTCAGCCTTGTTTTATTTTGAGTTCCTAGTGCGGCTCGTTTTCACGGCGTAGCATTCCAACCTTGACGTGGTCCCTGTAACCTAAGTCTCAAGGAAGAGAGAAGGAGGAAACATTGATTTCGTAGCCCATGTCGGTGTCCGCATTACATGAGGTTGAGACCAAACGATCTCCCCCCCCCCTGATGATGAGTAGGTGGAACAGAACGGTTGTCCACAGCGAGGTCGTCGTACCAAAGGGGGTAATCCGGGTCTCCCAGGTTGAAGGAAGCTATTGAAGAACTCGACCAAGGTGCCGTCTTTCAAGTTCTAAACACTCAGGTCCTTAACCTGGAGGGATGCCGAATTGCAACGCGTGAAAAGGCAGAGCACACATATAAAAATATTCTAACACTTCAAGCATAGTGAACACTCCCACTAGACAATGAAAGCGGTTTGGGTTGAGTTTAGCAAAGCTTATTGTTTTACTGTTCACTGAATACCCCACTCCGGCTAACTTGCTTGTACCAACTTAGGGTTATACAATTTCGTGTCTCTAAATTAACTAAACTGTTTAAGGGGTATGTCAAGGTGCGTGTCAGAGTAAAAGACAAGAGATTATCAGGAATCAACTTTTTCTAAAATTGGGAAGTTTTCAGCAAGACACTGCCAAATAAAGGAAAGTCATCCGTTGGATTGCATTTTTATGTAACTGCAACAGAAATACCTAGAAACCGCAACCGGATCGCTTGAAGTGCGGAATACCTATTTATTTCAGCGTTGCAATGTACGTGGCAAGATTTCATGATACTAGGTACACTCGGAGTGGGCACTCTCTTCAGCCATTGTACTGAGTCTGGTGTTTATCGATCACTTGAAAGTTATTGAGACCGAAAAGACTGGTGGGAGCGTAAAGGGACGTTTACCGTATGTTCGTTTGGGCAGGGCAAAAATAAGGTGAAAGTGGCCAGAATGTTTCCTGAAAAGACTTGTGAATAATCTGGATACTTTCCCATTCGTTTCCGCGTTGCAAGAAGCTTCCCACCCGCACGCCAGAAGTTAATCCATATGGGCACAACTGGAGGAGAAAAGACTGTCTTACTACTTTCGACACTGTAATGCAACACTACAAGGGCCGTCCCGACACGCATACCCGCATTGATACGACGACCAGTCCAAAGCACAAAAGCCACTTTATGTCCTCTAAGAAAATGTTCTGCACCTCAGGATTTCACACGCACCCCTGCGCATATACGGAGACTAATTGGCTAACTCTAATAAATGCTATAAGAATGACAGATTAATTAATATATAAAAAGAAGCCACAGTCCTGCCAACCAAGAGTGGGAGCTAGAGCTTTTTAGCTGAGACCTGTACCGGCAATACGACTGATCGATAAGGTGGCAACTGCGAGTACAGCTGAGTCCTGAACTAGCGAACGTGCCCAAGAAAATGTTTTTTACGATAGCGAGAGCTTACCTGTCTTCTGCCAAGTCTCTTGCTCCATCTTTCGTAAAGTGTGGTCGCATAGTACCACGATTACACGCCCACAACTTGCATTGGCCTCGTTTGCATGAATCCGAATACTGCAATGATAAATTCAAGGGGCAAATATGTTAGATGTTCTCAAGGCCCCTATGACTTGATAACATCTAACTTTCTATGTTTGCCGCTAACATGTTCTAACATGTTAGGGGCAAACATGTTAGAAATTGGCCAATTGGGCACCGCCCTACAAGCGGTTGCTGTGGCTTACCTGACGGTACTGGGTCAGCCTTCTTCAACGTCATCATAGGCAGTTGCAGCAAGGGTCCGGCGCTCTCGATGATGGTGCCAGCCGCCCATGGGTGTAGCTTGCTCGTTATGGCTGTCTTCGAGCACCGGGAGGCACGATTATGGGGGAACTTCGCCGGGTCTTGCTAAGATCCCGAATATATGATGTAGGGAAACCTCAGTTCCTCCAAAGAACTCATAAGAGATGAGCTTAGTACATAAAAAACAAGCAAATACAAACAATGTACAAAAAAAACAAGCAAATACAAACAATGTGAAAAGGTGTTCGCGTCAGTATGCTTTCAATGATCAAAAATAGCGGAGTTTGCAACATGTATACTTCATTCATTGGTTGTGGCAATGGCTAGGCCCATCATTTCAGATAAAGTTACATAAGAGGCAGAGTACAAGTACAGCAGCGATGTATCGATTTAATTCCTTGTGATGTCGGTCATTATCGGTATTATCGGTAGCATAGAATTGATTTTTTGTAGAGTTTAACGCGCGGACGCTACACAGGCGTTGAGGCGCGCCGTAGTGTAGGGTTCCGGATTGATTTTGACCACCTGGGGATTTTAAACGTGCGCCGAAATTTCAAACGCACGGGCGTTTTTGCTTTTCGCCTCTATCATAAAAGTGGCCTCCACCACCGGGAATTAACCAGCTTCCTATTAGAAAGTTTTAGCAGTCTGTCTGTTCCACCGTTTACATAGTTACTGTGTAGCACCGGACCTGACTGCGCCTGCGCGCGCGGGAAGGGCGAGGAGGCGCACACCACCATGACGAATGCGCGGTCATACGGAGGGCCATTCCGCGGAACTAATCCACCCTACCGCGACGAATGCGCGAGTGCCCAGACGGGTCCCGGTCACACGGTAACCACGTGCAAGAAGAAGCATACGGAGTGCTAAAACTCTTATTGTCAAATATCATCGGTACATCATAACATGTACCCATAATGTCATTCCTTGTGTTTCAGTGCTTTGAACGCCCGTTTTTTGTTGGCCTCATTTCATTGATACAGGGGTTGTGGGGACACCGGTATTTGTGACCTGGCTGCCGAGGAAAGTCATGCCACCATTCCATTTCCTGCCATAAAGGTTAGTATGACGAGGATTGGAGTTCATTTATTCGTTCGGTGTTGGAGAACGCAGCTGCCTTGGTGGTCTGGTCGCCGGTGACCCTCTTCTATATTGTTGTTCCGAAACGAACTTTTCCTGTGCAAGAACGCGTAGAATTGAGTGTTTCATTTACCTGTTACACCTGATGTTCGATAGCAATACAAAATACTGGATGTGGCCATTTATTCCCCTTTGTGGACGGCATACAATTCGCTAGGCAGCAGCACTCTTACTTCGGTGTATATGTATACTCGGATCACAGAAACAGTGCCTGTGTAGGGCGTAAAGACGCGGCGTGCGTTTCGGTTTATTTTGCTTGTTTTCGGATATAATATATGTCTCTTCGTGAAAACAAGATTTAATTCAAAGTTAACGCCCACCCTTGCCTGTCAATTCCGTCATCTGGATCTTTCACCGCTTTACGGTGGTTTAACATGGACTAACTGCTATCTCGTACCCAGGCGTTCTTAACTAAAGATTCCGTCGACCCCCCAGAGCATGTAATGCATACGCAGGCATAGTGGGCCGGGTATCGTTGCAATGGGATTTGGGCTGAAGCCTACGAAATTCTCCTACTGTAATTTCTGTAATTATAATGAGCGGCCGAGATTTCTTCTTACATTAATCCCTCGTTAACTCAAACTCGAATATCTCAAATTTCGGTTAAGTCAAAACATTTTGTCACCGTGCATTTACCTCCAACAGGAGCCGTGTGTTCCCCGCTCATTTATCTCGGAAACCTTTTGGGGGGGACCCTGGATATCTTGAAATGTTGACAGAGAGGACACAAGGGAAATTTCGCTACAGACAGCTGATAAGGTCACCTTTAGAACTATCAGCTCCCACCACGTGGCGAACACGTAGTGAACGGAAAATTTACGATGTACGAGGCCGATCTTCCCGTTACCGAAATGCAGTTCGGCGCCTACATCGTTCAGAAAGTTGGGGATGATGTAACTGATCAACGACGATGAGGAGCCTTGAGAACTGCCTACAACAAGAGAAACAACAAAGATGCTGCACCGGCTCCTCAACAAGGTAGAACTTGGCGGTGGCGACCAACAACTGATGCGATGCATTGAGCAGCCTGAGAATGCTTTTCTGGAACCAGATGCGAACGCGTAACAGCCAAGGCTCCCGCAGTTCTTTTTTCCGCGATAAAAAATTCATTTTTTTCTACGAACTTTCTTACCTTTTTTACGAAAACTCCCGTGTGCAGTGGTGCTTCTGTAGGCAGCTTTAGCTTATTACAATGACCTGGCCACACGTTTGCGGCCCATATCCCTCGACTGGAAAGTCCGATTATCTGAGACTTTTCAGAAAATTTTACGACTTCGAGTTAACGACGGATTGCTCTACGTGTTTACATTAGATGCCTACCGGTACCGCAAAAAGTTCGCTATTGCGATGGTCACTTACGACAGCCGGAGAAATCATAGGTCGACGTGGCACACATCCGCCTCCCTGCGGTAAGCCTGTAGCGGAATAAGCACGCTGGGCTGAATCAGTTATTCTGTTGTAGGCACAGATTTGTAGAACCCGATTTCGGCTTCAAGCTCTACAAGCGAACCATCAAATAGTACTCCAGTGGCTCCCTTGCCATTGCGGGATAACTGTAAATATGAATGTGGACGTTGCAGCATCCACAGCGCATAACCTACGTGGATCAAAAATACCGGTGCGATTTCGTAGGAAAGATGCATCAGCACTTGCATCCAGTGTGGCATGGAACATCCAGCGATCGGTTTGGGCTGATGCCTCCCGTCATTACGCGTCCCTCTACTCTATCGACCCACATTGTAATTTTTAGATGCCACCTGGACTATTGCAGCATGATGAGCAGTACTCCACCGCATGCGGTTGAATGTCGGTCACGCGCGCGATACTTCTGTTACAAGATCCAGCAGTCCACTTCGCCACTGTGACCCCCCCCCCCCCCCCCCCCCCAGTGTGATGTCTCTCCTGCTACAAATACCTTATTGGCGTACCAAAAAGACGGAAGTCTTGATCAGACTTTGTAAATAGCTAAAATCTTATGCGCTCCTCGTCGTCATTATAATTAGCATCGTCAGCGCACTCATCTGGCGTAGCAACCAGGCTGCTTAGATCAGCTGACATCGCCAGTTACGTTAAAAATAGTTCCCTCTCTGTCTCTCGCCGCACTTTGCCAAGGTGGTACAATGATACCCTGGGAGAATTAAAGGCCCACCGCGCACTCGCATGTCCTAACAAACCGGAACCGTTCCGCCAATGTGGTACACTATAGCCATCGCGCTGTCGTTCGATGAGTAAGTTTTCCGTCGTCCGGTCACCTCCGCCTGGTCGTAGGGCGCGCAATGAGGTCAGGTGGATGCACGTCTTTTAAACCCAGCAGTTTTTCGTGCAGTTTCTTCGTATTCACTAAAGGTTCCAGTGAGGTTTCATTGATTGCTTGCAAGTTTTTCTCATGTTATATAACTTTCGGTCTAATTTTGTTAATGTACTTACATGGAATATCATCATTTGTCTGTGCTGTGCCATGAGTCAGCGGTAGAGTGAGCGCGCGTGAGGGAAAGGCCACGAAGGATAGTTTTAATTTGCGGCCGTGAAGCGGGCATACCACACAGTGCCCCGAATGACGAACGTGAGGCAGCGGTGAATACGGCAATGATTTATGTTGCTGAGCAATTCAGCAAATGAGAGATTTCCTTGTTTTACCGGGAAATACGAGTTAAGCCATTGAGAAATATGCTAAGGTTTAGCCCAAGGAGACAAAGCAAAAAGCAGCACAAGGGCAGATGGTTCTGCAGATATCTCGGAGGAGCAAGCCAAGAGAACGCGGCCAGGCGGTCTTCTACGTAACGCAACTCTGAGCAGGAGCACGTCGACTTCGCCTCGGTTAAAGGTTCCATGTCACATCTAGAACCTGCGCATTGGTGACCCCTTGCGGCGACGATCAGGTGCCTCCGTCCAGAGTAATCACCCCCTCAACCAAAGCTTTGACTGGCCCACACGGCGAATCTCCAGGATTCACCAGTGTTTCCTGCTGCTACGGCGACGGTAGAGAAACGGTAGGCGGCCTCCTGCTGTCGATATCCCGACGCACAGAAGAACCATGACGCGGGTGCCACGTCACCACCACCATCGAGCCAGACAACGACTACGGCACCACTCGTCATGACCACGCAACATCTAGGTCACGTACGCGCCAGTGACGTCTGTAGGACCGTTTATTTATTTTTTCACTTACCCCGAGGACAATTAGGCATGTATGTTCTTCGCTGCATGCTAAGGAAACCCACCTTCTGCGTCGTGTTCACTTGACGTGCTGGTCTTCATGAAGAACGCCTGCAGGGTGGCTCATGTGCCTGCCCTCAACAAATTTTTGTACTTTATCCCATACGTCACCTTCACCAACACTCAACTGAATACCCTTGAGACCGCCCTGGTGGAACTCTACAAGGTAGCACTGAACCTCCCTATCACCGCTTCTACTGGTAACGTTTTGCCACGGGCCTCTTTCGTTCCCTTCGCTCTCTCCTCAATCTCCATCGTGATTCCCAACTTTCTTGGCTCTCCCTTACCCGTCAGGGTCAATGGTTACTGGTTCAGGCGGGTATATCTCCGATTCCCGTCTCCCCTGTTACCCCTCCCGTTGCAATTTCGGTGCCCAACCTTCGCATCCTTTCTCGCCCGTCAAACATGTCCCCTTTCCTTCATGCAGATCGTCGTCATGCGGCCGCGCAGCATCATTTTCCTCTTTTCGCGACCCAGGGAATTGCTCACACAGATTTCTACTTTGTGGCGCCTCGATGCTCGTGCGGTTACACTCTGTACCACCCTCATCTTGATGAAGCAGTAACCCACACTAGCGGCCCGTACCTGCGCCGTCCGGAAGCAATGTCTGAGGTTCTCGCCATTGCCCATGCCCTTCAGTCCTTTGCTTCCCTTCCCCCTTCCCCGAATACACAGTCTTTTCTGACTCTCATGCCGCCATTATACACATACAATATCTCTAACTACCGTCTACCCTTCAACAGGAGGTCAAACGAGTGGTCTGCGCTCTACAGCCATCCATCGTTTTCCTCCGTTGGGTCCCTGGACATTCCGGGATTGGCGGCAATGTGTTGGCGTATCAACTCGCCCGCGAAACTCTTTACCGGGAACCGCTGATCCCCTGGCCCGGGCCCTCGGAGGATGGTGGGAGCTTTCCCTGCGCCGTAACATCAGGGAGGTGTACCTTCAGCTCCGTCTAGACAAACGCCTCTACCCACCTCCTCACCCATCACTCTCCGTAACGGAGGCTGGACTCCTCCGGCACATCCAAATGAATGCCCTGATCACTCCCTCCCGCCTATTCCTCTATCGCGTTAGATCTGACCTATCTTGTCCCAACTGCCCCACTGCCTACGCTGATTTGCCTCGTTGCCTATTATACTTCCCGGTGGCTCAGCTATCCGACTCGAATCCCTCCTCATCCCTTTCCATCACCACCTGGACCCACTGGCTTGGCTCTGAAGGGGAAGAGGAACAGCGCAGACTGGTCGCCCAGGCGGTCGCCTCGGCCTGTAGCTTCGGCCGAATAAAGATCTTTTCTGCTCTACTCTATTGAACGTTTCCCTTCGGGGTCGCTGAAATAGCCAGGAATGTTCCACATAATTTAAGCCCTGGTTTGAATTCAACAAGAGTTTTTGCACTGCGTTGATGCTAGCTTTCCCTCTTCGTTGTTGTACATCACTTTTCATCTCAAGCGAGTTCAGGGTTCAATATAGAGGTCATATGCACTAAAAAAACAACTTTTAAAAGACTTCCAACGAGTCGCTGCTACTTTTAGCAAAACAATGGTGCTACTTTTAACACTTTTAACAAAACAACTCAGTAGCTCCAGGTAGTTGAGTATACATGTGCTTTGCATTTCGTGTGAAAAAGGAAGAATCAGTCAACTTCGTAATTTCTCATTGAGTGTAGATTGGATAATTGTTTTCTTGATTTGTAAAAACTATGGTGACACAGTAGGCCCTCCCATCAACAGCCTGACCACTTCGAGAATCATCGAACATCTTTTGTTCCCACAACGCACCAGGTAGAGAATATATATGATCACAGTATAAGGGTAAGAGGGTCAAAGTCCTATTTCCTCCTTGTTGATAGAGGGACACGCAGAAGTCCAAAGGGTTTCGCGCCACGCAGAAGTACTTGGCTTCTGGGTTCATATTTTGATTGCTTAGTGGTACCAAAATGTTGAATATTGCGTGGAGTGCTGGGCACATTTGATTTTAAGGTAACGGAAATTGTCGATAAAAATCTCCGAGCATTACAATGTTGTGCATTGCTGTGTTCCTGCCATTGTGTTTCCGGGGCGTTTTGTCGCTATGCTGTATCTTCGCTGTGTTGTTTAGATGTTTCGTTGCTTTTCATTGTGCTGGTTTGTGTACTTCCTGTACGCATGCTATTTTGACAGTGTGCTTTTTCGATACATGTGCTTCGTTGCGTCACACTCGCGATTGTTATCTACCGCAAAATTCGAACATGATTCGGAAAGCTTAGAAAGATCCCCATGGTACTTTGTGTGGCATGCAAAAGGTGACTTGGAAACCACACCCAGTCGGACGTCTTGCTATTGCTACTAAATAAAAATTTATTTTATACCAATTTGATTGCACTGGTATGATGTCCACATTTTGTGGTATTTTCTACATGATCGCACACAAACCTGTGTAACCATGAGCACATGTGAGCCACCTGGGAAAAATACAGCGACTTAAAAAAACTGCTTATAAAACAGATATCGCCTAACACAGACCTCACGTCTTCAAGACGTGGTCAACCACTTCATTACAGCTTAACTCAGTTTCCGAGAGAGCGCCGCATACCAGCCGAGCACCAAAATAATTGTAAGCCTTTAGGCTGAGAAGATTAACACACAACGTGCTCCTTGCGGTCGGCAATTTTACGGACGAGCGTATGTGCACTGTCTCAGTTATCGACGGCCCAATGTCGGAGCTGTCCAGCTTGCATATACAAGCCAGTGCCGGAGGGGACATCTCCTGGAGTTGAAAAGGAAGGTGACAGACAGAGAGTGTGAAGAACACTGGGAGGGTCAACGCGAACAGCACGGGATGGAGCAGTGGAAAAGTTTAGACGCGCGACAGACACCTCTCAACGCGAGTGGAGACTTTATTCCCCAATAAAAAAAATGAAGAAGAGCGCAGCACCTTGTCCTTATGCAATCTCGCGAGAAAAAAAGCGAGAAAAAACAATACGATTATAGCGTCAAAGTCACGTCAGGGAGATGTGGACAGGCAGTAGGAGATGTGCTCAAAGCAGACAGCACCATTGCGAAACAGAACGCGACCTGCAAAAAGGCGCGGGCTAGGCGTTCCCAGTAAATTTGCGCTCACTGAAACGTCCCCCGAAATTTACTTTTGTATTGTTTATGTAAAGGCTGCCAAAACACCACAAAGTGCCCGGGTTACTCAAGTCCTCCACAAATACGTAATGCTTCACGGCGTATGTCAGACCACAAGCTCATGACTTCCCAACCCTGGGTCTTTTGGGCGATTGTAGCCTCCATGCGTCTAAGCTGGTCGGGAGAGAAGTACTCCTTCCAGCCTCCGACCTCGCCTCTCCTGACGAAGCTGTGCTTGTTTCCTCCATCGGAACCCTTAGACGAGATGTCCAGGTTTTTAAGACTTATCGTCGACAGTCCGAGTTTTCGTGCCCCGCGAGGTTTAATACCAGAATATTTCGCATGTTCTCTGGTGCACGTCTCTCAATTATGAGGTCGAGTAGGTTGCGCCCGTCTTCGCCGTCCTTTTCCAACATGTCTCCGTAGTGTTCCCCGATGAACCAAGCCACACAAGCCAGTTTAAGCACTGTGCTTAAGCTTTGTTTTTTGAGGTCCTCGTACTTAACAAAGAACATGTTAGGTTCATTTTTCAGGGAGTAGCCACCCCCCTACGTGCTTGAAGTAGTCTCCGTAGCATGTCTCCCTCAAGGAAGACCTTCAGGAAGTCGTCGAATGTGCCGTCTTCGAAGCGGTAGATGCTCACGTCTTTAACCTGTGAGGATTTAGAAAGTGCAAACGGTAAGAACGCCGAATTCGTTACCGTAATTTAGCAACAATGCGTGCCACTAAAGCTTTCCACGTACGGAGTACAGATGGCCCTATGACTTTAGAAAACTCACTTTTGGTACTGGATGAGCAGGTCATAGACTACCTCAGCACAGCCGCCAAAAGCCATTCGCAATCTGCGCATGACGTGTGCATTTGAAAATGTAACCCAATTTATTGACCCGGAAAACCCAACTTCCATGTACTGTGGATTCTTTATTTACAATTACGTAAAAGCTTTCCTGTCAAACGGAACGGCGGAATTTCAAGTGAGGCTGAACCGGTCCCCTATCTTAAGTCCGCAAGCCACGGGTACACCACAAGGCTGAGTGATTGCCCTCTCCTCTTCTCCTCTTCAACAACTCTTTCTCCTGAACCACCTTGAATCTGAACGTTATCCTTTGCGTCCACCCCAGGCTCTCTAGGCGGACGACCGCAGTATATGTACAAGCGGTGACTTCAGTAGGAAATTATACGACGCCGTTCAGCAAGCAGTAGATGAAATACTCACCCGCTGCCAATGGGAGATCGAACACGCCAACTTTCTCAATTGGCTCTCTTGGTGCTCAAAATTCATACGAAGGACTGTGCGCGCCCAAACAGAACAAAATTCAAATCTACATCGCTCGTCTTCGTATTATATTCTCCCTACTCACCCACATGATTTGAAGAAGCCGTGGCCAAAAACACGGCCAGAAAAATACTGGTGTAGACAATCGCCACATCGAGCGGCAAGGCCGAAACTGCGCTTGCACTCAAACATGGCATTGATTGTGCATGAGCCGGGACCAGGCGTGGCTCGTGGGTGGAGCTCAGCTCCGGCTCGGGCAAGTGTTCGCACGATCGTAAGAAATCTACCTTGTTTTCTTATCTCCAAGATGGTATCAGAAGCAACGCGTTCTTCATCGTGATCGCGCTAGAGCCCCTCCCAATTGCGTTGTTATTACTACTAAGGCAGTACAGTTTTACATCTTTGTGTACAGTGCAAAATACAAGGACACAAAGAAGTTAACGGGACCAGCGCTGACTTTCAACTTGTTTTATTGAAAAGACATCTTACTGCATCTACATACCTAGAAGAGAGATAAATAGTGGGAGAAATGTTTTCCCTCCCACACTTCGTTCCCACACACAGCAGTGGCACGTGGGTGGTGTCACTGGCTGGTGTCACACCAGCCAGTGACAGGCCACCAGCCGGTGATCTGCTTAAGCGGCGATCGAATCCAGCGGTCGAACTTGTTAATGAGTTACTGAAATTGCTGTTGTGCATCTGACCTAATCTTATCAGGGTAAAGCAGGTGCTGGAGTAATTTCCACGTATTCGCACTACCGACTTCTCTGTTGATTTGGCCGCACATGTTCCTCCATTTTATTTAGTCAGCTCCAGCGGTTATTCCTCTATTTCTCTGTTTAGGTTCGCAGTCCTTCTGTGGAGGTTCCTATTACATTTCTTGTTTTGAAAATTTTCGTCAAAGACTTCGATGTTTTGCCCTGCACGTACGGACTGAAAAAAGTGGCCGCTGCGTTCGCTGTGGACGTGGTGTTTTTGCCGTGTTAACTTGAACAGCGTCTGCCTGGCAGTCCAGAAATGGTCTGAAGAAGATTAAGAGAAAAGGATGGGAGGGTTCCAAGTAAAACATTTATCACCGTTTGTACCGTGCTGCGTGGGCATTTGATTATAAGGTCACTTTAGCTTGCGGAAATGTGTATGTTCGTTAGACGGGTCGCAGCGTAAGCATTCGACCGATGGAACATCGTTACACGCTTAAAAGGAGAAATACTCATGTGCAGCCGAACCTTGTGGAACGAGTGAGTACAAATATCTGGTATTTCGAGAGACAGATTTCCTGTATAGATACAAACACTGGCTTTCAAGAGCGGTGTTGGAATCGTTCTATATCAGAAAACGGTGGAGAGAATACTTTAGTGAAACGTCTGTTGTGTTGCACGAGAAAGAATATGGTTTATTGGAATGGTCGCTGCGATAAGATGTCGCCAGTGGCAAGAAGGGTGCGTTGTCATTTTTTGTGTGGTTTGGTATTATTAGTATAATATTGGCTGGTATGGTGGAGGGAGGTTCAAAGTGTGTAACGTAGTAAAATGTTTTCCATTATAACGAGCCGAAAGTCCTCGCTTGTCCTGTTAACTTCTTTCCTTTGCGTGACTATTGTTTCGCACTGTTCCCTAAGATTCAAGTGCACCAACTAGCCCAACTCACCACCTTGCTACAGTACATTTCACATGAGTCACCGGCCCTGACTGCACGACTTGCTCATGGCATCGTTCAGTCTTCCACCGGCCCGAAGCTTTCGGCTTCTCCTTCCGAGAGGCCGAAGTGGGAAAAAGCCCTTGGAGCATTTTCGTACTGCTTCCAGTCTCTACGCGAAGCGAGGATCACACAAAGACAAGATGCTTCTTTGCTTGATGAACGACCATGCCGAGGACACCTTTGGCACCTTCAACCTCTCATAATTAAGCGAATCCCAAGAACTGAAAATGTCGTGCTGCAGCAACTCGTCAGGTACTTTATTCTACGACAAAGCGCACTTCTAAAAGAGGCCGTTTCACTCGCGGGTACAACAAGTCAGCAAGTTCGTGCAAAACTTCGATACTTCTCTTCAAGCGCTTTCCAACCCTTGTGAATGCGGCCCTCTAAAGGAGGAACTGGTACACCACTGGTATGCGGCTGGTAGTCATCATTAAAGATCAGAAATTGTAAGCACGTCTGCAGCGTTAAGCCAATCTTAGGCTTCAAAAAGCGCATAAGTTCACTCGACAGGCCGAAAGCATACGTCAGCAGCGGGCAGACTATTTTTCTAGAACGTGACAGTTCACGACGTTTTATTAGAGAAGTAGCAAGTCGGGCTTCCTGCAAAGCCCACTTAAGTCACCGATGGACAATCGCACCGTGAATCAAGGCTGCACCTACGTCCAGCTGAGGACAATGTTCCAAAGCAGTGTCTCTGGTTGGGGCAGGATCGACAAACACGGTCCGTCTGTTCTATCCGATCACAAATTACCAAGTCCTGTCACTAGAAGAACAACGGGTCCTCTGTCTCCATGTTGCTCCGGGTTGAAATTGTTGAAGCGTTAGTATCCGACATGGCAAGGGCATTCCTTGGATGGTGTTTTGTTATTAGATTCTTCGGCGTTGGAGCTTATTGTTCTGCTGAAAAAACGCCCTGACACACGCAAGATTGACACAGGAACTGACGAATCCTTCTTACCACACACAACATTCCACTTGTTTAGCCGCCACACTCCACTGTCATGGGCTCGTCATCAGCTATACCGTACTAATGGGAAGCTACTCGGAGCCAATGGTGTATGGCCGTCTTCAGCTCGCGTGCTTTGGACGCAGAGCGCTCAACGACGTCGACGCGCTTGAAGATGTTTAAACACCTTTTCTCGGCAAACGCGCAGCCAAGCCTTGCTGATGCTAAACTCCGTCGATGCCATCGACCGGAAGGTGAGCCCCAAAGGCGAATTGCCTGTGCTGTTTCAAGGGCCTCGTAAGCTACCGAGAGAGCGCCACATTCGTTGGTGGAAAGGAGCAAAGCCATTTGCTTTGATTTTACTCCATCGCATTTCAATTTAGCGTTGCACGAGAAAGTGACTGAAACTGCAGTGAATAAGATTATTGGGGTCATATTAGCTGTGGACAAGCAGACTGAATGGTGCGCACTTGTAATAGTAGTTCTGTAATCAGCCGGCAATATTCGAATTGCGTAGATTTCACTAAACTCAACCATGACGTCTTGAAACAATGACATCCGATTCCGTTTATCGACCCTATTCTGGGGCTACAGCACGGCGCCAAAGTGTTCACGATCACACCGTTTGGGAGGTTTTTCTTGAACCGGTTACAATTCGAAATCGCGTCCGATGCCGAGCACTTCGAGGAGCAGATGTCAGGTATTCTTGACGGCGTCAGCACAGTTGAGTGCCGCAAGAACGATATTATCTTCGGCTCTGACGAAGGACAACACTAAAAGGCGCTTCGCACCATTCCTCGACGAAGAATATGGTAGGGGCAATCTATAGGTGAACATTTTGTCAAATAAAACGCGAGCTGCAAAGAAACCTCGGAACGGCGATATATCTTTGTTGCCCGCTTTGTTTCCAAATCTCATAACGTGCTACAAATGCTTACTTCGGTGCTATAAAAAACCAAGTTTTCTTCGAACCGGCACCAACCGCAAGCCTGCGACAAGTGGAAGTATCTCCTTCCGTCTCGTCCAGTTCTAGGAGTTCAGAGTCCTTGTAAAGAGAACCTGTTGTTAGCCCAGATGTTTCTTCCTTTTGTGCTAGGTGTGGTGCTTCGACAGAAACAACCTAGCGGCAAGCTTTTGGCTATCGCTTATGCTACCAGTCTCCTCACCGACATGGAAAAGCGCCCTGCGACTAACTGTTCGGCAAGTCTTTCCTCATTCCGGACAGACCACAAACCGCTGGTACATCTCTTTATGTTAAGTAGTTTTGATGACATTACACCGCCAATACAGACTCAAAATTCGAATGATGCGGTGCCACCACGAGGTTGACTTCGTCCGTGGGAAGGACCTCGTTTTCCGTGGTACGGCTCTCCAGAGCGTCTCATCACCACTCTGTTGACACTGAGCTCAACAGTGACGCCAAAGCTTTCGTACGCTGCGTGAGAACACTTTTCCAGTTAGACAGCGCTGCATTGAGCGGTTGAAAAAAGCCCAGAATTCATGTTCAGGTGTTGCGTTTGTCCTGCAGAATCTCTGCACGAATGGCTGGCCCTCCAGGCGAGACTAACTAGTCGTCATAAGACTTTTCTGTGAGTATCATGAACAACTAACCGTAAAGGACGATCTGTTACTCACTGCAGCCCGAGCGGTTGTACCACTCGCTTGCAGGCAGGAACTTTTAGGCCTTCTGCATGAAGGTCCCTTCGGCATCTAAAAGAAACAGGTCTGTACTATTCACATCATTTGGTGGAAAACAATAGCTAACGATGTCATAACCACAGCGCAACATTGTCACGAATATAAGTTGAGACTGGTTGAAGTCACACTATATTACACACACTCCCTTGGTCAAGTCAGGCAAACTATCCGCACAATCCGTAACTCTTGGTAGTAGAGTACATACGTGCTGCTTGTCCTGTGTTAAAGAATGAGATTGATATCTATACTTGATTGATTGTTGGATTTGATGCGCCAAAGCGACACCTGGGCTACGACGTGTGCTGTAGTGGAAGGCTTCGGATTAATTTTGACCGCCGGGGGTCTTAACGTGCGCCGAAACCTCAACACGCGGGTGTTCTAGCTTTTCGTCTCCATCAGAAAAGAAGCCACCGTGGCTGAAATTCAACCCGCGTCCTTTGGCTTGGCAGCACAACGCCTCAACCAGTGAACCACACCGGCGGGTTGATCTCTTAAATGTACGTTTTGCTGCATTTTTTCCTTCTTGCTATGCAATATTGTTTTTTTACTTCAGAAGAAAAACTAAATTTACCAAGGACGTTCCTTTCTTGCGTTGCAGTTCGAGAATCCTCGAACTTCTCTTGTTCCCTCAACACACCAGGTAGACAATATATGTGAACAAATTATAAGGGAAGGCGTTCAAAGCAGTATTTCTTACGTGGTAGTAGAGGGACACGCAGCAGTCCCAAGGGTTCCGTGCCACGTAGACGTACTTGACTTCAGAGTTCATATTTTGCGTACGTAGTGGTATATCTGTGAGATATGTGCGTACAGGGTTGCTGCGTTTGTAGTTTCTGGGCCCAGGCAGATACTCGAGAAATGCGGCGTTTCTCACAAAATTTTCGTAATTTTTTAGAGGCTTCCCATTTCTGAGGATGAGATGGGTGATATACTGGACCAAGTGGGTGCCCCACTTCGGGTAGTTCACCTGGTAAAGGTCGCCTTTTTGCGGAACAAAGTCAAAACCCTCCCTTAGCAACTGCGGTGTAACAAGCGGGCAGCAGGGCATACCGTCGACGACTTGGCAGAAAGGCTTCGGACGTGGAGCAGTCTTTTTTTTCCATTGATGTGGTCTTGAGAGGAAGCTTGCGAACTGTCTTGTAGAACGAAAAGCAGCTGGGCCCCGAGCGACAATGCTTCTTGAATATCTTTCAGGAACACTAGAACACCCTTTTGTAACTTTTTCCAAAATCCAAAACAGCTTTCAGATAGCAGAGAACCAGAGCATTCAGTGTTTAGATAAGCGAGCGGCAAAGTACATCAGCCAAGTGGTACTGCTTTGCCCTCATTAGATTATTTCGAAACCTGCTTATAAGATACTGACGCAAAGTTGTACAGCGACAATGCGGCAGCTATAAAACTTGCTTGCCAAGCACCATTCGACTATATCCTAATGCATCTCTCAACAAACACATGTAGGTATTCTTGGGAAATGTGAAACGAGAGAGAGAAGAGAAGCACTGGCGGGCTTTGTTTTCGACGGGTGGTGGTGCATTTGTGCTCGAGAAGATAAAACCTGCCCTTATCCGGAAACTAGCGGTGATTTTGTGGCTATGCTTCATGTTTCGTTCTTGGTTCGCAACAGCTGCGTTCACAACAAACTTTTCTTATTTACAGACCGCCTGCCTCTAATTTGTGCATTTCCTCGCGTTGGTAGGCGACGTCAAAACACAGTCCGCTGTGTGGCCTTCAAGTACGGTCATGCGCAAAAACTTTCGCCCGTGTGCATCGCAGCTGCAACGTCTGTTTTTGCTTGCTCAACGGTATGCTATCAAAGCCGACGCGCAGTATGCTGCGACAAAATTTTTGCAGGCGCTATTTGTGTCAGCAGAGATCTCAAAAGAGTAGTCTTTTCGGTACTTCCGTACAGCCTAGTAATGGGCACTTTGGCTATGTCTGAAATTTGTGAAGTTTTTCAGATTACTCAAGCAATACGCAACAAAAGAGAGAATTTTTTTACGGTTGAATTACTTGACGCGTCAGACAGGACGAGACAAAATAGTGGTGTCCACACGTTCACTCCAAGAAAATTAGTCTTAAAAAATGTGGTTCCTGCTCTTCTCAGGCGTGGTAACACAGACAGGTAGGTGCGTTTGAAGCTAAGCATGGTTAAAATAACACTGTAGCAACAACAAAGAAAAAAACGAAGGTTAGGACTTGCAGGTGCCTTGGGATAACAAAACACTCCAGATTGAAACGAAACTTACTTTCCATAAGGAAAATTCCGCCGCGGTGGCTCAGTGGCTAAGGCGTTGCGCTGCTGAGCACGAGGTTGCGGGTTCGATTCCCGGCCGCGGCGGCCGCTTTTCTGATGGAGGCGAAAAGCAAAAACGCCCGTGTGTACGAGATTTCGGCGCACGATAAAGATCCCCAGGTGGTCAAAATTAATCCGGAGCCCTCCACTACGGCGCGCCTCATCGCCTGCGTTGCGTCGGCGCGTTAAACGCTACAATCAATCAAATCAATCATAAGGAAAATTGCAACAACCCAAAATGATCAGAGTCATGGCACGCTGGTCTGCCAGTTACTATTGCAACCCGTGAGAGGTGAGAGTAAAGATAAAAGAACGAAACACAGCGAACAAAGAGAAACCTACCTCGTACACAAACACAGCCTTAGAAAAAAATTAGGTTATTTACAACGACTGTAACAATGCAGTGAAAAACGTATTGTAGTGGGGTCGGCGTTTCACCAAAAAAGGGCTACATAATGGATTTTTTAGAATCGCTCGTGGTGAAAAAATTCACAATCATATTAAGCAGGTATTTGCGGGAGGGCCGGCTATGATGTATTTGCTATGTAGTATGTCATAAAACCGGTTTTATACACAGCTTCAGAGTGCAAAACCGGGTTTTTATAGACTGGCTTGGAAGCTTTGGAATACCTGCTAGCGGGGGCATGTGTTACGTGTGGATGTGTGCGGTATACGTATGTGGGGCCAATCGAGTTACAGATATTTCTTTGGGGCACCATTTCCCTCTCCGCAGATGTGGTGTGCGTGCTTGAGCATGTAGATCTTACGCATAAATGCTCCCGCCTGTCGGAGCGAAAGGGTGTCATGAAGTGAAGAGAAGGACGACCCAAGGCACGTGCAGCCTAGGTCATCGACACGAGCTACGGCACCAAGGCTCTCGAGACCCGAGCACGAGCTGCGCCGGCCACTGGCGAATGAGACGCTGCCAGCGAAAGCTGGCGGCGGCAGAGAAGCGAGCCCGAAGGAGAACATCGAGAGAAGGGGATTGAGAAGCGTGGAGCGAGACCGGGATGCTCGGCGGTCGGGCGACCAGACCCGTGCCGTACCCCAAGAGGTCATCCACAACTGCAACCCCCAAGAAATCTCCTCCGCAAGGAAGTCGTCTCGACGTGCGTCGGTGAGAGACAGCGACTCTCCAAGACAGCTGCGTTGGCCTCTCTGCAACGGGAGCTGGGAGCGCGCTCGACCACCACGGCCACGACATCAGCCAGACCTTGCAACACCGCATCACCACGACTTCGGTAGTGGGTAGGACAACCCTGTTCCCGCAGCGAACACCTACCGTGACCTTGTCGTTCACCTTGAACTCTTTCCCGCATATTCGAACTGTGCCTTTCCCCTTCATTACCGGACTTTTGACTGTTTCTCGTTCGTTAAAGTTGCTAACCTTTTATATGCCGCGTTCTCACTGTCCCCCTCTATTCTTCGTTTCGCCAGTGCTCTTTAGCCTCTCTGTCCATAGTGTGTGTATTTATTTGGGTTTTGTAGAACACAAACATAGTCTCGTTCAAAATTTATACTTGTATTTATTATTATTGTCCCGAACCTGACAAAGGGACACCTTTTTGACGCGGGGTTGAAAGGAGCCATGAAGGCAAAATACAAGTTTGTTTTATTTGAAAGATTTTGTGTTTTATAGCGCCCCCAGCACTTGTCCGGATGCAAACGATGCTTTATTCACTGAGAAATTAATCAATTTATGTTAAAATTTCGATGTCAACCCCAAAGCCCCGCAGTGCTGTGCAGCTAAATCAAGCGTAGTGCCCGCCGTACCCAGAGCAGTACGCATCATTACTTCTATGTTCACGTGTGGTTCCTTAACTTCCACTGTTTGTGTCGCCATTATTATTGCTTTAAAAATAATGTGCCCTAAATTTAAGCACAAATAGGTGGTTCTGCAAGCTTATAGGTCGAGCCTAATTTCCGTTTGCTTTTGCCGGCCTCCGCCAATGGCAGAGCAGGCTGGTATGACATCATAGGTTCTGTTGCAGGAAATGAGCGAGTGGGTCGCATGGCCATTTCCTTTTTTCCTAATTATATAGCTTATTTTAGCGAAGTATACGTTAAAAGTGGTGTCAGTATGATTGTAAGGAGGCATTGTTTTGAATGAACCAAACTAGTGTGTTGTCTTCGTGGCTCCTTGAAGGGTTACTCAAGAAACAGGTAGGTGGGCATTTCTAATTGAGGTAAATTCAAAGACTGGCCGCACACATTATCTTCGATGCTTACCGAAGAACGCAGGCTGGATCTGCGTTATTATCTCGTGCTGGTTTGCCCGAAATCTCCACGCGCAAAAAATAGCTAGGCTGAAATTATTGTACCAACTGTATAATAATAAATTCAACTTGGATTCCGCGCTATATTTGCACCCCCAGGGTGAGTGTCGCCACGAACAGGTCACTCTCATGCAGTGATGCTGTATGTGCCACGCGTTGATGTTTTCAAACTTTCTTTTCTTGCAAAAACTATAATCCAGTGGAGCAGAGTTGACACAGATGTTTTTATTGACACGCACAGAACTGAATCCTTTGGGCATAAGCTGTCATTATGAATTTTCTGCTCTGTTTGTCTATCGCGGAACTGGCGTTACGAGTTTGTGAAATATTATTTTCCTCCAACCCCGTGTAACAGCCCGCAAAGGCTAACATTGCTGGAAATAAAAATAAATAAATAACACCTAATACAAACCAGTAATCGCACACATTGTCACGAGACGACGATGTAGACGGCAGTGCACGTAGCTCTATGGTCACAGCCTCCGACGACGACGAAGCTCTATGAGGCGCGCATCCTGGACTGTCTGACGACCGCCATGTACATAGTGTAAATAGATGGCTCCTCATCTACCATGGCTCGCCTGATATCTGTCCTGCCGCCTCGTAACATTTTGATGTAGGGTGTTCGTTTCACCCCCTTCCCGGCGCCGAGTTCCACCCCATCTCGGCTCAAGAAGCGGTCTCATCCTGACTCTTAGAAATCGTCGGCCCGCCCCAGCCCCGGTGAGCCATGGACGTGACCATTCCCCAGCCCCATTTACCCTGCCCATGACCGGCCGAGACCAGACGACCTGACCAGGTGCGACCTGACGTCAAGCCAGCGCCGTTCCCTCGGCCAAATCTACGGCGCGTCTCCGAGGGCTTTGGACGCTTCTTGACGTCGGCGGGACCTGCTGCTCCGGAGCCGGTGCTCACGATGACAACCATGACCATCCGTGGCGGCAAGGACTTCCATGTGTATTCTCATCCCATATTTCGTTCTCGCCACCACCTTCTACCTACTGCGCCTTCGACCGGGATGGTCGCTTGCAACCGGGGGGCCTGTCACGGGACGACGATGAAGAGGGAAGTGGCGCGTAGCCCTGTGGTCATAGCCTCCGACGACGACGAAGCTCTGTGAGGCGCGCAGCGTGCGCCGAATCTGTTATGGCTGCCCTGTACAGTGTAAATAGATCGCTCCTCATCTACCATGGTTCGTCTCATATCTGTCCTGTCGCCCCGTAACAATACGTAAGCCTTAGTAGTAGAACAAAGAAGAGCCTTAAAAAGTACCGCTTGTTTACGTCGTCCTGTTTTATTGCACCTCATGTCTTCACGAGGCACACCCCTAACTGTTACCTAGTCACTCACTGCTTCAATCAGTCCATGCAAGTTCACATAACTTTAGGCAGAAACCAAACGTATCGCTACCCATAATAGTTAACTTAAGATCACCTTCGTGTGGTCGAAGGTGTTTTCGCCGTAATGTTATTTTACCGCCTGTAGAAACAGTTACAAATGCACAGTAAAACGCAATAGCATGGATTAGTCAAGTCCTATGCAGATACGTTTTGCTTTATGAAGTATATACGACCAGCTGGCCATGACGTCCAAACCATTAGTCCTTTTGGCGAATCTAGCCTGTGTGCATTCATGCTGGCTTGGCGAGAAATAAAACTTCGAGCCTGCAACATTGGCCCTTATTACCAAGTTGCGGCTTTTATCTTAGTGTACAGGTTCAAAGAGGCGTAAAATTGTTTCAGCCTTTTGTTTAAGCCGGCCTTATTATTCTCCCATAGGGATAAACAGGTAATATTGCTCATGTTACGCTTACGGCTGTGAATGATGATGTCGAGTAGTTTCTCGCATCCCTCATCCTCACTTTCAGTCACGTTTCGAGTCGACCTTGTTTTTTTTTGAGTTCCTTGTACGGCTCGTCTTCACGGGGTAGCCATCCATCACATGCCTGACGTGGTATCTGTAAATTAAGTTTTTATCAAGGAAGACAGAAGGAGTAAACATTTATATCGCAGCCCTTGTCTGCGTCCACATTACATGAGGTTGAGATCAAATGCAGATGGTCGAGAAGGGTAGCCCACAGCGAGGTCAGTCGTTGTGCCAAGATGGGGTACCCAGGCCTACCAGGAGGAAGGAAGCTATTGAAGTACTCGACGAAGGTGCTACCTTAAAAGTTCTAAACTCTCAGGTCTTTAACCTGGAGGTAGGCTGAATTGCAACGGGTTAAAAGACACAGAACACTGATGATGATGATGATTGATGATTGCTATTGGTTTCCCCTTTGTAGTGGGGTTATGACATGTCATGTTACCAAAAAGTACTAATATACCTATGTTTTACACTCTTGGCTTAATACCAGCGCTGCTTAGGGCAGGCATAAAAAGCTTATTAGGCACAAAATACTTTCTTTTCTCTCACAGGTGGTAACTGTCTTAAGTAATATTCCCTCTCTGCTTTTCGTCCACCAGGATTCTAATCTTCTTTTCACTTACTAAGATACTCCAACCCGTCAGGCATTGAAACCACTCAGCGTGGAATGGGATGGCAGTTTTACTTGCGCTTAATAGAAGCCCTTTGTTTTTCATTCACTGAATGCTCCTCTAAGGTATTATTTAGTGCTTTTACAATTGCTGTTATGCAGTTTTTGGTATCTAACCTACCTAAATGTTTAAGCGGTATGCCAAGGTGCGTGTCAGAATAAAATACTAAAGATTATCAGGAAATACCTTTTTGTTAAATTGTGCCGTTTTCAGCACGACACAAGCAAATAAAGGAAAGTAAAGCGGTGAATTGTTTGTTATTTAATAGAGTAAAAATATCGCGAGACAGAAACCGGGATCTCTTAGAAAGCACCATTAGATTTTCTTTCAGTGTTACAATGTACGTGGACAGGTTTTTTGATACCCGGTTACTCTCTTGAGTCTTGTGTTCATAGATTGCTCGAAACTTATTGCGATCGAAGAGGTTGGTGGGAGCGTCAGGTCACGTTCACCGGGTTTCTTTTGGCCACTGCCAAATAATCTGAAAGAGGCCAGACTATTTACTCAAAATTATTTGTGAATAATCTGGATACTTTCCCATTCACTTCCGAGTGGCAAGGCGCTTCCCGCCCGCACGCCAGAAGTTAATCCACATGGGCACAGCTGGAGGAAAAAAGGCTCTCTTGCTACTTTCGGCACTGTAATGCAACACTGAAGGCCGTCCCGACACGCATACCCGCATATATACGACGATCTGTCCAAAGTACAAGAAGACACTTTATGTCCTCTAAGAAAATGTTCCTCACCTTAGGATTTCACACGCACCCCTGCATTTACCGATAATAATTGGCTAATTCTAATAAATGATATAAGAATAAAAAGAAAATATACATAGAAGTCCTAGTCCTACCAACCAAGAGTGGGAGCGAGAGCTTGTTTGCTGAGACCTGAACAGGCAGATACGACTGATCGATAAGGTGGCAACTGCGAGTACAGCTGAGTCCTGGACTAGAGAACGCGCCCAAGAAAAGGTTGTTTACGATTCGAAGAGCTTGCCTGTCTTCTGCCGTGTCGCTTGCTCCATCTTTAGTAAAGTTTGGTCGCATAGTACCACTATTAGTCGCCCACAACATCAATTGGACTCGTTTGTAAGAATAAGAAATAATGCCCCAATAATACATTCTCAAAAGGGGCTAACAAGTTCTATATCTTCTGCACTATCTTTTAAAAAACAGCTAATCTTACCTGCTCTTGCAATCACCGCTTCAGTAACCTAACGCAGCTCCAACAACTTCACTGTGTGAAAGGGTCAGGTATGAACAGTCACTTGCGGGTGCTGCAGTGACGTCTGTTCTGCCTGATTGATTTCTGCAGTGGAATCACCGAGTTGTCTTGAAATTCCCGCGAAAAAACGGCTCCCGGTGGCTCACGTGTATTCATGGTTTTCAAACCAAGTTAGGGCAGTACATGCTACAAGCATATTAAATTGGCCAATTGGGCACCGCCATACAAGCGGTTGCTGTGGCTTACCTGACGGTACTGGGTCAGCCCTCTTCAACGTCCTCATAGGCAGTTACAACAAGATTCCCGTGCTCTAGTTGGTGGTGCCAGCCGCCCATGGGTGTAGCTTGCTCGTTATGGCTGTCTTCGAGCACCGGGAGGCACGATTATGGTGGAGCTTCGCCGGGTCTTGCCAAGATCCCGAATATATGACGTAGGGAAACTTCAGTTCCTCCAAACGACTGTTAAGGGGTGAGTTTAGTACTTAAATAAAACAGACAATTACAAAGAAAGCAAAAAACTCGCGTTAGCATACTTCCAACGATCGACCATAGCTGAGTTTGCCGCATGTCTATTTCTTTCATTGGTTCTTACAACGTCTAGGCCCACCATTCCAGAGAAAGTAACATAAACGGTGTGTACCGATGTACCGGTGAAAGTTATTGTACCGGTGATGACATTTTTTGGGATGTCAGTCATTATCGGCATTATCGATATCATAGGATTGATTGATTGTAGAGTTTAACGACCATGCTACTCAGGTGATGAGGCGCGCCGTAGTGGATGACTCCTGAATTAATTTGACCCCCTGGGAATCTTGAACGTCCGCCAAAATCTCCAAACCACTGGAATTTTTGCTTTTCCCCTCCATCAGAAAAGTGACCTCCGCGGCCGGAAATAGAATCCGCGTTTTATTATCAGACATCATCGCTACATGATGACATGTACGAATAATGAAATTCCTTCTGTTTGAGCACTTTAACGACCCCACTTTGTTGCCCTCGTTTCCTGGTTACAGCGGGTGTGGGGACAATGACGTTAGAAACCTGTCCGTCGAGCAATGTCATGCCTCTATTTCAGTTCCTGTCATGAAGGCAACTGTAAGTAGGATCCGAGTTCATTCATTCGTTCAGTATACTGGTGAGAGCAGCTGTCTCGCTGGCCTGGTCGCCGGTGACCCTCTTCTATGCCGTTGGACCGCACCGAACATTTCCTGTGCAAGAACATCTAAAACTGAGTGTTTCATTGACCCGTTTCGGCTCATGTTGGATAGCTTTCGTGAACAATACCCTTAAAGTACTAGATGTGGCCATTCATTTCCCTTTGTGGGCTACATATTGTTCGCTAGGCAGCAGCAATCATATTATGATGTATAAGTGGGCTTGGATAACGAAAGAGTGCTTGTGCACTGTGAAGTGACGCGGCGTACCTTCTTGTTTATTTTGCGGGTTTTTGAATATAATATAGGCCTTCTTGAAAACAAAACTTAATGAAAAGTTAACGCTTGCCTTGCATGTCAGTCCCTGAGCTGAGCGATGAAGCAGTCGAGGCAACAGTGATTTATAGGCGCATCTATATACAGGGTTATCAAAATTATGTCGGCAGGTTTTTTTAAAATTAGGCGCTTAGATTTACGTGAAGAGCACCTCTTCAGTGAGGTTTTGCGCCCAGGGGGACACCGAATGACGTGGTAATTATTGATGTAGGTGGCTTAATGAACTAAAATTTATTAATTCACTTTTTAGTGCCATCAGCAAGCAGGCATGTTTGTATTGAAGACTTGGACGCAATCATGTTCTGACGCAGTTTCATTTGGCAGAATTTTTCTAGGGCAGCCTTACTCCGAGATATCGAACTGCGAAGTTTAATTGCCGCTCGCATGATTACGAATGCTAGACACTGAAGTCCGGCGCAAAGCTCCTCCCTTCTGGTCTGTGTTTCGACAGAAGTTCCGAATACTGCAGATAGCGATAACCCCAGACAAGACAGAAAGGCTGCCAGTTATCTCTTTTTGCCAATGCCTCCACCTCGTTGTCAAGTGAAGCACCAGACACAGCAGGCACGTCACAAACGGGAGGAGCGTTGCGCCGGCCTTCGATGTCTTGCGCAATCATGCGAAGGGCAATTAAACTTTGCAGTTCGATATCTCGGAGCACGGATGCGCTAGAATTCTGCAAAATGAAACTGCATAAAAACACGATTGCGTCCAACTTTTCAATACAAACATGCCTGCTTACAGCAGCCACTAAAAATAATTATGAAATTTTAGTTAATTAAGCCACCGGTATCAATAATTACCACCTCATTCGGTATTCCCCTGGGCGCATACCCTCAATGTAGAGGTGTAGAGGTGGCCTTAACGTAAATATAAGCGTCTATTTTTACAAAAAAAACCTGTCGACTTAACTTTGATCACCCTGTATAAAATGTTTAAGTGGCTCTCACAAAGGCGGGAAGACGTCTGATGTCGGTGATACCGTCATGCGGTGCCCGTCGCGTGGCACTCACACCGGGTCACGCGGCGTGGGCTTTTATAGCTACCTGGATTGGTTCCAGGCGCCATCAGTTCAAATTTCGCCAATCAGGACACTCCAGTGACCGCTGTTTGTATTAGACGACTGGACTCGAAGGTGTTGATCAGGCGATCCGCCGAAGAAGGGGGAGGGGTCGTGGAGGTGCCTCATTAGCACCGGTTTGGCATGCCTGAGCAAGTTTAGTGCCATCCGTTGGACAGCGGGGCAAGATTCCTACCGACCGATCAGCGGGTCTCATGGTGTCCGCAGGCAAGCAAACTTGTGTCTGGCGCTCTGTCACTAAACCGCACTTCCTCGATCTAGAGAAATATGCATCAATAAATTAATTCCTAACGCATCCAGCAGACGAGGAACCCTCCCCAAATGATTCGCACCCAACCTCCCTCACTACACTCCTGTCATAATAGCTGTACACCTGTCACACTCAATAATTTCGCCTCGTCTTGATCTTCTTTCGCGTCTTATCAAAGTTTTACATCACCTTTTACCGGATTTGGAAACCATTCTCACCTTCACCCGTACCAGCTGTATCCAGATCAACATCAAGAAATTATAAAAAGCAGAAACTGGCTATTTATTCCTTAAAAGGTCGTGTAGTACGAGTACTGTGACTGCTAGGCCTTTAATGTATATCTCGTTATGACTTCTAATAGCGAACCCTGATCCCGGGTTAAGTTTTGAGTGAAAGAATTGGCTGCGGCTTCAGTTATGCTTGCGTCTGCGTAGCAAGAGGTACGGTTAATGCTATTGTTTAGCTTGGTTCTCAGTACAGTTACGGCAGTGTGCGCATGGCTGCATCTGTAAGCGTTTGCGGCGTCATGTACAGTGTGTTTCGTTTTTGTTGTTAGGCGCTCTGCCCTTCCTGGGCTCCATTCGCTCTATGTTTACTTACTTTATTTGCAGTTTTTTCTTGCATTTGATTGCGCGCCATTTTTTGTTAACTTTCATTTTATCTCTAATTGTTGCCTTCCCAATCTCTCACATTCACTTCACTTCAATGTAATTACCCCCATCTGTCATAGCAAGCACTGCCGCTAGCAGAGCTGACCTCTCCAGCCCACATTAAAGAGTTCTCTCTCTGTAGGGTTACGACACGCCTCGAGGCGTGGCGGCTCGTTCTTCCTCCGTCTCCTCGGCTCGCTGCCTTCTCTTGGTTTCGTTCTGACGACAAAGCCTGGCTTCTTTCAGCCTCTCCGACTCACCTTTTATATCTGACGACGAATTCCACCGAGCCGTTCCTTCTATATATACGAAGCAACGCCAGCTCCTCTTTGTTGTAACGCGGTATCGCCAGCTCCTCCTCTGACGTAAAGCCAGATGGCACGGTGAGTGGCGCTGCCAGCTGCGGCGGTTGCTAGGCAACCACTGAGCTCGCGGTGCGGCCACCGGCCACAGCGAAACGGCGGGAATGCAGCCATTGAAGCTTTTGGTACAAAAGGACAAATATACAGTTGGCATATGGAAAGTACTTTCTGAAGCAGCTCATACAATTTTTCTCTATTGATCCTTACCCACAGTCTTCGCCACCCATTACCCTTATTTCACCCATGTGTGCTCTTGTTCATTATTAGAGCTCTGCAACAAATGCTTTCAAGCGAATTCTTCTCCAAATTCTTTTTAGGACATCACGATGGCGAGGGCTGTAATTACTCACAGGTACAAGTATTCATAACTGTGAGAAGCACCAGGACACCTAAAAACTCCGTATGATGAAGTCAGTGCGAAAGCAATTGCGCAACGGATATCTCTATTATGCACGCCACCATGTTTCCGAGCTGCTGCTGTTGATGTTCATGGTGGAGAGTTCACCGGCTCATACACCGCACGGGTTACACTTGTATATTACGGTGCGTGTGAAGGCAGTGCCTTTCCTCACGGCAATGGCGTGTACAGTGACACGTGCCTAATTGTGCGCACATGCCTCTCATTGTGATCATCAGCGTTTTCCTCCTTCGCGTTTTCTTCCTTTTTTCGTTTGCTATGATTGAAAAGCTTGGCCAATTGCCCTTCTTAGCCGACGTTGTGCTTTGTTGTAGGGAATGTGTTTGCTACTCACATAATTGCTACTTGTGTAGTTACCACGCTCTAATTTCTCCTCCAGCAGTGAACACACGCCTGTGAGACACATACTCCTACTTTGAAGACACCGATTCACTAGTTCGCCTAACATTCAGTTACGTTGAGTCATTGGTCTGGTGTGCTCAAGAGGTTTCCTAATCGCCTCACGTTCCAGTGAACTCTTGTCCAAATTCCGTCAAGCGCAAAGTTTACTCAACTTTTTTTCTGACTTAGTCAGCCACTTTCTTTAAAGGAGCATTCCTGAGAATTGTGGCATCGTTCCGAGAATTCAGTGTCGTGTTTTTTTTATCTTTTCAGTAGTCAGCCCTTTCGCACGCCGCCCGTCAGGGAATTTGTGTACCATTCGTCGGCCATTTTGGGTTGTATAAACACGAATATTTCATAAACATAGTTGCTGTTGCCTTTGCATTTACATTATTTATTCCAAAATAATGGACTACCTTGGCGTGTTACAAGCAATGCAGCAGTTTTACGAATCATGGACAGAGCGGGGAATGCCGTCTTCACCTTTTACCATGCTGCATTCCGAAACACAGTAGTGTTCCTACGCCGAAATGTGTTTTTTCCACCTAAGTGCTTAGAACACTTTACGGGAGCGAGCATATGTGAGCCGCATCTGTAAAAAAAATTACCAGAATGAAAGGAACTGGTTGTATTTTATTGCCGCGTCTGATTTACATTTCGTTTTTCTAGGAGGCATTCGTCTATTTGTCGCGTCTTATTTACATCTTGTGCCTTCAAAATGAATGCCTCGAACAGCACGCAATTGAATTACGCCTGTGATCATTCAAAGCAAGCGAACGTAATCCTAGCCAAGAACAAAGTCAGTACTTAACAAAAAAGGCAAAAAGAGCAACAAATCACAGGCTTCTTGTGGTCAACAGTTTTTCAATTGCCGTCCAATGATGTGTCGACTATGAGGAAGCAGTCCACGGATGTCACATATTATTCCAGTCGATCGCAAATACGCATTGCCTCGTGGCGTATGTCAGACCACAAACTCATGACCCAGAACAATGGGTCTTTTTGGCGATTGTAGCTTCCATGCGTTCAAGCTGGTTTGGCGAGAAATACTCCTTCCAGCCTCCAACCTTTCCCTTCCTAACGAAGTTGTATCCCTTGTCTCCTCCTTGGTTAGCTTAGACGATGCGTAATACTTAATTAGCTTTTCGTTAACCCTGGCGTTATTGTGCTCCCCTGGAAGTAAATACATAATGTTGCGCATGTTTTCCGGTGCACTCCTCTGGATGATGAGGTCGAGTAGCTTCTGGCCTTCTTTGCCATCGTTTTCTAGCATGTTTCCGTGGCGTTCCCCGATAAATCGAGCCAGCCTCAGTACCGTGCTCCTCGTATTCTTTTTGAGTTCCTCATACGTTACGAAGAAGACGTTGGGCTCGTCTTTGAGGGAGTAGCCACCCACCACATGCTCGAAGTAGTCTCCGTAACCGAAGTCTCCCTCAAGGAAGGAGTCCAGGAAGTCGTCGAACGTGCCATCTTCGAAGCCGTAGATGCTCAGGTCTTTCACCTGCGGGGATAAGAAACTGTGAATGATGAGAATGCAGAATACAGCACTAAAATGTAGCAGCGCTTCAGGCAACACAGAAAACTTCCCGTGGTCATTGTTGGTGGCCTAACCGCTTCAGCAAAACCAAACTGATGTTTCCCAAAAAAATCATGTTGCACTAGATGCGACCTCATCACGTTGTACACTTTTCTGTATATAATTTTAGTAAATGTTTCCATGAAAATTATATGTTTGTTTTTACAAGTGTCTGCATGTCATGTCGAGTAAAAGGCAGTAGGGTATCAAAGAAACACTTGCTAATTGTAAAATTTCCAGTAAAGAAGCAACGTGGAAGATTGTAATGAGAGAAAGAGTAGAGTGTTAATGGTGCCTAGGCGCAGGTGTTCAAACATGGCGTATGCGACTTGTTCAGTGCCAGGTGCTGATTTCCTACATTCGCTCAAAGTAACTTTAAGCACTTGGAGGGTAGATAGTTGTAAGTGGCGTGTGATTGCTTAGTGCTCTTAATGTACTTGCTCTAGGTAGACTTTTTTACTGTACAAATGTGTTTGCGCGTACGAGAAGCTGGATACGTCGTCAGTGTTACTGGTGTGCTCGCCTGGTCGTCAGGAGTGTCACCCGTAGAGATTACCTGGAGTGAATTGGTTTTCGCCTTTTGTTCAGATTTTTTATTTCATTCAAAATTTGTCTTGTCTCTGTAGATGAATGTATTATGACAAAAGACGTCCAACATAGCTTGCATCCTCACTGCACGTTTTCAAATTGCTTTGGCATGCTTGAAAGCCAGCGAAATTCGGTCTGCTGGGTACGTGCGGAGCATACCCCAGGATGTGTTCTGGGCTTCATGTTCTGCCGTTCGCAATACTCCACTAGGGCCTAGTTAGGTTCTGCAGGGTTCTGTACATTTGACGGACTGAGCTTTTGGCAGTGTTAGGAATATGAATAGTACAAATACTACAATTTTCGTCCAACCCTAAAGAGTTATTTGGATGCATGTAGAAGCTGCGTGCTCCGCATGTACCTTCCTCAGTTGGCCCCAGTTCCTTTTAAGATGTTATGGCTAATGTAATTGCCGCGGAATTTATCTAAGCATTTAAAAGAGACAGGGAAGTGAACTCGCTCGTAAGGGTTAGTGTTAACATTACACTGGAGAGATGGAAAGAGAAGGGGAGAGCCGATAGCTAAATGAACGCGGGAGTACGCGTTGCGGGTCGCACTAAATATGTTGGTTTTCTTTTGTTGAGTAACACGCTCGGGGTGGCAATTCGAACCTCTCAATTCAGCGTTTCCGGGCGTCTGCGCATTGAGATCGTCGAAGGGAAAAATATAGACATGTATTTACTGATCTGTTTAAAATTGTTGCGCTTACAGCAACCGCGTCAAGTCCCGTGATATAAGGAACGATTTGATGCGAAAGGGATAGCTGTAGGACTATCACCGCCCTTCCAGAGGAGTGAGAACAGAAGAACCTTTTCTCCGGAACACAGAATATCGAATGAGAAAGTTCAGTTGTATTGGTTATATGTGTGTTTGTTGGGGACACATTATGCTTAACTGGTTTTTATGAATCATTTTGTGCATATCATTTAACTGATTAAGCTCCTGCAGTTCCTCTTTGTAATACATTGTACTACACAAATATGTTTAACCACAACACACAGCGTGCATTCGGGTTGTATGAATGCATGCTTCCACTTCTGTCTCTGCGCCTGTCACTTGGACCACATTACCAGGACTATGGAACCACCATGACGACCCTACAACGGTCAGCCTTGGTCACGAAGCTGTTCCACTTACTCGGTATAAGGCGATTTGGGCTTCAATATCGATGCGCTGGCAATAACATTATCTCCGCCAGGTGGCTGCGGGTTTACCGCGCTGTATTAAAATCGCCTAAACGTCTGAGACTAAAAAGCAAAACAGAAGTTGAAATAAGCAGCTGGCAGCTAGGCTTATACAAAGAACGCGTTAATTGAACGCTTGGCCTAGCGGTAGCAGTTAATTGCGAGCAGAGGTTCGCCTCATCAATAAGTAGTCTTTGTCGTGCTCTATCGATCCTCAACTCTTATTTCAACCCTTACCATCTAGGCTTAGCATTATTAACGTAAACTCACAGTATAATATCCACGTTTACTTGATCGAGTGAGGTTCATTATTCCTTCCTCTTAGTATCTTTCCTTTTAATAATATATATTTGCTCCACGTCCGGTGCACAACCTTCTGAAGTTCTCTTATTTCCTATATTCCATATCGCCTGTATGCCGTTTATGGCCTGGTCGGAGGTCATGGCAATGCTTTATTTATGTATTTCTAAAAACGAACCTGAAAGTTTCAATTTTGCCGTGGTAATTGTGATTTTGAAAATTTTATTGTCTCTTTACTTGTTATAAAACGGACAGACCAGAATATACACTTGCGTCCTCCGATATATATATATATATATCTATATATATATATTGTAGTAAGCATGTTGCGCCCATAAGAACTGTGATGAGCATCAGCCACAACGGGCAAATCCCCCTACGGGATATGCTGCGCCCGATGCCAGCTTGAGGAAGAGGACACGCTCGTTCAGCGTCAGTCTCGCGAAAAGCTGGTAGTTTCGGCTCACCCCGTCTGCGTCGACGCCTCGTTCGTGAATAAACAAGTCCAGCCTTCTACCGGAACGCCGACTATCTCTTTTACAATATATATATATATATATAGAGGCCCTCGCTAAGCATATATATATATATATATATATATATATATATATATATATATATATATATATATATATATATATATATATATATATATATATATATATATATAGTGTGAAGGCGAAAACCGACAGCCAAAACTGAAAGCGCGTTCCGCGGCCAATCACCCACGAAGGAGGTGTATTCGAAGACAAGCGGGGAAGGAGAGGAAGAGGAAGCGGGAGCTCAAGGGGAATAAAGCGGACGAACCTGCCTACCGGTCGCAGTTTCTTACAATGGCGCAGCCGACAAACTTCCGAAGCCCAGGCGACCCCGCCTCCGGAACCCATCTCCCTCGCGGCGATCCGGCCTCAGGGACTGTACTTCGAAGCGGCAGAGACGTTCCATCTCTTCAAGCGCCTTCATCCGAGGGCAGTGCGCACGGGCGCGAATTGAGTACCAACACGCCGCCTAACGCCGCTACCACCGCTGATCTTCTTCACGCCATCGTCGAGTTGACCCGACGATTGGCAGACTTCACCGGTTCCGTCTCCGCTTCGCGCCTGAGTGGGGCGGCTTCACCTTCGGTGGATTCCGCTGTCCAGAGTTTCATGGCTTCCGCGACGACCCGGTGAGCTGGCTGCAGAAAATAGACGCCTGTGCCGCTCTCCATGCGTGGCCTGAGAACGCCAAGCGGTCATTCGCTGAATCTCGACTGCGCGATGCTGCCCGAGCGTGGCATCTTTATGATGGCCACTCGCACTCAACCTGGGCAAGCTGGAGTGGGGCACTTATGACGGCATTTGGTGACCTGCCGGCCCGCTCACGATGACCGCCTGATGCAAATGCGCGCGCGCCGCCAAGGACCTGGCGAAGACGTCACAACGTATGTCTATGACAAACTGCGGCTCCTCTCTGCATGTAGCTTCGCCTGGGAGACTCCTGCTGCTAGGCAGTATGTTTTAGATGGCCTGGCGGACCCTCTTCATGCTGCAATTTTGACCGTGCAGTCGCCAGATTTGAGCCCACCGGCATTCATCCGTCTGGCTGCAGAACTGCAGGACGATACCGCACGCCGACTTCCTGCCGCTACCACAGCCACTGTGGCACCGAACGGCCCGTCAACGTCAAGGAAAGGCGTTCTTCAGCCCCAGGAATGTTTTTCGCGCGGGCGCCCTGGCCCTAGGAACAAGACTTGTCCGGCGCCACGGCCACAGATACACTACCAAGTACCTCCCCTGCGCATGGTTCAGGTGCATATAGGGGGGATCGGCGACGTAACGGCCCTGGTTGACACTGGGGCTGAGCGCACTGCCATCCACCGACGACACGCCCCGGACGACGTTATGAAGCCGTGGACACAACCACCGCTGCATGGCCTCGGGGGCTGTGCCTTGCCCGTAGGAGCCCTTGACCTGACCATGGGAAACGGGGGCTGGCCGCCGGTCTTTCACTGCAATCCCGCTCTTTGAGGACCTGCCAGCAGACGTCATCCTGGGGGTAGACTACCTCCTTTCAAACGACGTGGAGGTACGCATCGCGCGTGGGCAAGTGCACCTGTGTCCCACTACCATCGGACAGTCCTCTCCGGCCATTGATAAAGGCGAACCAGCCTTTGCGGATGCTCTGTCCCATTTGCTGGAGTGTCACAAAGGCCTTTTCGCGGACGACACAGCGCACCTTCCCGGCACTAACCTCCTCGTACACACAATACCAACAGGTGATCACCCGCCAGTCTGTGTACCGTTACGTCGCTATGCTGAAAAGGAGCGAGCCGTGATCGACGAACAGGTTCTTGAGATGCTCAACGCAAGAATCATCAGGCCCTCGTCCAGCCCGTGGGCTGCTCCCGTCGTCCTCGTGCGCAAGAAGGACGGAACGCTTATATTCTGTGTTGACTACCGGGAGCTGAACAAGCTCACCGTAACGGACTCATACCCGTTGCCTCGCATCAACGACGCTCTCGACACGGTGCGTAAATCTACGTACTTTTCATCACTGGGCCTACGCGCCGGGTACTGGCAAATTCCCGTTTCGGAAGAGGACAAATGTAAGACAGCCTTTCGTACCCCGTCAGGACTTTTTGAATTTAACCGCATGCCATTCGGATTGCGTACGCCACCCAGCATTTTCCAAAGGGCTATGAATTCAGTCCTCGGGTCCTTGAAAGGCCAAGCTTGTGTCGTATATTTGGACGGTATTCTTGTTCTTGGGTCAAACCCCGAAGACCACCTCCGAAATCTGGATCATGTATTAACACGGCTGTACGAGGCTGGATTTCGACTGAACCGCGACAAATGCCGGTTGGGGGCCACCTCCATCCCGTACCTGAGGTACAGGATTTCCACCGACGGGATAGAGCCGCTTCCTGAACGAATCGCGGCCGTGGTGAACTACCCCACGCCATCCTGCCTAAAAGACGTGCAATCATTTCTTGGCGTTGCCTTCTACTTACGTAAATTCGTCCCTCACTTCGCTTCTACCGCTGCCCCCCTTACAGACCTCACAAGGAAAGACGCAAGATTTGTTTGGGGTGCTGCTCAACAAGAGGCTTTTCAAACGCCCAAAGAGCAGCTCACCCATTGCCCGGTGCTAAGCCATTTTAACGAAGACTGGGAGACAGAAGTGCACACCGATGCCAGCCAGGTTGGCCTCGGGGCTGTACTTATGCAGCGCGATACAACCGGCAAGGAACACATCGTGGCGTACGCTAGCCGGAAGCTGTCCGACACCGAGCGGCATCACCACTCGAATGAGCTGGAGTGCCTCGCCGTTGTCTGGAGCGTCGACGACAAGTTCCGGCATTACGTGTTGGGACGCGAGTTCACGGTGGTGACGGACAACGCCGCAATGACGTGGATGTTCACCAAGCGCCATCTCAAGCACAAATTCGCCAGGTGGATCATTACTCTGCAAGAGTACACGTACCACGTACGGCATCGCCCAGGGGCGCTGAACCAGCTCGCTGACGCGCTCTCACGTCACCCCACTGGTGAATGCTCGCAGTCTTGCCGTGGGGACAGTTGGATCCTATTTGCGCAGGAAGACGTTAGCAAAGCACAGCGTGACGATCCCGACCTGGCTACTCGTCATAAGGAAACCCCAACTTCGTTCTTCGCAACGGAACGCTATATCGCCGCGTGTGGTCCAAAAGTCGCAACGAGGAACACCTCGTCATTGCAATTCCTGCGGCGTTGAGGGCTGAGATTTTGCGCGCCGTTCATGATTCCCCCGAGGGCGGACACATCGGCCAGCGCGCAACTCTCCAGAAAGTACAGGAGCGCTTTTGGTGGCCGAAGATGCACAGCCAAATTCGCTCTTATGTAGCCAGTTGTGAAGTTTGCCAGCGGTACAAGAGAATTCCGGGAAGCCATCCAGGCTTACTCAGCCCCATCACGCCTCCTGAGGCAGTATTTAACACCATTGGTGAAAAAAAGTGCTGAAAAAATGTCCGCCGAGTGGGATTCGAACCAAGGACCTCGAGAATACCGGTCTGGTGCGATAAGCACTACGCTGCCGGCGGGGCTGTTTCGCCGCCACCTTCACGGCTATTTATATTAGGGTATTTTTTTGTTTCCTGCACTTGGGGGTGGTAGCCAGCCCCACTCGGACTACTCAGGGTGAAGTGGACCTTCTTTTTAACCCCCCGGCCGTGACTCGAGTGTCTACGACATGTCGAGAGTGGTCGACGAGCGTTGAACCCTCTTAAGCTACCTTTGGCACCAAGACTGCCAGAACAGGGGCTTTCGCTAAGCATGTAGCTAATCAGAAAATGGGAAATTAGGAGCTCGGTGAAATAAGACAGAAAATAATGGTAGGCAGTCAAGAAAAGCTCGGAAAGCAAAGGGGAGGTTGTGGTGGGTCATAGAAACCGATGAAAAAATTTTTTATTCAACCCTTATTTTCTGTCTTATTTCACCGAGCCCCTCATTTCCCATTTTCTTATTCCCTACATATGCTTAGCGAGGGCCTCTGTTCTGGCAGTCTTGGTGCCAAAGGTAGCTTTAGAGGGTTCAACGCTGGTCGACCACTCTCGACATGTCGTAGACACTCGATTCACGGCCGGGGGGTTAAAAAGAAGGTCCCCTTCACCCCGCGTAGTCGAAGTGGCGCTGGCTACCACCCCCAACTGCAGGAAACAAAAAATACCTTAACATAAATAGCCGTGAAGGTCGTGGGGAAACATCCCCGGCGGTAGCGTAGTGGTTATCGCACCAGACCGGTATTCTGGAGGTCGTGGTTTCGGATACCACCTGGCGGGCATGTTTTCACCACTTTCCTTGTGACTCAAAAAATTCATCTGTTTCTATGACCCACCACAACCTCCACTTTGCTTTCTGAGGTTTTCTTGACTGCCGACCTTTATTTTCTGTCATATATAAATATATAAATATAAATATAAATATATATATATATATATACAGAAAGAAATGCCGGCAGTCTACAACGCCAAAGAAGGCATAGGGGAATGGTTAGAATATTTTTTTTCGTTAGTGACGTCACATTATTTTTTATTATAATTATTAATTACGTGAGAAAGAAAGAAAAACACGCGCCCAGAGTGGGGACCGAACGCACGCCTTTCGATTAGATCTCGAATGCCTTACCAATTCGGCTATCTGGGCGACTGTGTTCTCCTTCACTTTCTGGGGTATTTAACTGTATTTAACTGTATCTGACTCTTGAGGGTGGTAGCCAGCGGCACTCAGACTACACGGGGAGAAGGGGACCTTCTTTTTCACCCTCTGGGCGTGACGCGAACGTCTACAGCCTGTCATAAGCGGGTAACTGGCGGGAAACCCTTTTATGCTACCTTGGCATCAAGGCTGCCAGAACCGAGACCCTCACTAAGCTTTCGCACGATAACAGGGTTTGGAAATGAGGGGCTCGTTAGTAAATACAGTAAGAAATGCCGGCAGTCTACAACGCCAAAGAAGGCATGGGGGAATGGTTAGACTATTTTTACCGTTAGTGACGTTACATTATTTTTATTATTATTATTAATTACGTGAGAAAGAACGAGCCCCTAAAGAGCCCCTAACGACCCCTCATCTCCAAATTCTATATATATAGATATATAGATATATATATATTATAGTATAGTAAAGAGTCGGATACCACAGCAAGAACAATAACAACAATGTTTACTTACGTAGCGGCAACGGGACTTGCCTTCATCAGAGTAAAGTTTACATGATTTTGCTGTCGCAAACATTCTGAACACATTTCTTATATAGGTTTGCATAAACTGTAGAAAGAGCGGAAAATGTTTCGGAAATGGGGGGATAGTATCTATATATATATACTATCTATATATATATATACTAATATATTATATATCTATATATATATATATATTCTATCTTTCATAGCTCTTCTCTATCTCTACTCTAGTATCTCTATCTCTCTCTCTATCATCCTATTGTCCTAAGGGCACCTGTGCGCGGTATGAATTTCGATATCTTACGTAGTGGTAGAGAGACACGCAGCAGTCCCATGGGTTTCGTGCAACGTAGATGTACTTGGCTGCTGTGTTGATATTCTCCTTGCGTAGAGGTAGGTGGGTGAGAAGTGTTCGCACTGCGTTGCTGGTGGTGTGGTTCCGGGGTCCAGGAAGGTACTCGATGAACGGGGCGTTATTCATGAACTCTTGATAACTGTTAAGGGGCTCGGCCTCCCTCAGGGTGAGCTGAACGATGTACTGTACCCAGTGTGTGCCGCTCTTTGGGTAGGTCACCTGCAAGAGGTCACCTTTTTTTGCAAAGAAGTCGAGGCCTTCCTGTAGAGACTTCGGCGTGATGAATGGACACCGGGGCACACCATCGATGACTTGGTGGCCAGGCTTGCGGCGGAGAGAGGGCATATTTCTGGTGGCTCACGATTCTTGGGCGCAGGCTTACGAATTTCTGGCAGGTGAGAAAGCCCTCGCGTGCGTGTTTATAACCCTCTGCAGATTTCGATCACCCAGCTGCGGAATTCAAAATTGCAGGAAGCAGTTTTAACGACCGTATCCGATGCTAACATAAGCGCAGGAAAACAGCTTTTATGGAAACATTTACCCGGAAGAGAAATATGTGATTGTGATTGTACATACTAAGCGCGAACCCACAAGAAACAAAAGCGTCAACACTTTGTATTACGGATGACAGTTACAATCCCTGAAATAGCGGAACAACTTTTCGAGACGAAAGTCGTAAAGTACGATATTGAACACGGCCCAGGCCCTGGAACAAGAAATTAAAAGCAGTTACATTATGTGGGTGGATGGCCCGCTGGGCTGTAGCACATCAAATAGTATTAGGCAGGCGTACGTCTATTCGGTGTTATAATTTCGTATTGGGAGCGAGAATTGAGCGTTGCGGATTACGGTGGTGTCCGCTCATTGGCTACGTTGCAACCTTAGGCGGACTTTTAACAAAATGTGTGTGGATACGATCAGTCTGAAATCATTCAGCGAATTGGACTGGGGTAGCCCGTCGATCATACTCTTTATGAAATGTTCACATCGAAGTCTGAAATGATGATAACAGTAGTAAGTGGTCCAGTATTATACTTGGATGTTCCTCGAGATATGAAGAAATATACATCAGGAGATCATTTTTGCTTTGTTATGTACAATCACCCCTTAGTTTGCGTCCTTGTCATGTCGCGAGTCAAGGTTTTGGCATACGGTATTTCTGTTTTGGCCGACGGTATTAGGTCGAAGGGTATATATAATGTAGATGCTGGGAAATGTACACCGCAATAGCACTCCTCAGATTGTTCCCATCTGCCGCGTACCATAATGTTTGCCCCTTTCTCGAAAGACAACACTGAGACAACAGTTCAATTTCAATTTTCTGCTGTAATGCTGTAAAATTTCCAATGTTGCGCGATTCATTGCCACAGTACGTCAAATCGCACATCCTAAAGCCAAATACAATCCAGATATTTGGAAAACTGTCTGCTGACAGTCAGCATTCTTACTCCGCTTGTCTTTATTGCGACTTTTATAGTTCGATTTCTTGATGAGTAGCCAACTATATATATGGTGGACAGCTTTATCGCTTTAAAGTTTTCCTTCTCTCTTCTTGCCCGTAATGTAAATGTACGCTACTATAGCGCTTCACTGCGCTAACCTTGCATGTAGAGTATTTTTTTGCAGATGCATGACATAATGCATGATTGATTTGTTTTCAGGATATTTTTGTTCGTATTTCTAATGTTTCCAGGCTTTCTTATTTTAGTTTATGCTTGTTGAGGATGCATATGACGCATATTTTATTGGATTGTTTCATGTATGTAAACAGTTGTTCTGTTTGTATTTTTTTATTTTTCAAAACTCTGTATGGCGAATTATCTCTCATTATGCTATTATAAAGACTTACTGTGCTATTTCTGCCAATTGTGCATTTTTTTTTTCAAATGCGGGACATCGCACTGTGTGACGGCTCATTCTCGGTGACGTCTCACCGGTCGGTGATTGGCCTAAAAAAAAAACTCGTCATGGCGCAATGCTGGCACCCTGTCAGTCAATCAATCAATCAATCAATCAATCAATCAATCAATCAATCAATCAATCAATCAATCAATCAATCAATTTATTAATATCTGAAATATATGCATGGGGGCTCTATACAGTAAACACCTGTTATGACGAACCCGATAGGACCATGATAATTTGTTTGTTATATCAGAAGTTCGTCTTATCATAAGCCCTCCCAAGAAAAAGCAGTTGCAAAACCCTCGGGTGCATTCAAACAACTTTCTTCAAGACGGTGAATGAAGTAGACATAGAATGGAGGAGAATACAGAAAAAAAGCCCTTACATTCAATGTGAAAGTTGTAAGAAGTACAGAATAGTGATTCACCATAATGGGCTGTAGCGCCGTTATCAGCTCACTGCTACCACCCAATGGAATTCAAATTTCCCGCCTTCGCAGTACTCGGTCGCCCTCAGCCTGAAACTGCGCCAGGGGGAGTTCTGTTTTTTTTTTGTGCTTGCTTTTCCTCCCGCACGTGCCGGCGTTGCACTGCCCCCTTTTTTTTTCGCCTACTATCATAAAAACCAACCCAACGAGTGTTCCTATTTAAACGCGGGCACGGCCGTTTAGTTACGTATATTTTGCCTAGAATGCACCATAAGTTTTCTCTGCGGTAAACAACGGGGAGATTCATGACAAGCGCCAGCGGTTCACGAGTTTCGGACGCTTATGACTATATTAGCCACTTGGCCTTCGAAGCCTCTGGGTTACGCCGCGACGACGGAACTCCATGTGGTTCTACCTAAGTCCAGCAAGAGAGCTACGACAACAAGGCGAGCCCATAGAGCACTCTGCACCTAAAAAAATCGTTTATTTGAGTACACAACCTGATAGAAAACTCTCTTCAAGTCCTCTTGCCTGCGTTTATTCACTCCAAGCGGCGACGGTGAGCGTACACCAGCTAGCTCAAGCGACAACACAGCAGAGACAGAGATGGAGCGCCTCGCTATCTTGGCGGTGACGCGTTGGGACTCGTGACGCGAACCAACCGACGCGAACTCGGATGCTCCCGCTGATAAATGGCATTGTTCAGGAGAGCTGCTACGTTTGCCAACAGGAAGTCGCCGTCGTCCCTTGTTTGTTTTCACTGTTTTATCCTCCTAGTGTTGCGCATCTCTCCTCGGAAGCAGAGCGGCCACAAAGCTATCCCTCGCTGGTTTTTTTCTTTGCTTTGCCGCTGGCTTCGAAGGTTGGAGGGTGGGGGAAGTGGTGGCTTTATCCGCGTGTCTTTGTTTTTCTCGCTCGCTCCCTTCGTCCATGCCACGAATTCGCTTCGCGGTGTGGTTTTCTTATGCATTTCTTTCCATCTGGTCGTGTGAATGCCCACCACACCCCGACAAGACTTCCATGTTCGCTACCCAGAATCACCAGCAACCATGGTCACCCGAAAGTAGTTGGACCTAACTGAAGAGTCTTTGGGAGGCTGTTCATGAAAAATCAGACAACCTTTCCCGCGTTGGTCGGCATAAGCGGGAATTGATTGATTGATTGCATTGATTATTGATTGTATTGGATTGATTGATTGATTGAGTGATTGTAAGGGTTTAACGCGCCGACGCAACGCAGGCGATGAGGCGCGCCGTAGTGGGGGGCTCCGGATTAATTTTGACCACCTGGGGATCTTTAGGCTGCGCCAAAATCTCGTACACACGGGCATTTTTGCTTTTCGCCTCCATCAGAAAAGCGACCGCAGCTGCTGGGAATCGATCCCGCGACCTCGTGCTCAGCAGAGCAACACCTTAGCCACTGAGCCACCGCGGCGGGTCGGGAATTCGACCTAACTGATTTCGTATTAACGGGAGATCATTGTAGAGAATAAGGTCCCAAGGTCGGAGACTGTAGCGGGACCTCATGTACAGTATAACTTAAAATACACTGAATAATGGCAGCAAATGATGAGTAAGAGGAAGATGTACACGAATAAGGTAAAACAAGTCAATAGGTGAAAGTGCATGGTAAAAATAACTATACCGAAGTGACTTAGACAAACACTGTAGGGATATACGGTAGTAATTTAATTATTTTTGAACTTTAATAATGTATTGGAAGACTTAATGGCGGGTGGCGTAGATTTCCATAGATATATTGCTGAGAAGTGCATGGTCTGTTTCCCGTAGTTAGTTTTTGCTCTCGGTAAAATGGAATTATTCGTGAAAGCAAGCCTACTGGTGCTAGTATTAACAAGACTAGCGGCCAAAAAAGAGAAACACTGAAACTGATAGCCATGAACTTTAAACAAAAAATACCTAGGTTGTAATTCAGAAGTTCGTAATCAGGCAAATATTGTTTGTATGAAGCAATGAATCAGCATTTGCGCTACAGCAACTGTATGAGATGATTAAAATAGCTTTATTTGGTATTACTTGTAATCGTGTAAGGTGAGTGTTGTATGTATTGTCGCAGCATGAGATGTAGTATGAAATATGTGCATGGATCAATCAGAAATATAGGGATATAATCGTTGAATGAGCGACGTAAGATCTTGCTTTAATCGTGTCATCCGGCCACGACCGCCAATTTCGGGAACCGGTGCTAAAAGAGGTTAGCGCTGGCGAGCCTCCACAGTCTACCCTTCTACAAGACCTATTCAGTCATCATCATCATCATCAGCCTGGTTTTGTCCACCGCAGGACGAAAGCCTCTCCCAAAGATCTCCAACCACGCCTATCGAGTGCGAGCTTGAGTCCATGTTTTCCTTCCGAATTTTCGCAATTCGTCCCGCCATCTTGTCCTCGGCCGATTCCTACTGCATTGGCGGTCTATTGGAAGCCAATTTGTTAAACGAATGGACCACCTGTTGTACGTCATGCGCATTATATGACACTCGCATGCCCATTTCTTTCGCTTAATTTGAACTATACTGTCATCCAGCCTAGTGTGTCCATAATCGACGCAGCTGGTTTCCTGTCCATTTAGGGTGACCCCTTGCATTTTCCTTTCCATAGCCCGTTTTCCTTTCGAGTCGCTATGTGATGTTGTCTGGGCCTGGAGCTGAGGGTTTACAGGTACTCAGAGCACCCGTCAGCTCATGAAGCGAAACCTCGGAGTTATAGGATGTTGTGGATCTGTCGCTGTCATGTAAAGCCTTCTTTTCGGCTGAGAGTTTGTGTTTCATGAAATTGTTTGTGTAGTGTACTGAACTGGAGACGTGTTGGGGGTGTTGTGCGAGTGTGTTAGCCTGATCTTCCAGTGTGTCCCCTGTTGTACTGACTAGGGGCAGGCTGTGTGTCTTACGTCTTTTGAGTTTTCGTATACGTGTCCAGACTTTGTGTGTGTCAGTGTATGAGTTAATGGATGTTATGAATGAGTGCCAACTATCTCGTTTTGCATCACGGCGCACGCATTTTCCAAACGCTTTTGCCCGTTTAAACAACAGGAGGTTACCCGACGTGGGGTACCGACGAAGGATACCCCACGCCTTGTTCTGGGCCTCTCGCGCCGTCCTAGAGTCCAAATTGCACCACGGCCTCCTCTGATAGCGCGGTGCACCAGAGGCGTCGGGAATGAACTTTTCGGCAGCGTCGAGGATGTGCGCCGTGAGGAGTTGAGCAGCTTCATCTACGTGTAGGTGTCCAATAGATGTGTGGTGTAGTTTGGATGTCTCTGTTGAACCTGTTTTGGGAAGATGGACTGCATGGGCCTTTACCTACATATGTTAGTAAGGTGGGGAAGTGGTCACTGCAAATGGGTCAGTGCCCACACCCCACTCGAGATTAGGAAAGAGAACTGCGGAGCGAATAGCCTAGTCAAGATATGAGTATGTGTTGTGTTCTATGTTATGGTATGTAGGCTGTTTATTGTTGAAAAGGCATGCTCCAGAGGATGTTAGAAACCTCTCTATCAGGTGACCCCGGACATCCGTACGGGATGAGTCCCAAAGAGAATTGTAAGCATTAAGGTCGCCTGTGAGGATGTATGGTTCGGGCAGCTTGTCAACCAGCGCCTCGAAGTCAGAGCTCGAAAGTGCATGATCAGGAGGATTATATAGAGAGCATACCGTTACCAACCTATTAAATATTATTGTTCGAATTGCTACAGCCTCAAGGACAGTGTTCAGAGTAACAGGGTGGCATGCTAAGGATTTCCGGGCGATTATGGCCACACGGCCAGAAGAGTGTGTGCAGCCATCCCTGTCCTTTCTGAACACCATGTATCTATTCAAGAAATTTGTGTGATTGTACTTCAAATGTGTTTTCCTGTGCACACACTACACTTAGGGGATGAGCATGCAGAATCTCGTACACGTCGTCAAAGTTATTCAGAATGCGTCTGCAGTTCCATTGAACAATATTTTCTCTTTCCATTATTAAGTGTTCAGAGCTACTGGAGTGTGAGTATTTATGTAAGATCTTTCGGGGCCTGGATTCTTGGTAGGGTTTTTTTGACCTTCTCTACTGACCTGGACGTCGCAGCCCGTTCCTTTTGCTGTGATGAAAGACGGAAGGGCTCGACGTCCATGTCGTCATCGGAAGGCAAGGGGGTGCACAGCGGCCTGTGCCCCTTTGACTTGGTACCCTTTCGGGTGTTCTTTGCCTGCGCTGCCAGTGCCGAGGGCGTGGGGAGCTCCACAGATGGCACAGGTAGCGAGGCGGGGGAGGGAACGCTGCGGCTGCCTCCGTCTTTGCCTCCATCTCCTCCGTGCCTTTGCGTGTGCTTTGGGCCGGTGGAGAGAAAGCAGTGGATGCAGCGGAATCCCCAACACACGTGGTTGCCACCACAGCCGCTGCTGACTCAGCGAGCGGCGCGGTGGCGGGATGGGCCGCCGGAGGCAACCCGGGGGGGGGGGGCTGCGGCGGGCCCAGGTCCGACTCGCGGTACTGGGTCCCCGCCGAAACCAGACGCCGCTACGCCCCCCGTCGAGCCGCGTCGGCGTACCTCCCCAGAGGAAAAGAGGCGAACCACTTTTGCTCCCCCGGGAAAATGATGTTTTCTGTGACTTTGATGTTTATTATTTTCCTCTCAAGTAGAAACTTCTCGCATTTTCTGGAGTACGCCACATGTGGGCCCTGACAGGTAATGCCGAGGAGTTGTCGTGAACTACAATTACCTGTGGGATGGTCATGTTGGGCGAACTTGGCACAGGTTACTTGGCCCCGACACGAGTTAGTACCATGCCCGAACCAGTGGCAATTGAAACAGCGCCGCGGGTTCGGGATGTACGCTAGGACGGAGCACCGGATGAAACCAGCATTGATGTGGTCTGGAAGGACAGAACGATCAAATGACGAATGATATGTTTTGTGGGTATTACCTTATCGTCTATTCTTATAGTTGTGCGCCTGACAGCCGTCACACCTTGACATTTCAGCCCTTCAAGAAAATCGGCCTCTGTCTCGTTTGCTAGATCTGGCTCCGAGATTACGCCCTGTGAGCTGTTGAGGCTGCGGTGGGGCGTGACCATGATGTCGAGATCGGCAATTCGAGTCTGCTTCAGGAGTTTCGTGGTCTGCTGTTGATTGTGTACGTCAACCAAAATCTCGCCGGTTCTTGTGCTTCTTAGCTTTATAAGATTCTCCTATGAAACTTTCTTAGAACTTCAAAATCAAGAACACAGACTGTGAAGCAATACCCTGGTTTGTTTAAGATTCAATTACCAAGAAGCGTGGGTAGTTATCAGGTTTTGAAATTGTCGTGGTCGGAAGGAGTGCATAGGATACTTCGGTGTGGCCTCTTTAGGGAGCCGATCACAGGGTTTGGGGAATTTTGAAAAAAAAAACCATACAGCATGTGTAAAAGCAGGGGACGGGGCGTACTTTCTTCGTCAGCGTTACCCTGATAGCTGAAGAGGTCCCGTTGCTCCCTGCCTGGTAAACAGACAGGGAGCCCACCTGCCGGAGCTTGACCTGGGCTACGACTGCCACCGTTTGAGGTTTCTACCCTTCACCTTAAAACTCATCACCACGGTCGGTCCGCGGTGTCGCCAATACCGTCACCAAGTTTGATCAAGGTACCCCGTGCGGGGACTGTCGCATGAAGCTCTATGCCAATAATCCCGTCCCTTGGGCTTGACGTCACCTTTCTCCGCCGGCGTCTAACTTAGTGTCCGCTCGTCTTAGCCTTATTCTTCGTCTTAGTCATAGTCACCGTCTTAGTCTCCGTCTTAGTCTCCGCTTGTGCTCCGCTTACCTCGAATTCTACCAGGCATCTCGCCCTCGCTTTGTTTCCAGAATGATGGTGATAAATTTTCGCCGAGGTGTTATCTCCCTTGTAAAACGATAGCATTAAATTGAATTAGGCACAGCGGGCAAAGAATAAAATCATATAGCATTTCGTGTTGTATTGCTTTTTCCCGAGTATTAAGTCGAGCTATTCAATATCGTCATTTTTGTTCCTTGTTGAAGACGGTACAAGTCTTTCTGCTAGGACGTGCGCACAAATTACAATGCCGGCCACTTTAAAATCACAACCTGTATCTCTAGTGTGAGTCCTCCTGTTGTTTTGTGCATGAGGAAGAAGCTCATTCATTCTCAGTGACGTTTTCCGCGAAAGTCCGAGTTCATTGCGTCTGCTTTTAAGAACCACATCATGGTGGCACTTACTAAGGGAGTTTAAATAATACGTAATAATAATTTTTGTGAATAGCAACCACGATTAGATTTACTAAAACATATAGTGCGCTGTATCACATCCAAAGGATGGTTACCGGCGTTGTTATGGGCGTTGGAAAACTGCTGCGACAACAGGCGATCTCCCATGTTTATCGAGCAACGGCTTGTATTTTTGCTGCTCGCGCTTCCAGCGGAGGTCAATTATATAAATCATGATGTACGATTTTTTCCCCAGGTGAACTGCATTGTGGTTTTGCCTTTATAAATAAAACCTCGATATTCAATATCTTAACCCTTCCAGCCCTGAATCCTATAAGCTTACAAACGAAAAATTGAGCTTGTGATTCAAGTAATTATTCACTTGCAAGCATTACGCCTATTTACGTCATTAAGAAATTAAAATTTAAATTTTCAGCAGAACAAATTCTTCTACTTGTTTTCCAAAACTTTACAAAGCAGTTAGCCTAGATAGAAAAATTAAGGGTGGTAGTGCAATAATTTTAGATTTGCAGCCACGTCATCAAACTAGGACTTCAGTCCTTGCGGTAGCCCTGGCGTCAGTTTGGCCTGAACTGCAATGCCTTCCTCTTGCTAGCGTTCAGCTTCAGCAAAAAATGAACAATGGTCATCATGCTTCTTTGGACATCTGTCCAAAGAAGCATCCTGGAAGAACTGTTTCCCAAAAAAACTAGCTGCTTTGGTTTTGGGCCCAAATTGTTATGAGACGTTTGGTTCGTGTCCTGAATACAGGACACAAGGGCCGGAACGTTTACCAGCGGAACTCTTTGAGTGGTCCCTATTGTCGCCATTAGTTTTTTATTATATCTCAGTTGTCCGCGTAACGGTCGCAGACAATTTTTAAGTGTGAATGCACTTCTTAAGCGACCCTGAATCACGCGTCCACCGCCGTCCGTCCGTCCGCACCACATACCACTTAGGGCGATTGGCCAAGAAGAGTTCCTATTTCTTTAGCCCATACCCACTTAGGGGCGATTGGACCAAGAAGAATTCTTTCGCATCACCCGTGCATTCCGACTTCCATCGACGACTGCTGCTTCGCCAGGAGCGGAAGTCGGGGCGAGTACTGCGGCGTCTACCTCGTCGGTCACGTCTACGCGAACCTCGTGTCCCACGCCGTGTACACCTCGCCGGTCAGGGACGAGTCGCCGTACAGTGCCGTCTACACCGACGCGTACTCGGGCGACGGAATCGTGGTCGTCACCCTCTACCCTCGATCGCCCAAACATCTCGCGCGACGACGTCGTCGAATACAAGTGACGCGGCGATGGAGAGTGTGGCCAGGCGCGTAAAGCCCTCGGACCCGGTCGTGGTTGTTGGGGACTTTAACGTGGACGTGCGAAAGGGCGGCGAAGTGGTTGATGGAATACATGCTCGCCAACCACTCCATGACGTGCCTACCGCTAGAGGACTCCCACCAACCATCAACGGCAGCTACATCGACCTGGCCTTTGCGAGGAACTGTCTGATACGCGCTGGTCTTGCAACAACTCTTGACCGGTACATTCAGTGACCACAAGGCGGTCATAATGACCGTCAACTACAACGACAAACACCAACAAGTGCTGAATAAAGAATACTGTCGTTTCACTTTACTTGCGTGTGTGTGTATCTCCTCGAACATACACTTTAATTCACCAAGATTTCCAGAGAACGACTAACGGGGTGGTGTGAATCACCACTTGATCACGCGGGGGTGTTAAATACAATAACGGGCGAATGCCAAACACAGTCTCAACATAACTCCCCCTCATAGCATCACCCGTGCATACGCACTTCCCCATGCTCCCCTTCGGGGAAATGCGGGTGTTTTTTTACCAAATTATAATCATGCTGACATAACCTTCAATGATAATAAGGGAGTTGGTTAAGAACAATTCAACTCAGCATCAAAAGACCTGTCTCATAATCCCCATATAAATCCTGGTGTTGTTTACCATCTCTCTGATCCCACTTCACGACTCCGCGGCCGAAATTTCACCCTATGATTTCTACCGGAACACCCCCCTTTTCGCAGCGGCATCGACCGAAGGCGCGACTTTTGCCGCCGTCGATACAATTAGGTAAATGTGTAAGTAAGGCCAGCTTTTTGGGCTTCCCTAGACATTTTGGGGTAGAGGATAAGATTAACTTCACTGGGTTGATCACCTGTGTTGCGCTGGCCGGAATCCACGCCTAAAAGTTGAAACGCCTTTAAATTAGGGGATACCTCTGTCTAAGTTTTTTGCTAACGCCGAGTAGCTTGGCACTCCGTTTCTGTAGTCTTACGGCCTTTCTACGACAGCAAATCATTATACTTTGCACATTGCTAAGGTGGATGAACATCGAAGCCTTTTAGTTCACGACAAAGGGTGGCCTTTGTCGTGAACGAAAAAGTGTAAGTGTTCAGCTTAAAAGTGTAATAATATTCTATTTTTTATTTGTGTTGAAGGCCGTCATCCCTACGAAAGGCAGATGCAAATGGCGTGGCCGCTATTCACCGGTAGTGTTTGCCGCCGGACGCCCCCTGGTGCATTCTTCTCCTCGTTCTTGTCGTCGCTGGTCGTAGGCGCGCTGCTCCGCATTACGATGACAGAAGGGAAGCCGAATTCAAAAGGAAGAACCGCAGGTTCTAGAGTCTAGGGAAGTACTGAGTCCAAAGCAAGCTAGCGCGAGGACAAACAAACAGACCGACTGACCGACCATCAAACAAACCCACGCGCACGGTGCCTCACGGGTGGAACGCCGGGGGGTTGGACAGACAGACAGAAAAACTTTACTTCGGTTAATGCCATTCAGGTCCCGCTTGTAGCCGGTAGCATCCACTCACCAAGTGACCTTTTCAGACCTGTCGATTAGCCGAACCTGAAGGGCCAGATCGGAGCTTAGGAGCGAGGCCTCCCAGTGCTCCTCAGTGGTGATCAGTGGGAACGGATCCTGGGGGCATGTCCCATATTATGTTTAACAGGATGGCAAGTTGGGCGAGTTGGTGTTGATTCATCTTGAAAATTGGCGCGGAAATACGTTGACTAAGCACATCGTCCTGTCTATTTCTCCTCTTATTCAACGTCTTTCCACGCCAATTTTCAAGATGAATCATATTATGTGAGATAGGGTGACGTGTTCACTGCGCAGGTGGCAGGCTGCGGTTGGTTAGAAACTTGGGTGTGCGTGGGTAAGACGGGCTGGGTTGGGGAAAGTGTTCGTTTGTAGTACAGTCAAATCTCGATACAACAAATTTTAAGGGACCGCTAAAAATAGTTTCTTATTTTGAATAATCGCCACAGTGAAAAAATAAAACAATGCGTGGTAAAAATTGCGAACGTAACAAAAGCATCCACCTACCTTTACTGGGAACACCTGCACAATCGCGTAAGCCTCTAACGCGGGTCTGTATGCACGTTTATTTGAAGAAATCGGTGATCTTTGCCTGACGTGTGCCACTCAACTGCTGCAAGACGAGCAATTCGAAGCTGTCCACGTTCCTGTGCACTGCCTCGGTGGCATTCGTGCACCTGCTAAGAAGAGTGCGCATTTTTGCTACGCACTGCAAAACTTCGTCGTTTGGAGCAAGTTGGGACCCTCGGTGTAACTCGGTTATCTTTTGCCAGTCCTTAAAAATTGTTGCAACTGTTGATGGTGCCATCTCCCACTCCTTCCAGATGTCGATTTGTTTCTTCCCAGCATCCACTTGACGAAGAATGTCCACTTTTTCTTGCAAAAAAAGAAAACTGCCGCCGTTTTTTTTTCGGTTTGCTTCCGGAGCTCATCGCGCACGTAGAAACAAAAACAGCCGTATGACTAGCGTGCCCACTAGCGCGCTTTATTCTAGCGTGGACGATAGAATAAAGGCGGCGACAGAGGCTAACATGGTGGCGACAACCCCCAAGCGCAGACGATGGCGATCGAGCTAACGTGCATTTCGTATGCTGATCATGATAGTTGCACATGCCCACCATTAGTCGTCGTTTACACCAACACGAGCAATTTCATACACTAGGAATTCGTAATTTTGAAGTGTTGTTTTACATGAGGGTGATAAAATCTGATACGTTATTCTGAAATAATCGGTGTTATGAAATTCGTAGTAGTGAAATATTTTTGCATATAAATAGTTTTGTATTTGGTAGGAAATTTTTGGTAGGGAATTGGTCGTTAATCTGAAAAAATAGCTAATCTGAGGTTCGCAATAACGGGATTTTACTGTAAACGCCACATGTGAGTTTTGCTCTTATCTGATTGCTGGTCCGCCGGGCGGGTAGATGCGGCGGGAGAGGCGGTAGTGTGTGGTGATATCATTATTGGTGACCAGGCGATCCCTCGCAGACCCCGCCTCGTGATAGGGATAGAGATTGGGCCATGCCCGGATCGTTAGCCCTCGGGCTGTTCGTGGGCCGTCTCGTTTCCCTCGAGGCCGGAGTGTGCGGGGGCTCAGGTCAAGTGAATTGTCGGGCCTGGGGATATGGGTGAACATTTTCCCAGAATTTTGAGTGCCACTTGTGATAATCTGCCAGAGGCGAACATTTCAATTGCAGTCTTTAAATCAGGAATGGTTGCTCGGGGGGGGGGGGGGGGGGATTTCGTATTATGGCTAATGTTATGGCCGTCTCTTTGCCGTTTCTGGGTTCGTGGCTCGTATAGTTGCCGAGTTCAGAAGTCTTTGAGAGAGGTCTGTTATAGCGACTGCGTATGCATTGTAGTGCCTGTATTCTGCTGCGTCCACATCGATGGTATTTGGGTTATTGCTGTGTATTTTGTGGAGCGCTTCAGCCCGTTTCTTTCTCCTGGCTATATGATGTTTGGGGTGCATGTTGCATGGCAGTGGTTTTGAATAGCCTTGCGTGGATGTGTGGAAATACAGGGTGGAGGTGTGTATAGTTCGTGTGGTGTTCGAAGGCAAGCAAACGCACACACATCAACGCCTCGGAAATCAAGTTTCTAAGGGCCTGCATCTTTTATGGTGACCGCGTGCTAAAAGCGGACACACCTGGACGTCCCTTATGCAACGCCTTGTGCTATACAGCACGCTGCTCTTGAAATTACGTGAAGCTTCGGGGGAGTTTTTGTTAACGAGCATTCCGCAGGGGGTTGTTTTTGAATTAGGGCACTGTAAAAGAAATCTCGCAATTCGGTGATCCACTTTTGCAACCACTGCTTTTAAACGTAATCAAGAACAAACTGGAAACTGCAATAGCTGTGGAAGACCAACGCAATCTTCGTACACATCACTCACCGGCTAGCGTCTCCAGACGTTCGCTGTTTTACGGTGGATTCCGAACACCGCAACCGCGTCGCTTGCTCGCAGTTCTGTCTAGGAGATTTTGTTAAAGCTTTCGGTAAAGAACAGTCGTTTAAACGGAAATGCCGCCGACTCCGATACTTTGGTGACAGCTGCACTAGCGTAATCGGCAGTCGGAGTGCCTAAAAGGTTCTTCCAACGGGAAGGTTTGCAACAGATTATGCTAAGCCTACCATGAATGGATGGCGCCGTTAAAAGCGGATTCGACAGCTAAAACGAAGAAGTGTAATGTCGTGGTTTACTATAAAAAAATGAAACTTGCACTGTATTTTACACACGCAAGGAAATAACACAGTCTATTTAATTTCTTCTTTAATTTTCGTAGTAAACTGTAATAAGGGACCCGTGCAACAGTTTATGCTAAGCCTACCATGAATGGATGGCGCCGTTAAAAGCAGATTCGACAGCTAAAATAAAGAAGTGTAATGTCGTGGTTTACTATAAAAAATGACACTTGCCCTGTATTTTACACACGCAAGGAAATAACACAGTCTATTTAATTTCTTTAATTTTCGTAGTAAACTGTATTAAGGGACACGCACCGCTTTAGTCTGCGTAATCAATTTGTGCGCATACTTGTAGCCTCAACGACCTAATATGCCTTCTGCGGTGTTTGGAACTACTCTTTCTGAAAACAAAATTCCTGATTAACACATGAAGTTGTCGAACGTTTGTGTCTGGAGCCATCCGTAGGACGTGTGGAGTCCACCCCAGCTTCGCATCGCCTTGGGGTGGGCGCTATCGTTGAAGGCCCGGGGGCCGCGTCTCCAAGCCCCAGCCTCACCGCAATCAGATCTCGTCCATGTGGCCCTCCTCAGCCACTCTAGAGGCACCACGTGCATTCAAGGTGACGGTATTGGTGACACCGCGGACACCGAGCCCCCATACTTAAGCTGTTACCTACTATGGCGAGAAGAATAAGGGTGAAGGGTGAGAAGCCTTGAGCAGTGACCGTAAATCTCCTGATCAAGCCCCGCCCGATTGGCACCATCTGTATTTAAGAGGTAGGGACCTCCGGCACCTCACTATCAGGGTTAATGAATAAAGAACCCCAGTCCTCTGCTTTGAGCTGTAGCTTATGGTATTTTGTACCTCCCTCCCCACTAAATAAATCAAAATATCGATGCGGTGAATAACATTTCCCCCGTTGCCAACCTTAACATTTCGTCAGCTAAGCGTATATCAATTATTCCTGACTTCTCGTCATTAAAACCGTTGATACAGCCCACTGTGCTCGTTTGCAATCAGTATGCTTGATTTAAAATATTGTTACGGTGTCGTGAAGGAAGACGTGAAGCCAAGAGGTACAAGAGGTATACACACAGTGTATTTGCATCCATGACAGCATCGCGCAGGCAAGGCGCAAGATCTTCTACTTCTAGTCTAGCTCGTTTTCCGAGTCCGAGCGTGCTACCGTAATCTTCTTTTGGCTAGTACCTGGAACATGTCCGTATATGGTACATTAGGACATTTACGGATCGGACACCGTAGTACAACCCGCGCTGCGGAAAGCGCCGTCTCCGTGCTAATTATAGCAAGGCCGGGCGTGGACCGTGGTACGGTTTCAGGCGAGCTACTTGAACAACGTCCGTTGTTGAACATTGGGAAGGTGGCGATGGCATGGCCGGCGGTATTTCGTACCTGACATCGGTGACTTGTCGGATGACACGTAAGTACCAGACTAGGGAAAGAGGAGTTTTTCAGGAAGTCCCACGCGGCGCGGTGGCGAACACCCCAGGAGAAGTGATCCCGGCGGAAAGTAAAGGTTTCTGTGTCGGGAGACGTAGCGCACCTTTTCGGAGACTTGTGATCAGAAGAACTTAGAGCAGACAACTTGGCGGGCGAGGTCGGCACGAGCGATGGCGGCTTCGGCATTATGAGTTGTGGGCTGAGAAGGCGGTAAAACGGTGTCAAGCGGCAAAGATGGCTCGCGGCCGTAGAAAAACTAGAATGGGGACGATCTTGCAGTGTCGTGACGGGACGAACTGTAAGCGAACGTGCCGTAAAGCAACGCCACGCCCCCGTCGCGTTGGCCGGTGGAGACGTACACAGACATGTATGTAAGCATCCGGTTGAACCTCTCAGTGCGGCCGTTCGTCTGCGGGTACTAAGCAGTTGTGACCTTGTGTTGTGTTGCGGAAGCACGAAGGTCCTGAACAACTCGGGGCAACAATTAGCGGCCTCGATCAGTCAGAAGCTGGCGAGGTGCTCCATGATGAAGAATGACATCGCGTAGAAGGAAGTCGGCAACGCCGAATGCGCAGCTGGTGGGAAGAGCACGGGTAATGGCGTAGCGCATCGCGTAATCGATGGCGACTGCTATCCACTTGTTGCTCGAGGTAGACATCGGCAAGGGACCAAGGATATCGACACCAACACGATAAAAGGGCTCAGTGCGAATGTCTAACCATTGTAGGAGACCGGGTGGTGACGCGGTGGGCTTCATGCGGCGTTGACATAGGTCACACGTGGCCTCATAACGTTGGAGAGAACGGTAAAGCTCGGACCAAAAATCGACGCCGCACCCGGTCGTAAGTGCGGGAAACACCCAGGGGACGAGCCTAGGTAGGTCGTGAAATGTTTTGAGGATGTCTAAACGAAGGTAGTCAGGGACAACAAGCAGGAGCTCAGGGCCATCTGGACGGAGATTCTGGGGGTAAAGGATGTCATCCTGCCAGTCGAAACAGATGCGCGGTAGATGCAGGGGAGGCGGTGGTGAGACTGTCCATGATGTGTTTGAAAGTGGGATCGCGACTCTGCTCATCACCGATGTGGAGTAATCCCGAAATGGACAGCAAGCAGGATTGGGGCAGAGGTTCGGGAGGGTCAACCGGATAACCATATAGACAGTCAGTGTCATCATGAAGACGACTAGACTTGTAAACGATGAAGAAAGGACAGTCTTGAAGGCGTAGTGTCCCAGCGACCCAAGCGTCCGGTGGGATCTTTCAACGAAGACAGCCAACATAACGTATGATGATCTGTGACGACAGTGAAGGGCCGTCCGTTCAGGTTGGGGCGAAACTTTTCAATGGCCCACACAAGTGCAAGGCATTCCCGCTCAGTGATACAGTTGCGTTCGTCAGGGGAGAGGAGTCGACTGGCGTACGCGATAACGCGGTCGTGGCCACCCTGGCGTTGAGACAGTACAGCGCCGATCCCATGACCGCTGGCATCGGTTCCACTTCGGTAGGAGCGGCCGCATTGAAGTAGGCTGAAATTGAGGGAGAGAAAGGAGGGATATCAGGGTGACAAAGGCTCATCTTGGTCGATACCCGTGTAGAACTTGATGTCTTTCTTGATAAGGTCAGTGAGAGGACGGGTGATATCACCGAAGCTTTTGATGAAACGTCGAAAATAAGAACAAAGTCTGACAAATCTACACCCGGCGTCTGTAGAACACAGAACCGGGAAGTTCTTTAGGGTGTTGACTTTGTCTGGGTCAGGCTGAACTCCTTCTGCGCCGATTAGATGGCCGAGGATGGTAATGCGACGGCGAGCAAATCGACATTTAATGAGTTTAGTTGTAGGGCAGCACGTCGGAAAAGAGAAAGGACGTCCGAAAGGTAAGATAGGTGAGTTTCGAATGATGGTGAAAACACAATCACGTCATCCAAGAAGCACAAGTAAGTAGACCATTTGAATCCGCGAAGTAGAGAATCCATCATTCTTTTGACGCTCGCTGGCGCATTGCACAACCCAAACGGCACCCCCTTGGCGCATTGCACAACCCAAACGGCACCCCCTTGGATTGCTAAAGACCACCGGTTGGGAAAAAGTCGGTATTTTCCCGGTCCATCATGTCGACAGAGACCAGCCAATACCCCGAGCGGAGGTCAATTGAGGAAAATTACTTAGCCCCGTGAAGGCAGTCAAGGGCGTCGTCTATTCTTGGCAGTGGGTATACACCCTTCTTGTTTATTTTATTGAGGTGGCGGTAATCGACGCAGAAGCGCCAGGGTGCCGTCTTTCTTTTTTACCAGAACTACTGGGGCGCCCACACACTGCAGAAAGGCTCGAATATGTCTTTATCGAGCATTTTTTCTACTTCGTTTTCCATTACTTTGCGTTTCACATGGAAAACTCGATAAGGTCGCCTGTAGATTAGACTGGCATCGCCTGTTTCAATCCGGTGCTTCACTTCACGTGCTTGACCCAAGGGCTGGTTCTGGAAGTCACAAATGTCACAATACGATAGGAGAAGCTCGTGTAGTTCTTGGGCTTGTGGTCCTGGAAGTACGGAGCTGATCATTGTGCCAAATTTTACCGCTAAGTTCGGGGTAGATATGAGGTCACAAGAGGAAGCCGGTAGTGAAGTGTCGATGGGTAGAGCAGAACTTTCAATGTCGTGCAGCGAAGAAACAGAGGCGAGTGAAATTCCTTGCGGATGTACTTGGCAATGCAATCCAAAATACAGAATTGGAAGGATGGTCTGGCTGTTTTTGATGGTTACAACAGAGTTTGGCAGGATCACAATGCGCGCTAGGAGATCGTTGGTGACAGGGGATACGAGGTACGCACCGTCAGGGAGAGGGTGGCGGGAGGAGAAGGGAACATCGGTGACGGCTTCAAGGCGCAGACGGATGAACTAACTGAACATAAATACGGGGAAACTGATGCGTCTGGAGCATCGGGCGAAAGCGGTAGCCTCGAGGCGTAGTAAACTCGTCGTGCAATCTACTAGGGTAGAATGTTCAGACAAAAAGTCATAGCCCAGGATCAAATCGTGCGTGCACGTTTGTAAAACAGAGAACAGGACTGACGCTGTGTGATCCGCAATAGTTACACGGGGCAGTGCACATTCCGGTAACGGGCGGTGTCCCTCCATCAGCGACACGAACTTGCGACATGGTTGGCGCCAAAATTTTACGGAGGCGTCGACGAAGGGGAGGACTCGTTATCGATATATTTGCGCCAGTGTTATAACAGCGGGGATGAGAACGCCTCCAACTTCAACGTCAATTAAATTTTCTCTAGTCGGCAATGTCAAAAGAGGATTTTCGGGCTGGGGTCGGAATGCAGCGTCACCTGTGGATGCTGTATCCATCAGTTTCCCGGTGAGAAGCATCGAGAGGGTGCCGACGGTGAGAGGCTTCGGCGCTGCGCTGAATGTGAGTGGTGTCGCGGCGGTGGGGGCGAGCGTCCAAATTGGGATGCAGAGCCAGTGGCATTAGCGACGGATTCTGGCAACGTGCGAGGGGAAAAACGGCGGGGCACGTCAGTCGAGTAACGGTCTGCACAGAAGTTGTTCCTGGAAACTCGAAGCCAATGGTTCTGACAGTACCGAGCGACATGGTCACAATGGTGACAGGTAATACAGATGGGCGTATCATCGGCGGTTATGTAGTCAGCGGGATTTCGGTAGCGTGGAGGGCCGGACAGATGGCATGGTCCAGGTGCAGCATAACTGTGGCGGGTGGCAGGACTCACTGAGAATACTTGCTGGAGACCCAGCTTGCTAATTTAGTCTCGAAAAACAGCTTGAACCAGTTATATGGCTGGAACAGGGCTGTCAAACGTATGGGGCAGAGTAACGGCAGGGGCAGTGGCTTCCAGTTCGCGGCGCAATATCCTTCGGACGGAGTGTTCGAGGGAGTCGTGGTGAGAAGTTGCGGACGAAAACGGCTGGGGTGATGGTGCCTCGCAGGAAGAAGTGGCAGCGGTGTTGGTCAACCGTTGGAACTGCTGCGTGATGTGGCGGCTCTTCACTTGCTCGAACAGGCTGCATTCGTTTAAGATGGCACTGAATGTAGTGCAGCCGTCCTTCTACGGTGTCTTAGCCGAAGAGGCTAAGCAAAGGTGCATGTCCCAATGTACCACATTGGGACATATGTCAGGTACTAGCCGAAAGATGATTACGGTAGCAATATATTGAAACTATACCTGCTAATTCTACACGGCTAAAAAAGAAAGAGCTGCTAAAGCCCTTGTTGAGGTGTTCAATGGAGAGCAGGCCACAAAGCTTCTGGCTCGGACTCAAATGGTTCGTCTGGACATCAGGGTCACATCCTAACGCATCCTAAACCACTCGCAGTGTTTGATGTCTGAGCGAAATCTACTGAATGAAACGGAACGGATGCCGACCTTCTGGAAGGCTTGAAGGATGAGGGTGCCACAGCCGAGATTCGCATCACCATCAGCACAGGCAGTAAGAAAATTTCCACCCGTCATCGAGCTCTGACCACCCCACACTCCCACAATATATAAATTCAGGCCTTATCCGGTGCTCTACCTTTCTTTTGCATCCCGAACCCCTAGCGCTGTTTTAAGTGCCGGTGAATCAGGACTAGAACCATTTCTTGCTTGCTGTGGTCGACTTAGATGTGCAAAGTGTTCCGGAACGCCCACTCACGAAAACCTGCTAAATGACAGATTTCGCCTGCAGCAACTGCCAGGGCCCGCACACCGCATATTCCTAAGCCTGTGTAAAGTTTCAACTTGAAATAAATATCATCATGATGAAAATCAAATCCCATAGATATCTTTCTCGGAGGAGTATCAGAAATTAGCCTCTTTCCCCATAAGGAGGTAGGCCGCCGCAGCTCACCGGGAGAAGTGCGGCTTCTGGTCTCGGCAACGATGCAGCGCAGTCCATCGGACTTCTTGCCGCCCCCCCCCCCACCACCTCCGCTGCGCGGCTCTCGGCAGCTCAATTAATTGCCGCACTGCATGCAGTTCTTTCAGTGGTTGTGGTGGCCAAGAACACCACGGGGACCAATACAGCACCTTCTTCCTCCGCTCCCCAGTACCCCAGTGCACCTGAAAGCACGGAGAAGATGGACACGGGGTTGGGGGCCCGCAGCAGCTCCCAGCTTCGCCACAGAGCCAGCGACACCAAAGGCGTCAATGACGCCCTCGGTGGTGAAGACTCAGGTAAAAATTCTGCGATCTCCACGAAGTGAATGATGATGAGAGGGGCGAAGCAAAAATGCTTATCGGTAAAACCGTGAAACATTCGCTCGCACATCATATAAAGACTCGACACGTCAAGCTTTCCACCGTTCCGTTGACAAGCCCGTCGACGACGTCGATGTTTGTGGTGATTATGTATGGGTTGTTTTGGACGATGAGAATCTCCATGGGCAAGTTGGCGAATTCGGTGTGTGTCATTTTAGCCACCTTGGCCGTCGCCTTTTTCAGAGCGTATTCTGTCGTGTAACCCCGGTACGTGTCTTGAGGTCGCAGGTGACGAACGACAACGTCTTCTTCCTCTTCTCCTTGTTGGGTAGCAACGAACGCGTTGAACGTTTTGTCATCTTCGGCCAATCTTTGGTTGGCGAATCCCTAGGGGCATCCTGCCACAATCATCATTAATGCGCCGTGCCGTATACAGCAGCAACGAGGGATGGGACATGACCCGAGCAAGAGGACCTTCGCCCCTAAAAAGCACCCGGAGGGGTGCTAGGTCGGGGGATCCCGATAAGTCTTCAACTCCCCGGATATCAGACGAAATGTAGGTGACCCAGTTCCTGCCTACGTCGTAGTGCAAGGAACGGGTTATGACGCCCAAGACAACAGAGACGCCGAAACATCTCCTGTAATGATAACAGCTCGAAAGATACTAACTAAACCTATACCAACGCTCCCCCCGCACACACATCGCACACATGCGCACTCCACAAGCTTTTATGACTAAATAATGACTGTTGAAGACAAGGAAGCCGGTGTGGGTTAGACGAAACCACTTTATTGCGCACCTTCGAGCGGATAGCGTTATTCTAAGGAGGAAGAAGATATCTTGAATCGTGCTGCTCGTGCGGTGGCTGCTCGTTTTCTTTTCGGTGTCGTCGTCTTCTGAGCGACCAGATTGCATTTTGTAACAATGACTAAAGTTCAATGGAACTGTAGGTGGCTTATTATTATTCTAGATGAAGTGTTCGTGATGGTTCATTCCTATCAGAAAAGTCTTATGTGTCTTTAGGAGGCACGCCTAAAAAGCAAATACCGAAAGTTAATACATAACTGCATAGTATTCCGAAAAGACTGGCGAGGCTGAACATACACTTCAGGTGTTGTGGGGATCTTAGCCCCGAAAATCCTTAGCAAGTCGTGCCATCCACTTAAACACCATTCTGGAAGATGCCGCTATTTCACCAGTAATGGGTGATAGGTTATCAACGACGTGCCGCTCTAGATAGCTCCGAATTACCAGCTATCGAGCTCTGAATATGAAGCCCTAGGCAGCCTAATTTAAAAATTCTTGACATGCAACACTGCCACTCCTTGCATCAGATCACTTCGCTCCGATACATTTCCTACGCTTTCCAATGGACCCCGCACGGGGCACCTTGAGTATTCATGGTGACGGTGTTGGCGACACCGCGGACCCCGAGCCCCCAACATAAACTGTAACCTACCGTGGTGATGTGTTTAAAGGTGAAGGGTAGAAGCCTCAAACGGTGGCCGTCGGAGCCCAGGTCAAGCTCCGGCGGATGGGCTCCCTGTCTGTTTACCAGGCAGGGAGCTCCGGGACCTCTCAGGCTATCAGGGTAAGGTTTGAGAAGAAAGTACCCCCGTCCCCTGCTTTTTTCTATGCTGTATGGAAAATTCAAAACCCCCCTCCAAACGTGATCGGTCCCTGAAAAGGGGCCGCACCGAAGTATCTTTCCCTCCACTTTCAAGTATGAGCTTCCCAAAGCCAGACAAATACTCTCGTTTCCTTGTTATCGAATCTCTTGACTCAGCTCGCCCTCTTGCTTCACAATCAGTATTTTTAATTACAAAATACCTTGATGGAATAATTGGGAAAACCTACAATGCCAAAAAACAACGCACAGGTGAAGTCCTTGTTGAAGTAAAAAACCAACAGCAGGCAACCACACTTCTTGGTCAGACGAAAATGGTCGATCTGGACATCAGGGTCACACCCCACCGCAGCCTGAATAGCTCGCAGGGTGTGATCTCTGAGGCAGATCTTCTTAATGAGACAGATGCCGACATTCTTGAAGGTCTAAAGGATCAGGGTGTCACAGCCGTGCGCCGCATCACGATGCGTAGAGATGATAAGGTAATCCCCACGAAACACATTATCCTGACCTTCAACTGCTCCTCACTTCCTGACCATATCAACGCAGGGTTCATCCGATGCTCCATTCGTCCTTACATTCCAAACCCGCGCCGCTGCTTTAAGTGCCAGCGGTTCGGGCACGGAACCAACTCCTGCCGTGGTCGTCTGACCTGCGCAAAGTGCGCTCAGCATGATCATCCATCTGATAATTGTCCATCGTCAACCCTCACCTGCGCCAACTGCCAGGGACCCCATGCCGCCTACTCTCGAACGTGCGAGAAGTTTAAGCAGGAGAAGGCGATCATTAATGTGAAGGTAACTGAGAACATCACCTTCCCAGAGGCGCGAAAGAGGTTCGCCTCTTTCCCCCTGGGGAGGTACGCCGACGCGGCTCGCCGGGGGGCGGAGCGGCGTCTGGTGTCCACAGGGACCCAGTTCAGCGAGTCTGACCTGGTCCCTCCTCCGCCCCCCCTGGGGTGCCTCAGGCAGCCCAATCCGTTGCCACGCCGCTTGCTGAGGCAGCAGCGGTTGTGGTGACAACCTCTTCTGTGGGAACCGGTGCGGCTCCCGCCTCTGCCTCCCCGTCCTCCAGTGCGTTGGAGGTTGCCGACCGGATGGACACCGGGGGCCCCGCATCGGCTCCCACCGCCACCGCCCCTCCCGTGCCACCTCTGGTGCCCCGGACGCCCTCGGCGGTGGCGGCTCAAACGAAGGGCTCCCGAAAGGGGGCCAAGTCCGGGGGGCCTGGTCCGCCGGGCACCCTTCTGGCATCCGACGAGGAGATGGATGTCACGCCGTTCCTGCCTGCTACGCAGCGCAAGGAGCGGCCTCCGATGTCCAAGCAGACAGAAAAGCCTAAAAATCCTAGAATAACAGCCCCGAAAGACGACACATGAACAACACACACACACACTCCAGTTATTCTTAAACTTAAATAATGGGAACAGAAAACATCATCCAATGGAACTGCAGAGGCCTCCTTAAAATCTTGACGATGTGTATGAAATTCTGCATGCCAGTCAGCCAAAAGTCATGTGTCTCCAGGAAACCCACCTCAATTCTAAACAAACAAATTTCTTAAATAGGTACATGGTTTTCAGAAAGGACAGGGTTGGCTGCACACACTCTTCAGGAGGTGTGGCAATTGTCGCCCGGAAATCCTTAGCCTGCCACCCTGTCACTCTGAACACTGTCCTTGAGGCTGTAGCAATCCGTACGATAATATTTAATAGGTTAATAACGGTATGCTCCATTTACATTCGTCCTGATTTTGCACTTCTGAGCTCTGATTTCGAGGCGCTGGTTGACCAGCTGCCCGAACCATACATACTAACAGGCGACCTTAATGCGCACAACTCTCTTTGGGGCTCCTCCAGAACGGATGCCCGAGGTCGCCTGATAGAGAAGTTTCTTACATCCTCCGGAGCATGCCTTTTCAACAAAAAACAGCCCACATACCATAACTTAGGACACAATACATACTCTCATCTTGACTTGGCTATTGGTTCCGCAGTTCTCTTTCCATGTCTTGAGTGGGGTGTGGGCACGGACCCATATGGTAGTGACCATTTCCCCACTTCATTAACGTATATAGGTATAGGCCCGAGCAGTCCATCTTCCCATAACAGGTTTAATGAATCCAAAGCAAACTGGAGTACATTCACAGAAACATCTAAACTACACCACACAACCATAAAACACCTACACGTGGAGGAAGCCACCCAACTCGTCACGGCACACATCCTCGACGCCGCCGAAAAGTCCATTCCCCAGGCCTCCAGTGGGTCCCGCAGCCCAAGGAGGCCCTGGTGGAACGGAGGACTGCAGGCGGGCACGAGAGGCAGCCAGAACAAGGCGTGGGTGTCCTTCGCCGGTACCCCCACGTCAGATAACCTCATTGTCTTTTAAACGGGGCAAAGGCTTTAGGGAAGCGAGTGCGTCGTGAGGGACGAAAAGGGAGAGTTGGCGCACCTTCCTCACCTCCATCAACTCATACACTGATACACACAATAGTCTGGACACGAATACGCAAGCTGAAGGACAACAAAAAAACAGCCTGCCCCTGGTTAGCACAACAGGGGACACACTCGAAGACCAGGCCACACACCTTGCACAACACTTCGAACACGTGTCCAGCTCATCACACTACACAAACACTTTCATGAAGCACAAAACGGTCTGCGGAAAAGAAGTCCTGCGTGATAGCAAGAAGTCGCACACTTCTTACAATTCTCCTTTTTCAATTCATGAGCTGAAGGTTGCTCTGAGCACATGTAAGCCTTCAGCTCCAGGTGCAGACAAAATCACATACACCATGATACAACACCTACACCCAAACACTCTTGAAACACTCCTACATCTATACAACAACATATGGCTTTCGGGGCACATTCCTCGCTCTTGGAGGGAGGCCATAGTAGTGGCTTTCCTGAAGGAAGGAAAGGACCCTTCCTCTCCTGCTAGCTATCGGCCCATCGCCCTTACAAGCTGCCTTTGCAAGCTCTTCGAGAAGATGATAAACAGGAGACTTGTGTACTTCCTTGAGTACAACGGTCTTCTCGAGGGCTGCCAGGCAGGCTTCAGGGCGGGGCGATCTACAAATGACCAACTTGTCGCCCTTGAATCATACATAAAGGACGCTTTCATCCACAAACAGTTTTGCACAACGGTATTTTTTGACCTTGAGAAGGCCTATGACACCGCTTGGCGTTACGGATCCTAAGTGACCTAAAGTCTTTCGGTGTTTCGGGCCATATGCTCAACACCCTTGCTAGTTATTTGTCCGAAAGAACGTTTCGCGTGAGAGTAGGTAGCGCACTCTCAAGAGTTCATGTGCAAGAAAACGGCGTTCCGCAAGGTGGAGTGCTAAGCTGCACTCTGTTCATAGTTAAAATGAACTCCCTTGGGAAGGCATTGCCACCTACAATTTCTTATTCAATGTATGTAGACGACATCCAGCTATCTTTTAAATCATGTAATATGTCCATCTGTGAGCGTCAAGTCCAGCTCGGTGTCAAAAAACTTGCCAGCTGGGCAGACAAGAACGGTTTTAAAGTTAACCCAGAAAAAAGCACCTGTGTTGTCTTTTCCAGGAGGCGTGGGATCCATCTGGACCCAGACATTATCCTTAATGGCGTATCGATTCCTGTGAGGAAGGAACACAAGTTTTTAGGTGTGGTGCTGGATGAAAGGCTTACGTTCATCCCTCACATTAAACAATTGAAACATAAATGTCTAAAGGCTCTCAACATTCTTAAAATCTTGTCCCACCAGTCGTATGGAACGGATAAGCAACTCCTGTACGTATTTTCACAAGTCTAGTGGGGTCTAGATTGGACTATGGGAGTGTTGTGTATGGGTCAGCCACTAAAACAGCACTTAAAATGCTCGACCCAGTGCTTCACTTGGGGCTTCGCCTCTCTTGTGGCGCATTCCGTACGAGCCCTGTACAGAGTCTTTACGCAGAGTGTGACAAATGGTGCTTATCACACCAGCGAACCTATGTTGACTTGTTATATGCCTCTAAAATTTCATCAATGGACAACCATCCCTTTTAAACCGGTTTTTAATGATACATCCACATCAAAACTCTTTTTAAATCGCCCGTCCATTCCTGTTCCCTTCTCGCTCAGAGTAAGGGACGAGGTCACTATTCATGAGGTCTCCTTTGTAGACACATTCAAGTCATCTATCACTGATCTTGTAGCACCATGGCATCTTCGTCCTGTTGCATGTGACTTGTCTTTCTTAAAATACAATAAGAACAGGACACCGAAAAGTGGGATTCTGCAGCATTTCATGTATGTGCAGGATAAATACAAGGCTGCAGAGTTTTTCAGCGATGCATCGAAAACGTTCACTGCAGTGTCTTGTGCGGCGCATGGGCCGAATTTTGAAGCATATAGAACCATGAATGTAAAGACAAGTATTTTTACGGCAGAAGCATATGGCATTTTTCTTGTTGTAAGTCACATAGTTGAACATCATATCCTAAATCCATCATCTATACAGATTCACTGAGTGTCGTCCGTACATTGTCATCCGGAGAGTCCTCGAAAAACCATGTAGTTAACCTTGTCTTGAAATCAATTGTGCTGGCATATTCTTCAAACCTTGAGGTGACTGTGTGTTGGGTGCCAGGCCACTCTGGCATCGGCGGAAATGAACTGGCGGATGAAATGGCCGCCAATGCTGCACTCCGAAACACAGTAGACATAATAACACTACCTTACACAGACCTCAAGCCACACATAAGACAACACTTGCGCAGAACATGGCAAACACACTGGAATGAACAGACAGACAACAAACTACATGTAATAAAGCCACACTTGGGACGGTACACATCTGACTCGCACAACAGACACACGGAAGTCGCCTTGGGTAGGCTGCGGATAGGGCACACCCATGCAACCCACTCGTATCTGCTGACGGATCTCCTAGACCCCAGTGCGGCAGGTGCGGAGAGGCCCTATCCGTAGTGCACATACTAATCACATGCAAGGCACTTCACACAACACGACACAAACACTTCAGAGAACTCTACAGACAACATATTCCCCTACATCCATCTTTTTTCCTAGGTGACGATGCCATTGTTTCCGTCAAACGTGTGTTTGAGTATTTGTCAGAAGTCAAGTTTTTAAACCTCATTTCCTATCACGCATCATGAAATCTGGCCCTTTACACCAGCCATCCTCACTGTCTTTTATTGATTTTACTTTTGTTCTTGCTTATTGATTTCAGTGTCTAAGTTCTCACCTCTCATATTTAACCACTGTTTTGGCGCTCTTTGCCCTAGTTGGCCTTGCGCCATTAACATCCAACCATCATCATCATCTTTCCAATGGAACACCGTAAGGTTCAATTATGTCACAACTCCTCTTAAACCTTGCTCTTCTCAAGCTGCCACCACTCCGTTAAATCATTTAGGGCGTTCACCATGCCCTATACGCTGACGACGTAACTCTTTGGACCAAAACCGGATACTGTGGTACATTGCAAGATAACTTCCAACAAGCCAGTGACAGTCCTTGCATATCTCCAACTTTTAAGAATCCCATGCGTACCCAGCCAGTGGTACTCATCCTCCGCTTCCGCACCCGTAGGCGACCTCCAGTTCCCACACCCGACCCTGCACCAACAATCGATTCTACACCTATGGCTAAAGTGTACACCTTTCCTATACTCGGAGTCCAATTGAATCAAGAGGGCTCCGGCGCTGCAGTTTATTTCTTCATGCGCATCACAAACCAACGTCAATGCTTCAAAGAACATAATACAACAGACTAATTCAAGAAATTTTGATTAGTCGCATCACATATTTCACAACATACATCAACCTCAAAAACAAAGAACTTCAAAAGTCGACACGCTATTTCGAAAAGCTTACAAAATAGGACTTCACCCCCCGGCTCACACGTCTACTTCTCGTTTCCTTGAACTCGGAATTCGCAACATCCTCGAACAATTACTGGACGCTAAACGCAACAGCCAACTATCCATACTCGTGCATACCATTACCCAAAGGTACGTCCTTCAGGTCCTCGGATAGCAGCCACCACCGGCTTCAAGGCCCTCCAACGCATTCCGTCTTCCATCTGATCTCACAGTACAACATCCTCAGTTCTTAAAGGGACAGAACACCGATTTCTGTCGAGTATATATTCTCTATCCCAAATGAAAGGGCATAACTTCAAGCACCTTGACGAGAAGCGGTTTTGCTGATACGCCCTAGAACTTCTTAAATCGAAATTTTTAGATCTACGAGCCATATGTGTCCCTCCCAAAAATAACTGCTGGCAACCATGACATAGAGTAGCTCGGCAACATACTTTTGTCTGTATGCGAAATGAAAAACCACATCTAAAAAGTTGTCCCTAGCTAAAAAAGTTTCAATCGCAGGCTTTCCTGTTCCTTTATAGTGTTCTTTCAGTGCAACGGCCTATTTTGCACGAATGCAGCCATCTGTTGCGATAGACGATAGGTAAAATCTGGTTTCACGTTGTGGAGGTGGGAAGTGCGATTCTCCCCGGGGGCGACGTTTGTTTTTAAGCTGCCATTGGCGTGTTTGGAAACTGAAATCAAATATTTTGGCAGAACAAACACCCCTGAGTCAGGCCGAATCGTCAAAGCTACTTCACTGGGTCTGTTTACGGAACGCTGCCGTTGATTCTGGGCATGGAGGCCCAGTTAGCCACACTGAGAGCAACCCAGCGGCGCAGGGCGGCATGTCTTTTTAGAATTTTCAAAATAATGTTTAGAAGTACATATACAGTTTAACCTTTTCGTATTGAAAACCTTTAAAGGGTTTCAATACGAAAATAAATGTTTCAGCAGTTACAGTAGATTCTAGGTTTGCAGGTCACGTGACAGGGACACATATGGTAGTGTCACGTTTCGACACTGGAACCGCCACCCTTCCGATTTTACAAAGTTTGCTGCCAAATGAAAATTATTTCCGCCAATTTGTTTACAAATTGCTTGAGGTTACTGGGCTATATAAAACACTGGCTTTCATTTGGGATAGAGAACATATACGCGACGAAAATCGGTTGTCTGTCCCTTTAACAATATGCACCTAGAATTAAACCAGGTACAAGACTCTCCCGCGGTAAACATCTTCGATCCTAATTACACTTCCACCCCGATACTTGCTGTTACAGTAACCCCTGTTACAGCACCTGTCGCGAAGGCAGATATCCCCCCTCTATTTCTCCTACCCAATACTTCCTCACCTGTCACTTGTGCACATCTCTAAATATTACCTACCAGGAGGTGTAATCCTGTAAAAACGTCCCATCGCTTATCCCCTAAACCCAACATTTCCCCCCAGCAGTGAGAGGGCCTGCTTTCAAGCTCCCGTCATGCTGACAGGTCTTTCTGGTCCCTCGTTCGAGGGATGCAACCAAAGCTTATAAACTGTCCACATAGTCCAGGTACTTTTAGGGGTACCTGGACTAAAACGAAGCCACCCCACCGAGTGACAGCTAAATTACCGCTGTTTTCCTTATTTAACGTTCAATATCTCCCTCTCCCTCATTCTCCCTCAACAGGGGCATGTTCTTTCAATGAGATGCAGCCTACATACATAATTACAGTGCACAACACTCACTCACACTTCGACAAGGCTATTGGGTCTGCAGTGCACTTTCCATAACTTCGGACCTGCAGTGCTCTTTCATCCCGTCGGATATCCTCATATCTTTCCAAGGGGCAAAGGCTTTTGCACCGTAAAAAAAGACAAACTTGGCGCAACCTTTTAACGACCGTCAGCTCATACCCAGACACATACAAAGTATGGACACGAATGTGTTAATTTGAAGGACAACAGACACATAGCCTGGCCCTGGTCAGCACAACACGTGACACTTCAGGACCAAGCTAATGCACTCACAAAACAATTTGAACTTGTGTACAGTTCTGCACACTGCACAAACACGTTCAGACCCAGACCCATAAACTGTGTTTGAAAAAGAAATCCCTACGCGACAACAGCAAATCAAGCCCTGCTTTCACAACTGATGAGCTGGGGGTTGCTCTGAGCACATGCGAAGCTTCAGCTCCGGGTGCGGACAGCATTACATACACTGTTACACGACACTCCCCCATGGTTACACGACACTCCCCAGGGGCCCCGAAAACATGGTTTTCGGGGCCCCTTCTCACGTCTTTGATGGGGGCCTTGGTAATCGTCTTTCTTAAGGAGCAAATTAATCACCTTTACGCCGAGGTTATGATCCTACTGCTTTGAGAAGCTTCCCGTGCGAGCTTTCGAGAAGATGATAAACAAGAGGCTTGTGTACATTTTAATGTATAATGGTCTTCCCGAGAGCTGCAAGGCAAGCTTCAAGGCAGGGGCGATCCACGAATAACCAACTCCTGGCCCTTCAATTGTACATCAAGGACGCCTTTACTCATAACCAGTTTTGCTTAAAAGTGTTTTTTAACTTACAGAAGGCCTATGACACCACTTGGCGTTACGCCATCCTCAGCGACCGGAAGTCATTCGGTTTATCGGGCAATATGTCAAGCACTCTTGCAAGTTATACGTCGACAAAACCTTTCCAATGGTTATGTGCAGGAAAACGGCATGACTCAAGGCGACATGTTTAGCTGTACACTCACGGAGAAAGAACTATTTGTGGAGGGAAATCCGCTGAGCTGGAACAGCGCGGGCGGGCGGCGCGTTAATCTCACTATCTGGCGAGGAGGAAATGCAGCTTGCGGAGCAGCACGACAGATGACACGTCAAGCGTGTTGCCATAGTTTATATTTTCTTCTACGGACGCTAGGCATAAACGTCGTAATATCATCGTATATATTGTGAAAATTGCGAGATTTATTTCTGTAAAATAAACAAATAGAAGTGCTGTGCATTTTAGCAGTACTTGTTAAAAAATAGTGCCCTTGTTACAAGCCGTACCGTGCATGAAACGAAGCACTTGAAGGAATCCCAAAGCAGACGACGTCTACCGACGCCGCCTTCTCACCACGAGTGGTTCTCTGTCGCCGCTCTCGCTTCTGGCGGGCTTTTCAGATTTTCGCGCGCTTTTCATTTTGCACAGGCAGGGCGGGGAAGTTAGTAGAGTCTAAATATGAACTAGTGGCATAGAGGATAAGAACCATGATTCAGTGGAACTAATCATACCTACAATTTCAACCACATGTTTTTTTATTATTAGGTTTCGCGTTCTAAAAAAATCAAAGGCCCTTCGTCTAAGGACAAGAATGTTTGAAATGCGAAGATTTCTTCCGCTGCAAACCGAATCCAATGAGAGTCCAGTCGAGCAAGGGATTCGTTGGCGTCGTCTGCCCATGACGGCAGCCGGCTATGCACTGACTGACCTTGAACCGATGAGCCTATTCGGAAAGCGCGCCACGCGCGTTTTTCATAAGTCACCTAGCGACAGAGGGCGCGTAAGTGCCGTGCCCGGCGGCGTGACTTTATCGCGCCGCCGAAGCAAGCCTGATTGCGCCTCTTCAAAAATTCTTGCTGCGTGCTCTACACTGTTTATAATTAATATTAACTCCATTGGGAAGGCAATGCTATCTGCAGTTTCTTATTCTATCGATGTAGACTATGTCCAAATACCGTTTAAGTCATGTGAAATGTCAATCTTCAAACGTGAAATCCAGGTTGGTGTCAACAAATATGCTGGCTAGACCTAAAAAAATGTTCTCAAGCTCAATTTGGAAAATGTAGTTGCGTTGTGTTCTCCAGGAAGCATGGGATCCTATCGGACACACACATCAGTCTTATGGCGGGTCGATTCCAGTCAAAAAGGAGCGCAAGATTTTAGGTGCATTACTCGATAACGCATTGACACTCATCCTACACCTAAAAGCGCTCGAACAAAAACGCCTATCAACCATAATCATTCTTAGCACCAATCTATAGTGCCGACAGATAACTCCTCCTGCGTGTTTATATCACCTTGGTAGGATCTCGGTTGGAGTACGGCCGTGTGATGCATGGGTCAGCAGCACAAACGGCCCTAAAATGGTCAACCGAGTGCTGCATTTGGAGCTTCGCCCTGCGTCTAGCGCTTTCCCAACTAGCCCTGTCCGAAGTCTGTATGTAGAGTTCGATAAACTGTCCGTACGTCACCAGAGGATATACACTAGACTTATTGTATTCGTCAAAACTGATGTCTACGACTAACCACCCTTTTAGTTGCACCATTAGTAATCCGTGCTCACAGCAACTATTTTTAATCTTCCATCTATTTCTGCGCATTTCTCTCTCAGACTGTGAGAAGCTTCTGAGCTTAAGGTTCTTTTTTCAAACATGCCCAAGCCACACATCGTTCATTTTATTCCACCATGCCATCTGGCCAATCTGACGTGCGAACCATATTTTGTGCAACTTGACAAAATGGGGCAGCAAGAATTGCGATTCTGCAGTACTTCTTGTATCTATAGAAAAAGCAGTGATGTTCCGTTCTCAGAAAAAAAATTCCCATTTCAAGGATAAAAAACTTCTTATTTTTAGCACTTTTTCCCTTTAGGTTTGTAAAACATTCAAGGGGATTTTCCCTGATTTCTTCTTTTGCAGCTGATAGATGTTTACGTGGATTCTTGTTCGGATTTGGGCCTTAGCCAGCGCCCCATATGTCTACTTTACGTAGCCTTCCGGAAGCAGGCGCCGTCAGAGTATCAGAGTTCCAGCGTGAACTAATTTCTACTACATCTGCCGCTCAGCAACATTTGACTCTGTGTTTCACGTTTTGTACCAAATAGCATGTTTAGTTTGGAAGCTAAAGCTGGAAGTTAAAACTGCTCGTAGGAAAAAGAAGAAACTTTTTGGGTAATTTGGCATCCAAGTATCGGGACTGCTGGAGCAATCTATTATTGGCATCGCACGGATTAAGGCGCCCCCAAAATAATGTTTTAAATATTGCTCACGTATACATGCGAACAGGCTTCAGCCCTTCAGCCACCGCAGTTTCGCCCTTTGCTAGCTCTTTCTCAGGGAGTATTCTTTCCTCTATGTTCCCTCCTGTTTTACAAAGTAGATCATAAGCAGTCTTGGATGCTTGTGGCCTCGGGAAACACGACTGAGTATACTTGAACACTTGAAAACTTGAACCCTTTGACAACATTCTTGGGTCCCTGTGTACATTGTATGTATATCTGTTTTGGTTTAAATAAATAACCGTCAACCCTCAACCCTCAACCAATTCAAAACGAAGTAATGAATGGTGCTAAGTCCGGTTTACTGAGTATTTTTTCGTTTTACTCCACGACTTCTGCAATTCCCTGCATCTATTCAAGATTCCCTTTTTTCTTTTGACTAAATATGCGCAGAAAATTCCCGGAAAAAGGGAAAATTGCCCGGGCGGAACATCACTGAGGAAAACAACTGTTAGCAGGATTTTGCAGCGACGCGTCAAAGACTTGTACCGCTTTTTCCTGGGTTGCGCGCGGACCGAACATTCATGTCCGTTGAACGATGAACTTTCATAGTAGAATTTTTATGGCAGCAGAGTGCGGTGTCCTAATTCTATTCAATTACAATGTCCAACATCAAATTCCAAAGCCAATCGGGTACATGGAGTGTCTGAGCTTTGTACGCGCACCGTCATTTAGAAAGCGTTCCACCAAATGTGTAATCACTTTTGTTTTTAAGGCAACTATGTTGGCATATTCAAGTCTTGAAATAACTATATGCTGGGTTCCATGCCACACTGGGATTGCCCAAAATGAGACCGCGGATATGAGGGCCGGTGCTTCTTTCTTAAAACAAGTTAAGCAGACTGGAGGAAAGAAACAGACCAGCTTCACATAGTACCCTTTCTTAAAACAAGTTAAGCAGGCTGGAGCAAAGAAACAGACCAGCTACACATGTAAACCACTCTGGACGATACACAACTGGCACACAACAGATACACAGAAGTTCAATTACCAAGGTTACGGATAGGCCACACACATCTACACTCACCCATTTGCTCACTGGTTCTTTAAGACCATTGTACAACGGGTGGAGAGGGGACCTACCCGTAATTCAAATCCTCATTCAATACAACGCACTCGACAAAACAAGACATAAAACTTTCCAGAGTTATTTCATCATTATTTTTTAGGAGATGATGCCATGTTTTCATTGAGCGGGTTCCTAAATGCTTGGTATAGATTTAATTTGTAAACCTTTTTTCATATCACCCATAATCATAACCTGGCCCTCTACACCAGCCATCTCCATAATCTTTAACCGATTGTACTTTTACTCTTGATTACTCATTTGGTAGTCCCCTTTGCATCTCTTTTACGTAAGCCCTTTTTGCGCTCTTTTCCGAAGTGGGCCTTGCGCCACAAAAAAACATTATTATTATCATCGTGCCCTGCCTCGTGTTCCCAAGCAGACAGAGGCCAAGGAAGACCAGCCGAGGAGAACCATGTCGAGACCAGCCGACGATGCATGTTCCCCAGCCCTTTCGTGCGGCGCGTCTCCGTAACCTCTGCTACGTCGTTACGGAAGACATCGCGTTTATGTGGTCAGGCATCACCAAGGATATCACCGTCACGGTTGGTACTCAGGAAGGGGGGCGTCGATGAGGCCATCGACCTTTCTGTCAGCAAGTCACGTCATATTTTGAAGTTTTTTATTTAGACTTTGAAAGTAGTTTTTATGTTAGCAGTATTCTTTATTTCTTTTCTGAACCTCTCCCACGAAGGGCAATGAAAGCGCGGGAACACCGCTAATTATAATGACGAGACTTTGTTTATGAGTGCGTCCATTGCACCCCTATACTCAATTTTGTAATCGCCATTCCACCGATTATATACCTACATCAATCAAGCACCGCTTCAACGACCACCGGTTTACTGAACGACCGGAAGACGTTCAGGCTTTCTCACGGACCTTCATTTCATTATTTTTGTGCGGATGGAACTAGGACATCGACCTGTGCGACGGGAAGCCGCATGTGTCGTTAACTGCTGGAGCAAAGGGAGAAATGACTGCTGTGCTTGGCGATAAGATTCCTTCAACATTCCCTCCTATCCCCTCTGATACGGTTTGATGATCGGGGATGGGTCATCGCCTCGCCGGCGGTAAGAGGACGTTGCAACAAAGAGAAACTGGCAATGATGGCATTACCCCCACTCTTTAACGGAATTCACTCGATGTCCGGAGGAATAATGAACACAGATGTGGCGTTCCGCCTGACGCAGCTGGCGTGTTGTCATTCGCAGTGGTGCTTAGGTCACAGAACCTGCACCATTTCCAACTTTGATGTTCGGCACAATGACCCTGCTCTGTCAGGAGTGACTTCGTAACTAAGGCCTCTTATATGACAGCAATTTTTATGAGCCAAAGTGCAACTTCAAGAGTTTTTCGCTGAAGGCCCGGAGCCGCATTGGTGTCAAATCCCAAGCCCTATCCCTCCAAGTCTGCAGCGAACGTTCCGCCGAATAATGATTCAGCGGTCAGCGTCGACAGTTTCTTGCTCTTTGGTCCGTACCCTGGAAAGGCTTCCAGCGGGTTCCACTCACTAGGAGATCAGCAGCGCATCCTGGTGATTGTTGTCATGGCGTGCGGGAAGCAGCATCGCATCCATCATCGCGGTAACCATGCAGCAGGTGCAGGAGAGGGAACGCGGGGTGTCCTGGTTCGACGTGTTATACCTTAGACTAGCGAGGAGGCACACATCAGCTGTTGTTTGATTCAGAACGTCTGCACGCGTGTCAGTCACATCTGTGATGATTGTACCAACGAGGTCGTGTCGCAGCGTGTCGGTAGCTGGTGTTACTCAACCGCCGAGTACCTACCCCAATTTGAGACCTGAATGCACATGCTCGGTCAGTTATGGGAATGTTGGGAGCACGGCGTCGCAGCATATTAGGCTGAAGACAGGGGTATTTCAGCGGTCATTACAGAAGGAATGCCTTTCGGTTGTGCATATGGACTCAAATGGACTGTAGCTTACTCGAATGACCAACTGTGAAAGTTGTAGCCACCAAATCAACCTATTATATTTATTCCCAATTGTTGGAAGGCGGCTGTGGGAGACGATTCAGACGTCTATAAGGCTGCGTGTCAGGTTTCTTCCGCCGCTGGCACTCTCGGCATCTTGGTTGTAGCCAATGAGAGACATTGGATTGGGGAGCCGAAAGTATTAGTCACTTTCTTCGTCGGCTGAGTTAGGAAATCTCCTTTCTCGGGTTGCGGAGTTGTGTCGTCCTATAGCTATGTTGCACCTGATCTTTATGGCTTTTTGCGTTTTTGGTTTAACGCGGTACGTTGACTCGCGCGTTTGGTGCGTAGCTTCGTTGGTGAAGTTTGGCAACCTGTTTGCCTTAAACTGCAAAGAAAACGCTAAAAAACAGTCATAACACTTGTCTGGAGGATTCAACAAACTCGCGCTTTTACCCTAAAGTAACCTTGAAGGAAACGTAGAGTTTTAAGAGAGCTTCTGTTTTCTTGTTTTGCCGATTCTTCCGCCTCTCAAGTTGTAGCAACGGTGATGGACTCAGCCGTCCCTTCTGCGTGCGCTACCACCATACTCTTCGTTAGACACTGCGGCCCGTTCTGAAAGTTAAAAAGAAGTACTTGAACATGCCGTTCTGAATTGGTTCTATGCCTATTCTGACATCTATTCATGATGCAGATGGAGCTGAACGTTTCCGTCCACGAGAAACGCACCCTGCGTATATTTGTGGAATCTGAACAGGCAAGAAAATGATCGTTCATTCAGGCAGCCTCAATTACGACAGTAACGCAAGATGGCGTAGCAGAGGTTTCTCAGGCATCAGACCATTCAACCTAAAGTAAATCACTGCGGGGCATTCGCAGTAAAATTACATTCCGAAAACACCGTCTCCGGAGGATTTCGGCAAAACAACTCACTTCACAGCACACGTGAACCCACGAATCATTCTGCAAGCCGGGCACCTCTCCAATGGCGCCATCAAGGTCCTCCGTCTGCACGTACGTCAAGGCCAGCAAACTTTACCATGACGTTTTGAAGACGGTCAGACAACTTTTCACTCTTGACAGAATGGTTGCCCAGGTATGTATGGGCGCCGTCGTGACGTAGCCATTGAATACGTTGCAAATTGTGTTCAACTTCGTCATAGAAAGACAGCCGCGGTACTCACTGGTATTCGATAGAGGGCTTTTTGATATTCCTGTGATATTTCAGATGCACCACCTTGATGAGTTCGCGAGCTGAGCTTTCGCACTGAGGCTGGGGTGGCCGGCTCTCTGATGTGATCGGAGAAGAGATAGGCGACAGGGGAGAGATAGGCGAGGAGGAAACGGACACGTGCGCGGCGCCCGTGCCGCCACCTGGCGTAGATAGGAGTGGAGGCTACGTGCGCCGCAGAGCCGTGTGCGATGGAAGATGAACACCTAGCGGTGGTCGCTCGTACACCGGCGAGCCTTAAACAACGCCGTAAGGCGAAAAAAGATGGTGAATAAACAGTGTATTAATTGCCAACATGTTTGTATATCATTGCGAAACCACATCTCGACAATGGGCCTAGGCAGAGCAGTGAATCTTTCGCTATAAACTATAGTGTTAACGAACGGGATGTAAGAATGACAAGCATACGCTTCGTAACAGAAAAAAAGGGGATGGAAATCATTCGCGGCCAATCTAAAAGACGAAAGTGACGAAAGCGATAACAATAATGCGATGTGGCAGCAAAACAGTAGTCATTAGGTATCGTCACGCTTTCGCCTACAAACACCTAAGCAAACTTTAGTGCCCCGAGGAACGTTTTACCAGGAACACCTTGTGGCACTCCTGACACCACGAGACCATTCTTCGGGTAAGATGAGCCCACTACACAAGAAGAAATTTTTGTCGAGCAGACAATCTTTCCGCTTTTCGTTTAATGTGGTACGGCAACCGACCGTGCCGCCACGATCAGTTAACTGGTTCACGATGGCCACCGCGCGAGTGGTAGACGCAGACCCATTGATTGCGAGATGCCGGAAAGCGACGGCTTTCCGCGGGTAAGTGACACGGTGTCCGTAATCAATGTTCTTTGTTACACTTGATTAATGCGGGTGTGTTTTCGAACTTCCCTCGAAGTTGGGTAATAGTTACCTATAGATAACCAAAACGTTCTCTTTTTATCGCGCTTGCTCTGTGCAGCAAAAGGCAGGAATGTGTTGTGTGTGAAAAAAGCACTAATTGACCCACGACTGCAGATATAAGCATAGCAAGGCACGTAATAACCGCTGATAATGGAGTTAATGAGTTAAGCGAAACTGAGTTTTTTTTTTCTACAGGAAGTGGTTTTGCCTTGAATGCCCTAAGCCCCGCTGCTTATTAAAAGTGCAACTTATGTGATACATTCAGAGGTATGTGGTGGTGTTTCTTGAAATGGATAAAATACGGTATAGTGTCACAGACGATCCATTTATCTGGCATAGATGATAACCATTTCTAGACCATGCAAGGTGGTAGCCCGGCGCAGTCAAAAAGTGTCCCGCACAATGCCCTACGAAAAGCTTTGGACGTTTTAGCGAAAGCGGGAGATGACGGGCAAGTCACTGGCCTCGCTTTGTGACCCCCTCGCGTCGGCCATGCTTCCTGCCACCATCACCGACCGCAATGGCTCGGGATGATTAACCAACCGCGGCGGGGTCCGGAGTGGCGCCTCGTTTAGTAAACGAGAAAGGCTTTAGAGGAGAGTTCCAAAATATAAAAATTCCACGCTGGCTGTAGTAAGTGAAAAACTCGTATCCCACAAACTGCGCGGGAGGCCGCCTGTTGTGCCAGAAACTAAAACCCTCGCGCCCAGCCGGGGGTGGGCAAATTCGCTGTTAATGTTGTTGCACGGGGCGAATTAAATGAAAAGACGCGCCAATCATTTATAGAGGTGGGTGTGTGACATCCATTTATTTAGGGGTGGGTATTGATTTGTGGCCGAAGAGCAGCATTCACGCCTAGTGAATGCGTCCAAACCAGACAAGGATATAAGGCCGCGTTCGTAATTCTGGGTCGGCCTTGTGGCGCACGGCCCGCGGCCGGGTTCGTGGACGAAACAGGCCGCGACGGTTATTATTTTTTTATCTAGGTAAGTGGCCCAGACTTGAAGTGGTGCCCCGCAAAAAGTGTCGCAGAGTCGGAATAGTGAGTTCCGACCGCAATCTCAGTTTTATTCTTTTGCGTCGCGCCCAACCCAAATTCGCGGCGAGCGCCAAGAGCGGGCCGATCGGCCGAAACGGCCAGCGGCCGACTCATGCATCGCCTCTCCCTTTTGGTGCGGCGGCTCGGCCGAATCATTCATCGACCGGCAACCGACATGCTGCGTCTCGCCTGGAGTAGACCTTGCGAAGACGGCGTGGGCGTTGTCCTTTCCCTATCGTGGCGGCTCGGCTGGCACAACTGCTTCACTTCCATTCATCAGATTTCCAGCTTCAGCCAGTGAGAGTCCTGATTGGAGCAATTCAAACTTCTCGGGGCTCCAACGAACTTCCGGGGGTATAAAAAGCCGCCAGTCGGCATTCTCTCCGGTGGCATTCTTCGGCGGCACTTTTCGGAGGCACCGAGTGGAGAGGTGCTGTCGCCTTTGTGCGAGCCACGTAAAGTTTGCTTACCCTTGTATATACCGTACATAAATATTAACTCAACTTTTCGTCGGCTCGAGAACTTCATCGCTCTGCTCTGCGCCGCGTCGATAAGCGGACGGAGCAAAGCAACCATCCGCTACACCGTGGCTGGCCTCGGATGGCAGCCGCAACAGTGGTGTGCTGCGGTGATCGGGCCCAGTCCCAACAGCGGAGACAGCGTCGGGGATGGGCTGATTCCCAATCGGCTCCCCCCCCCCCCGTGACAAGCTGGGATGCGAGTCCCAGCCATTGCTGGCAAGCGCTGGGAAGGTCAGTCCTAACAGGAATGGTCCTAGCTGTGGGGATGCCCATTGTCCGTACACCGCTTTGTTTCGACGGTGTAGGGTGTAGCAGCGTCCGGAAAAGCAAAAATATGTGGGATATTATTGGTAAGATGTCCAAAAGCTTGCCTCATTTGAAGCCGAGATATTTTTACGTACTTCGATCTCCTTTATATTTTCTTTTACATACTAATTGGTACTAAACACAGCTCATATATCTCACCTCCGACGCAACGCACTTTTCTGGAGCCATTTGGCCAAGTAACCCTTCCAAAATAAAACGCATAACTATTCCCAAAGATATCGCTAGTGTGGAATATTTGTGTCCTCGAGGAAGCGAAATCTAAACACTACTTAGGAATGCAGTTAAATCTGCATGTAACGTAGTTGACAAAAGTTCGGCATTTTTCGGTACGTCCAGGTTTTGAGTGAAGGCTCGCGGGAATGAAGCAGAAACGAAGCCGGAATCAGTGAAGGTGAACTTGCCCTTTCTGGACCTATTTCACAGCAAAAAACTGTGGGTGTCGCGCCCCTTGCTTTCACACGAGCTTAGGCACTACACGGCGTTCCAACGAAGCAAGGTCACTTACCTCCGTATTAGCAAACGTAACCTGAGTATCACTTTGGCCATCTTGACACTTTTCGCGCCTTTACACGTTTCAAAGACCAACCTTTTGTTTAAAGGGTGCCTTTTTGCGAAGTTGACGCTCTTTACCGTACTAAAGATTGTTGAGTGGGCGCTAGCTGGGATACTATACCACGTGGCAACATTCTACTTTCTCGCCAGCGGAGACGGCATTTAAAATTGTGTCCTTTTCTTGAAACGACACAACTTTTCGTTTTCTAGCAGCTGCACTCATCATCGACGAGCCGATACCACTGATAAAAGTGAAGACGCGCGACTACACGCCGGGAGGACGGCTTAGAACCTCAAAACTTAGGTCTGGAAACGAAACCGCACTCACAAGTGAAAACGCACGGCAGTTTGCGGTGCGGGCAAAAAAAAAAAAAACGTCAAGGGTAGTTACTCTTGATAGCTAGTGTGGTGTCACGCTAGACATGCAGAACCAGAAGTGATTGCTACGTTAGTCACGAGTATAGTGCTGCTATGCCCTCCGTTCATCATCATCATCATATTCATCATCATCGTCGTCACAAATTTCTTGTTTGGGCGATTCCAGACGTTTTCATTGCTGCTGGCTCCTTACGTTGGTGAGCTAGTATTCGCTAATTTAATCCCTTATCCTGCCCATTCTTGCGTAAAAGTGCGAAAAAGCAACGCCTGATTAGCTCGCCGACTTCGTTGCATCAAGGTTAACTGCTGCTACGATTTGTTTCGTACAGGTCGCAAACGCATGGGCTTTAATGAGGATGGCGATGGGGAAATGAAAATCATCGTTCGTTACATCAAGGTTTAACTGTAACACGAAAGTCCATCACTCGGAATTCCGCGAGGAAGTATTTATTCGGGAAACGTTTTTCCTCTGGCGGCGTGTGTAGTCGAGAAGGGGCGAATTATTTGCCCCACGGCCTCCACCGGCACTGCCTGCTGCTTTCCCGAGACTGGCGAAGAACTCCATCCCGCGCCAAGTGTTCTCCGCGTGGTGACGGGCGACGAACACATAGGCCAAGGCAGCGACGGCGGCCAGCGAAAGCAGCGTCAGGCACGCCCACAGGCAGTGTCCGGCCAGGCTTCGGAACTTCATCCGGCGCGAAGAGAACTGCCGACCCGTGCCGCTGCCGGGCATCTGGCGATGGTAGACTTCGGTTGGCCCACCTGGACCTGCATATTTATTCAGTCGTTATTAATTCAACATAAAATTGTTGCCCGTGAGAAAAAAATTGCTGTGGTTGAAGTTGGTTAAACCAAGTTTGTCGAGCAAACGCTCGGTTCTCGCGCCCGCATCGCGAACACCTTACACCGCAATACAAAACACAAAAGCTACTCGGTGCATTCGGTGATAGAGAATTTTAGAATAACGTAAGCAGACGTACGCAAACAGTTAGGCTACGCTACTTGCTTGCGTCGTTCGCCCTGCGCATGCGCCGTACGCTAAGCCGTTTCTGCGTTTAGCGGACTGAAGACGAGCGGAGACTATTTCTGCAAAATAGCGTGCGTACGCGAAGGCGCGTGTTTCCAACATGGCGGCAAGTAGCGCGACAACCATCCACGGTTCCGCTCTTCTGTGCACAGTAATTTTCTTCCAATGGACGAAGTTCTTTGCTCCTGTGCTTTTTAATACGTCGCCCTCGCACGTCGCCTCGCAGCACGTCGCACCTCGCGCAGCTCGCTATCTTCGTTACATCGGTGACTGTCCGAACGAAGCTTTGTAGCCATGCCAGCGACCGAAACTGTGTGTGCTGCGGAAGCGCTCGCTTCGCGATGAAATGCGACGTCGTACTTCCGCAAGTGGACAGTGCTTCCCATGCTCGAGAGTATCTTTCTCTAGCGACGTAACTCAACCTCGCATCGGGTAAGTACCGTGAGCCTGGCTAAAAGCTCTTTCGGCTTGCGCACCAGACTTAAGTCACTTGCTCTTCGTCCCCGCAAACGCGAGAGTTGAGTGCCGAATTTACGACGGGCAGGAGGGGGCAACTCGCCTGTCAATCGTGGTTCAGACTTGCAACGCATATCGTGACGTTGTGTTCATTCGAAACGCATCTGTGGATTGTTTTGAAGTTGAATAAAATGTATGCGTCAAACGGAGCCATACGGTTCAGGTCTTTCTGTGAGATAGCCGGAAAGAAGTGCCACGGGGATTCAACACTTTCTTTATGGAGCACACTCAGGTAAGAGAACATTCATATCATATTATGGACCTGTTGCATTCAATACTAACTGGACATTATTTGTTTGCACTTGTTTGAATAGTCGTAAAATTTTGCACATGACAACGTTTTGCACTCGCTGCTTCCAGGGAGCGACTTCAAGCACCTCCCGTGGTTCCCAACGCACCAACCCCCTCCCTCCAGTCGGATTCGCAACTTCGGCTTCGGCATCTAAAGAAACTAAACAGACAATGCTTGCAAGATGCGACGCCGGACGGAGTCCTCGGCCTTTCAAGCCTCTTTCATGCTCGGGGGAAATATTCGCGAACAAAGACTGCGCTGATGCGGCCTACACCTCTCACGTCATTTAGAAATGGACAACCCCTGCGGGGTCCGAGCTCCACCACGGCCTACACTGTGGTTGTGATGGCAGATCAAAGTTATTGCATCTAATCTGGCTCTGTCCCACCTTCGACAGAGGCCGTGCGCAGCTTTTAGCCATTGGCCCGGTACCTACATTCTAATCCGACAACATACGCCGGGTTCGAGAAAATCCACCAACCCTTGAAATGATTATTGAATGCGCTCTTGAGAATGGTCTCTTTAAAATGGTGTAGCAGCTTGTCCGACTCCCCTAGAGTGCACCAAACACGCTCCATCTGCCCGGTTTATGTGCGAAAAGTAAGAAGAAAAAAAAGCCAGTGAACTGTGAACCTCATATGAACAGCCAGCCTTTGCATTAATATGCAGAGAACTGTGTGAACAGGCAGCATCGGCTGAACTGCTCTTTCCCCTACCTTTTTACCTCTCTCCCCCCAGGGCATCTGGCCTCCTTACCTCAATAAAGCAATTATCTCTCTCTGTTCAGGCACTCAGGCACTCCGGTGGAAGATCAGTCGGTGAGTCATTTCGCAACACATTCGACAGATGGCGCCGTAAGCATAAGCGTGTCGCTACACAAAATGATGAGACGCTCTACTAAAGCTCCCCTGGCGGTGGTTACATCATCATCAGCCTATCTACGCCCACTGAAGGGCAAAGGCCTCTGCGATTATCTGAGAATAATTAAAATATGGAGCTTAGCATAGTGTGATGCAAAAAATTACCGTTTAGCGCATGCAAAGGCAACAAACGCTCTACAAAAACTCCCTAATGTAGGAGTGAAAGCGCAGTAAACTTGAATGCAGCCAGCGCCTCCTTGTATCATTTCATGATGGCCCACACCCTTACGCTTTCCTCTTTTCCCCTCTCCGCAACCCTTGCCTTCGAATGAAATAGCGATTAGGCGCTTTCAGTGCGCGACAGCAGCAGGCGCTGGCCTGAAACTGGCTAAGCATGAAATTCAAATTGACGGTACGGAGAGCGAGACGTTTTCTGGGTGTCTATTTAGAGCAATAGAGCTTTCACTCGACAATACATTAGCATATCGTCTTGTGGTTTAATATCTCACTCACCAGTCAAAATATTATTAGGCCGTATACAGCCATAGGATTGATGTCGGTGTCCTTTCCTGACTGGTTTTTAAAACTACGCACAAGCAGAAACTTCAATTTTAGGTCTTTTTGGTTAGGATAGCTATTGGATGCTGGGGTACGAAAACAAAGATTATCTTTGACTCGCGCCCGAGTGACGCTTGGGTGCGTTTTGTTAAGGAAAAGAGGAGCTGAAGCAAGTATGATAATAGTGTAAACTATTGAAAAGAGAATACATTTACCTTAAGCTGAATTAAATCGTTGGATGTTGCTTGCGTATATCTGCTGAACACAAGCTTCAAAAAAGGCTGCGGCTTAGGTCACCTAGCTCTGGATATGCAAAGTGAAAGCTTGGCCTAGCCTGGTTAAGTCGTCATTTTAGTTGGTTTACGTCTGATTTAGCTGTAATTGTTACTATTCGTATAAAGCCTGCCTTTGTCTTTGGCTCTCGTCCAGCTTCCGGAGTTTTTCGAGCCACATGGCTCGCTCTTCCTCATTCGACGAGGCTAGCTTGGCGCGCTTGGCATTCCGGACACTCTGCAGCGAAGCGGCTCGCCAGGCGACATCCGCGGGGTGTTCAGAAAGCGCTTGCCGCCGACGGGTCAAAGCCTCCCGCTTCCGCGCAACGCTCCGCGAATACAGCCCAGCCTCGCTCTCATCCACGGTAAAGCTCAAATACGCGCGGCGAGTCACGTGACCAGGTGGTTACCCAGCTGCCGAGAGCGCATGCGCCAAGCCTGCAGCGGCTGGCGAACGCTGCTGTCCATGGAGGAAAGAAAAGGTTTCCTCCATGCTGCTGTCGGTGGAGCTAGGCGTGGCGAGTCACGTGATCAAATGTACGGCGCAGCTCTGGCCAAATGAAGGTCAAATTACCCGCGATGGCGAAACTTCTCAACGAGATTAGCAAAGCGGTGCCTTAAAGGCTGATCTCTACTCACTGCTAGCTGATCTCTTCCGAGATCACAGGCATCGAATGGGCACCGCTCTGACAGAGTGAAAGAACTCTCTGGAATTAATTTCACATTGCTACATTCTCTTTGCAGTCCCGGCCACTTTGTGACGGCTCATGCTAGGTGAAAAGAATTCCTTAGGTGATTGGCCTTAAATTGCTCGTGGTGCCATACTGCCACCGTGACATCCAGCCAACACCCACCCCCCTCCCCAATATCGGGAACTGGCGCTAAAATAGATTGGCACTACGGAGCCGCCGCAGTGTAATCTTGTACACGGTCTATTAGTCCACTCTATGTGTGTGCGCGTGTGTGCATTGAACACATAATGATCGGCGACGGGACACCGGTCAGTGACTCTTCTGAAAAACGGCTCAGCCCATCACACGGGCACGGCGTCACCGAGCCAGCAATGGCAGTTTCGGGAGCCAATGCGCAGAGGCGAACGAATTGGATAGCGCCAATGGCTCTTTTTGCAGAGGGAATATTAGTACCGTCTTTAAGACGCCACTCGAACCCACACGATAAGAACTCCTTTTGTGACAACCTGAGTGGTTCATTATGTCCCCGGCGGACACGCTGGAACGATACAATGACTACACACACGAGAGGGCGCGGTCAATTACGGCGTAGGAGGAGGAGTCAAAGAAAGTGACGAAAAGTATTAAAAAAGGATGCTGACCGGAGGCGAGCACAGAGCGATCGTGGGAGCGGACGAGAGGAGTCGCAAGAAGCGGTAGGCAGGAGACCGAGGAGCTTCGAATTCCGGAGTCTATAGCCATCGCTCGGGTGCGACGTCTGACCACCCGCCTTCCCACTTAGCCAACTGACGTCCAGCCACCGCTCGAACCCGCGCAGCAGCAGCTTCACCACGGAGGACTTCTGCCCTTAGTTCTCGCCCTAGCCAAAGCAGCCTCATCGCGTCGGACTTTTGCCCTTCGTTCGAGCCCGAGCCGGAGTAACCTCATCGCTTCGGACTCCGCCTCTACGTACGGGCCCTCGCAGCAGCAGCAGCCTCATCGCGGTGGGCTTCACGCGGATGGCGGATTCCACGCCATCGTTCGAGCTTGCGCCTCAGCAACTTGGTCGGGGCTAACGTACCGCCCTTCCTACAAGCCCGTGCAGCATCACGCCAAAGCAGCTCAGCGATGCCGAGCCGTTAGCGACATCGAGCCAGTTGATCCTATTAAATATATAAAACAAATTTCACGTGCCTGCGCCTCCATCTCCTCAACCCCTGAGTGCGCCCAGGGTCACTTCCCATGTAAACTAACCCTTTCTATAGCGTAGACGTTAGAGGCCAAGCCTTTTGGTAAATCTGCTCCAGGTCGCGCGTCACGCGCGGGTGGGAGCAGGTTCCTAGGTCCGCCGGCGGCCTCGCAGAAATGAGTTCCCGTACGCGACCAATGAAAGGCGCAATGGTGTCGCCGCCGGCGGCATCGCAGAGCCCAGTTTAACGACCCACTGGTAGCGGGCGTACTGGTCTCGCATGGGCGGTTTGAATGTGCACTAGCTTGTTCTCACTTTGAAGTTTCCGGCCTCATAACAGCTGTATTAGTTGAACTTGTGTATTTAGGAGGAATCCGTGCCAAACCCTTGTGCTGTACGTAAACGATGCACGCGCCATTATTTATTATCTAGAACAATTAGTCTGTACTTGATTTAGTGTTAGTACGCACTGTTTTGCTCGCTAGGTGTGAAGAACGCGTGCGCACGACTTTGTGAGTTTTGGTTATAATATTGCATAATATTCTGAAACTGGGGGGCTGTGTCACAAACTCGGTTGTACGACGTCCAAAAGTACCGTATTGCTTTTTCGTATTAGTCTACAGCGCCTAATTCTTGTTACAGTCGTCCGATTCTGGACGCTTTCTGCTGCCTCGCTGTAGGAAGGAAAAGGAGAGGGAGCTTCCCGCCGTCGACCTTTAGCAGCGGATTCCTTTCTCGCCGTTCTCCGGCGAGCGCCCGTTGACGTTCGATCCAATACAAGCGAACAGAGCCCCACTGTCTTAGCAGATTTTGTGCTGGGTGGAAGTGGGCCTAATTTTTTTAAGTGCGAATGCACTTTATAAGCGACCCCAAACCATCCACCGCCGGCGGCGGCGGCGTCCGCAGTGCTCCTCTATATTTGAAAAAGAAACAGCATCCGGCGCCAGGTTTCGATCCGAGGACCTTGCGGCCGCAGCGCGACGCTCTACCGACCAAGCCACGGACGCGACGGTGATATCAGTGTTAGTGACGCGCCTTATATCTTTAACGCATTCAAACTACGTCGTCAGCGGCGTGCGTTGGCGACTCAGCGGCGTTATAGCGGCTTGATAACTGCGTGGTGTACACGTGATATTACAAACCCGATGGAAGAGATGGAAGAGAAGGCGGCGAGGCGGTGGGCTGCGGGGGCCGAGCGCAAGCGCCGCAAGCGGGCCGACAACCGTGCATTCGCACTTTCACATTCTCCCCCTCGGGGAAATGCGGGGGAATTTTTATTTGATTTTTATTTCATGGCAAAATCAAGGGGAGGCTGAGACTAACGGCAGACGTGACCTGACAGAGGCCTCAGCCACCCGATTTACAGTGTATGTAATAACAGGACTGTTCACAAATTTAAGCATAATAGCACAGACGTAATAAAAAAATAGCACAAGCTATGTATTATACAAAGCATAGGTCTAAAATTCACAGAGGGATCACAGTGTACACACACACGCAGTAATTCGTACGCATTAACTTTCATCAATGACACTACTATGTCACAATTACGTATTATAGTATTTTAGTTTATAGTTTTTAATTTCTCCCTTTAGGGGAACACATCGACATATACTTCAAAACCTTAATTACATATCAGTATTGCAAGCGTTTTGCTTAAGTAACACTTCTTTGATTTGTTTTTTAAATGTAAGTTCACTGGCGTCGAAGTTTATTGTTTCTCCCAATTTATTTGTTATTTCATTTGACTCGTATGGGGACTTGCTTATAACCGGCGTGGAAACTTGCAATCCCTACCTGTCGGCCACGTATGGTCATTAACCCGTCTGCATTACATTTCTGGCCTAAATTAGGCAAACGCGTGTTTTGAAAGTGTCATGGCCACAAGTATCAGAAGCTATATTTTGCAAGTCGACTTCCTTAACCAAATTGTTTACGGAAACTTCTGTGTGGCGGCTAACGCAGCAAGAAACAATCTTCCGGTAATATTAGTTTCGGTAGCAAACCCTTATACCGCAGGATCGATGTGAATATGCTTTGCAGGCTCGGCGGCTTTTTATAGAATCGCTTGCACTTATTTACGTCTTACGCTATAAGAGGCGAAATGCATTATAATTAAAACACATAACTTTCAAACTCCACCTTGCATATACAGCGGTTAAAAAGTCCCTCTTTGCTTCAGGCTTCGTCGGAAGAAAGATAGGCCATTTTGCTTAGGACCTTTGCGGTAGTGGTGCAAGGCCGTGGTTGGGTAACGTTTTGTAGGCGTTGCGGCGAGCAGGGCACGTATGGCGCGTGCATGAGGAGCAATGTTGTAAAGAACGGTGGGAATGGGAGAAGCGGCTGCGTGCAACGAAAAAGAACAACGCTGAAGATTGTGCCACAAAGGAAGACCGTGAAAGACAGACCATACATAATTACGGGCGTCGCAAAGCGGTAAACGTGGCATTGAGGCGCAAGTACTACTTGGCCAAAGCGGAAAACTTTGAAGGGCGTACGCGAAACTCAATGAAGACTTTCTGGATACACAATTCAGATTTGGCAGTTCGATTGTGTTGTGATTGCCTGAAAACCTGCTGGAGTTTAGGAGATTACTGTTCCCATATAGGTTTTTTGAGTGAGCAGTTGATCCCACACTGACGCCTTCAGCAGGCCGCAGGCGTACGATCCCAGAATCAGGGGCGATGTCAATGTGACGGCGCTATTGAAACTACAGAACAAATACTGCGATAATAAGTATGGGTATTCTTAGGCAGTGAATTTTCGCGCATTTCTTTACCGCTTCATGTTTTTGGCATTCATCTTCTATGCACCCCTTGAGCTGTCCTAATCTCCTTGATGCCGCCGATCCAGTAGATGGCTACTGAGGCTGTACTAAACATCATGGCCCTGCCTTGGGCCGTAAACGCGGCATGGTTCCCTTACGAGTGTTCTAGAATATTAAAAGCTGGGTGCCTTGCCTTGTGGCTTCGGTGGGGCCTCGCCTTGCAGCCTAGGTGAGGTTTCGCCTTGCGGCTTCGGTGGGGCCTCCACGTGGGAAGGGCCGTCCCCGTGGCATTCGCGGTCACTGTCTGCCTCATCTTGTGCCGCGGCCCTGTTGTTCGAGAAGCGTGGATCGACGCTGTTCAGAACCTGAAGCCAGCGCTCCTTGCAGGCCGCGAATTCGTCGTGAACCTCCGACGCTTTCGGGCGTCGGCCCTTCTTCATGTTGCCTTTTCTTGCTTTCTTCGTCTTCTACCGTCCTCCTTATGGCATCAAAGGGTGAGGACAAAGTTCAGACACATACCCTTGCAAATATGCGGGGGTATTTTCCACCTCACCTTACCTTTTTTCTGAACGGCTCTCAGTACTTTAACCGGCTTCATAGTTGTATTGATCTTTATCTGCATCCTGAGCTCTGTAAGACACCTTACATATAATTTAAATGTAATCTAAATCAAAATATAATATAATATAATTTAACTATAAACATAACAATACTTCCATAATATAACTCTATATAACTGATCCACATTTCACCATTATCCGTAATTCAAGAAAGGCATCTATGCTCATAATCCACAAAGTCCAATTCCTCTCATTTCAAGGGACATGGTGACAATGCCTTCGCATCAGTAACTTGATACTTTCATACAGCTTTTTATTTTATTAAGCCAGGAAGGAATTCGTGTATTACCTCTTGACAATCCGCGCTGGTCACCCACACATTTTAAACAGCTTTTGTCAAAAGATTTGGAAGTAACCTTTTTCTCTCTACTCCTTCCGGCTCTTTTATTTCTCTTTCTCTTCCTCTCTCTCTCTCTCTCTTCTATGTCTATTTCGTTCAGACGCTGTGGGGACGTTCACTGACCTTTGCTTTCGGTATTCCTAGGTTCAATTGCTAGTGCAGTACGAATTTTCGCAAATATCAAAAGGTGAAAAGTTGGGAGCACCTCCCTGCCGCTTTTCGCAGCAAACGTAAATATTTCACACATCCCCCGTTTCCCTTCATCTTCCGGGACAGAGAGCCCTGTTATTGTTTTCAAATTGTGTGCTCCGTTACTTGAAATGAATCTTTGCTGTGTTAATCATAAATCCTGTAGCTGCTGAAGTTCGGTTTACTCAGCACGTTGCATATTGCATGTAGCGGCATCGGCATGCTCACAGTTTTAACGCTCACCACCATCATCGCCTGCGCTCCATCATCATCATTATCCATTTCCCCGGTCGCAGAGAAGGTCGAGTTAAGCGCACTGGGTATATAAGGAAAACGCGACAAGACATTTGGTCGGACCTACCTCTTGCCGCACCTGCACTCTACGAGCGTAAAGGTGAACACAGTCCTAATTAGGTAAAAAAGCTTTAAGTGCGCCATTTCACAAAAAAGCGTGGTTGGCATCGTTTGGTCAAAGAACTGGCCGCCGCAGTAAAGAGGAAATAAAGAACACATGCGTAATCCGAAGGGAGTTGAACCCGGGTCTGCAAGTACCAGCCGAGTGCTTCAGCAACTGCGCTGTTCCCGCACGTTGCTTATAGTAAGTATGTCTTACCTGCCTTCCTCACACCCAGTGCTCATTGCCACCGCAAAACAAAAGCTGCTGTCGTTGTTGTTCCTTTCTTCGTAGCACATACACATTGGATTGTCCAGGAATATGGAACTCCAAGGGGGTAATGTGGCCGCTTCACAAAATTAAGAAAACAACGAATTTGAAAGTGAAAGTTGTCGAATAGTGCCTGGCGCGTGACACCTGAACGCGATTGCACGGATGTAAAGTAGGTGCACACCCTATGCGCAGAGCTCTAATTCCAGGCAAGCAATGGCGTGTGCCATTCTGCTTACTGACGTCATTCGTGCTTTAAGACGAAGAAACAAAAACGAAGAAGAGACACGTTGTAGCAGAAAAAACCGCTCCAAGTTATTCACCCCAACAGATGAAAAACAAATGTAAAGCAAGAGATGCAAATAAGACGTGCTGGTAAAATATGTGTAATAAGTATCCTTAGGCTTTCCCCTTAAAAGCACGTAAGCAGATTTAGATGTCCGAGGAATTTTTTTTGTTTTTGTTCCGGACAACGTTTTTACATAAACAAGTATTTAAAAGTGTTCAAACGTCCAGCCGAAGATCGCAGAGCATTACTAGCATGAAATCTCCGCTAAAAAAACATGCCAAGAAAACCCTGGTAGGAAGTGACGACCACACACAACAAAACTCGACAGTGAAAGCGCTGAGGCCTGCACCATGCTTCGTTCGGGTGATCCTCGCGTTGGCAACTACTAGCTTTGGCATTGGGTATCTGGTGCTTAATGTTTCATTTATTTATTTAGCTTACTTAACGTTGTCTGCGCAGTTGTATAATGCAACCCAGCGAAAACTTTGGCGAAGGGAGTTGAATTGGCTATTGTTTCCTGAACGTTTCAATTGATAATTTATTTCGAGTTAATTTGGCCAGTTTGTGATACAGGCAGAACAGATATTCGCTTTTAACTTTCAGTATCTCACTAGGCTCCACAATCTTGGCATAAACACACCCCGACCACCTATTTGCATACAGGCACACGCTACACAACACCACCTCTGTAAATTTTTTCTTCTACTAGCTCTTCCCACTTGCGCGTTTGTCCTCCTGACGGTATTCCGCTTTTGCTTTATTAGCTGTAGGTACACACTGCTCACAACCACCTTTCTTTCATTTCATTCTGTGTGCTTGTCGTAATTTGGTGCATCAGGGCCAGAACACTGTAGTAATGGGTTTCTATAATAAATACGAGCAATTACAGGACATTTTTACGACTTCCACTTTGATTGTGTGGCTGTCGCGCAATATAGCATTTAAGTGTTTTCACTTTGACGAGCTAAAGAATTGGAATGGCAGACGGAAGCACGTTCGCAGCGCAACTATTCTTTCCTGCATGTTGGAACCTAATATGTATGTTTGCTCGTGCACACACGCGAAGGCAAACACTTTCATAGAGCGGAAAAGAAGAACATGAAGATCTACCGCTGAGCCCCCTTCCATTATCTGTCTCTGCTTTAATGGATGTTAAAGGGACCCCGAAAAGCTTTGTGAAGGTGGCAATCAAATGCATTCAGGTGGTACAACACATAAAGGGGGATTTTTGAGCCAAGTGTGAGCCGCATACGTTGTACAGATAATTTGTAAACAATTTTTGAAGATCGCCTTTCTCAGCCGACGAGCGCGACGCCGCAGCGAGCCGACCGCGGCTGACGCAACGGCGACCGCGGGTGACGCAACGGCGATCGCTGCTGACGCAACGGCGAAGGCGCCCCCTGATTCGCCCAATCGCCGGCAAGGTCGGCCGCCGGCGGCGTCACTGCCATTGGCTTCCGGCTGCTCTTCCTCCTTCCTGCGCGATCCCGAGGCAAAGGCGGGTCCGCAGTGATTGACGCGAGCCTAGGCGCAGGAATGTAGCTAGCTGCTTTGAAGGAGGCAGAGAGGGAGGAGGAGTCGATCGGCAAGTGGGGAGAGGTGCCTTTAATTGCTTCTGGCGCAGCTAATACTGAATGTAGATCAATAATTCCAACGGCATTGCATCGCTATATTGGTGCTGCGTGACAATACAGGCCTTTTGTAACTTTTACAGAAGGCTTTTCTTGGTCCCTTTAAGTGCGATTTTTCTGTGAAACCTAGCAACAACAGTCATCAATGTGCAGCTAAGAACTTATGATAAAGCATAGATTATGAGAAATCATTTGACTCGGTCGAAACCTCAGCAGTCATTCAGGCATTAGGGAACCAGGGGTAGATGAGCAATATGTAAGAATACTAGAGGATATCTAAAATGGGTCCACAGCTACCATCACCCTCTATAAGGGGAGCAGTAAAATACCTACAAGGAAGGGCGTCAGACAAGGAGACACAATCTCTCCAATCTTATTCACAGCATGTTTACAACAAGTATTCAGAATGTTGGATTCGGAACAGGTGGGAGTAAGGGGTAATGGAGAATACCTCAGTAACCTCAGATTTGCTGATGACGTTGCCTTGCTAAGTAACTCGGGAGACGAATTGCAAAGCATGCTTTCCGCACTGGACAAAGAGAGTAGAACCGCGGGCCTGAAAATTGACATGCAGAAAACCAAATTAATGATCAATCACCTCGGGACAGCACAGCGGTTTGAGATAGGTGGTGAGGCAGTAGAAGTGGTAAGCGAATATATCTACTTAGGCCAAGTTGTGACCCCGGATCCCAACCATGAGCCAGAGCGGGCAATGGAGCGGAAGATGATAGGTGTAACATTAAGAGACAAGAAGAGAGCGGAGTGGGTCAGGGAGAAAACGCGTGTTAAGGACATATTAATAGAAATTAAGAAGAAGAAATGGACGTGGGCAGGGCATGTAATGCGAAGGCAAGACAACCGTTTGTCATTAATGGTAACCGAGTGGACACCTACAAAAGGCAAGCGTTGCAGGGGCGACAAAAAGTTAGATGAGCAGATGAGATCAAGAAGTTTGCGGGGATAAATTGGTCGCAGTTAGCACAGGACGGGGGTAATTGGAGATTAATAGGAGAGGCCCTACTTTGCCCTGCAGTGGGCCCAGATAGGCTGCTGCTGCTGCTGCTGCTGATGATGATGATGATGAACTTCTGCCATCGATAGACTCCAGAATCTTCGCCGTTAAACAACGAGTGCCTAAGTACTGGCCTAAAACCCCGGACTACACCACCTGGCGCGGTAAGCCTAACGCCGCTGCTGCTATGGCGGCCATCGATCAATCTTGGCTCACCAACCCGCCTGCGTCGTGGGCAAATGGATTATGACAAAAACAGCGGTAGGGCAATCTATCATCCCGGACCATGGAAAACTCTGCTCAGGCAACGCTGCGTCGAAGCCACACAGCCCCAACCACCGTGGCTTGCCTCCAACTCCCCGGTGCACCAAGTAAGTGAGCCACTGGCACCCCCTCGGAAGGTTTCTGCTCCGCGACTACTCGAAACCGACTATAAAGTCGTCTATCGACCTCGCGATGGTTTGAGACTTGTCACACGGAGCGATCGGCAACTAACCCACGGGCTTCAGCAGGCTTGAGCAACATCCCGGAAAACATCTTTTACCAGCAAGTCACTTTACAAATCCAGGCCACACAGTCCCTTATGGTGGCTAGCACCCCTACGCCTGCCTGCGCGGCCGCCCTTAGCGAGGTTACCAACATTCAACTCGGCACTGCTACTAATATGCGCTCGCGCCGTACTTGAAGCCTTTCCCTGGCACTGTTCGTTGTGTAATCACTGGCCTGGACCCAGCCACAACTACCCAGCAGCTACCGGGCATCATCGCATCTTCACGTCACAGAATCATGCATGCCCGAGTGCTTGGCTCGTCTTTGACAGCAGTACTCGCCTTCAAATGGCCACAGATCCTTTTCTACGTCACTTTTTATGGTCTGCAAACCAGATGTCAGCCATACCGACACTCTATACAGTGCTGCGCGATATGCGGAGATGTGGGTCACCTCCGTGACGTATGCCAAAACCCTGACGTGTGCATCTGCCCCCAGTGTCACGAACGCGATCCGAGCGACAATCACCAATGCGTTCCGAAATGCAAATTGTGTAGCCTGGAACGCCCAGCGGCAAGCAAACAGTGTCGAAAGAACCTCGGGCCTCCTCCACCCCCTTTACGAGTGCGTGAACGACTTGCCAAACTCCTATCCAGTGCACGTATCACCCAACCGCAATCCACCCCTCAAATACAGTCGCCGCCGCTTCGCCCCCTCCACCACCACCACTAGCGAAGCCATGGAGCCATGTTGCTAGCCAGCACCAAATCCTACCAACTGACTTACCCCCCTTGCCCCCTCTTACGCAGCCCGTCCTCGACAGCCAAGCCATGATCACCGCACTTCGAGAAAAAAATGCCCACCTCAGGCAACTGTTGACAGCCCAGGCAGAACGCACCGCCAACCTTGAAAAGCGTTTAGCAGAACTACTCAGCCAAACTGCATCCACCCCCCCAACTACCCCTCCACCAGCCGACCCTTCTTCTGCCAACCCTACGCCACCCCTAAACCCCTTCACATCGCCGGACATCACTCGCCTTGAAAGCCTCATCCGTGATATCAGCAAAGCCCTCTCGGAACGCATAGCTGCCCTTGAAAGCCAGTCAGATCTCCCCGCTTCACCAGAGCCGAAACGCCGCATCCCACGGAAGCACCAAGAACCATCAGCCAGCTCCACAGTAATGGACGAATCTGACGATGAGCCCTTGTTCCCAGAACACCCACTGCAGTAAGTGCCACGCTCCTTCGCACCTTTCTCTCTGGCAATGGAGCTGCAGACCATATCGCAACAAGCAGCATGTACTCAATCAATATGTTCTACCCAACCCTTCCACTCTCATTGCGCTTCAAGAAACGGACACAGAAAACCCCCGCTTGCAAGGATACTCCACATTTGTCTCCGGCTCTGGGTGTCGAACGGCCATATTAGTGCAATCGCACCAGCCTGCCCAAATTCACACCCTTCCCACTGAATTAGACTATGTGTTCGTGGAACTCCTGCCGGGCATTCGCCAGCTTAAAAGCACTTTTGTTATGAACATCTACAGTCCACCCTTTGAACTGCTCCCAAATCATTGGTATCGTGATGCAACGCACCAAACGCCATGCACTGGTAATTGTAGGAGATTTTAATGCCCACCACACCACCTAGGGTTACTCCAAAGACATCAAGATGGGCACGCAGATTTACGAAGCCATACGAAGACTGCCTTTAAATATTTCGCGTGAAAAGACGAAGAAATTTAAGCGAAGATGGAAATGTGGGTACGATGTAGCAGTAAAGAAAACTCTTTACATCACCAAAAAATGTAATGCGCACCAATTTTTATACTCTCCTTGCAGGAAATCTCTTAAACCGAGTACAGGATACAAATGTTTAGGCATAACCTTAAATAATAACCTAAGCTGGAATGCACGTACTAATGTTTTTTCCTCTGCCTTTCGCAAATTATGTTTACTTCGGCATAAGCTTCCACACGCTCCACCTAATGTTAAATGTTCTTTGTTACACAACGTTAATTAGACTAAAACTCTCATACGCTTGCGCTGTTTGGGACCCTTTCAACATAAAGATGAGACACTCGCTGGAAAAGATTCAAAGAAGAGCTATTAGGTTTGTTTATTCTAAATATTGTCGCACAGATTCTCTTGGCGAGCTGATGTGCAACAACGTATTGAAACAGTGCAGTCCAAAAGAAAGTTTCTTCACCTCAAATTCCCTTCCCGAAAACTCTTGCTACTCACCGTACTCGTCTATGCCATTCTCTGTCCTTAACTTCATTGTTCGCAAGTAAGGTAAGGAATTGGGCTAGTTGTTTTGCATGCTCGTAAAATGCGCTTCTGGCTACCAGAAACACACTTTTTAAAGAATACAAAAAAAAGACTTGGTCAGCACGTGCTGTCTACGTCGGTTGTTTGTATTCCTTAAAAAGTGTATTCCTGGTAGCCACAACCGCAGTTTACGAACACCCACTACTCACGGTACTAATCAGCCTGAATTTTTTCCCCGCACAATTAATGATTTGAAAGAATACACCCGAAACTTTTCTTACCTCATTTCGTTTATTAGAAGCAAATGTTATTTTGACAGGGGACCAGTGTATTCTGCTTTATTTTTTTCTACTTTTCTACTTTCCTACTGTTTTAACGACTTTTGCTGTTGATATTATTGTATCTTTGATATTGCTACCACCTTATACCCCTCCGACTAGGGCCTCTGGCCTGCCGTATATTCCTATATAAAATAAATAGGTAACTTCTACCTTTTGACTTGAAAGCACGTAAGAGGACTTCACTGCCCAAGAACATTTTGTTGCACCAGTGAGCCACAGGAAACGTGTCGGCTAGCAACTGAGCGTAAACCGAGCACCCTCCCTACCCTGCCCGCACAATGCTGCCCGGATTGAGCGGGCACACTACGCTGTAATTTTAACTGTACTGGAAGGTTTCTTTGCTATCTGAAGCTACAATACATCACAACACACTGGCGCAATTCAACAGTACTCCGTTTTAACAGCATCCCAAAAGTGCCGTGGAGTTGACGAAACGGTTTTGTATCTGCATGCCCATGTCGACTGCTCCAAACAGCGGACATACCAAACTCCCGAAGCAAGTTTCACTCTCTCTTAATTGCAAATTAATCTGAACGCATTGCATTACGTGCCCGGGGTCGCCGAGTTCATCAGAGCGTGGGAACGCGTAGCGTTTGTCGTAGCGTTACCTTACTACCCGCTTGCGGCCTCGTGGGCGGCAGTATGAGAAGCTGAAGTAGCTCTTTTGCTGTGCGAAAGGAAGTACACTCCGCAAAATAACGTTTGCAAAACATATATTGACAAATATTTTTCTCTTAAACAGTTATATCGCAGATGACAGCAAATGGAGAATTTTGAACATTGCCCACGATAGGGCCTAATCTGTGCGCACCTTCCTTCTTTCATGTTCATTCCCACTACTGTTTAAAGGAGCAGTTAGTAAGAGTTGTTGTCTATGTTGGCAAGACTGGCTAGACAGTGCAGAACAAGTCTCTAGACTTGGTTTGCAGTCTAATTTTAACATTACCACGGGGGCTGTAATCCAGGCTACAACCTCCCTACATTTCTATAACGTGCGGTTACATAGTTAGGGGATGGTGGACCTGAAATAGGGTGCCTTTTTCGCTGCTTGTATTTAACCGCGACTTCATAGTACAACCTAAATTTATATTTCTCCGAAATCAGTCATCCTCTCGTTTGCGAAATACCATGCTTTAAGTAAAAGGAGGTCCCCCGAAATAGGCTATAGTTGAAGTGGTTCTCAAAAGAAAATAGAAAGCCCCTTAGCCCCTACCGCCTTATCGAATAGTCACTGTAGTTGGTCCAATATTGTTCTAACTGTTGGTATAATAATTCTGCAAAAAAGTGGAAGGGCGACATACATGTGCCATATGTCCAACATTGATGCGAAATTAACAAACGAAAGTAAACGCAATAAAACCAAAAGCAGTGTTTTTTCGACCGCAAAACAAACCGGGTGGGATTCCTACTCATGTACGGTTAGGCCGTGACACCATAGAAGTTGTGGAAATAAACTAGCGTTGGTGTCAACTTCATTACCCGTTTAACCTGGGATGAACATGATGATAAAGTTGCTTGCAAGCTTTCAAGAATTACAGGAATCATCAGCCGCCACCGTTATTTCCTACCAACTAAAGTTAAATTGCTGTTATATAATTCCTTATTCATTTCTCATCTAAACTATAGTCACTTAGTGTGGGGAACAGCAGCTACGGTAAATAAGCACAAAATTTTTGTTTTGCCGAAAATAGGCCTGCGCTCAATTCACAATCTTCGTTATACGGCGCACACGGCTCACGTATTTGAAATGCATAACATTACAAAGATATTTGACATGTACTACGTGAGCCTGATCGGCACGTACACTAAAGAGGTAAAAAAGTGGTATGAAAATGTACGCACACTTGCCGGTCTATGGGCTATTGAACCTTATGACAGCCCAAACCCGAAACACTTTCAGGTGCCTAGTTGTCGTGCGGGTTATGGTTTGAACCTTGTACCGAACATGTTGCCGTGTCTTTTAAATAAATTCCATGCACGAAATGTTGATCAGAAATAAAAAGTTTCTAGGAGAGCTTAGAATACATGCCCATGTTAGTACTTATCATTTCGTATTTTTTTCTTCTTGTATTCACCGTTTGTACATGTAGGGATTTTTGTTTTTGTTGTTATACTCTACAAACTGCAAGTGCTGCACTTCAAATCATGCTGTGCCAGATTGGGCCTGACACAGGCCGCTCAGTGCAAAGATAAGAGTGTCTACAGCCGTTTCTTTGTTTTTCCGTATATGTGACCTCTATTATCGACACAGCCTGTCATTCCAGCTCTTGAGAATAATTTTCGGGCTGCAATGTACGGTGGCGATGTCTAGCGAACTATATCTTTTTGTATGTGTGCGTGTAGTAATGCTGCTACAGTTGCCTGTAACTACGTTTCTGTATAATTGCCCATTGCTGCCATGTGCCCAAGCGGCTGGTGGGCCCGTCAAGCTGCTTTGACAGCTTTTTTCCTCAGCCCTTTTCACGTAATCAATGTTGTTGTTGATGATGATGATTGCTATTGGTTTCCCCTTTGTAGCGGGATGATGACGTGTAATCTTACCAAAAAGGACTAATATACCTATGTTCTATATTCTTAGTTTAATACTAGCGCTGTTTAGGGCAGGCACAAAAACCTTATTAGGCACAAAATACTTTTTTTCCCTGTTACAGGTGGTAGCTGTCCTAGGCAATATTCCCCTCTCTGCTTTTCGTCCACCAGCATTCTAATCTTTTTTTCGTCGTCTCGACAGCCCTGCTTCCTCTGTGCTACCCTGAAATCCCAGGGCTTCTGGATGCCGAATAGTTGCCTCATGTAGATTTGGATGGATACCCTCGCATTCTAACACTATGTGCCGCATGGTGTTAGAATGTTAAAATAGTGTTAAAATAGAAATTAAAATGTATAACTTGGCAAATAAACTTGATCTTTATATTTATCTTTATCTTTATATTCTCATTCAACCTGATAACAATAGCACAGGCAATCAACCGGATGGAGGCGTAAATATACACAATTCATTTCGCTTAAAACGGCTCTTTCAACACCAGTGAATGTACTGCAGATAGGTAACGCCCGATTACACCTTCTTATTTCACTGTGAAGTTGAGTACCGTCACTGGAGAGTGCATGGGGGGGGGGGGGTTATTTCGAGTGCAAAAGTTCCCGACGAAAAAGGCACAATGAAGTTGCTCTGAATTACACGCAGAGCAGGATAATAAGGTGGCGGTTATCAAAGCAGGCTGCGGTATAATGAAAGTTACCGCGGAGACAGGTTCACCGAAGAGTAGTTTTTTTTAAACCGCAGGTTCGTAAACTGGACTTCACACTAACACAAATTAGTGATAATTTATTCTAGTGCAACTGCAACCTATCATAGCACTGTGTATTGTTTTGTCTATGTGTGGCGCTGAATCCGTGACCAGCCGTTGTGGGAGATGTGCGACAGTTTTAGGTTCTCAAACTGCGCGTTCAGATGCGGGAATAAGTTTTTTTTTCGACAGCACAGGTCTTCTGAGCACATCAGCTCAACAATAACGGTGCTTCTTAAACTGGCTGCCCACAATATAAAATTACATTTAGACCACTTTCACAGAGAACCACAAGACATTTGCATACAGAAAGAAAACTCCCGTGGCATACACGTGGTGTCTAATTGTTGCGAGTAAGTGTTTTTCCTGGTGATTTTTGCAGCCGGTATTTGTCACTATAACTAGGTACTGAAAAAATGCCAAGTCACCATGCAGTAAAAGAACGGTAGGTGATCGCCAGCGTTTATACTTTCATTCATGTTATAATGACAGCCGAAACTGAGCTTAACCACATGCTTTCACGATCTGAAAAGCGACAAGTCCTGCAGTGACTATGCAGGATGGATTAGAACCTAATCAAAATATCGCCAGAAATGTTCTTTTGTAAACGAACACCGAGCTTAAGTAAAGCCTAACAGCAATCACCCTCTCAATAAATTAAAATAGAAACTCCTGAGATATATACTTTCTTTAGCCAAGTGCTCAGAAAGATGAACGCACTTACGTAAGCCGACCACAATAAAGGCATTGCGTATTCGGCAACTACATGACAGAAAGACAAAAATGAACTGCCTTACGATGCAGTGTTTTCCAAGGAACCTCTTTCCAAGACTGAAATGAACAGTGTTACGAGGTTGTGTTTTGCGAATGAGAACGAACGGTCTTAGCGAGAGCGTGTTTCTAACTATCATTTTATTGTACAGGCGTCCACAGAATAAACCGGACCAAGCGAGCGGCGCGCGATAGCTATCGGTGCGACACCTTCCGGCCCAGCGCCTGCTGTCGAGATAGCGGAGGGCGCATGCGTGTCCCTCTCTATAGTTTGTGCATGTCAGTCTCCTTGACTGCGGCTGCAGCACTCCGTTCCTCTCGAATGTGACGCGCGGCGGCGCCTTGCGCGGCTCGCCTACCGAGCGGGCGTGATGCTTGGCAGCAGCCGGCGGCGTGCGCCATGCGCTGATGCCGCGTAACTGTGCGTTCATCTGAGAATGTTTGTACGGCGCTCTTTTTATCATTTTAATGACTGGAACGCAAACTGGCGTTAAAGAAAGGCTGCGATAAAGATTCACACATGACTAAAACAGTGCTGGTCGTTATGCGACGAATACAGTTGATAGCAAGAACTGAATACAGCGAAGGTTTATTTCGGTTGGGAACAAAAAAAAAAAGGACATCGGTGATTGTGCCGAGTGGTTGCCCTTATGAATTGTGTGTGAAGTTTCCCTCGTTTTTGATAACTTCACGAATGCGTCGGGAAAGCGACTCAAAAAGCGACTTTATGATTTCGGGACGGGGGTGCAGGCGTCTCCATTCATCTTCCACTGCCTGCCACAACTCGTCCCTCGTGCGACCGCAGTCATTTTGTTTGCCGAGATTCATCTTCATAATCCCCCACACATTTTCTATCGGATTTAGGTCTGCCCCGCACGGAGGCCACCGCAGCTGTCGCACCGCGTGGTCCTCGAGCAGTGAGCTCACGGCTCGTGCTGTGAATACAGGGCTTCGGTCCTGTTGCAGGATGAAGCACCCGTCGAGGACGTAGGGGAGCAGACTTGTCGAAATGATGTTACAGTACTGGGAAGCATTGAATGGCCCAGAAATTCTGACGAGGGGTCCCGGGCCGTCCGCACTCATTGCGCCCCATACGCTGACGGAGCACCTCCCACTGGAAAGGACGCTTTGGATGTAGCCGGGCTGGTATCTAAATACCATCGGGCTAAATACAGAAATACATTCAGGAAAGATATCTCCGAAGATGTTCGGAGGGTATACTAGCTAAATCAATGAAAGGACATTCGCCGTGTTTAATCGTTTACATCGATTGAAATTACTGGCACATTTTTTTTAGCGGGAGGCTGCACCCCCACTGCCACGTAGTTGAACAGTATCCTGTATAAAACTATGCATCAATTTCATCCTCTTTCCACATCGGGAATTACAAAAGCCCCGTTAGCCGATGCGTTACCTGAAGTGTTTCGTAAAAAAACAGCGACAAGAAACGCTTGACAAACGGTGCTTGTAAAACTACGATTAAAACGTTTCAAATGAACTCAGCTGAATAAAATTTACAGGGACATTGTATATCGGTTGCTCCAAAATATAGTTATTAACAGGTAGTTATGCATTGCTAGCCTTAACAATTACACTTAGCGTTGCACTCGGGACCCCCGAAGGAGTACTCAGCAATTCTCACATTAAACAGTGCTCCCGATTTGACCTCTTACACTGTAGTTGTTTATATATCATCTAGAATGCACATTACCAGCTACGTTTCACAGTTTAGTTTCGTACCTGCAGCTCATCGGACGCCAAACACGCCGCGGTTGATACCAGCGAGTGGAGAAAGTCGATTCGTCTGTGAATATAACTTCCTTCCACTCGTTCATTGTCCACCGCTCCACTGCCCGGGCGAACTCCAGCCTTTCCAGCCCCTGGCGGTCCGTCACGCGCGGTTTCTGCGCTGCCACGCAACTCCCGAGTCCCGCCTCCTTCAGTCGTCTTCGAATTGTCTCGCAAGAGACATTCAATGACAGCTCCTGTCGAATTTCTTTTGCAGACAGGGGGGGATCTGCCATAGCGGCTGCGACAATCAGTAGTTCGTGCTCCTCACTGGTGACTTTAGGCCGCCCGCTGCGCTCTGCGTCAATGAGTCTGCCCTGGTCATCGCGGTAAGCTTGAATAACGCGGCTTACAGAAGTCCTACACCTCCCGGTGAGGGGGCAACTTTCCCACTGAGTAGTCCCTTCGATGAAAAGTCGCACGATGTGCCTCCGTTGCTCGATGGGGACGCGGGAAGGCATTCTTCACGAATATGGCCATGCAGGACGAGTTACGTGCTTTATACGCTTCATAGCTATCACTGTCCAATGGGTGACATGGAAGGAAACGCCTCATTGCTTTTCGATAGCAATTCACTCACACCGACAGCTGTGTATTTCGGTCTATTTTTCCAAAGCGAATAAACTATTTCCTTCCTACTTTCTTCCCTCCTGCCATCTTTAAACCGCCTCTCATATGCCGCACGGGAAAAACTCGAAAAAAAAACATCGCTGTTTTTAGTGCTATCAACTGTGTGTTTGTCGCATAAGTACCAGCACTCGTTCAGTCATGTGTGAATCTTTATCGCAGCCTTTCTTCAACGCCAGTTTGCGTTTCAGTCAATAAAATGATAAAAAGAGCACCGGACGAACATTCTCAGATGAACGCACAGCTACGCGGCATCAGCGCATGGCGCACGCTGCCGGCTGCTGACATGCATCACGCCCGGTCGGTAGGCGCGCCACGCAAGGCGCCGCCGCACGCCGCATTGGAGAGGATCAAAGTGCCGCAGCTGAAATCAAGGAAACTGACATGCGCAAACTCTAGGGATGGACACGCATGCGCCCTCCGCTATCTCGACAGCAGGCGCTGGGCCGGAAGGTGTCGCGCCGATAGTTTTCGCGCACCGCTCGCTTGGTCCGGTTTATTCTGTGACCGCCTGTACATTGCCACAAAATCCCCAGTTGGTAGCTACTACGCAAGTGCCATGTTTCTGAAAGACAAAATTGAAGTTTGCCAACTATGATGGAACTAGCCCTTCGTACCCCACTCAACTATGTTTCAGTCACGAAGGATGTTTTTTTAAACGAACACGCAAGAAATTGGCAAATGTCCCGCTACATTGACTTAATATAAACAGGACTGACGTAATATAGGACGGCCCTGAATACATCGTGATCAGTGGGTAAGTGCACGTTCGCCTTCAAGTGATACAATAAAAGAAAATAGAAGCCCTAGCACAATCACCTAGGGTTCTTGACGGTGGCGTGTGTCGGTGTTCACGAATGGTGCAGGCATGATGATGTGATGTCATAGACAAATCGCCGGAAGGTGGTGGGAGATTCGCCCCAGCTTCATGTGTTTTCATGTTTAACTGGAATATTTCTTAAAAGTTTTGTGGTTAAAAGGAAAAAAATAAGATTTTTATTAACTAAATTTGTATTTTGTCTTCATGACCCATTGAAAAATATGGTGCAAACGCCACAGCAAGAGTCGAAAAATGTTGTACGAAGGAACCAAGTGGAGCTTATTTAAAATCTGGTTACGCTGGAGTATATTTATGAGGAACAAAGACGGTGATGAGAAAGACGTTGTTTTTGAAAGCACGGTCAAAGCTGTTGCATCGCGGGCTTAGGATCAGTGGCATGCCTCCAAGACACATCTTTGTACAAAATCCTAAGGGTTATCATAAAAAGGTACTGAACATCAACGTTCAATGTGATTTACTCTCCTCGATTGTGATTCCTTCGGTACGTGGTAACAGCGCAGAATTCGGAACATGGTAGCGGTCGGGAAAATTAAGCTTAGGAAGGTGAGCCATATAATCCGGAACAGCCTGCTGCCTTGTATCGCTGGGGGTGACTATTCGCCACGCGATCGGCCTATAGGTGGCGACAACGTCGCGCTGCTAGTGTGGATGCTCCGTTGATCGGTTGATCGGTAGCGTGCGAATGCATACGCTGGGCGCACGTCGTGTTTGTTTCGCGCACTTTGTGCGCATAAAACGCCACGACAAGAGTGGTATACTGTAGTTGCGTTCCTCAGTATTAAATGTATTGCATGGTAGCGGCAATAAGCATGGATTACTACGCTGAAAAGGCGGCGACCTGTCGGGAGTCACTGAACAGCCGAAACAGCGACATGGAACCTGGGTGCCGTGGTTCGGCGCAGGCACTTTCCAGAAGGTTCCTTCGAACAACGAAGACAAACAGACATAGGGACAAATCAGGGAGCCCGAATCTTGAGGAATTCGGTTTAACTTGGTTTTGTCGTTAGCTTGAAGCATTACTGAAACAAATTATAAGATGCCTTGTCAAACTTTATTGCTTGCACATTCATTACAAGAGCTTGCAATATTTTTTTTGCATTCGGAAGCCAATATACAATATCTCACACAATTTATGAGCGTGCAGATATAAAAAGTGCAAATATACAAGCGGACTTCACTTATATGCAGCAATGGTTAGGTCAAATTTCAGCGACGTTGTACTAAGATGAATAAATAACGCTGTCATATCAGCTGTTTTAGCCTTTCACCGTAAATGAAGTAGTCAATGAAAGTATTAATGCGCCCAGTGCAGTCAACACCTCACGTCCGGTCGCTTTTGTGCAACGTGTCTAACGAATATTGTTGTCAACGAACCTTGTTTTATGCCTACCTTTCAGTGAGCGAAAAGTTTCAGTTACGGCTGCGATGTTCATTATTTATAGGCGTTTCCAATTCTTACAGCTGCTTGGAGCAGCAAAATTTGTATCAAAACCTGAAAAATGTTTCTGACAAAGCGTGCTTAACGATAAAAATAAAAATGAACTTTTCCAGTTACAAGCGTAATAAAACGTGCCTCTCCAATGTTTCAGGATTCCTGTACAACTGCGCTAAGAATGACTAGAAAATGCACGGATAGAAGTTGTGGGTTTTTTCTTTCATTTCCGCGGGTGTTCCAGGCGCAGCGCAAATAGAGCGGATACAATGCGAATGGCCAAACGTTGACGGCCAGTATTACGTGCCAGTGGAACGCCCTCCACGTCGCGGTGCGTTACCGCAAAAAAGGACAGGCCCGAGAAGTTTGCAGATCTATCAAAAATCTGTCTTTCGAAAACGAATATGAGCCCTTTTGGTGCGACATTTTAAAGGAATTAGTGCTTGCCTTATTCAAAATACTATATGAAATACCAGTGTAGGAGAAATAGCAAGAAGTCTAGCGATCGCGGGATTTTCTCCAGGGCTATCTTGAAGAAAATATTCGTTTTTTGCCTGTCTGGACGGCGAATGTTCAGTTACACGATCTTTAATTTCTTTTAATCTTCGGGTCGTCTTTGAGGGCTTAATGGTCGGCGAATTTTAAGCTTGCGGTTATGCGGAGGTAAACATGTTCTTGGGCCAGCCAATTCCTGTGGTGATTTAAAAAGTAGCCATGAGAATGAGACAAGACAGACAACAGGCCAGCGCATACTTAATAGTTCCAGCGAAATATTCGTCTAAAATATTGTCGCAGATCCGCAAAAATATACATAAAAATATACATTAAACAGATACAAGTGTCTTGTTTCGACTGTACAAAACGGTCTACTAAAAGAAAAAAAAAAACCCGGAGGCTTATCCTGAACACAGGTTTCTTGGCTTGGGCAAAAAATGGCTTCGAAAGTTTGAGTCGTGCACGGATACAGTGCACAATAATTTGTTTTTTTTTTGTTTCAAAAGGACGCTAAATGTTTGCAGTGGGATGGCAAATGTATTTCGATGCACCGGTCCCGTCGTCTCTCTTGCCCGTTTTTATGCCTTTGCCCTTTGACGACCACGCCATCTTAAACGAAACACCCTGGGCAGTTCCAAAGGGGGCATTACGCTCCACTGATAAACATTAACACGTTGTTTCCCGGAAATAAAGGAGTGCGTCATGCCATGACGGCCGCTGATTATTGCAATCATAAAAAAAATCCGGAGACATAAGTAACCAGACCATTGCTTACAGCCAGACAAGATGTCATATTTGTTTTCATATTGTGGGCAGGACGCGTCTTCTGTGATAGGCAACATGAAAGACCGTTCGACGAGAAAGGGACAGCCACACTAGGAGCGGTTCCTCACGCTGCCAATAGCGGCCGACTGTGTTCCGTCTCAGGGCGAATATCTCGCAATCGCACAGTGGACTTACGGTGCTTCGGGTAAAACAAACACTTCGAGAAGGAGACTTTGCGAATGTCGGAACACAATGATGAATTGGTTAGAAAATGTTGTTTTCGGGATTGTCGCGACATTTCGTTTTACATGGAATAGACCACTTCGAAACAGCACGGGATTGAGTATATTTTAGCTAAAACAAATTGTCTTTGATGTCTGGATGTTTGAATTGCCATTGCATCATAAGGTCCGGATATACTGTTAACAGAATTATTTTTGCACAACTAATGGTTATGTATACTGCAGTGTTATCTGGAATTCTCCAAAGAGAGCAGTCATGTAGATATTCTGTACATGATCTCACGGAGGTCAGGGATGATATTAGGGACAGCTATAAAATTCCTACCGCTAAAAGTTTGCTCATTGCATGTAAGGATTGGGCCATAGCGTGTTGCGAACCCGTAGACCATGGCCACAACGCCATGTGCCGTCTGGTCTGCTTTCTTGTGCTCTTACACCAAAACTCCAGGTTTTTGTTCCACTGTTCCTGGAACACCCTATAAGCTAGAACATATGTGAGTCGTACTTATGAAGCAAACCAGCGCATGGAGAGAGACAGAGAGAGAGAGAATTAACTTCTTTATTAGCAAAAAAAGGCCTTTTATTATTCTTCGTAAGGTCTGATTTAGATTTCGTAACTTCAAGTGCCACGCTTCCAATAGCCGGCAGTTTTTTAATCTTTGCCTAAGTTACAGGCTCCCAAGAAGCAGTAACAAACGGAGAGTAAAACACCGTCAATGAAAAGGACTACTTTTGTCCTTCAATGATACCTATTGCTTCTTCACGTATGTCAGACCACAAGCTCATCACGTCCGAACCACTGGTTTTGCTGGCAATTGTAGCCTCCATGCGTCTAAGCTGGTCGCAGGAGAAGTACTCTTTCCAAACTCCAACCACAGCCCTCCTGACAAAGTTATGGTACTTTTCTCCCCCCTTATTCGAGGCGTAAAATTCCTTCAGCCTGTCGTTCACCTGCGTGTTAGTGTGCTCCCCCAGAAATAAACCCATAATGCTGCGCATGTTCTCAGCTGCACTCCTTTCCACGATGAGGTCGAGTAGCTTTTGGCCTTCTTTGCCCTCATTTTCGAGCATGCTTCCGTAGCTATCGCCGATAAATCGAGCCAGCCTCAGCACCGTGCCTCTGAAGTCCTTTTTGAGCTCCTCGTACGTTACGAAGAACACGTTGGGCTCGCTTTTCAGGGAGTAGCCAACCGCCAAATGCTCGAAGTAGTCTCCGTAACCGAAGTCTCCTTCAAGGAAAGCCTCGAGGAAGTCATCAAACGAGCCGTCTTCGAAGCGGTAGATGCTCATGTCTTTAACCTGCGAGGTGCAACATTGTAAATGATGAGAAGGCAGGATGCGCCACTAGAAACGCTGCAATATTTCACCCCATACAGAATAATCCTCATACAAAGTGCAGGCTTCCTTTTTTCACATAACCCCAGCATTTTGCATATGGAAATACACTGGAGACCCCGATAACATTTTATTTAGCTTGTAAGTTTCCTATTCTATATTGTTTGCTACCTTCAATTTTCCGAAATGTTTGCCAGGCATGCAGACGCTTCCACTCTTCAATACACTTTGGCTTATTTTATGACAGTCGGTGCACGCGTCAGTAATTTCACGCCTGAGGCTCGTTTGTTATTTATCGCTGACCGCAACTGTGAAGAGATTAGCGCGAAAGTGAATGCCACGTTTATCAAATGTTTTCATTGGACAGGGCAAAGATGAAGAGGAGTAATCAGAATACATGAATTTCAACTAAGCAAAACTGTGCACGGGGTTTATACTAGCTAAACTGAAGACACCCAATGTCCTTGGTGTAACACATATCTGAGAAAAAAAGTCTTCTGGGTTGTACAGAAACTTTTGATGTGCTCAACAAAGCCATTTTCCGATGGTTCCCAACAAGGTTCTGCCATTTGTCGCTCTTAATCAAGGTGTTAGTATGCGGATTTATTGAATTCCAAGAATGAACAAAAATAGCGAACGTTTCCAGTTGAGGGTTCCTGGGGGGATGCGGCTGAAAGTTTTTTTACTGAATGCTCAAAGAAACGAATCACTTGCGGTCGTATCTCTCCTTTGATAAATTTAGTCTGTAAAATATGACTGGTGCATTTTATATTTACCTTTATGACACTCAGCTACGTGTACCCATCTAAGGATAATGCGAATCAGGGAACTCGCGCAGAGAGAAAACAGCCAAGAAGCAGATCCGCATTGATTACTGCTCATACCGGTGCCGCCAAATTCGTCAAGCGATCTTGGCAGGAGCATTCGCTCCGACGATTCCGCGATTAGGCGACGGTAGATGGACCACGTCACCACATCAGTCATACAGTCGTAGGCACAGGTTTGGCGTTTTTTTGCTGCATTTTTGAGTCTGTGTGTGTTTTTCCTGGCCCCGAAATAACTGAAGTCCACGTCGCCACATCAGCCCCGGGAGTGATGATAACTCTCACTTGACCCGCCGCAGCCACTCATAGGCTAAGGATCGGAGCTGGTGAGCCCCAAAACGCGGTTTCGATCCCGGCCGCAGTGGCTGCTTTTCCGATGGCGGTGCCGAGATTCCTATAAAGGTGCCGCCTGTGAACGGAGAATGCGGTGCAGATTAAAGACCCCCAGAAGGGTGAAAATAATCCGGAGCCTTCCACTATGGCACGACATATAGCCTAGGTGTAGCATCGGTGCGTCAAACCTGCCAAACTGTTTGTTGCTTCTCACTTGCAAGCACTAACGTGTCGTCTTTTATTGTATCAGTTTCGTCTAGGCGGTACGGTTTTTTTCGGCGCAAAGCTCTACTTCCGTACATCGTAAGATTTCGCGGATGCTCAAAATTGTTCACTTGATGAAGGCTACAATATTTTTTGTTGTTGGTAATTCTTTGATGCCGGAAGGTATAAAAATCACCAAAAGATCATGTGACGGCCCGGCTTTACGCGTAATGTCACACTTTGAGTTTGTAACTTTGTCTAGCAGTAGCCGCAGGTCGACGAACTTTTAGTGTATGCCCCGAGCTTCGCGATGGCTGCGCCGCCTGCCGCCGCTTCTCCGCGGCGTCTACGGGAGGAGCTCAGCAAGTTTGATAGGGCTCATGCAGGGTTCTCGGGTTCTCTTTCATTTCTTTTTGCCTTTCCGAGCCCTAAAAAACTTGTTATCGTTAAATCTGTAAGCAAATAGTACGTTTTGGCACTTCGAACAGCTGCTGCTTGGTAGAGTGCTCTAACGCCAACCGAAGCTATCCCAGATTTCGGTTCTACACGCTTCCTTACCGCTCTTAAAAGAACTCCGCCACGGCAGCAGCATGTCACCACGGCCAGTGCCCAATACGTCAGGCGCAAGTGAATTCCATTGTAGCCTCGTTTAGACCTGACACGGGCAAATTAGGAGGTTGGTTTTGTATTGCGGCGTGTACAACGAATGCGGCTTCGTTTCGAATACATACGTCGCTGAAAAACATGATTCTAGAATGTGATTAGCCGATACCTGACACCCATTTGTGTCTTTTATGGGAATATAAGCCACGCGAAATTGTTAAGCGAAGTGCAAGACTCTGCGTAGGTAAATATGTGCACATTCACGCCTTATAGCAAGTACCAAGGAAAGTTAATGAAACCGCAGAATAATAGATTGTCTGAAAGACGGGAAGCAACGGCATGGCTCATACGGGAACTAAAAAAATTACACCATCTCCCCGAAGGGAACTATGTGGTGATGCAAAGCAGAATTGTTGGCGTCCATTCAGCTCATCGGACAGTGCAGCGTGCCTCAACCGAGGCAGAAACTGAGCAAGCGGTGCGCAGACCGTGTTTATTATAAGAGCAGATGGAATGGAGAGGAGGAGATGAGAAAGGAGACGCGCATGCGCGCTTATCGCGCAGCTGGCGTGTTGCCGTTATGTTGAGTGATCTGGTGTTTAGTAGCGCCAGAGGGAGTTCCACGTCCGCGTCCACACCGGTGGCACAGGCACGCAGGTACTGTTGTGTTACGGTGAGTAGGCGGTGGTGCTCGAGGCGCGGAAACTCGTCCATTATCTTCTTGTCGATGTTGTCGTCTCTGTGGTAGAATCGGTAATCTCTGTGAGCGTTGGTGAGGTAAAGTTTGTTGAAGTTGGAGCACCGGCTGAGAGCAACGTACACGCCCTCGTCTTCGCAGCTTTGCCTTCTTCTCTTTCTTCTTCTCCAGCGGTTCCCCTACGGGAAGATGACGACGGTGGTTGAACGCGAAGCTATCTCGTGATGGATTCTTTGGTTGGCCAGTCCCTAGTGGCATGCTGCTACAATCATCATCAGAGGTTCTGCGGATGGGGCACGGACGCGGGACATCCCCCCGAGCAAGAGACGCAAACATCCTCCACTAAAGTTTTCAGTTCGTCGTTTCTATTGACGTTCAGCTTCGCGTGCCTTCGTTGTATCAGTAGCTTCTTGACGTAGTTTGAATGAGTCAAGGACATAAGGCGCGTTCGTAGCGCTTCTCCTGTCTAGGTTTTGTACCGCATTTTTGGAGTGTTCTGCCGTCCTTAAGTATTTGTCTAGGGTTGGGGGTGAGGGAGGTGTCTTGGAGTTTACGGGGGCCTCTACAGGCAAGGAAGTGTTACCTTTTGTGCTTGTTGGGCTGTATGGAGTCTTTCGAGACCATGAAGCGTTTTGTTTTTGTCGTGTATTGTGTTTTGGGGGTTTGGGGCTGATGTGGAGTGCCTCTTTTTTCAAAGGTGTGGATGTAAGTGCTGCGTGGTAGGTCTGGTTCATCATTCAAAATGGTTTTAAGCAAGCCTATGCGCATTGCCACGCTTACTATAAGGGGTCTAGCTGATCGGAGGTGTCAGAACCAGTTGTATTGTCTACTGACAGATGAGGATATCGACATCGTGGCCTTGCAGGAAACCAAGGTTGAGAGGGAGGACCAGACCGATCGTATGGTACGGTCTTTGGGTCGAGGTACGACGTTTGTGTTTCACACGCATGGGTTTTATCAGCGGGTTGTGCGCTGTTAATACGGCGTAGCCTAGGGGCAACCCTAATTACCGTTAAAGCGTCAAAATCGGGGCGGTTCGTCGTTTGTGACTTTTATATCTGTTTACACGAATGGCGTGTAATTTGTGTTTACGGACCAACAAAGGCAGCCGAAAGGAAATTTTTTTTCCGAAGATTTAAAAACGTGGTGTAATACAGAGCGTCTCTTGGTGTTACTATGCGACTACAATTGTGTGTGTTCCGCGAGGGATAAAAGTAGCCTGACCAATTTCAGAGATGCGAGTACAGCGGTTTTAAACGAGATAGTCGCCGACTTCGCCCTTGCAGATGTAGGCGATAACATGAGCAGTGCTGGCACCGTTCACTACACGCACTTTCAGGACGCCAGTCACGCGCGTCTCGATCGAGTGTATGTATCGTTAGATCTTGTTCCTGAATGCGACGATTACCAAGTGACTCCTCTATCTTTTAGCGATCACTGCTTTGTGTCCGCAACACTTGGAAAGGGGGTAAAACGACAAAATTCCTCTGCTTGGGGGCTCTGGAAGATAAACAACAAACTGCTGCAAGATGAAGCTTTCCTTGGCATGGTCAACGCATGCACACAGGAAATCTTTTGTGCTGGGGGGGGCACGAACTATGTTTTTAAATGGGAAAGCTTAAACAGCAAGTTAAAATGAAAGCGCTCGAAAGATCAGGTGCCATGAAAAATGAGGAGAGGGGTCGAGAAGCCTTGCTGCGCAGTAGCCTGGATGTGCTTTATAAGAAGAAAGTAAGTCGCCTGGAATGTTTGAAGCTGACATTAGAATGCTCAAAGCACAGCTCGAGGTTATCGACAAGGAACGATACCACGGAGCAATGGTACGGGCGAGAGCGGAACGTTTTCTGCTAGGTGAAGCACCTACCAAAAGAGCCTTCAGTTCCGAAAAAAGTTATGCTCGCAGAAACGCTATAGTCGAAATAGAAAGTGGAAGGAGTTTTGTATAACGGCCAGGAAAACATTCAAAAAGCTTTTTGTAGCTATTACGAGAAGTTGTTTTCCAGTCACGACGTCAACAGGGAGAAATTTAAAGAAGGATTTGTGCGGTTGCTGCCCTGTTTGGACAAAGATTCTTCCGAGAACCTAGAAAGAGATATTACTGTTGATCAGGTAAAGCAAGCTATAGACGAGTTAAGCCGAGGCAAGACGCCGGGCCCTGATGGTCTCAGCGCTGCATTCTATAAAAAGTTTAAAGATGATGTTAGCCCAGTTCTGTGCAAGGTTTTTGCGAGTCTTATGACCATGGGACGCTTCCACCTTCCTTTCTGGTATCTCAGACGGCGCTCATTCCAAAATCGGAGGACGAGGCTAGGTTGAAGCACTTTTCAGGGTATCGCCCAATTAGTCTGACCAATGTAGATTATAAGATTTTAATCAAAGTAATTGCCAGGCGAATGCAGACCGTTGTAAAGGACATTGTGGGGCCACACCAGACATGAGGAAAAAAAGGGCGGTCAATTGTCACTAACATTCACACCGCCCGAAGTGTTCTCGAGTGTTGTGACAGCCTGCAAGGTGCTGTAGCAATGTTCCAGATAGATTTGGAGAAAGCTATTGACCAGGTGTCACACGAACTTTTGTTAGAAGTATTAGAGCACGTCAACATAGGTGGTGTTATACTCAAGGGTGTTCGCATGGCCTATAGTGGGTGCTCCACAAAAGTCGCCGTTAATAAAACGCCGAGTAAATCCATTCAATTTAATCGAGGCATGCGTCAAGGATGCCCGTTGTCTGCTCTGATTTCTTGTGTATATGTTGAAACGTTTCGTGCGAGTATAGTTAATAATGAAAGCCTCAACGGCTTTCGCCTAGAGTCATGTTAGGTACGGATTTTAGCGTACGCTGATGATATAGAACTCTTTTGCGCTGATAGCAGTAGCATAAGCGTCGCTTTAAACACCCTCAAGTTGTTTTGCAAATATAGCGCCTGTGGCGTTAATTGGCAAAAATGTTTGGGTTTTTGGCGTGGACACTGGGACAAGGCTCCGGATGTCTTCGAGTGTGTCAGTTGGCAGACGACGCCAGCGAAGTACCTAGGAGTGACTTTAGAAAATTATACCGATAGTGACCCTTACTGGCGCCGGCAGGCCGTCGAACTGCACGAAAAGGCCGAAAAAAGGAAAGGCACTGGTCTGTCAATGTTTGCGGGAGCCTCAGTGTGCAATGTGTTTTGTATGAGAAAACTATGGTATGTTCTACAGGTATTTCACTGTTCGCGGACGAACATACAGGCACTCCACCGTGTTTTTGCAGTGTTTATTTGGGAGACGACATGGGAACAAACGAGCCGCACGAACCTGTTTCGGCACGTGCGCCTCGGAGGGCTTTCGCTCTCGCATTTGTTCTTGCGGGAGGTCGTCAATCGTTTTTTGTTTCTGCGTGATTTACAGGAACCTTTCTTGCGCACTGCGTGTCAGATAAAACTAGCTAGGTCACAGCCTGATTTTATTGTATCGACAGTGTGTTTTTCTTTTGGCGCACCCAGAGGATATTTCCGCGAAGTATTTCTGGCAGTCCAGTTTTTACAAGCGCACTTCACTCTTGAATACTTGTCCAGTGTGACGCGCAAAAAACTTTACCACGACCTTGCGGATATTGTATTACCTGTGTCATTATATAGATCAATGTACCGCGCAGGGCCAGGCCAGGATGTGCTTAAGCGTGTCAAAAGAATTGTGGTACCACCATGGGTGAAGACATTTTTTTTTAACTTCACGCTGACGTGCTACCAGTAAAGACGTGGCAGAAAGACAAGGGATTGTACCTTCCAGGAGGCGTTCAGTGTTAACCGTGCAAGAAACCCGAGTCGATCGAACATGTGTTTTTAGAGTGTTGGGATGGGCTATTTTTCTGGGACGTGCTTCAGCGTACATTAAAGAAAGATTTCCTTCTAGACGCACACGGAATACGGTTTTTGCCCATCGAAAGTGAAGACGGTGTACCGTACGACGTCGTCATGGTTCTCGCCCTGCACGGCATTTGGAAGTCGCGAATGGCTATACGCGATCGTGATGTTGATGCCAAACGCTCTAAGGAGTATTTTTCTGAGTCCATTCGGTTGATTATTTTAGTATGGAGGGCTCAGCCTGAGCCTCCAGAATGGTTGCCTGTGATGGAAACATTGACAAGCATGAAACAATTTTAGCTGGCTTTCTGCTACCCAAGTGTCGGCTAGCAGTTTTATCAATGTAGTGTTGTGTCGGTGTATTGTCAAAGTAAGGCAATAAAGAAAAAACAAAAGGTTTTGTAGCGCAGTTGGAAGAGCGCCTTGTACCTCCCGTTGCGACCAGAGAGTCGTGGGATCGAAACCGGGCGCCGCTAACTATTTCCTTTTTTTATATAGTGTTGGGGGAGAGGTGCGGACAACGGACGGACGCCGGACATAGCCTTAGCAAGAGATGTTTTGCATCTAAAAAAGTATTGCGGCTTCGGAAAGGCTAAAAACGTTTGTCGACCCTTGAGCTAGGTAGGACTCACCAGATATAACTAGATGCGAAATGCACTATTTCGCATGAGATGAAGGGGGGGCTTAACTATCGCTGTATCGGAATGGCAAACTAAATCAACAAAGGAACGTTTTAGTAGTCCCACACACAAGCTAAGCGTTCACTTACATTTTGGTTTTTCACTTCAACGAACAGCTCATCACTTGGGGGACGTACCTTTTCAAATGCAGAGTAGCCAGTTCACAAACGATAAAGGTGTTGTTGGAATAGTGTGGTATTTGATAACGCCCTCTAGTTGTAGTTTGTGGTAGTTCCCGCAGGCTTCCTGCATCATATCCGTGATGTTTCGAAGAAGAGGTTAGTAGCTGACGCGGCATACTCTTCAAAAATCTGTCGCCGCGCTGCTCGCGGAGGATACATATATATAGTCGATAATGAACGAATGCGGGCGCTCACCTCGGCACACGATAATCACGCATTAATTTTTTTGTCACGTCCTGATTCCCAAGTATAATTTTGTATTTTCCACCGTAGTCCTTTCGTGTAATGTTCGTGAAATTTGCGCCACAATGGCTTATCCAGGGTAGTGATCCATACCTGAGGTATGATATAGGAAAGCATAAGTGGTGCGCTGTCAGGTATCAGTGCTCCGCCAGATTATGTAAGCGCACAAAACCAATTGGCATTATAGTGTATAGCCTTATCATGACCCTCTGAGGAATACTACTTACGCAGACACTGTTATTAAACTTCAGAGCACTAGAATTACAATCCGCTCCATGCATATGCCCGCTTCGCGACGCTGGTTTGTGGCACACCCCTGACGTTCATACAGCCGAATTTACCACACTAAGATCGCGTCAGAAACATTTCCGCTCTCGTAAATACCCCACATTTGCGCACAGAGTGACTGCTGTTCATTAATATGTATTTTGAACGAATAAAAACGGTAAACCTCACTCATGAACGTCACCCAAAAGCAGCGGCGACAATGGGGAGCGGGCCAGAGCATCCCGCGGCTGTTTTCGAAACGGGCCGCTAGGGGGATTTCAGTGGCACCCCTACAGGCAGCGCTGGAGGCGTATGCTTGAAGCACCGTGCAGGTCAACTGATATTTATGCAGTGCTAAAACTAAATATAACTTGTTACTGCTAACGCCGCGGTCTCACGCCCAACGTCGGGAAGCGGCACACATTGGAAATAACCATTGGCGCAGCTTGCATTAGTGCAGCAAGGCTAGAGAAACACCAGAGCTGGCGGCCTCTCCCCCTACATCGGAGACCCGGCTGTTGCACATCACATGGATTTACGAACGTGCCGCTGGAAGTTTATGACTGGCAGGCCCGGATGCAATTACATGTGGGAATGACGTCGGCCAATCGTAAGAGCCCACAAGCAAGTAGCTGGCGAGGCCTGGCTGGAATTACGGGAGAAAGCTCGTAGAAGTGGACAGAGCAGGTTCGGGGAGTCCGACGTCCAGGTGGAAGACTCGATGCTCGTCGGGTTTTCGTGACCCGGGCTCGACCTACCTCGCACCTTTGTATCCTTTCGCTGAGGCGTGGCGCCTGACTCGTGAAGTTACGCAACTTTGGCCGGACCCGCAGCTTACTAAAACAGACGAAGTAATACTGCGGAGCTTTAGACAAACACCTTTCCTCACCCAACTTGGCTACCCCACCCAATGCGCTGCCACGTAAATTGTGCCATAGTCCATGTGCTCTCATACACATGATCTTGGGGAGCGCACATAACTCCGCCCTCCCACCTTTACCCACTTCCGTTCCCCTCCTTGAGCTCTGGGAGAACGAGACGACCAGCGCCGGCTTGGATGCTAATCAACTCCTGCTGTCCAGGGCTGATACAGCATGGTCGTCGCATGGTCTCCTGGACTGAGGGACCACTCCAGCAGCACTAATGCATGTTGTTGGGCTAGTTGGTTCATCATACTTATACGTAAAACTGCGCATACGGACGGGACAAGGAAAAGAAAAGACAGGACGAGCGCAGAGACGAGCGCAGAGACAGGACGAGCGCAATGACAGGACTTCGAACGTCCTGTCTCTTCTTTTCCTTGTCCCGTCCGTATGCGTAGTTTTACGTATAAGCACTCTGGCATCACCAGGCTCAAGTTAAGTTTTTTCTCCTTTTCCTTCTTGGACGACCAGCTACCTGCTACCCGTCAGTGACCGGCAGTGGCCGTTTATGCTATCTGCGCGTTGCCTGTTATGAGTTCGCGACCGATCGTGAGCTCGTATTGAGCAGACCCCGACCTACCAGGACAACGGTGCGTCTTCCTCGTGGACGTCCCGGCGTGCGAGACGCCGGCACCGTTGCCACGTTGTCACCTCGTCTCGCTTTGTCGCCTGAACCCACGACCCCCTAGGGACACCGCCTCATCAAGACTAACATTTGGGGAGGGGAGTTTTCTTTAGGTTTGGTGCTCCTTAGGAATATGAATGTGTCGTTTAACGTTCAGTTGTAATTAACTGCAGTGTGTGTGTTTTTTTTTTCAAGAATATATGTTCTTGTACCGTTTTAAAGCGCCCTTATCTGGTTATTGGCACTGCGGCAAGACCCAGTCGCCACCGAATAACAATGAACCTACAGATGCTTTTTCCTTACGCCTTGTTGATCTCAAAGAATATTTCGATACATTTAGAAAAAACTAAACAACATAGCCTAGGGTCGAAATACTATTTTGTTCAAAATTTTCCTCTGTATTTATATCTAACAAAGAAAATTTTAAATAACTGCGTCTAGGTGACAGAAGTATCGGAAAACTTTGATATATTTGAAATCAAAACGGCTCCCCCCCACCAGCGTCATCTCGCTCACGAGGCCCATTCCCCTATTGGTAATGGCAACGTCGCACTATTTAGCCATGTCGGTCACCCAGCTCTGGTCGCCGAGCTGTTTTCCGGTTTTCTGCTTGATTTTGCTTTATGATCTGATTCGTCGGGGTGTCAGCAATGAAACGGCAGTCTCGTGCATGTAAAGCTCATCATATACTATGCAAACTGGTTTGCTCATGTGAGATTATCTATGTCTCACGCTCATTACCTCTAGGTTATTTGCAAATTATTTGAGTCGAATCCTCTGCGCAGCCTAAAGAATAATCCCGTTCAAATATTTGACATCTTTCACTGCACGTGCGCTATTTATTTAGGCACAACTTGTTGGTGGCAATCATTATTATTTTTTCGAAGAATCTTAAACAGCAAACCCAGGTGTTAAGACTGTTACAACTTCCCGCCTACACAAGCACTCCCCACACAAACGCACGCACGCACCCACGCACGTGCGTGCACGCACATACACGCCCATTCCTTCTGAAGAATATACAATGCAATATTAAATCTACGCCATAAATGAGCGTGGTGCACTCGTGTCTCTTACGTGGTGGTAGAGGGAAACGCAGCAGTCCCACGGGTTCCGGGCCACGTAGACGTACTTGGCTTCAGGATTCATACTCTCCCGTCGCAGCGGTAGATGCATGATGAATGTTCGAACTGGGTTGCTGGCTTTATATTTGCTGGGACCCGGCAGGTACTCCACGAACGCGGCGTTATTCAGAAACTCCTCGTAACTTTGGAGGGGCTCACCCCGTCTGATGATGAGCTGGATGATATACTGGACCCAGTGGGTGCCGCACTTCGGGTAAGCCGCCTGAATGAGGTCGCCTTTTTTCCCAGCGAAATCAAGGGCCTCCTGTAGTGACTCCGGGGTTATAAACACGCAGCGGCGCACACCGTCAATGACTTGGTAGTCGGGCTTTGGCCGGGGTAAAGACATATTCTTCCTGATTCTCAAGACTGGGGAGCAGGTTCGCGATCTGCGAGCAAGAAAGAAATGCAAACGCCACGGGTTCGATATTTGAACTCACTGTAGGGTTTTAACCACGCAGCAGCTGCAGTTCAAGTTTCCGGGAAGCAGCTCCAATAGCCTGTTTCCGATGCTGGTACGAGCCCACGAAAACAGCTTTTACGGGAACATTGTCCAAGAGCGTTAACTCTCTTGGTTAATGTTCCTGTAAAAGTTGTTTTTGTGAAGGGCTAGTGTAATCGGCAATGGCTAATGTAAAGATACAGTATACCGTAGTTTTGGGAGACATCAATGCTAGAGTAGGCAAGAAGCAAGCAGGAGACAAGGCAGTTGGGAACTATGGTCTGGGTTGTAGGAATAACAGAGGGAACTTACTAGAGTTCGCGGAACGGAAAAATCGGGCATTATGAATACCTTCTTTTGCAAACAGGAGAGCCGGAGGTTGACGTGAAGGAGTCCAAATAGGGAGCATAAAAATGAATATGACTTCATACTATGCGATGACCCTGGCGTCATGCACGATGTGGATCTGCTCGGAAGGGTTAGGTGTAGTGATCACATAATGGCAAGATCTCGAATTAGGCTAGATTTGAGGGGGACCATAACATGCTAGTACTAAAGAAGCCGATCAATGATCTAACCGTAAGACGGATAGCTGAAGAATTCGGGATCGCACTGCAGAACCGATGTTCAACTCTAACCGAGGAAGCAGAGTTTACGACACAAGAAGACAGCGACATTCTTACATGCATTATCATGGAGTGTGCAGTAGAAGTCGGATACGATCGCTAGACAGGATACTGGTAAATTCCCAGGAGACGGAAGATTTAATTAAAAAACGCCAAAGCATGACAGTGTCCACCCCAGCTGGCAGTATAGAACTAGCAGAGCTTTCGAAGTTAATCAATAAGCGTAAGACAGCTGACATACGGAAGTATAATATGGAGAATATTGAGAATGCCGCAAAAAACGAAAACACACTCAAAGCAGTGAATAGGCGCATAGGCATTGAGAAAAATCACATGTTTACAATAAAGACGAGGGAAGGTAATGTCATCACAAATAGGGGTAAAATAGTAGTAGAGGAGTTCCTATATAGATTTGAAAAGTAACCACAACATCCAGGATAATACCGAACGAGGAAGTATTTCAGAGGAGATCGAAATCCCACCAGTAAGGAAGGAAGAAGTAAAGAAGGCTTTGAAATAAATGCAAGGGGTCCAAGCACCTGGTGAGGATCAGATAATAGCAGACGTATTGAGGGATGGCGGACAAATTGGACTAGAAGAACTGGCAAACGTGTATCCGCAATCCCTAATGACCGCGAGTGTACCGGAATCTCGGAAGGACACCAACATCATCCTAATCAATACGAAAGTTTACATGAAGGACTTAAACAATTACAGGCTGATCAGCTTACTGTCAGTCATCTACAAGGTACTTACCGAGGTAATCGCTAACAGAATTTCTGCCACATTCGATTTTATTCAACCTAATGATCAAGCGGGCTTTTGTAAAGGCTATTCAACAAGAAACCATGTTTATACAATCAATTAGGTGATAGATAAATGCGCAGAGTATACTAAACCCCTATATATAGCCTTCATAGATTATGAGAAAGCATTTGCCTCGATCGAAACCTCAGCAGTCAATCAGGCATTGCGGAATGAAGTTGTAGACGAGCATTACGTAAGAATACTAGAGAATATTTTCAATGGGTCTCCAGCTACCATCGTCCTCCATAAGGATATCAGTAAATTACCTATAAGTATGGGCGTCAGGCAAGGAGACAATCTCTCCAATCTCATTCACAGCCTGTTTACAAGAGGTATTCAGAACATTGGTTTGGGAACAGGTGGGTGCAAGGGTTAATGAAGAATGTCTCAGTAACCTCACATTTGCTGATAATGTTGCCTTGCTGAATAACTCGGGGGACAAATTTCAAAGCATGATTACCGCCCTGGACAAGCAAAGTAGAATCGTGCTCCTGAAAGTTATTATGCAGGAAACCAAAGTGATGCTCAATAGCCTCGGGAGAGAACAGCGGTTTGTGACCGGTGGCGAGGCAGTGGAAGTGATAAGCCAATATATTTACTTCGCCAAAGTAGTGACCCAGCATCACAACCATGAGGCAGAGGTAATTAGAAGGATAAGAATTGGGTGGAGTGCATTGTCCAGGCATTCTGAGATAATGAATGGCAGCCTACTATTGTTCCTGAAGAGAAAAGTGTACAAACGCTGCTTCTTACCGGTACTCACCTACGGAGCAGAAATTTGGAGGCTCACTAAAAGGGTTCAACTTAAACTGAGGACGACTCAGTGAGCAATGGAAAGGACGATGACAGATGTAAAATTAAGGGACAAGAAAAGAGCGGAGTGGTTCAGGGAAGAAACACGTGAGGGAATAAACACGTGTTAAGGTCGTATTAGTAGAAGCTAAGAAGAAGAAATGGGCATGAACAGGGCATGTAATGCGAAGACGTGATAACTGTATGTCATTAAGGGTAACCGAGTGAATTTCTAGAGAAGGCAACCACAGCAGGGGGCGGCAGAAGGTTAGATGGGAAGATGAGATCAAGAAGTTTGCAGGGATGAATTGGTCGCAGTTAGCACAGGGCCAAGATAATTGGAGATCTGTGGGAGAAACATTGCCCTGCAGGTGCCGTGTACAGGCTGATGATCATGATGATGACGATGACGATGACCAAGAGAGCTATCTGGTTGTTATGGTACGGCCCTCCAGTGTCATAGCTGCAGGTTTACTGTCACCCAATTTCGGGCAAAATAACGTTATTACCATCTACATCAACTTGACGTCTTCGTCTGCCTTCGCTTACGGCACCTTACCCAAAGTTGCCGCATCACTCTCAAACTTAAGTGAGCGCTTAATTCTTCGACACTCGTTTGGACACTTTATGGGTCAGAAACCGTCGTCCGCATAGCAACAGCTGCGGGTGCGCGCGCTCCTCGTCTTCCTCCTCGTCTTCCCTAGCGACGGGGGAGATGGGCGCGCGCTAACTCTATCTCTCTCCAGTTAAGGGCGGGTGTTGGGCGCCTCCTCTCCACTCCAAGATCACGATATCCACCGTAATCGCGCAATCAACAACCGTGCATTCGCACTTACACACTCTCCCCCCCCCCTCGGGGAAGTGCGAGGGAATTTTTTTCAGACGTACCACGCGAAATGCGAATCTGCTGGTGCTGTTATGTGTTCAGGTTTTGCGACAAAAAAATAATTGGCCTTTCGTAATAAGAGGGATACTTGCGTACGAAAACTTGCGGACAACTGCTTATGAAGCTGGTTTCAGCGTAGTGCCAAACTAGTAAGAGAAAACCGTGGTAATCGTCATTCGTCATAACTCTACACTCGTGCAATGTGAAACCGTATCGCGGCACAGGCTGAACGCTACGAGAATCCCTTGTCACGTCCCCGGTGACGTGATGTTTTGGGCCAAGGACTGACCCGAGAGCCATGGCTGTCAACAGGAGTAAAGAAGCGTTTGCGGGCAAAGTTTGTGTCAATTGTACATATATCTTCCCTTATTACTTACAACCAGGCTCTCGAACCAGAACCGTAACCGAACCGAAAACCAGAACTGAACCAGAATTCTTACCCAAAACTGAAACCAATCTGAACCCGCCTTTTTTCTGCCATTTTGGAACTGAACCCGATACGGAACGTATCGAAGGAACCGTTCCGAACCGGTTCCAGGGCACACTGCGCACACTCTGCTGGACACACTGCGCAAAACCTCTGCTGGTGGTATACGCGGCTCCCTCACTGAGCCTGTCGTGTTCCTGGCGCGTTTTGCATCCAGTGTAATAAAAAACGCCATAAAAATAGAGTGCCTAGAATCGCTTTGGAACTTGATCGCGGCCAGCTGCCCGATAAGGCAAGGAAATTCCGGCGCCTCCAGCGCCAACGATTGGATCGTTTGTAGCGTCAGAGCAAAAGCACCGACCTCCGATCTGAGCTGTGAGCCGGCGAGAAACGCTGGCAGTGCGGAATCGACGCCAACACAAACTCGTGACGTGTTTGAATGTTGTTTGTTTACTCCACATCCATTTAGATGTCGATCTCGCGAAGACCTCCGCTGGCTGCTCGGATGCGTTACGCTCACTTTATAATTGATTTTAAATATGTTCTAGGCTGTATTTGCGCTGATGTTTTGCAGACTATGTATGTGTGTTCACCACTCAATCTATCTCACAAGTTATACAGCCTACAAAATTCTGGTTCAGCACTCCTATAAAACTATTCTTCTAACACTGGACCCCGTGTGTACCGCACGCCCCACTGATCAACCCTTGAAAAATCTCCGATACATCGTTATGGCTGAAGATCCAAGAGCCATTAAGATTTCGCAGTGGAACTGCAGTGGATTTAGTGGCAAATAGAACAACCTCCAGTTCCACAAAAGAACTGTGGGCTCACAAGCCCCTGACCTGATAGCGCTTCTAGAGGTCCCTGGTGAAACCGAACCCTCGGGTACCGGCACTCGGAAGTGAATCACGGTAACTCTAGCAGCAGAGAAATTTAACCGGACTTCAACATTCGCTCTAAACGACGGACCTGCACTGCCTCCTCATATAGCTACTACCAACTAAGAGATGCCTTTCCACCTTATTAGTGCTAAAAGTGCGCACTATTTATTTATTTGATGATGATGATAGTGATTGCTATTGGTATCCCTTTTGCAGCGGGGTGATTACGTGTCATCTCACCAAAAAAGACGGATATACCTATGTTTTATACTCTTGGTTTAATACTAGCGCTGCGTAGTGCAGGCACAAAAAACTTATTAGGAAGAAAAACACTTTTTTTTCTGTTACAGGTTGGTAACTGTCCTAGGCAATATTCCCCTCTCTGCTTTTCGTCCACCAGCATTCTAATTCCTCTTTTCGTCGCCTCGACAGCCTTTGAAGTTAGCTTCCTCTGTTGTACCCATAACTGATAGGGCTTCTGGAATCCCAATATTTCCCTCATGTAGATTTGGATGGATACCGCCGCATTCTAACACTATGTGCCTCATAGTTTCTGTTTCTTTTCCGCAGACCACGCATACCTCATCATTTAGTGAATACTTCCACACAAAGTTCTTAGTTCGCAAGCAACCTGCTTCTAGGCCTCACAAAGCAAGCACTGCCCTGGGAATTATCGTAGAAATTTTCTTCCTGATGTCCAGTTTCTCAGCCTGTACATCTCTAACGACGATTTTAGCTTCCATTTTTCTCTTCCATTTATTCGTTTCTATCTGCCTTGCCTCTTTTTGACTTACGTTGGTTGTTTTGGATTCTGCCACTGTTCTTTTCCGTATTTATCATTAGCCTTCTCGCCTGTCCTACCACTGATGTGTACAGCTTTCAAGTATTGGTACCTAAAATCCTTAGCTGTCCACCTACGTTGATCCATTGCTCTCAACCTCCTCTCAAAACATAATTTTACTCTGCGCTTCACGGTCTTCAAACGACGCCCAGCTCATCTCTCCTGCACTGCTTCGTTAGTTGTTTTTCTATGCGCTCCTGAGCCAAACGTCCTACCGTTCTCTGGTTTATTTCAAGGCCTGATAGAACGTCTGATTTAAGCAGAGTACAGCATTCGCAAAAGTGAGACCCGGAACCATTACTCCTTTCCAATTCCTCTCACTATTTCATATTTGTTATACCCTCACAGAAGCTCTATGCTTCATTATAGCTGCGTTTCGCTTTTCCTCACCCTTAAGTTGCTCCTCGTGAGTTCTTGAGTAGTTATCCCCTTCGTTTATCCACACTCCCAAATATTTATATTCCTTCACTGTGGGTAATTCGCCATGCTGGATAGACACTGCGTCAGTAGTAGTGTCATAAGAACGATTATTCCAGATTTTTCTGGGGCTAAAATTTAAGCCGAGGTCGGTGGATTCCTTGACCACGTAATATTTACGAGCCGTTGCATATCGGTCTGGTTATCAGCCAAAAGAACAAAGTCGTCGGCGTATAACATTCCCTGAATACGCTGTTGTGCCACTTCCCATTGCAACATATGCGTTAGGGTGAACCCTACTTGACTCTCTTCCAGTTTCTTTTCGAACCCTGCCATGTAAAGCCTAAGCAGTATTGGGCTCAAAGGGCATCCCTGTTTCAGTCCCCGACCGGTGCTGACCTGCTGGGCGCATTTCTCTCCTTCCCATGTAATGTGCACTCTATTATCTCTATAGGTTGCTGTAAGGAACTGTATTAACTCGTCATCTAATCCCTGGAGTTTCAGCATTCTCCACAGCAGTTCTCTGTTTACGTTGTCATAGGCCCTTTTAATGTTTAGGAACGTAATCCATAAAGGTCTATTCTGCGCTTTCGCAATTTCAATGCATTGCGTTGTCACGAACAAATTGGAAACAATCGCATCTTTTATCTAAATCCGTTGTGCAGTTCCCCAAGGATTTCATTTTCTTCCATTCATGCTTGAATTTCTGATTTCATCGCCTGCAGTATCTATACACCACTGCCGTTACTGTAAGTGGCCTGTATGAATCCCTACTGGCTTTGTTGCCTTTGCCTTTATATATTAAATTTATCCTACCTTCTAGCCAATCCTCCGGTATTTGTTGGGTTTATTTGTTTGGTTTGTATCACCTTATATATTGCCCTCATAAACGATGCCTTACTTTTAGCCCAAACAGGTTTATCCTTTGCATTGGTATTCCGTCCGGGCCCACTGCTGTCGGGGGGGAAACCTTTTGCTCTGCTTTTTTCCAATCAAGGCTGCTCAAACTTGCTTCCTTTTCCGCAGTCTTCAGTGGCGCTGATGTTATCGGTGCAGGCTTCCCTACCTCTATTGCCCTAAACTTCTCACTAATCACTCGATGAATACGCGCCAACGCGTGCTCTCCTTTTAAATGTTTCCCCTCCTCATCAATCAAGAATTTTTGATGTATATCGTTTTTTGAGCTTAGTAATTTTACATTATCCCAAAACTTCTTGGATGCGTTTTTGTCCTACTTCCGTATTTCTGCCATTCATTTTCCGCTTTTCTTCCTCTTGCACCCTTTTCTGCACTTCTAGTTTTTTCCCCCGTAGATATCCCATTTTTCCTTCACTACCTCCGGTTCCATACCAGCTCTTTTTGCTTCTCTATTTTCTCTCGACGCCTTTTTCCGCTGGTCAATAGCCTCTTTTATTTCCTTATTCCACCAGCTTCTCGGCTTTCTCTTCCCTTTGCATCGGTTTGGTTGCTTGGCTTCATTCATCTTACACTTTATGAACGCGATCATTTCGTCGTAATCCCAATTTCTGCAGGAGTGTTGTAAGCTGGGCTAGTTGGTACCGTTCCATGGCGGGTAACAGCGCAAACTGGACGAAAACACGAAAAGGGAGAGACACAAACAAGCGCTGACTGACAACTGATTTTATTCGAAAAAAACCGCACAATTATATACATATCTCGCAACCTCATGGAGCATGCGCGAAAAGAAAAGAGGGGGAAAGAAACACCCTAACTGCTGACACCGGTGGTACAGGATATAAAAATTACGTTTCAAGCTATGCCCAGATAAGAAATCTTTTTTTCATGTAAAAGAACAGAACGCTGTGTGACACAATCCATCGTCCGATTAATAATGTGCGATCATCTCCCTGGCTTTCTGTTTCCTATGGGAGAACGAAATCGAAGTGTTTGGCAAAACGGGGTGTGCAACCGCACTGCTTGCAATGTACCGACAAGTGGGAACTTGTAGCCCCTTCCGATTAAATTGTAATGATCTCTAATTGGAGGTTAAGGCAGCACCCATCTGCGCTACGTAGACATGATTGCAAGGCAGAGGAATGGAATATACGATGGGAGTACGACAAGGTACATAGCTATGAATAAGATTGCTATGGCTGGATTCCGACGCGGACGTTCATCCATCGACAACGTAATTGACCTTGTCACATCGGTACAGCACAACAAGTCACTGAAACGTTTGTCAGCCGCTTTGTTTCTCGACATGAAAGGAGCGTAGGATAACGTAATACATGATGCCTTTCTGGGCGGCCTACAAGATGCGGGTGTCGGTGGATGGACATTTACATGGATAGAAAGCTTTCTTTCAGGAAGATATTTTTTTCGTTGAGACTTCAGATGGCCCAACATCACAGCACTTTGTTTCTCGTGGGGTCCCGCAAGGAAGTGTACTTAGCCCTGCATTATTTAACCTCACGTTGATAGGACTTATTACCGCATTACCAACCAACGTCTACCTCTGCATCTATGCTGATGACATTTGCATTTGGGCATCAGGAGTTTGACGTCCTCAGATTCGGGCCCGACTTCAGAAAGCCTCAACACTGGCATGTTTGTTCCTGCGTCAAAAAGGCCTGGAAATATCTCCGGAGGGATGTGCACTGGTTGCTTTCACACGCAAAAAAATGCCGCATTATAAGATTCCTTTAAATGGACAACATATTCCTTACGTCAAAAGTCACACGGTTTCTGGTAGTTATCGTAGATCTGGATCTATTATGGACTCCTCAAGTTTCATTCCTGAAAAAAAGAGTAACTGCACTTGTCCAGCTATTCAAGTTCATGGCCGGAAAAACGTGGGGTGTCTCTGTGTACTCGATGTTACGCCTATACTATGCCCTGTTTCTCGCTATTTTGCGTTACAGCCTGCGTGTATTAACCAACCGGTGGAAGACCAACCTACAGGCAATTGAGGCTACACAAGCCCAGGGTCTTCGGACATGTCTTAGTCTACCGCGTTACGCATCAACTGCATTGTCCACAATTGTCCACAATTGTCCAACTGTCCACAATTTGCATTGCAAGGGATCACCCGATCACAACCCACATGGCAATGGAGACACTGAGGGCACACATTAGGCAACTCACCCAGTTGCCCCACCACCACCTTGCATCCCTTCCTTCAACACGACCGCTGGCATCTTTTGTAAGGTGGTTGCCGCTCTCAGTGGGAGCTTGCCATCGAGCTATGCACCGCCATCTCGGCCTTCGTCGCCACTTTGGTGCCTGTTACAGCCACAACTTCGCCTAAACAACCCGATAATAAAAAAGAAAGCGGACCTGCCACCTAGTGTTCTTCAACAGCTCTTCTTACTCTTTCTACATGAGGCTTACAGAGACCGGGTCCATGTCAACACGGATGGGTCGGTAACTACGTCAAGTTCTACCGGTGCTGTTATAATACACAAAAGTCGACCGAAATTCATTTTAAGCTTTCAAACTTGACGACGTCAACCGCTTCTGAATTGACAGTTGTTCCACAGGCCCTTCTATTCATCCAGCGGGAATCACCAGACAAATGGGTTGTGCTATGCGACTCGAGGTATGCTCTTCAGTACATCGAGTCTGCCCTCTGCTGCGACCCATACGAACAACTTGTGGCTGAAATCTGGTGCCTTATATGACGCAGTACTCAGGCAGGGACATAATATTGTTTTCCAGTGGATCCCAAGCCACTGCGGCATTACTTGGAACGAACAGGCGGATAGAGCGGCTCATGGCGTCCACAAAAGTGCAAGATTGACCCGCATCCCTCTGCGATGAGGTGTATCCCAAAGCGACCAATCTACTGAATGGTACGGGCGGCACAGACGACGAGAAGGAGGAAGAAGACGGAGAGGCGCGAAGGAGGAACGATTTTCTTACCATCGGAGAAGGCTGTTGGAGATTCCCCTGCTACGTCTTGGACTGCCTTTGACTGTACCAGTGCTTTTGTCGTTCGGGGAGACAAGGCTGGGCCGATGCCATAGGGACGTGTGCAACGCCATCCACTCCTTCATTGCGGAGACAGCTCGTCTGCAGTGTTAAAAACATTCCGATTAGGCTGACTTTTACTATAGTTTTCCTACTCTTCTCTCTGTTTTTTTTTTCGTGTTTTTCTCTCTCGCTCTCATTAACCTAGACCAAATTCGTTCTTCTGCTGCATTATTTTGCCTCGCATGATTGATTGTAATGGAAACATAACTCTTCTTGGACAATCCCCCTAAGTGGGTATGCGCCATTTTTCGGGTAACCACACCACCACAACGAAGCGGCTCGATCCCGTGATCTTGGACCTACAGGCCGGCGATCGGGCCTGGCGCACCTTTCGTTCCTGAGTTCTCAGACCTCCGGGCCGGCGATCGGGCCCGGCGTACCCCCCGTGCCCGTTCCTGAGGAGCACTCCGAGAGCCCCGGCGACGTGTGCGCTTCGCGGCGTAGGCCCGAGGAGCACTACCGCATCAACGGTCTCACCCGTGACCGACCCCAGAGGCATCCGCGGCTGGACCGGGGTGGGGTGAGACGCCGGCGGGACATTTTCTGTAAACTTTCGTGACTGCAACTGTCCGCGTGTTCTGTGAGGTAGTCGCAAGTGTGTTGTTCCGGTGGGTTTTTGCGTAATCGGAAATACATGTGTGGGTGATGGATGTTGGAACGGGTCTTTAGGTCTGGTGCGAGGTGCTGGCTGGACCTCTGACCCTTACACCATCTATCGCGCGCTGATGCAGCAAGGTCGCTGCGGTCCATTGCCCGCGAAGTCACTATCGCTAAGTGGAATACACCAGAGTTCTCGAACGCTCGTCTTTACTCGCTCGACCCCGATTTGCAGCGCCACCTACCTAATAACGTGCCACGCTCGGACAGAACCTTACTTTGCCGCCTGTGGTTAGGTGTTGCCTCCACCGGTGCTTACTCCTACACCATTCGAGTGGCCAACAGCCCTGCTTGGGATGTGTGCGCCACCGACGAGACGATTGAACACCTTCTGTGTCATTGTGACCGATTCATAACGCCGAGGCAACAGCTCTCCACCACACTTCGCCGACTCGACGACCACCCCTTTACAGCACAGACAATTTTGTGTCATAGGCATTGTCCGTCACAGGCCGAAACGGCTACAAAAGCCTTACTTCGCTTTTTGAAGGACACGGGCCTGTGTGAGCGATTGTAGGGACATTACTATTTTATCAGTGTACTGCCTTTGTTTTGTTCATTTTCTGGTTCTGTGTGCATCCTTTTTATCGCATTTGTAGTTGCCTAGTCCCACCCTGTGTTTTTTCTCATTTTCTTCCTCTCATTTTGTCACTTAATATATGCCGCTGTCCTTTCTTTCCCTTTCACTTCCCGTATCCCCTTCCCCCTGAGTAGGGTAGCCAACTGGACAGTATCCTGGTTAACCTCCCTGTCGTTTCCTGTACTGTTCCTTCCTTCCTTCCTTCACCGTGCAGCCAGGCGTGGCAATAGCCTGTTTCTTGTTTATGCGGCGATCGACTTTTGCGCACAATCGGCCAAACTTGTTTCGCGCAGAAATTGAAACCTGTACCCCATAGCGAGATGCGACCTTTTTTAGGCTGTGAGTGAAGCCATGTATGTAGGGCAATACAGCAGGGCAGACGGGGCAGACGGGGCGCTGCCTAACGGGCGATTAAGAAGAACATTACAATTTAATCGAAGGGGCTACAAGTTTTCCCCTTGTCGGCACATTGCAAGCAGTGCGGTTTCACACCCCGTTTTGCCGACACTTCGATTTTGTTCTCCCGTAAGAACCAGACTGCCACGGAGCTGGTCGAGGCAGCGCACATTATTAATGGTCGACGGATTGTGTCAGCCAGCCCTTTGTTCTTTTACATGGAAAAGAGATTTCGTATCTGGCCATAGCTTGAAATGGAATTTTTATAATTTGTACCACCGGTGTTGGCAGCTAGGGTGTTTCTTTCCCCCTCTTTTCTTTTCGCGCATGCTCCATGAGGTTGCGACATATGTATATAATTGTGCGGTTTTTTTTTCGAATAAAATCAATTGTAAGTCAGTGCTTGCTTGTGTCTCTCCCTTTTCGCGTTTTCGTCCTGTTTGCTCTGTTACCCGCAATGATCCCAATTTCTGTCTGGGGTATTTATTGATTTCGTCTTCCACGCTATCAGCGATGATCTTTAACTGCTCATTGCTCAAATTATTTCCTCCGGTCGTACCTATTTCTAAATTTGCCCGTCCAAAGTGCATGGTAAGCCGCCTGTGGTCGCTTTCAAAGTTGTCTGTTCCATCTTCATCTATCCTCATTTCCCGCAACCTTTTGTATACTGTCTCGAGACTAGACTATAGTCTATGTTGGGCTGTCTGTTACCGCTTTCCCACGTTATTTGTCCGTCACACTTGTTTTCCGTGTTTACTATTACAAGCCAGTTTGCTGACGTAGGTATATCATTAGAGCACCGTTGTGGTCTGTGTATCCATCCAGATCATCTATGTGGGCACTCATATCTCCAACTAAGATTATTTCACCCGAATCTTTGTACTTGTTCATATTTCTTCTCAAGCAGTTTACCATTTCCTCATTTTCCTCCCTAGCACTGCTTCCTTTCCACAGATACACAACACCTTACCATGTATTTTTCCCCGCTATGGTGCCTCTAACCCATAGATGCTCTTTACAGCTTTCATACACTCTCTGCCAGTCGGTCCCTTGTTTAATGAGCATGCCAACACCTCCCCTCTCTTCATTCCTGTGGCAACCTTCCCAGACATAATTGTCTATGACAGGCGTGGCTTCTAGGTCTCGGAGGTGAGTCTCGGCTAAAGCGTACACGTTTGTTTCTTCCCTTTCAAGTTGGTTTTTCAATTTCTACCAACTTATGAGGCTTTCTGCCGTCCTGCATATTTATGTAGTTGATTAAATAGCTATTGCATTTGTTCTTTCCTTTCCGCTTAAGCGGTCTATTGTTTTTCTTTTACAAAATTGTTCCTTCTATTGTTTCTACGTAAATCGCTTCTGTCAACGTTCTCAGTTATGTATTTAGGTTCTCCGGTTTGCTCTAGGCCTGGCTGCCTCCCAGCGTTGAGTGTGCATGTGTCCCTCGCTTCCGTTTGTCTCCTAGTTTTCCGTCTTTAGCTGCGCGGGGCTCCCTAAAAAAGCTACCGCTGTCCCACCTAAGCGCCACTCCACCTTGTTTCTTAGCCTGGGGTGAAGTGAATCCCGTCCCACTGAAAGCTTGCTTATGTCGAATGCTGCCCACTACCGTGCTCACGTCTATCTCTTCAAGCTCAGTTCCTGCCGTGCCTCATGATCTCGCTGTTAGCAGCGAGTACTGCCCGTTCGGTGTGCACGCCATGTCTTGCCACCTCCGGCACGGTGCAGATTGCAATGAGCACATTTGGGGCCCTCGGCCGCAGGTCATTTACCCCCTTCGCTATCTCCTGGCCAAGTTTTCCCTCCTCCCCCTTTAGAACATCGTTAAGCCTCGTGGCAATCACCACAAGGTTTCCAGCTTTACTGGACAAGTCTATTTGCCCCTCCGCTTGTGTCATCATCATCTGCATCGTTGGACCGGGGAATCACCCCACCTTCACACGCTTATCCACCTCTACCCTTTCCACTATGGCAGCGCTGCTCCTCTTCATGTTAGAAACTCCCGAAATGATGACCACGCTATCTGCCACTTGCTGCTCATTCCTGCTGCCCTGCTTATCGACTGGTTTTGCTGGCCTATTTTGCAGCATGGGGAATAGCTGTTGCCTTTCGAATCTTCCGCCCCGTGTGTCACCTCGGTGCATGCCTCCGCTCCTCTGCATGAACTCCTTTCTAGCTTCCTCTCAGCTTGATTGATTGATTGTAGGGTTTAACGCGCCGATGCAATGCAGGCGATGAGACGCGCCGTAGTGGAGGGCTCCGGATTAATTTTGACCATCTGGGGATCTTTAACGTGCGCCGAAATATCGTACACACGGGCATTTTTGCTTTTCACCTCCATTAGAAAAGCGGCCGCCGCGGCTGGGAAACGAACACGGCTCTGGATTAATTTTGACCCCCTGGGGATCTTTAACATGCGCCGAAATATTGTGCTTCCTCTCAGCTGCTTATAGCTTTCCTTCAACAGCCCTGGTTCGTCGCGTTCGTTACTTAGCACTGCCTCCAGTTCTGCAACCCGCTTAGCTAACCCCGAGTTAACTGCTTCTACGCGTTCTAGCCGCGACACCACTAAGCATAAACGACAAGTAACTGCGCCTTCGTCTGCTCGCCACCATTCCGCTGAAGCTCCTCTGCGTCTACTTACCGCGGACACCAGCTTTCTACGCGTCATGTCGGCTAAAAACCCGACACAACGATGCAGAACCGTGCAAGTAAATACTCACCTTCGGCTGTCTTCCGCTGTCTCTGCCATTCCGTTGTTCTTCACTGTAGAAATACGCTGCTGTCCGAGCACAAAAAAATCAATATATCAATCAATGAAATCAACTTTATTTGCCTTACAGATGGCTACAGGGAAAGGAGCAGCCACAAAAAGCTGCACGGAGCAGGTTGACGGGGCGGCTGCCCACCATGTGATTGACTGCAACGGGGTCGAACAGATTAAAAGATACGGCAGACAGGGGAAAAAGAAAAGAAAAGGAAAAAACTTGAAGTTTGAAACACGTGTCAAGTAAACCTAACAAAAGTGCTTAACAGTCATCGTTAGCAGGGTAACAGAAACAGCAAAATGAATTCAACCGGTGCATGCCACAGGTATTCACAACAAAAATACAACCGATATATAACACGTGCTAAAAAAAATACTCTTTCAACGCCGATTTAGAGAGTTTACCGATCTCAAAAAGCGCATCCGCTGACCTGACACGGAGCAGTTGCCGTGCACTTTCCGTACAAAACAATGTGGACGTATTTGGGTTCACGGACACGCGGGCGGCTTTATTCACGCTATTTATCCCGCTTCGCTGGATTCATACCGCCCGTCCACTCCAGGACCCCGACGACCAGCGTTTAAGCAACGCGGACGGCAAGTGCTCCTCGCATTTCTTGACCCCTCCATCCATCAGCGGAAATGCGATTTTTATCCATAAGGCTCGCTGGAGCGGCACTCACCGAGATGTCATTGCTACATGGCGAGCCTGACATCCCTCGGACACGCCAGGGCGGCTTCGTACCGCTCACGCTTTGGGAGCGCGCTTCTCACTCCCGCTCGCCACGCTGGAACACGGGTTCACTACCGCCCGTCCACTCCAGGACCCCGATACCATACTTCGAACCCCATGTTACAATTGAGCCGTTGCGAAATGGAGAGTTCGAACTTTCCAGGGTCTGTGACGGATGCGGTGGCAACGGAAAGGCAGTGCCAGTACTTTGTTCGTTCTGGAAATGAAAGAATCACTGTAGTGGATTGTTCTGCAAAATTTCACACCTACTTTAAAACGATGACTGAAACGAGGCGAAGAGGAGCTGGTCTTTTAAAGATGGATTATAATGATAAATTTTAATGAAATAGAGAAAGGCGAAAGCATTTTTCCACGGAACGATGAGTCTATTAGGTTCAGAGTTCTTTTATGGCTGTGACGCTGGCATGACGCGAATAATTACACAAAATGAAACGCGCTGCGATTTTGAGTGGTTTCAAGAGTGAGAGTACTTCGCAGTCCAACATCCTTCCTAACCCCGAAGCCTACAGCCGCCTATACCCAGACCTTTACAAGGAGCATTGTAGATGGTGCTCGGAACGAGCTAACCTGCAGCACATCGTATGGGCCTGTCTCAAGAAACCACAACACACATCACAGACAACAGTGATAAGGACTTTAGAGCAATTGTAGGCCGTGTTGCTCAGCTCTGACCGAGAGACTCAACGCAGCCTTGTCCAATTGGCCGAAGATGCCGCTAGGGCTCACGGGCTCGTGGCCGCCATCTGACGGGGAAGGACCGTCGAACACTTCCTTTCGTCCCCTTCCCTCACCCAGTTCGGGCAAAATAAATTTTCGCATCATCATCATCATCATCATCATCATCATCAAGAGTGAGGCGTTACTAGACCGCGCTCCAAGACTAGTCCTTGGAGCGTCCGTCTCCCAATTATGGCAGCCGTATGAAACATTAAAGAAAGCGAGATGCTCCCCATAACTGATTGTGGGTGGCTTTAATGGCCACCACATGACGTAGAGTTACATAGGCCGCACAAAAAGAGCTACGCACTTCTGGAATCACACCCAAACCCCCTACACCGATTCAGACACACCAATTCGACTAGGAAATAGTGTGGGCAAGGACACCTGTCCACAGCTAACCTCAGTATAAACCTAGTACCACTAAAAAGAACCAACACCCTCTGGAAGCTCGGCAGCGATAATTTTTAATTAAGGTTAGGCAAAACTCTGTCGAAGGCGAACAAATGATAACCACTGTAATAGCCCAGTGTGACAAGTTTAGGGCCTTAAGAGTATAGACCGCCCCTGACAAAAATCCAGACCACCCCTGACAAAACTCCAACAACTTAATAAATGGATATCAGCACGTAGAGTTAGCCCTGCGGGCACAAATATTCGCGAGCAATCTGCATCGCGAGCATAACATCTGAGAAGTAATGCCACAGCGGAGTCGTTGCATTAACACCTGCCCCTTCTATGGGAGAGGTCCCCGACGCCATTGCTGAGCCCCCACCTCTAGCCTGCTTGAGATCGCGATACCCAACCGCACTGGCACCTGGTGGTAGCTTTCGTCAAAGCCGGCAATTACACGAGACCGAAGTAGCGGCCATTGCTCTTCCATGCCCTCCACGACGGCCAAGTGTCTAGTCAGAGATTTAACACCTGCAATTATAAACTTTGCATATGGCAAAGCCGCCCACAAGTGCTAAGAATTCTTTTAAAATTCAAGATCACATCCCGCCAGATCCATGTGGTTTGGGTTCCCGCGCAATCGTCCCATCCGGGAATTGAGGCCGCCCACAACTACGCCCGAGGTTTCATAAACTGCGCAGTGGGTGACTTCTCCCTGAGATCAGCCACGAAACGCGTGCAAACGTATCATGAAATCAGTTTCCACGATCGTCTAGAGAGATAAATATCCTCCACGCGACAAATAACTCCGCAAAATTCAGCAAGCCACCTGTAGGCAGCTCCAGACTCAACAATACTACATTCTACATTCTACAGTCTCTTTAAACCACCATTTAAGCTTTCCGAACCGAATGATCCCTATATAATCCCGAAAAAGCAGATTTTCCTTATACATTGCATTGCTGCGACGAAGATTCCCTCCTAGCGGTCGACAGTTGTCAAACTACACGCAATGCGAGGCAGCGATGCCAAGCCCCGACCCGTCGATAAACGTTCGGGCCGTGCAAGAGCACTGGAAGTGGCTGGAAGGCAAGGTATTACTGCCACCCCCCTCCCCTGAACAATACCGATCATCGCTTGCCCCTTTTTAAAAGCAAAGCTGTTTAAGCTTTCATTTCCGCCGTATACCGTTACCAGAAAAAAATACCAAGAGCAAAACCCAGGCGCACAGAGCATGCGCCTCGTGAGGAGTACCACGCCCATGCCAAGCTTGCGTGCCCGCTTGCCCAACGTGAGGAGGTCCCCAAAAAACACCAAGAAAAATAGCGAGTGCACGTGAGCTTGTGCCACGTGGGGAGTGCCTGGAGTCGGCCAGCTCGATCTTCGAGAACAATGCACAGCGTTCGTGGCGTGATCTCTCGCCTGCTCTTCTACTCGCCAGTTCACGTGCGCTTTCGCCTGAAGTGGGGAGCACAGACACCAGTGTTCGCGCTGCAGACGCCGAGTTCGCAAGGCTGGTAGCCGCGAGTTCTAGCGAGCGCTAACGCGGTACGCGTAGGGAGAGATGTGAATGCCTGGGTACGAACGATCCGGGCCTGCCAGTCACTTGAGACGTTTCAGCAGCAAGTTCAGAAATAAATGCTAGGTGCAACAGCCGGGTCTCAAACGAAGGGAGAGGGCCACCAGCTGCACTGTTTTTCCAGCCCTGCACCGCTTATGAAGGCTGCGCCAATTTTGTTCTTTGTGCCGAAATTTCAGTTTTATCCATGCATCCATCTCTCTGTGTCTGCAAGGTGGGAGCGGTGTCGCCCTCCGCTTCGAGGAGGGAGACACCTCGACCCCCGCAATATTCCAGCCCTGGTGAACGTGCCTGCTAGCACCAACCTCTCAATTATCACCCATGAAACAAGAGCCTTCTAGCCAGTGTAGCACAGGATAAAAATACTGAGGTGGTCTAAATTAATCCCTAACGCTCCACTACGGCACAGCTCACAGCCAGGGATATATTTTCAGCGTGTTACACGCCTACGTCTAAATTTTATAATCATTTTATTTTACTACTGCACTTACGTAACATCAATTTAGGCATGTTTAGTTTACTTGGTTTGCAATGCTTTACATTACGTTACGCTACTTTATTAACTTTCCTTCAATTCACTTCACTGGCTGTATGCTACTCTACTTCAATATAGTTTACCTCATAAAATGCGCTATAGCTTCCAGATAAGCATTTATCTGGCATAGATGACGATTTACAGACCACACAAGCTGGTGTTCGGCTAGAGTGGAAAGTGGCGGCGCACGCAATGCAGGCGTAGAAGCTTTGTACTGAGTTGAAAAGTTGCACTTAGTTGTGGAATAAGGTTTCAGACGTGGCCATTTTATTCAAAAACATCGGCGGGTCACTTCCTCTGTTTTTACACCGCTTGAAGGCGCTGCTCTTTCGGCAAAAATAGCATCACTATTTCCAGGGGTATCGCTAGAGTGGAAGATAGTGTCCTAGGGCAAGCGACACCTTAGCCCTGCTCACGACTAACCCGTCCATCACTCGAAATTCCCCGAGGAAGCATTTATTCGGGGAAATGTTCTCCTCCTGTGGCGGTGTTGTAGTCGAGAAGGGACGAATTAGTGACGCCATTGCCTCGGCCGCCATTGCCTGCTGCTTTGCCGGGGCTGGCGAAGAACTCCTTGATGACGCGCCACGTGTTCTCCGCGTGGTCGTAGGACATGAGCGCAAAGGCGAAGCCGGCGATGGCTGCCAGCGAAAGCAGCGCCAGGCACAACAGCAGGCAGCGTCCCGCGAGGCTTCGGAGGTTCATCCGCCGTGGAGACAAGTGCCAACCCATACCGCTGCCGAACATGCGGCGATGGTAGACTTCGGGTGGGTCGTCTGCAACTGCGAGTTTAGTGAGTCGTTAAGGCCTCCGCAAGAAAATTATTGCGGGAAAAAATAAATTTGCAGTTGTAGAACGTGGTTAAATCAAATTTGTCGGGCGAGAGATCCGTTTTCGGTGCCGAGGGCACGCAGTGAACGCGCACACATTGCACCGCAGGAGAAACCAGAGACGCTGCTCGCCGCAGTCGGCGCTGTAGGCGCGACCACGCTGTTAACTTCATTGAGCCAGCACCTCCTTGTATCATTTCCTGATTGCATCTCTTTAATTCTATCCCCTCTCCGCACCTTGGAACAAACAAGCAAGTAGATGCTTTCCCTGCGCAACCGCACTGACGCTGGCCTGCCTTTCGCTGGGCTTGAAGTGGGGTTGACGCCAAAATGGCCCGTTTACGGGGTGTGGCCTGGAGTAATCGGTTTCACCTAAGTAATTGCGTTAGTACATCGTTTTTCGCCTCCATTACTCGTTCGTTGGTGGAGAAATTATTAGGGCCGTACACCGAAATTGATGTCGATCTGGTTTTCCGTTCGTTTTTTCGTACGCGTGCATGTAAAGACCAATTTTTAAGGTATTTTGTCAGATTGGTATTGGATGCTAGGCCACGCACACAAACGGAGAATATCTTTTGACGGCTTAAACGCGGCGGAGAGACGTAAGTACCTTGCTGCCAAGCGGAAAAGTTTGATGGGCGGACGTGAAACTTAAGAGAGACTTCTTAGGATAGACAATTAGTATTTGGCATTCGGAACTACCATTGCCTACCGGCCTGCTGGAGGTACTCAAAATTACTTTTCCCAAAACGTATTTTGGGTGAGCACCTGAGTCTACTCGAATACCACAGTGCTAAACTGGTACCGGGTGTAGCACCTGCGGATAGTGGGCGATGTCGGTGTGATCGCACTCGTAACAGCAGGTGAAAAATACCGTCAAAATAATGACCAAAGTACTAGGCAGTAAATGTTCTTCTTTGCAAACCTTTCTGCTTTCATCTTGTATGCACGGCACTGTGGTAGGCGGTTACCAAGACGACCCTAATTCCGGCTGTAAACGAGGCATTGGGTGCCGCATGTGCGCTTATACGCCTCGAGCGCTGTCTGTAGGGGTGCCACTGAAATCCCCCTAGCGGCCCGTTTCGAAAGCAGTCGCGGGAGTTTCCGACCCGCTCACCACTGCCGCCGTTGCTTTTGCGGCGCGTCTGCGACTGATATTTTCCGTTTGTATGCGTTGGAAATACATATTTATGTGGAGCAGTCACTCTGTTCGCAAATGTGGTGTATTCACGAGAGTGTAAATGCATCTGACGCGATCTTAGTGTGGTACAGTCGGTCCGCATAGGCGCCAGGTGTGTGTCACAGGACGACGTTGCGAAACCAGCATATGCATGGAGCTGATTGTAATTCCACTGCCCTGAAATTTACTAACAGTACCTCCGTAAGCAGCGGTCGTTCAGATGCTCATGCTACGACTGTACACTACAATGTAAATCGGTTTCATGTGCTTTCATAATCTTGCGGAGCGCTCATAGCTGACAGCACCCCAGTTACGCTTCATATTTGAGATATTGATCACTACCCTGAACAAGCGAATGTGGCATAACTTTCACGGACTTTCTAAGCAATAAGTACGGTGGATAATGCAAAATTACATGAGGGAGTCAGGACACAACAAAGAATTGACTACCGGGTCGTCTTGTCTGCTACATATATCATCCGCTTATATGCGCGACCGCGACTAAACGCTTCTTCGAAACGTCGTCATATGACACCGGGAGCCTGCAGAATCTAGCAGAGAAGTTTAATCAGAGGGCCTTATGAGATAATACACTCTTGCAACGACACCTTTTATCGGCTTGTGAAATTACTGTGTACTAAAAAAATTATCCGCCGGTGGTCAGATGTTCGTTAAAGTCGAAAAAACAAAATAAAGTGAACGCGAAGCTTGTGCGTGGGATTACTAAAACTGTCATTCCTTGATTTCGCGCCACCTTTGTACATAACAATTGTTAAGCACCCCCCTGTCTTAAGCGCCCTCCTGTCTTGGAAAATATCAGTGCATTTTGCATCTAGCGTACCCAGCTTTCTCGCTCAAAATTCCGACCCCTCAGGAACCTAGCAAAACCACTTCACGAAACTGATATTTGGCATAAAGCAAGGAGTAACGTGAGCATTAAAATACAAAAAGAACATTCCAGGATTCTGAATATCTTGTGTGTAATTCTATGTCAAATCTTACTCCCCATGCATTTCTATGGACAGTTTCCATGGCTCAGGAACCTAGTCGCGCAATGTGCGAGACTTGAAACTGCGCACAAAGCAAGTGTTCCCCCCCAATGTTAGCTGCGCGAAATTTTACATTTCGCTGAAGAACTACGGAATAATCGCTCTTGAAAGGACTGCCATGAGCGGGAAAGCTGCACATGGTTGCTCTAGTGGGTCCTACATTGCTTAAGTTAAGACAAACGTCTTTAGCATTTCCGAAGCTTCACTGGGTTTTTTCATTCCGGTACGAGCTATTATATTGCTTCCGGTCTTGGCAAACCATTTATTTTTCCGTGGTTTCATTAACACTCCCTGCTATCAGACGGGAGTGTGCATATATATTTTAATGGCCCGCAGATTTGGAATAGGCTTAACATATTCGCGTGGCCTCTATTCATATATAAGCACACGTTATTGTCACTTAATAGGTAATCACATCCCCGAATCATATTTTTCTACGACGTATATATTCGAAACAAAGCCGCGTTCGTTGTCCGCCCTGCAAAACGAAACCAGCCTCTTACTGTGCTATTATCACAGGTATACGCGAGGTGGCAATAGAATTCACTTGCGCCTGACGTATTCAGAGGTTACAGAGGTGATATGCTGCTGCCGTCGCCGACGCCCGTAAGAGCGGTGAAGAAGCGCGCAGTACCGAGTCCCTGGGTAGCTCTTGTTGGCGTTTGAGCACACTATCAGTGCGCAGCTGTTTTCTTAAGTGCCCTAACCGTATTATTTGCGCACAGATATCACCATAACAAGTTGTTTGGGGCGCGGAAAGGCAAAAAGAAGCGAAAGAGAACGAAAACACTCCATGATGAGCCGATATCAGCTGCAATGCGGCAATCCCGTAAGCGCCGCGGAAAATCGGCGGCAGGCGGCGCAGCGATCGCGAATCTCAGGCGTATAGAAAACTAAAAGCTGTGTGCCTTGCCTTGAGGCTTCGTTGGGTCATCCGCACGCGATGGGCCGTCCCCGTGACATCCGCTGTCACTTTCTGCTTCGTCTTGTGCCGCGTCCTCGTCGTTCGAGAAGCGTGGATCGACTCTGTTCAGAACCTGAAGCCAGCGCTCCTTGTAGGCTGCAAATTCGTCGATGTGATCGCTCTCGTAACAGCAGATGATAAATACCGTCAAAGTAATGACCGAGATTACTAGGCAGTAAATTTCGCGCTCTTTGAAAACTTTCCTGCATTCATCTTCTATACACGGCACTCTGATAGGTGGCTACAAAGACGACCCTAATTCCGGCTGTAAACGAGGCATTGTTGCCGCGTGTGCGCTTATAGAAAACTAAAAGCGGTGTGCCTTGCCTTGCAGATTCGTTGGGTCCTCCGCGGGCGAGGGGCCGTCCCGGTGATATCCGCTGTCACTCTCTGCCTCATCTTGTGCCGCGGCCCTGTCGTTCGAGAAGCGTGGATCGACGCTGTTCAGAACCTGAAGCCAACGCTCCTTGCACGCTGCAAATTCGTCGTGAACTTCCGACGCTTTCGAGCGTCGGCCTTTCTTCATGTTGCGCTTCCTTGCTTTCTTCGTCTTCTACCGTCCTCGTTATGGCATCAAATGGCGAAGATGAAGTGGCATCTTAAGCCCTGTAAGACACATCAAATTCAATAATACACTCAAATGTCGTTATAACGTAACGGGATATGCGAACTAACAGACATAAAGAAGTCAATAAAATTCCCCTTCAAATCTATGGAAATATACAACCACGCATTTGAAACCTCGTTCCAACGAAGTAAAATTCAACGGCCAATGCGTAGAACAAGCTATATTAGCCTCCCGCCCCGTTAAAAAGAATTAAGAAAGCTGACACTAACGCGTGAGACTTGAGGTAAGGAAGCTAGCAACCTTCACGACAATCACGAACGTTTCAGTCCAAAACTGCAGCCGATTTCATTCTTCTTCGCTGCCGCAAAGACCTTCACTCCATCATTAAAGTTATATATGTGACTTTCTGCTTTTTTTTTTGTGGAAGTGACCATCACCTGGCCATCACCTTGGAGGCATCAACCTGGAGGGGCGTAAGCTATGACGTGTCTCTCTTGTTCCGAGCAAGTGTTGCCACGATTACGGCGAACGCTGGATTTTTTTATTTCAATCTTGGCCAATCCCCCTAAGTGGGCATTCTTGGCTTGACGAACGTGCGCAGGGGACGCTGGACTGTCGCCGGGAGGCACGCACACACGAGCGCTAGGAATGAATGAATGAATGATGAATGAATGAATGAATGAATGAATGAAAACAGGTGCAGATGATAGGGCACCCGCCCTGTTGTGAGGTCAGCAGTCCGGGACCCCCTCGCTGCAGCTATAGCTTCCCGGGCCCTTTTCACCAGGTCAGCTGGAACGTAGTGTCCTTGCTGGTCAACCGCGCCGTCCACTGTTGTATGGAGGGGTTGGGGATTGGTTGCTGGTCCGGTGTTTTTTGCACTACCACACCTGATGGTATAGGGTACCGGTCGCTGGGCAGAAGTTGCAGGTGGCTTGATAATCTGTTGGATAAACGGCAAAAAGAAGGGTGCGGTGCGGATATGCGTTACTTTGTAGTCGTCTAAACGTTGTTGTTTCATCCCGTGTGAGTTGTTGGTGTGGACTGGGGAAAATTCGGCGATTGTGCCGGTATACCGCCAAGATATTTGTGTAACGTAAGAAGAGGTTGCGGGTTCGGTGGAAGAGGTGTTGACTAGCCCCGTGAGGGAATTTGCCCGGTGCATGTAAGCTTTGGCAGCGGCGTGATCCGCCTCCTTTCCGTCAAGGGATTTGTGTCCTGGCACCCAAACTATATAAACGTATGCTCGGTCTCGTTAAAAGAAGACGAAGTGCCGTTTCGGACATTCGACCTTGTCGATAATTTCTGCAAGCTGCCTGAGAGTCGGTGAGTATGGTGATGAGGTCTTCGGTAGTGGTAATGGCGTGGGCTATCGCGGCTTCTTCGACAGAGTCAATCGCTGTGGTATTGACTGTGCAGGATGTTATTTCTTGTCCCCCTCCATTCACGACACTTGTTCCGTCGGCGGGATAGTGCGGATAGTGGATGCATCCGCATAACAGGCATTTTGGCCGCTTGTATATCTTTATGCATTATAAATTGTACTCCGGGTATTTTTTTGCCTTTTGGTCAGTTTCAGCTACTGCTTCTTGTGCTTTTTTCCGGGTTTTCTCTTTGTAGGTCGGTGTCGGCAATTTCTGTTGAATATTTATCTACACCTTGGTTTTCAAACATTGCAGGTCCCTTTTGGCTGCTATTTATTTCAGTTCTGGTGGTTTTGTATGCTTTAGGCACGTTTATGCTGTGATATCACCCCTATAAGCAAGGTCAGGTGACGGCTGGCTGTACTTACCAGCAAACGCATATACGCGGTTCAAGGGAAGTTGTGGCGTGGGCCAGTTTGCTTGCTGACGTTATTCGCAAAGAGAGAACAGAAAACGAAGAAGGAGACGCGTACAAGGTATAGCGGAAAAGAAGCTGCTCAGCAGCCCTGACATGGGCCGCTTAAAATGAAGTTTTATTTCGCTCTCTCCTAAGTATTTCTCGCGATAAAAAAAACATAGAAATGGCAGCAAGTACGTCATTATCGCAAGGATTTTGCCTTCAAAGCATGTAGGCAGAATTACGTGCAGCGATGAAATGGTTTGTTTGCATTCCGTGCAATGTTTTTTTTTTTGGATAAGGTGATACTACAAAGACTTTCAATGTCCTGGAGGCAGTGATTTATACACACACGTCTAAACACCCCCCCCCTCCCCCCCCCAGAAGGATTTCGACAGCCCCTGTAGAGAAAGGGACGAGCCGCCGAGACCCCTCCCGATGATTCGTTTAATCCTGATGATGCTAGTGGGGCACGAAAGAAACAGCGCTACTTCTTTCACAACACAATTCCACAAAAAAGATTCCACAAGCACGAACACCCTGCCCATGGATTTCTACACATACCCCCAACATCCCCCCAGCATCCCTTTCGGAGGACTTCGACACCTCCTTAAAATCAAAATTCTGGAAAACCCCTCCCTGCAGACAATTGTAGATCATTACTAGAATAATGTTTCACCAAACTAACATGTGAGAAGATAACCAGTCACAAAAAACGGCTGTGAAAGCGTTAAGAACCGCCCCATGCTTTGCTCGGGTGATTTTTGTGGCGGCAACTGCCGTTACCATTGGCTATAAAAGGCTTAATTTTTCCAGTTTTATTAAATTTCGCTAACTAAACTGCATCTGCGCAATAGCATAATGCACCGTAGTTAGTGCTGGAGCGAACAGCTGTGTGCCTATTGGCCACTGCTTACCTGAAGGTTTATTTCCATCAGTTGCTTCGGGTAATTGTGAGAGTTCATTATAAACACACCCCGTAACCTCGTATTTGGATAGGTGCACAGTATACACGAGATGACGATTGCAAAAGGTTTTTTTTTTTTCACTACCTTCTCCCAGCTGTGCGCCTTTTCTTCTGTGTTCCACGTTTGTTTTTAGCTGCATGTACACGCTGCCCAAAGATTCCTTCCTTCCCTTTCAGTGGGTGTGTTTGTTGAAATTTGCGCCACAACACTGTAAGAATGGCACTCTCTAACATTCGAGAGAATTCCCCTGTGATGTGTAATTTTCGTGCACTCGCGTATAACTTTGATAAGCTAAAGAACAGGAATGGCAGACGCAAGCACATTCTCGGTGCAACTTTTCATTTCTCCGAGGTGGAGGTGAAGCGCAAATGTGTACGTACGCACGTCTACACACACGCGCACACACGGGTACAGGGGATTTTTTTACGATTCTATAGTAGAGCAGTACGAATAATAATAAAATCAACAGTCTTTGAAATCTCCTTCAAGAGGATAAAAATGGTATACATACCCGAAATTTTTAGCCCGTATCAAGAAGGGTAACCAGGTGGTACACGTTTATGTTGGGATTCTACGACAGCACATTTTAGCCGTATTAATACTTTATGGATCAAATATTCATAACGCCTCCAATATGACCTTCGACCGAAGAAAATTAACGTCGTCAATGAGAGTTACCGAACAGCACTAAGCGGACACGTCGTAGCAAAGCGTCTATTCATAAAAAAGTCCCTTGGTGCGGATAATGCTGCTTCTATTGATGAAAGACGAATTCGTTTCGTCGCTGTTTATGCTACTCCAAAGCGTTGAGTTCAGGCGGTCGAGAAACCCGTTCGCAGCATTCAAGATTTGTTGCTGGTTCCTTGTGGATGAAAGCAAAGGCACAGGAGGCTAGGCCTACGAGAGCCAGCAGTGTCAGCCACGACAGCACGCAACAACCAGCGGGTCTACGTCTCCTCCCCAGCGGTGATTCGCAGTAGGTCCCGTCGTCGCCACTGGACTCCTCCACGTCACAGACCTCCGTCGAATCGTCTGCAAGGGCATAAAACCGGATAAAATTTAGCAAATTTCTGAGAGACGAAGGAGCGCTCTAATACCTTCCTTTGTGGCCAATTTTATCTATTTATGCATTTATTTACAATAAATTCAGAGCCTCGCCTCTTGGGATAAATACAGAGCCTTCGACTATTCGACTACATTACAGGCTACTCCTGTTAATCCACGAGAACCGCAAAACATTTACAATTGACCGAAATCTCTGTTAAACAAAAACACAAGAATATCATTGTTATTAGCCCGCAACACGTCTCCCTGTTTGATTTCGTTCAGAATCTCGACTCTCGTCCCGTATTCTAGCGCACACACCCGGGTTGCCATAACAGTTGAGGCTTAGCGCTAAAATCGAAGCCCTAAGCGTTCACCGCACACACTACGTACACGGCGCTGTGCGCGACGAAGTGGGTTCAGGACCTATAACGAGAGAGCTGGATGCGCTGGTGCATTTCCCAACTGACACGCCGCTTTATGAGCTGCGTGCTGCCTCAGTTGTTATGGCGCCAACATAGAACAGAACGCGCAGTTGTTTTGGCGCTCCAAACTTTGCAATGTTATCGACAAATGATAGTGAACTTGACGATTGATATCCCGAACAACTATCACCTAACCTACATAATGAATTTTAGCTTCGAATTCAGGGCGGCATTTTTTCTATTAAAATGCATGTAACATTGCCAGGGACACCACATCACTCCTAAGAACCCCGCAAATTCCAATGGGGTGACTTCGAATTATTGAGAGTTGACTGTATTGTGGCTGCCCGAGCGGAGTTCGCGCGTAGTCTTATTTCTTGTTTGCGAGAGAAGCAATTGTGAAACCAGTTATAAGACACAGGAGAGTGACGAAGGGTAGACGCAATCGTATGCTAAGAATCTGTGATGAGTGGTAGCGAATGCTGTACACTAACAGACTTGTGATAAACGGAAAAGCAAGCTCGAGAAAATGTAGCAGATGGGTGAGCTGGTAGATCATGCTAAATAGTTACAGCGCGAAGGGCAACACAGACAAGAAAGACGACGGGATAAGAGCAGAAATTGAAGAACCAGTTACCGCAACACTGAGATTGTAGAAGGGCATGAAATTGCCTGCATATAGGCAGCAAGTCCGTTGCCATGGCGTAAATTGTGTTGTCGCGAAAAGTGGCTGAATTCCAATGAAACACGTGGAGTGTGTAGGCTGAGATTGACTACCTTTGTATCGGTGTAGACTGCGCATTGTGTGTGAACGCTTTTGAAGTGGCGAAATTGGTGTGTATCGTGTCGTATTAATTTGGTTTTCTAGTTACGTGTACAATGTGCAGCGGTCTTGAAATAAATTTGAGTTCACTTTAAAACGCTTGTCCGTCGAATGTTTAGTCTCTATTCCCCTTTGCGCTGTAACTACTTCCGGAAAACCTTGTACACTTTGAATTCCGGTTTCGAAAGTACTGAAAAAAAAAATAGAGCTTCTGACAGGCCATGCGGGTTTTAATGCATAGGGAGACAACCGACAATACTTGCCGATTATCTCATTTAGTAGAATTATGAGCGGGTTTGGCGTGAGTTTCTTTGCAAGTCAGGTAACTGTTGCGTAATAACAATCCCTTTTCGTGGATGCACACAGGGCAACTACAGTGGGATATGGGTGGTGGTACAACTGGCCGAAAAAATGGATGCCGCCACTTTCTAGTTGATTGATTGATTGATTGATTGATTGATTGATTGATTGATTGATTGATTGATTGATTGATTGATTGATTGATTGATTGATTGATTGATTGATTGTAGGGTTTAACGCGCTGGCGCATCGCAGGAGATCAGGCGCGCCGTAGGGGATGACTCCGGATTAACTTTGACCACCTGGGGATCTTTAACGTGCGCCGAAATCCCATACACCTTGGCGTTCTTGCTTTTCGGCTCCGTCAGAAAAGCGGCCGCCGCGGCCGGGAATGGAACCCGCGTCCTCGTGCCCAGGGCCACCGCTATCTGCACGAGCATGTGTCTATTGCCCTCATCATTGCGCTCATCGCGGACTATAGTAAAGAAATAATCATCGCTGTCATTTTGAAGAGTAACATCCATACATTGTCACCCTTCCACCCTCGTGCTAAATAGGGTCAGGCAATCACCCCATTTGTGGGGATTAAGTAATAAATCTGATGACGATGGCGAGCACCGGAGGCGTAAACACCAACGGAAAATTTCGACCCTAAGTACAGGCCCGAAAATTGTACTCATTCCTACGCGCTGTACTGGTTCGCGAAATAAATATCGCTGAGTCATCGTTATCGCGCATAAAGCACCCGTGTCCACGCACGAAGCGGCCCTAATGGTAGAGGGTGATTTGGTTATCTGTGGCTGTCGTAGGGTTGCATTTCCCCCTTTTCATTGCAAATTCTTCAATCCAGACGTTCTTATTTCTGAACTACAAAATGTGTAAACTTCGGAAATTCTCATTTCCAAGGGAAAAAAAATACCCAGAGTATACAACTTCTTTAATACTTAGGACACCAACAAATTTTCCCCGTTTATTCCAAACTGGTTGGTACGCATGGAATAAAAAATATTCAGTGATCACAGCCTGTTTTACTAAACATGAATCATAACACTAAAGAACGCCGTGGTCACCGATAGTCAAACCAGAGCGAAGTCCAGCCGCTGAGCAGACATGACCTGTTGCTTTTTTCCAGCTTTTACCTGATCCCCCCCCCCCCCCCCCCGGAGGAAACCTTGAACTCTGTCTGCCCTCGCCTGCAGAGTAATTAAATGGAAGAATACGGCACATGCGCCGTGACATTTAGCGGCTAAGCGAAATTGCCAATGCTGCCCTGCGTCCACTAGTTCACTTATTGCAGCCAAACAGAGTTGACCACTCTTGTCCGAGCTCTCCAGCAAGAATACAGTAAACGCGTACATAACTAAGTTCCCAATGTAACCTCATTTCGCTATTCATAGGGATAAATTATGCAGCAAAATTTGGGGTCAGCCTTGTATGCTTGCCGAGTACTCGCTGTTAATGTATACGTAACAGCCCGCCAGTGGCAGAACTTTTCAGCGCCAAACGCATGCTGAGCGAACTGGGCGTGAAAAGACTTAACCGGTTTCAACCTGAGCCATTTACATCGACCCGAGAAAGTTGGCTTCGTACAAGCAGCCATATCTAGAAATTATCCATTAGTGGTCCTAATATTTCACTCCGCGGTATTAAGTGGATAAACAATTGACAATTTCCTCAGGAGGGGCGGGTACTTGTTTCATTCCTACCCCAGAATGTGAACTGTGGGCGAAACGCAGGTGTGGTTGAGGCGGTTAGACCTGTTAGACCTGCGCATTTAGTTGATTATACGAATTTGTACCGTACTTATCTCTGCCTATTACCTAGGTGGCTTACCCAGCCCGCATACCAGATGTATACAAGGTAAATGACAGAGGCACTCTTTCTTTTGCTCTTGGTGAAGCACTCGGGTACAGTTCCAAAGACAACGTGCTTGTCTGAGGCGGTCTGAACAAACCAGCATATATGTATTACCTTGGGAACGCAGCGGGATGTCTGAGGGTGAAGGAGGGGCTCTTCTGAACAACCCCGTGCCGTGCTCGTCCCCCCACGGAAGGGAACTGAAGACCTCCCTGAAATGTGGACTGGCGTAGGTCATAAACAATATCCAATTCTCCCTGAAGAACGGGAAGTTGCCCCAATCTTCCGTCGGCTGAGAGGAAAACCACTTCATGATGGCTTTTGCTTGCTTCTTCGTCTTCTGGCCTCCGCCTGGTGGAAAGTATTCTGTTGGTTGGCGGTAGGTGTGCCAGAATTACCCATACCCTCTTGGGAGATTGGCCACTAAAGGGACGCTCATCGAGAGGCCCTCAGCTCTGAGAGAGAGAGATAGAGTAATTCATTGAATGGAAGGAAAACAGAGAGGTCGGCCTGGCCATACAGTCTCTGACCTGCAACTCTGTGTGAGGGGGGTAAGGGGGAAAATAGTATAGATAGAGCGTGACAGGTATGATGATTGACATACAGGTGATAGTATAAGTATATACAAAAGGCCTACGCCATGCACAGTATACGTCCAATAGTTCACCACAGCGGGATAGGGCTGCCAAACCGCTGCTTTTTTAGAATATCAGCACTGCCTTGAAGGACTGATTTGAACAATGAGGCTCTGGCCAGGGTCCGAGTAGGACGTTCTCAGACAATGCCCGATTCTCTAACCGGGCCAGCGACGTGGCTAACTTCCCACGGTGATGCGCGTAACAGGGAGAGTTGCACACTACATGTTCAAAGGTGTCCGGTATGTCAGGGCCACCCGTCAGGGTCAGTCGAACCACCGATGAGGTGTTCGTAGCGATGAATAAAAGCTATGCCGACCCGCAGTCGACGGAACAGTGACAAGTAGCTTCGCTGAGTCCCTGGGGAAATCTGGAACTTGCAATCAGGGCCCAGTCGATGGAGCTTTCTCTGGCGTGGGTCAGAGTGGGCCCAATAATTCGCCGTGGCGTCGCGGAGAACAAGGGGGAGAAGAGCATAAACTCAGGATTTTAAAAATGCACATATAAAGAGGGCACTTAAAGTAGGCACGTACGGTAGAAAGTAAGCCTATGAACAGAAATAAATATAAAAAATAAACTGCCAGAAAAAGTCATCTTGCAGGAGGAACTATTAAAGCCACTATAAAAGCAAAGCCAAAGACAAAATAAAGATTAGAGGGAAAGTGAGCCCTGAAAAGTAATTAAAAAGTGAAACCGGGGAAGAAGGGCGTGAAGGAGAGGCAGTGAGAGGGAAGACAATGAGCAAAGAGGCGGGCGAATTTTAGAGGGAAACAGGGGCGCGGATGCCTGTCGGCTAGCACGGGAGACGCCCACACAATGATTCCGAACAGAATAAATTTGTGGTGCAGCAAAAATCCCGGCGGCAAACACCTGGTACCTCCGCCCTGAACGACAACATTACAGGGACACAGTGGGTGGGAGAATCGACTAAAAATGTTTTCCAAACTTCTTTTACGCACAGAGGAGGAGCGTCGGCAGAATGTTAAAAAATGTTCTATTGTTTCTGATTCATTAAAAAATTTCCAGAGTGACGAAGAGGGCAAATCACAGCGGTGCACGTAATAATTTACATTTGGTGCTCCACAGCGAAAGCCAGTAAGGATAACTTCCTAATTCCGTGACTGACTAATCCGGCCTATGCCGGAGGTGCTCGAGCACTGAACCTACGTCAAGAGATTCAGCCATTCTTTGTAGCAGACCTAATCACCGAAACTGTGCCGAAGTAAGAAAATTTATAGGCGCAAGAACCACCACTTCAAGGCCATCTAATGCAATTCCCACGAGTGTGTCTGGCAATTGATTAAGACCGATGCCGGCGTGTCCAGGAACCCATCCCACACTAAGTTCTCGTAAGCATGGAGGTAATATGTAATTGAGGGTTCCAGGTAGAAGAGATGTTTTGGGGACGTACGAGCGCAGAAAGAATCAGTAAACAATAGTGGGTGTCTTTTATATCAGAATCTAGCTTTCGAAGGGCTAGGGCTATTGCTAAATATTCTGCATGAAAAAAAGTTCTGAAGTTAGGCACCTAAAACGAAAGGCCCAATCTCAGCCGGGAGATAAAATACCACTCCTTCCTTCTTATTCTGGACGGAGGCATCGGCTGCAATATCACATTGGAGGGTAACCTGGTAAGGTGACCCTGAAAAAGGCCGTATAAGAGATTCGATGTGCGTACCAAAACATTTGTGGGGAAAATTTCCCTGGAAGGTTACATCTTAGGGTTAAACCGAATAGTTAGGGGCGGAAACAGACAAGAAGGCCACATGTAACAGGTGTATTAAAGACTGCACAAATATCACTTGCGTGTGTTTGAACCACGCCCATGCACTGGTGAACAACATTGAAGGTCATGATACAAAGACAGTTTGACGTCTGGATATTGGCGACGCCATTATTCTGAGAAATGCGAGAACAGTGAGAGCACGCGGGCATGAGACTATAGTGGGCATCAAACGTTATTAGCACATACAAGGGAAGGCCAGGCATGGTTTTGAATTTGCAGTTCCGACATTTTGAAAGGCCGAAATTTTTATTGATGCTTAGCTGAAAAGAGCGCACATTCACATTCTATAACTAGCTGGACGTGCACTTGGCAGATCATAAATACCGTGTCACGGCGCATACCATACCCCTGTGGACTTGGGCTCCTCAACACAGAGACAGACAGATCTCCCTTAGCAGTAACTATAGTTACTGTGTGGACGCCAATTAAGATGTAGTCCTATATTCTCACGAATTTAAGGAATTCACCTGGTGAGTGGTCTGTTGGTTGGTTGGAGCCAAGTGGAGCGAGGAATTAGTGTTCAGCATCATTTCTTTGGTTTTTTCTGCACGCCAGCTTTCATGCCGCGTGATAAATTTCCTTTCGCCCGAACCTCCGCAATCCCCAGACCTGCTGAAACGTCGTAATGTGTTTATGGGCTTATAACAATCACTCACTGCTGGAGCACTTCTTCAGCCACTCACCTCCTGTACTACCCGCCATTACGGGGCCACGATGTCCAATCTCCCGCGTTTGAAACAACGTTGCCACACTGCTGCAAGCACAACCATTGGCTCGGCTCGTCCACGAGTTGCTTTTTTTATTCAATGCAGCGAGGTAATCCACATTTTAACTTGTTTAAACGGACCATATATCATTCATACCACTGGGAAACAGCTTTCGGGAATAGGCGCTGGGGCGTATGCATGTGTCCTTCATGGCGTTTTGGGGCTTTTTCTCGTTTCAGTTGTTGCTTTCCGCGGTGTACAAAAAGGCCCGGCCATGCGGCAACTTTCGTCGTAATCAAACCCCGAAGCAATCACGAATTTGTATAATCACAGCAAAATTGGGACAGCTGAGTTGTCTTGCTGTGGTGCTCACCCATGCCAATAAAATTACCCAGCCCACTCTCATTGTGCATCACTCCTCTGGCATCATTCACAGACCACTAGTTCTGATGTTTATTTGTGACAAGCTTGTTTTGTTGTCTCAGCTTTAACTTCAATCTCTTTAGTATTGTAGTGATAGCCTTGAATTAACGAGGCACAACCACATCGAGCGCCATAAAATATTTTGAACGCAATAGACAATCTTCTTAACTTACTACTGGGCGGTGCCGCGTTCACCAACCGCTTTCTTTTATATAAACAGGCGTATCCCTTAAGCCGGCTAGACGTCTATGTGATCAAAATAATAAAAACGAGGTACGCAAACCAGTAATTGAAGTTCTGTCCTACCCATGGTTGCGTAACACCGGAAGAGAGGTCTCTATGGCGGGAAAATGGGAGCCAGATTCGGTAATAATGCCCAATACTGCGCAACACAGACTGTGTAGGGCGCAAGCGCAATGAACTCGCATATCCTTAGTCTACCTCAGAGTTATATGCGTGCAAGCTATGCCTTGGTCATGAGCTACCCCGTAGTGGTGACATAAAAAATCGTTTAAATTGCATGGGACCTCAAATGTGCACCAAAAATCCCAACACGTGGACGTCTCCCTTTTTTACCTCAATAAAAACCCGGCAACCGAGGCCGGTGATTAAACCGACGTCCTGGGGCTGAGAAGCGCAACCCCTCAGCCAGTGAAAGACAGTGGCGGGTGGCAAATTTTAGGGAGTATGTCCTACTTCTGTAGGCTTAGCGCCCATTCCTTACTACGCAGTAAATCATCCCGCGAGGAGCATGCTTGCTTTGGGATGGCATGAAAATCCACGAGTACAGTCACAATATGAAGTTCTCTCATAACTCACTTGAATTCCTGCACAAAGGCCTGGTAAGGCTTTTCTAGCAGAAGAGATGACGTTCACCTATCTTTGTGGGGAAGTCTGTTTCAAATCACGGTTACTGAGTGCGTCGTTGAAAATTATGGCACATCCGTCGCAGCTAAGCATATCGTCTAGCATTGTTCTCTGTTACGATTTGCAACGAGAATTTAGAATAATAGAGCACGTCCTACTTAAAAAGAAAACAGTAAAATTACCTGCAACGTCCGATGGTCAATCTGATAGCTGCAACCTATGCTTAAACAGACAAGGTATGCAGCGTGTTAGGAGATGCTTAATAGGTGCTATTACGCATTGATTAGCAAGGTCGAAGAGCACGGGTACGCTACAGTTATGAGCACTGTCGTGCGGGTGCACTGTAATCATGGATCAGCCACCTTATGATGCTGGCCCTAGGAAATAAGAACTGCTGGTCATATCCTGCTGACTGCAGTGAAGGGCTGGGGCAGTGTGGTGGCCATGGGTGTCGAACCTGAACCAGAACCGAACCCGAATTTCCGCCCGGAATCGGAACTGAACCGGAACCCAATTTTTTTCCGCCATTTAAGAACTGAAACCGAATCGGAACGAATGAAAGGAGGAACCGTTCCGAACTGGTTCCGGGGCTTTAAAACTGTAATTTTTAGTTTTCTATGATGGTGCCCTACTTGTGTCCGAAGATATTTAGCACTCGCTGGACAGCACCACGAAATATTTTGCATAGCCTGCCGTTCTCAAGGGCCATGAGGTTCTATTCTTATTTCATTACCCTGAATTTATTGTAAAGTTGTCCGTATATACTATCGGTTTGCGTTAGGTACTGCCCATCTCGCTTAATTATCTTTTACATGTAGAATAAGTAAAGTTACAACGCATATTCCGAGGCAACATATCATGGAAGATTCTTCATGGTTTCTGTCTGCATGGTGTTTATTATTGTGTAAACGTTTCAAAATGTTGTTAATTTGAATGCATCTCTGCTCCTTGTGAAGGCCTTCAGGGCCAGCTTCAACAATAAACACATATCTTCCACTTATTTTAGTTTGAATGGGAAGTTATATACAAACAGCAGTGAGACACACACACTCCCGGTTCTCAACGTCACCGACACTTTTTCTTGTACAGTGCCCTTTGTCTCTTGGTTACTGCTCCAAGAGAACATGAGAATTGAAAAAAAATTTGGGAAAATTTTTAAGGGGCTCCTGAAAAAAAAATTAACCGGCTTCTGAAATAAAGTCGATTAATGCGGATTAGCCGGGAGACTGGGGTGGATTAGTGTGATGAGTGGATGAGTTAATGTGAATCAGGGGGACTGGTGTGTTAATTAATTTGGGTTAGAGTAATTAGCGGGTCAGTTAAGGTGTATTAGAGGGTCGCACCAACCACAATATATTTGGTCTCCTTGGCATTTGTAAATTTTTCAGCGTTATCCTTCTCGACGAATCAGGAAATTTCCTTTACCTTTATTCCTTCCTTAGTTATGCACAAAATACCTGGAAAGCTATGCGATTACCATCTGAATGCTATAATATGTCTTTATTTAGCAACGTATTGCGGTGTTACATTGTTTCTAGTGTAATATTGACATCTCGCACTGAAGTTAATAACTATTTGCATAATGGACATTTTATACTCAGCCAAGCGTTTTCAAAACATGTATGTGAGGAAAGACTGTAGGCAGGAACTGAACTGAAAGAAACAAAAATAAGGAATTATCAACTGGTTTGATGCGAAGGATATTCGACAGCATTCTTCAATCTCTTTTCTTTCTTTCTGCTACAATTCTGCAGCCTTTGACAAGTGTAGCCTCTCAATGCCGCACCACGGCGACACTCGAATGTTGCAAAAGCGGTTGTGGGCGGACGGGTCGTCTGCTTAGCAGGACGGCGCTATGGGCAGCCTGCAGGGAGGCTGCCTATTGCCTTAAGATTCAAGCGAGGAAGTAACGAGGGGGCGGGACCCGGGCACTTCCCACTGGCCAGGAGGCTTCATGTTTGCCTTCCAGAAGGCTGCGGCGACGATGCATTATTTGGAGACGAGGTGCGGCCCTTCACTGGTCGGCGAGTGGAGTGGATCACAAGGCAGCACAACGGCGGCTACGTAGAGCCACGCGTTAGAAGCGCAGCTCTTTAGCACCCGCTTCTGTGGTTTCGCGTAGTCCCTCAGCGTCAGCCTCGTTGCACCCGAGAGAACGAAGACACCACCGAAGACCGAGCAAGCAGGAAAGCGGAGGATGAAAGTAGGAGGAAAGTGTGAGGGGAGGGCGCGATTCGAGACCTCGCGAGACCTGCTTCCCGGCGGAGACGCCCTACGAGATAACGACAGAGTATGGGGATAGGGCGGCCGTTGTATTGCACCACCTTTGCTTGAGCGAACAGCGCCGCACGCGGCGAACCGCTCGTCAGTGGAATGCCGGTGGTGGTCATCGCTGCGTAGTTGTGCATGTCGTTCTGTCGTTCTGCTGCGGTATGGTTTGCAAAGCGTAGATAATCACAATTACTTTTTTCAGATCGGTAAATCTTGAAAGTAGAGGCGACCTTTACGAGGCATGCCATGTGTGGGATTTACGTCCATAGTAGTAATTACAAATAGCAGACGAAGCTCAATGCACCAAGCTGGAAGTCAAGCTGGAATTGCATGTGCGCTCCTTCGTGCAAATTTTTCATGCCTGCATGCAGTATGTCGTATCGAGGAATATTTTGCAGTTAAATTCTCCTACAAATCCGGTGTGTGCAGCCGATCCAAGAATGCTGCGGTGCTGGTCTTTGGCAGTTGATCACAAAACAGCGTCGTGCACCAGCGAAAGACAAAGTTGGGGGAGCCTTCTAAGATTCACCAAAAAAAATTGTGAGGGACGACGCTCCGTGACTTCATTACTTGAGTATAAACGTATTTAATTTCGCACAAATACGTTTGCAACAGCCATCGTGAATAGTTTGCAGAATAAATACCGCATGACGCATGACACTCTAACGTTAGTTCTTACAACGGAAAAGCACTGGTTTATGACTGTAATAAGACTTGCAATGGTTGCTGGCTAGTTGGTCAATGGTTTTTTTAAAACCAATCCCTGCGTGGGTAAAGGACGAGAGACAGGAGGGTGCCAAAAATCTGCCCTCATTTTCATGACTGATTGCTGCCGTCAAGTTTTACAAGCTGCCACCTACGCTTGAAAAATCGTGGACTCCTCCATCTAATGACGATGATGGTTTATCGCAAAGCTTTCTCATCTGGGTTTCCTTGGTCACCTTCTGGATTTGAACTTTGAATAGTTGAACTGTGAATTTGACCAGTACGCAGTTTTGTCTTTTGATCGCAGCGTCTTTGACTTTGACCTTTTCCCCTTCCATTTCGCACGACGGAAGCTTCGCGTTCAACCATCGCGGTCGTCAGACGGAGAGCTGGATGATTTTGCTGTTTTATTTTGCACTCTCATTCCTCTCCAAATCCTAACTGCATCGAGCGCGTCGGAAATGCGTCTGTCCTGGAGGACTCAGGCTGTTCCTATTTTAGACAATTAGTCGCGCATTTTTGGTTTCTTCACAAAGCATTACACGATTTGTTTGGTACTCGGCAAAAAATAATTAAGCATCAAATCACAGGGTCACGTTAAAACTGCCACATTTCTAACTATTGGTGCCATTCTTTATTCGACGCAGATGGTAAAAGGGTAAGGGAAGGCGGCATGGTTTGTAGCTTAGGCTGTTGGGTGGTCGAATAACTTTCGCTCTTTATAAAATGACCTCTACAAACGTGGCAGTTCCGCTTCGGCTCTCACGCTCCCATGCTGTCACAGTGTCGATAACCAAAACCGAAGGCACAAAGCTCACAGTTCCGGAGAGAAAGTGTAAACGGCCGCGGCGTTTGCACGGCCACACGGTAGTCGATCTCGTACATAAGTGCCTTTCTCTTCAAAGCACGCGTATTGAGGTATCCCATCATTAACGCTGGCGTGGAAACTGTCACCATTGAAACCAGTGACGATAATTTAAAATGGTAGAAATGAACACTAATATTAATAGTTCTATTCCTACTCAGATCGCGCAAAGCCAGGTACAGAGTGCTGCAAAGAGAGTTCATGTCAATGTAGCTCATTCCAAAACTTAAAAGCGTCCAACAAGTCTACGTAGACGTTAACGCATATCAGAAGCAATAAATACTAATAATAGTAGTTTTGTTCGTACTCATAGCGGGTGGAGTCAAGCGTAGATCGCTGCAAAAAAGCGCTCATGTCATTGTAGCCCGTACGCAATTTTAAACGCGTCCCACAAGTTTACGTAGCGGTTATTGCACCTAAGAACCGAACACATCTGTCTCGACTTCGTTTCACCGCACATATACGCTGATAACACAGCCAAAACATCCAAACCACTGAAACAAACTGAAAAAACAACGGTAGGCTGCGAGTACAGTGCACAGGCTCATTCCACTAATGGAGGGAGCGCCGAGTGGTGGCGTCACCCGTTCAGCTGCCCGATCCCTATAGCGCGCATCGTCGTGCGTTCTCTGATGTCGCGATTACTTCCTACGACACAGCAGCTATGCGCCGTTGCCGAGAAGAGTACAGTTCTTGCTGCACTAAAATTTTGCCTCAGCGAGTGTCGCAATCGTCAGCCAATATTTCTTTTGTTTCCTCAAGAAAACAAGGAGCGGGGTATAAAACGGCAGGTTTATGGGCCAAGAATAAAATTAAAATAAATTATAAAAATGAATGAAAATAACTTATAAAAATGCATTCGCCGCCATAAAGATCAATGCCTTCACCTTCATACAAATGCGCAGCCTTAAGAAGCCCAGCTAACCTTTTATTTCGCTTTAGTTACTGTTGTAATTGACCCGCCGCGGTGGCTGAGTGGCTAAGACGTTGTGCTGCTAAGCACGGGGATGCGGGTTCGGTTCCCGGCCACGGCGGCCGCTTTTTTGATGGAGGTGAAAAGCAATAACGCCCGTGTGTGCGAGATTTCGGCGGTCGTAATGATTTCCAGGGGGTCAAAATTAATCCGGAGCCCTCCGCAATGGTGCGCCTCATCGGCTGAATTGCGTCGGCGCGTGAAACCGTATACAATCAATCAATACCGTTGTAGTCGCTGAATTGCCATAGAAAACATTTTGCAGTCGATTGTACAGTTAAAGGAACTCAACACTTCCGATAAACGCTTTAACTCTTTTCTTCGCATCTGGAAGCACTGCGAAAGGTATTGCCAGCATGTAGCGGCACTGCGTCCTTTGCTTGTCGCAGCAAATATGCCTTCCGTGTCTGTTTTGCTTTTATGGCTATTAATGCATTCTTTGCTGCAACTTAAGGAAAGCCGGCAAATAGCCGCTACACCCCTGTAATGACTTCATTCCAGCGGTCGAAGAACGCCACGACCAAGGAGAGAAAAATATTTTGAATAAGTTTCTACGTTATCTTGTGGGCAAAGAGCAATTTTTGGCTGAGTTACTTCGCGAGCCCCTAATCAAAGTACTGGATGTGTCAGTTGACTACGTTCTGCAAGCATTCAAGATTTAGAAAAAAGTAGAAAAAAGTGTTTCAGGGTCCCTTTAAGTTGGCCAAGACAAATCATTTCCACAAAGAAACCTACATTATGACTGTTTTTATACCGACATGACAAAGAAACGAAAACAGAGCACAAAAAAAATTAACAGGAGAAAAAGCACGCCTGCTTTTTTTCCCCGAACCAATTTGAACCCGTTTGAACCTCGAACCGGGTCGAACCGGAACGGAGTGGTGCTTCGGAACGAAACCCGGAACTTAACCCGAAAGGCTTGAACCCGAACCCGAACCAAATCCAAAAAAAAAAAACTTCGGTTCGACGCCCTGGCTATGACGTTGCACTGACGTTGCGCTCGCGAAAGAAAATGCCTCGCCGAGGAAGAGAGGAAAGAAGTTCGGCCTTTCTTGCCGGCGGTTCCCCGCTCTCCGAAATCGATACTTGGAGGTACCCCTCCGGCGCCTGGGTCTTTCCTTGTCTGTATCTAATTTAATGTCATTTGGGGCATCGGGGTTAGGCTTCTGCCACGGGGATGTTGGTCGCGCCCTTCGCGCTTTTATTTCGCAGACAGGGTGTTCCCTGTTAATAAAACACATCTCGTTCTTTTTGCGGTACGTGTAATATGTATTTCTACTTCAGTATGGCGTTGTTATTTTGGTTTCTTTGGCTTTCAAAATTGTTAACGTCACGTTCCCTACAATTTTTCCCTTAGTTTTATTCTTAACCGTTTTACCAAATCTGACTTGGCCAATACCCCAGAGAGAGTACGTGCCACTTCATTTCTTGGTACCCACCAACCAACCAAGGCGGTAGCAAAAGAATATTTCCTTGCAACAACCCTATATCTTTATGCCTAACATACCGGTTACAATCCATTCCTCAGGTCACGAAAATTAGGTATCTGGGTATAATTTGTGTATGACGACCACTCCACATGGCGTCCTCATATTTCGAATATTGCTGCCAAAGGTTAAAAAGCTGCTGGAGTGCTGCGAAGCTAGGCAATCATAAATTCAGTAGTCGTAGTGACGCCCTGCTAATGATTTACTGTTGCTATGATGGCCCTGCATTGGAATATGGAATTTACCTTGCGGGCTGATCATACGCTTGTTTTACTGCAAAGGGATGAATTGGCTCGGTAGGCCCAAGATTTCGCGTAACCGAAATACAGTAGTCCAAATGGCTAGTATAGCGTAAAAGTGAATAGCAGTGGAGTCACTAGGTTAGTGCGACGAGAATAGGCCAAATTTGGGTCTAGATGGGATCATATCCACAGCCTCCTAAATACGACAGGATCACACATCTCCTTAACAAACACAGCTCGATGACCCAGACTGACAATGGGGGGAACTAATGGGGGACCTTCAGGTGAGTTCAACGCCGTCACCTGCCCCTCCCCCCGCGGTGAACAGGTTTGCCTCCCTCACGACTAAATCCTGCCGACGCCCATTGTGACCTCGTTGCCCTAATTGGCTTGTTGGCCTTCTACTTAGAAGCCTCCGTTAGAGACATATGCCCTCTGCAGTCATCAGAGCATGATAACGGCAGAAGTAGCACGATCTTTTAGGTATCATGTTTTCTCCGCAAGGCTATTAAAATAATTTGGTCTGGCCTCGATGGAAAGAATCCTGGAAAAGCGAACGCCTCCTGTCCCGAGACGATCATCGGCTACCGCCAACACCTGAGCACGCAGGACGCCATGATCCAAATCAAACATGAAGTTATTGACGGCGAAACCAGGGACACCAAAGCCGTCCTCGAGTTTGACCTACAGAGCGCGTTCAACAAAGTAACGCACTCAGCCATCCTCGTGCAGGTATCCAATCAAAACCTAGGCGAGAGATCGTACGAATATATCAAAGACTTCCTCACCAGCAGGACGGCGGAGCTCAGAGCCGGCGACCTGAAGACGGATGAAAAGAATTTAGGTAGCCATGGAACCCCCAAGGCTCCGTCATCTCACACATGCTCTTCAACCTCGTTATGATCCACGTTGCCACAAGATTATGCCAGCTCGGAGGACTGAAGCACACGATATACGCGGACGACATCACGCTGTTAGTTTACGGGGGCAGCGATGCCCACATAGAATCCGTACTCCTGACGGCCATCGACGCGATCGAAGAGAGCCTGGAAGGCACGGGACTGCGATACTCCCCAGGTAAGTCGGCGCTCCTCATCTACCAACCGACCAAAACGCTCGAAATCAAGCAGCAAAGAGAGCATGAAAAGATCAAGATCCGAACCAGGGACGGTAACACAAGACCGACGGTCAGCAAGATCCGAGTCCTGGGGATGACGGTCAAAGTGTTCGGCAGCAATGGAGACACCGTCACCCGCATCACAGGAAAGGCGGCGAACGCGATAAGATTGCTCAAGCGCGTTACCAACAAGAATGGAAGGAGACCCTCACCAGACTCGTACACTCCTCGGTACTCTGCCACATAGCGTACGTGGCAGACTTCCACAAGTGGATGAAAAGCGAAAAGAACAAGCTAGACATCCTCATCAAGAGGCCCTACAAGAGAGACCTCGGCCTACCCGAAACTACCAACACAAAGCATCTTCTCCAGCTGGGCATGAACATCTCGAAGACATCACCGAAGCGCAAAGAACAGCTCAGTTGGAACGACTGCCGTCGACCAAGGTTGGCAGAAAGATCCTGTACAAACTAGGCATCGGCTATCACGAACAACAGGGACCAAAATGCCCCATCCCCGACCACATACGGCGGAACGAGCGGGTCGACCCCTTACCGATGAACATGCACCCGGAATTCAACGACGGCAGAAGACGCGCTAGAGCCGAGGCAGTAACGTACCTGCACGGGAAAGACCCCGGCGCCACATACGTGGACGCAGCCGAATATGCCTTCCGCAACGACTTCGCCATCGCGGTGGTTGACTCCGAAGGCAACATGCGGGCGTCCGCCAGCACTTCGAGCAAGGAAGTTGAGGAAGCATAAGAAATAGCCATGGCCCTGGCCATCGTAGCCCTGGGATGCCAGACGATCCTCAGCGACTCCAGACAGGCGGTGAGGAACTACGCCAAAGGAAGAATTGTCCCAACGGCGGCAGGCATCCTGTTCCGACGGGCAGACCACGACAGGAGGATTCGTGTCAAGTGGTTCCCGGCGCACGCAGGTGCAGCGTTGGAGAAGAATGCCAACCGCCACAAAACGGCACACGCCCGAGCGCGAGGACTAACCGGCGCTCCCAAGGCAATGGCCGCCCGCTGGGATTCAGCGCCAAAGACAGGATGAGCAGCTATAACGAGTTGGCCAAGGCCTTTCGGCGTGCCCACAGGCTTCTCCCGCCACCCTGCAGGCCGTCCTGCTCAGGCGACTGCAAACCAGAACGATGCCTACCCCAGCGCTACTGCACAAGTTTATCCAGAATCACAACCCGACGACAAGTGCAGGGCATGCTGCAGGGAGACGGCCACATTCGAGCACATTCTATGGGACTGCTCCAAATATCCAAGCGAAGTTAACTCAGGACGTATGCCACCGCAGCTTGAGGAAGCAACGCGGAGTGACCACGAAGACACACAACTCCAGGCCATCCAGCAGGTCATCGAGGTGCTGGCGAGGCAGGAACCTAGCGAGCTGGCAACGGCGAGTGGGGATCCTCGCAGAGCACCCGCCAAGAAGACGACGTAGGCCACCTCCGAAGTGCGCACTTTACTGCCAGCTTAATAAACGTTTTTCCAATACAATTCTGGCCTGGCGTTAGTAGCGCCATCATAATGCATCCACAGAAACCGGCGATTGTACGGCGCACACGCAGTACAGAGTACAAGCAGTGCGGACGCTGTGGTATGTCTCGGCCTGACGTCACACCTAACTTAATATTTTAAGCTTCACCGTTGCAAGCCGGTACTTGCAGTCCGACAAACTGCGAAGTTGAGGCACCTTGGCACTCACTCAAGGTAAGCGCTACGGCGTCGTAAAGTTACGCTAGATATAGAGCTAACCTGGGCCACAGACCCAGGCTCTTGTCCTTAGTGAGAGAAGAGAAGGAAATAGAATAAACTTTTTTGAGTAAGTGTGGAAGAGCAAAAAGGGGGACTGCTATGGTAAACACCCTATGTCCAATACTTGGATGGCAAAAAGTCCAAACCTCGCCCTGCTGATTATCAGCTCCAGCTGATCCTGCAAAACAGATATGGTCAAGGCTGCCACCCAAGTCTCCTGTAAAATGTTCTGTGCTTGCCATATTACTGAACAATTAAGGACTGTGTGGAATTAGTTGGCCTTGTCCTGGCATTAGTGGCAGAATATGTGTGTGTGTGTGTGACTTATGTGACTTGTGTGTGTATGTGATCAGTCTGGATTTTCCTTAAGGGGGCCATGAAGACAAAATACAAGTTTGTGTTATTCGAGAGATTCGGTGTTTTATAGTGCCCCCAGCAGTTGTCCGAATGCAAACGATGCTTTATTCACTGAGACATTAATGTAAGTTAAAATGTGAGTTCTTCGGCTGAATTTTGCGTTCTAGTGCTCTACAATGACATCACAGGAACCGAACGCTCTGCAGCCGAATCGGAACCTTTGTTTACCGCTAGAGAACGTAGCTGGCGCCACCAGCCCTTGGCAAGCAATTTTCTGCCTCTGGTTTGTTTTTGATCGTATTTATTAAGCTGGGTTGTTTTTTGTTCTGGGAGAAAATAACCGTTTCGTGAAACATAGTGCTCACTCGACAAATATGGTCACGTAAGACACCGTTCCTTGCGTCAATCGGCCAGTGTCGTCTGAGACAACCTCAAAGCCCCGCAGTTTTGTGTAGCTAAACCAAGCATAGTGCGCGCAGTACCAACAGCAGTGCGCATCGGTACTTCTATGTTTACGTGTAATTTTGTAACTTCGAGTGTTTGTCCCAACATTCTTATGGCTTTAAAACAAATGTGCCTTAAATTTAGGCGCAAATAGCTCGTTCAGCAAGCGTATAAGACCTGCCTAATTTGCGTTTGCTTTTGTCGCCCTCCGCCAATCGCAGAAATGGCTCGTATGACATCATAGGTTCTGCTGGGGGAAATGAGCTAGTGGGTCGCATTGCCGTTCCATTTTTTCCTTATTATATCGCTTATTTGAGCGAAGTTTACGTTAAAAGTGGTGTCAGTATGGTTCTAATGAGGCAATCTTCTGAATGAACCAAACCTGTGTTTTGTCTTAATGTCTCCTTTAAATGCTGAGCGACCTGCGTGTTTCGTTCTTTGAGCAAAGGCGAGAACGGCGTAGGTTCTAGCGTGTCCCAGTGAGAGGCTCATTAAAGATTTCAAAGGGTGGGAGCCCATGGGGGTGATCCGAGACCCATCAGAAATCCTGCGCGTAAAGTTGTCGGCACTTCCGTTTTCTTCTAAACTCTCATGTGCAAGGCACCATGCAGTATTTCCTCTTACGGAAAGGCTGCAAAGGAGTGCGTGGATTAAGGCGGTGGGTATTGGTCCGTAAGCTACGTTTCCAAAGGCTCTATATCTCGCAAAGGGGAAAGCTTGATGAGGATACTGAGAGGACACATTCGGCGATTGGGCGCTAATGCTTTCGAATTCACGACATCATAGAGGGCGCTTCGATCTCACCGAATTTTAACAGCGTAGCTGTTTAGTCCGAGCGATATCCGTCCCTTGCACAAAAAAAAAAACTTCGGAGTTGCAGGGAAAGTGACGAGGAGGCAAGGAGCCAATTAGCAGGTTTTGGGGGTGCACGCCTCAAAAACAAATGCGGTAATTTAGGTAATTGGAATCGAACCCTTGACCTTTACGCTTTCACACCGGCAACCTAACCATTGTGCAACTCCAAAGTCACGAGGGGTATAGGGTTAACAGCGACGGGGAACAAATTGCAAAGAAGAAAATAAAACCGTGCCATATTCACTAACGTCACACCTGGGTAGGGTCGAAGCATGCAGTGTATAAGTTTATTCTCAGCGCCTAGGCGTTTTCGCCCACGGATATGAAACCGTTTGGCGGTACAGGTATAGAGCTTTGGTGTAAAAGTCTCGTGTCCTTGAATCACGAAGCGTTCTAGCGCGAGGCATTAAAAAAACGAGTGTCTGGTGTGTTCTATTAGTACGGATTTTACGTTCTAGCGCGAGGTGTTGAAAAACGAGTGCCCCGGTGTTTTAGTTCCGTGACTACATGAAACAACAACGACGATAGGAGACGCCGACAGCCAGAGCCCGAAAGGGGGTTCGCCCCCAAAAAACGCTTCCCATGTTCTGAACCTAACCTGGGTCCCTCGCGTTACGAAATCTGGGTCTATCCGGTTGAGATATCATCTCATTGCGGGCGCACCGCATTTCCTTTGCATTCGTAGCGCGGGCGTTGGTTTTGGACCTTGCGCGGGTATTAGCGCGTGGTAACGGGGTCTATACGCTGGGAGAGATGTGAAAGCCTGCGGACGAAATAATCCGGGCTTCCAGTCATGGGAAATGTTTGGCGGCAAGTGCGGAACTAAATGTGAGGCGGAACAGCCGGGTCTCCGAAGAAGGCAAAGGGGCCACCAGCTCTGCTGTTTCTCCAGCCTTGCACCCCTAGTGCAAGCTGCGGTAATTTTTGTTCACTCTTAACTTCATGAACAGTACGCGTGTTGGCTGGTGCAATCGGTTCCGCATTGCTTCAATTTCAAGGATGTGTCTATTTAGCCATGGTCTGAAAGAAATATGGCGTACATATTGTAAGCACTGAGAAACATGAGTCACTTTATTGTTAAATAAAGCACACCCGTGAAGACGCTGCGTTTCCCGAAATATGATTACACGCAGCACACAACACAGCACCTTTTTTCACCCCGTTAGTTTCCGCATGTATGAAGCCAGGAGCATCCCAACGGTGACGCTTTTAACTTCCTTGAGGCTGCACCTCTGGGAAAAAACAGGAAAGAAACGCTTACTCACATCAGGCTTGATATTTCTTTTATGTGAAGTATAAACCAAATGTTGTTTAAGACACATTGCTATCACTGTAATTTTTTTCCTCGTGTAGACCGAGCATTAGAAATGATAAATGTCGTGCTTAACCGCTCTCGCTGTTTATTTCAAGGACCAGAAGTTTAGTCTCAAATGAGACTAGTAAAAAAAAGCAGAGCATAGCCCGCCTGCTAATGTATTTCGCGCCTAAAGTCGAAGACGGGAAAGCGAAAGAGACGCAAATGCAAAGTAGGAGTAAAAAACTCCATAAAAACTGCCAGGCTTTCCCCTTGAAAGCACGTATAGCGGACTTAAATGCCCTTAAAATATTTGTTACACAAGTCAGCCATAGGAAACATGTCTCCTAGCAGTGATCGTCAATTAATCGGGGTGAGCGAACTACGTTGTAATTTTACCTGTACAGTCACATGTGTTCCCTAATTGGAAGCTGCAAAATATCACAACTGACAGCCTTAATTCAACAGTACTCCACTTCTCATCTTAGAGGTGCCGCAGAGTCGACAAAACACTTTGAGTTTCCATGCCTGTGTTGACGCCTGGAGCAAGGTTTTGCCTCACTAATCAATAGTTTTAAATTAAGAGCTTTGCATTACGTGCCAGAAGTCGTCTCCACATCATCCGGATCGATCGGAGCGCAGTGACACATAGTGTTTCTTGTGACGAAGTAATCCCCAGCCCCTGAGGTCGACAAAAGCAAAAAGGGCTTTTGTATGTGAAATGCTCTGCACTCCAAAAAATAAAGGTGTTAACACATGTATCGAAAGTCGATGACCTCGTAAACCCTTTTATCGCAGATATCAAAAGTATCTGTAATAGCTGTGTCCAAAATCAACAATATTAAACTGTCCTACGACATTGCCTGCCTTCCCTTATGTCCATTCGCACCACTGCTCAAAGCAGCAGTTATGACGAAGAAAACAGTCGTCTATAAAACAACTTGCTTTGTAGCACGAGGTTAAAATCAACAGCGCCCTACAAGCCAGGCTGCAACCGCAATACAGCATTTCTGTAGCGTGCGGCTACAATGTTAGCTGGACGGACCTAAAATAGGTTGCCTCTTTTCGCTGCGTGTACTTAACGTCGACTCAACTACAATCTGGATTAATAGTTCTCAAATTACTTAGTGTCTCGTTTGCATACAAATGGCCGCGTATCTGCTCATAGCCTTGCGCCGCCCCTGCAACGTAAATGCCTCTTCTCTTTCCTCCCCCTCTCACGCTCTTTTCGTCCTCTCTCGCTCCTCGCACTACAAACAGGGTGGAGGTTGCCTCAAGTAAATTAAATTTTGCAGCGTTCCACTGCTCTCGCGTCATTTACTAGAACCTTGCGTTAGAGTTGGCCTTTTTTGGAGTGCCTTCACTAGGGGGCGCCGCGCACGGTTTTTGGTCTAGTGATGTACAGGGCTGAGAAATTGAACATCAGAAAGGATCCTTTTCTACGATAATTCACAGGGCAGCGCTTTGCTTTTTGAGGCTAGAGCAGGTTGCTTGCGAACTAAGAGCGTTGTGGGGAAGTATTCACAAAATGATGGGGTATGCGTGGTCTGCGGAAAAGATACAGAAACTTTGCGGCACACATTGTTAGAATGTGAGGGCATCTATCCAAATCTACATGACGGAAATATATTGAGCTTCCAGAAGCCCTAGCATTTAAGGGTAGCACAGAGGAAGGTAACCTCAAGGCAGTCGAGGCGACGAAAAGGAGATTAGAATGTTGGTGGACGAAAAGTAGAAAGGGGAATATTGCCTAGGACAGTTACCACCTGTAAGAGAAAAAAAAAAGTACTTTGTGCCTATTAAGCTTTTTGGGCCTGCCCTACGCAGCGCTAGTATTAAACCAAGACTACAAAACATAGGTATATTAGTATTTTTTGGTAAGATGACACGTATTCACCCCGCTACAAAGGGGAAACCAATAGCAATCATCATCAGTCGGTATTTTTGATTGCCAACATTTTTGATGTCATATATGTTTCATGAAATAGCACAGCAAATACCACTTATGTATTGTTGTTTTGCCGCAAATAGATTTAATGTTTTCTTTTTCCCCAACAGTGTTGACCAGTATGAACATTGTCAGCAGGCTTAGTAGTTTGGAAATGTTTTGTCTCGTTCGAGAATTCTTTGTACTTTTGGCCGGGCGGCAGAATATGGGGACAGACAGACAGACAGACAGACAGACAGACAGACATACAGGCCAAATGTTCGAGTTTAAGTAGCCGAAGAACGACCGTTGCCTTTAAAAACGGTCTTTTAGTACAACGAAGCCACCCCAAATAGGCTGCAGTTGAGGTGGATCTCAAAACATCTGAAAAAAAAAGAAATCGGCACCTACCGCGACATCGAATACGCACTGTAGTTGCTCGTAGGACAAAAGATTGGTCTCATTCTGCAAAAAGCACAGGGGCGACATAACTACACAAAACTAACACTCACACCGATAACAGCAGTGTAGGCAATCGACCAGAACGAGGGGTAGATCTATACAACGAGTCAGAAGACGACCCCTTAAAGACTATTGTATGTTCGCAAATAGATAACGCCCACTACACTTCGTATTTTCGCACTGACGTGGACCACTGTCGCAGGCGACTGAGAGGTGTGGTGTACTTCGAGTGCAACTATTACCGATGAAAAGCGCGCAGTTCAGCTTTGAAAAAATTCGCGCTCTGCAAGAATAACAATTGGAAGGGTACGAAAGGAGCTAGCGGTGTCAGGAAATTATGGTACACCGTTACGCCAAGCTGTAGTTTGTAAAAGCGGGGCTGTTTGTCGATGCGTGCCTACGACGAGCGCGCAGGCCAGAGAACCTCATAGCGACGGCACACCTAAAACTCCCTCCAGTCACCACCTGTGCGTCGTCTGGGCGCACTTCACTGCTGCGCGCACTGGTTTCGCTTAAAACCGGTGTGTCCTCCGCAAACGCTGCGAGAGCCAAGTCTACGTGCAAATTAAATAATAAGCTACGTATAACACTGGTAATAGCCAATGACGATATCTCTGGGGTGTAAACGTTGCAGTGCTAAGGGCACGCTGTTTTAGTTGTGTTCCGGTCCCGCAAAGATCCGGTGGTCATCCACCTTCAAAGGATGGCATGGTAGTAGTTGGTTTTAGACCACTGGTTCTTAAACCGGATACTACGCAAACACGAACTAGCGATAATTTCTACAGTTTTAACTGCTACCGATCATCGCACTGGGTATGGTTTCGCCTATTCTTTTATCTCCGACAATGCATCAAAGTGCCAGCCATTGTGCGAGATGTGCAGCAGTATTGGAAGCCATTGGAGATGTGCAGCAAGACGGAACTGAGGATTCAGAAGCGGTCAATAGAAATTTTGGTAATTTTTTTAGGTAAAGTGGTAGAAGGGAAAGAGGTATAAGTTAACATGGCCCACAAAGAATTGCTGGAAAGATAGCAAAGAAAATTAAAATATTTCTGGAGAAAATTTTAAACGTAACATACTACTGGGCAAGGAAGATTTCGTGACATAGGGGACACCGATGTCACAATGTCTATTAGTGACATCGCTAACAAGATTTACCAGAGACACAAAAACAAGACCAGCAATATTTTTCATCTGATGGGACGGTGGAATGGACATTTATTTCTAGATAAAGTTGTAATGACGATATGAGCGGCCGCCATCTCAAATAGTGTATGTGAACTATCTATATCACGAGACACCGTGGTGTGAACTGGCTGTTCAGTATATGGAATGCAAGTCGACACTATTTTCACAGAGAACACCGAAATGTCCTGCAGAAAAATTATTAAAATCTGAAGGCCTACACATAGCGTCTAAGTGTGCAGCTAAATGTTTTCCCTCTGATTTTGTCAGCCAGTACTTGTCAATTAAAGTAGGTAGTGAAAACAGCTTAAGTTAGTGCTTGGTGGAAATAATAGATTAGGAGAGACCCTGACGTCACATCTGCTGAAGACGGAAATGACCCATTAGGCGGCCTACTTTTAAAGTGAAAGCTTTCTTAATGGGAGCGATGGCTTCGTGTCACGAAACTAAGGCATTTCCCCATACACCGGTTTGTCGGCTCGAAAGCTCTGATAAGATCTCTGGACGCACGGCACGTGCGTGGAACCGGGCTTTTAATCTGCCAAAACGGTTACTTGAAAACCGCGAAAAAGGAACGGCTCTAGATAAGACAATACACGCATCGATCATGATGGAGCAGTATACATTAGTTTACCTTCATCTTATAAACGACGTATCGGTACACATTTAGATCGATCTTAGATGCGTTTACTTAGCGCAGCGCGAAAAATCGCCGCCTGTCTTCTTTCTTCGTCTGCGATTTGGGCCTCTGATGGTTTGACGGTTGATTGGGCGTACAGGGGGGATTAAAAGAAATGCGAACAACGGCGCACACAGCTTCCGACGCATGCTGCACCGTCTGGCTGTAAAGTCAGTAAGCTGCGCGCATGCGCACTTCTTCGAGAGCGTTTGAGAGTGTGGCCTACATTGATGGGAAATGCTTGATCAAGAAGCGACGCCGCTCGTTTATTTCGAGGCGCCTTTTCACGCTGCGTCGCCACTGAGCAGGATGATCGTTGAAGGGCGTTCACGCTAGCTGCAATCAGCCTGCTGCGCGCTCGACTTCCCGAATGTAGTAGATAACAGGATGCTCAGTGGCGACAGGGCACAAAAAGGCGCCTCAAAATAAATTACCAGCGTCGCTTCTTTACCAAGCATTTCCAGTAACAGTAGACCCCACTCTAAAACTCTCAGAAAGAACTACGCATGCGCGCAGTTTACTGACACTGCAGCCAGACGGTTCGGCATGCGTCGGAGGCTGTGTGCTCCGTTGTTCGCATTTCTTTTAATCCCCCCTGTACTTTCAGCGACGGTTGGATGCACTTTTAGCGAAGATTTTGACGCACGTTTCACGCAGTTTCGATGTAAGAAAACTCTTTCACTTACTCTCAAGCTTTCTTTAGAAAGAGATGGTAAAGTTTTTTGCTTGTATTTTGCACTCACGCGCCACCACCTCCGAATCTCCTCGCCGCGCCATCGTCTGCTGTGACCGCCTGCTGATCATTGATATCGGCGGGGACGTTCCTTGCTGTGAGGCCTCGGTCGGCCGGTCTTCACCGTTGTTGCTAGGACGCGCTTTCCAGTGACCTCCTGAGATCATCAAAAAGCTAAGCTGCACGGCTACTCCCTACACTTCTCCCAATGCGCTGGTAGTCACTGGACCTTCTCCTAAGCTTACTTTCCCCCATGCTACCATACAATATCAAGACGGAAGCCGGTCGCCAGCGTTTATACTTTCACGGATTCCCATAAGAATATGCTTTCTTTAGATAACTTCTTACGCTCCATGAGCAGTTCATAAGCTATATCCTGCCGTGAATGTATATTTGCTTCTTCTTGTCAGAATGACAGGCGAAACTGAGCCTAAGAGTGCGCTTTCGCTATCTGAAATGCGACAAGTTTTTCAATCGTGATGCTGGACGGATTCTAAGCATTAGGAATATCGCAAAACTTTTTCTTTTGTATAATAGCACGAATTTTAGGTAAGCGTAAGAGCAATCACTGCTTATTATAGAAATTAGCAGAGAGGCGGGTGGGCTAAAGTTGCTTAATTATACTTTCTGTAGCCACACACTCCGAAAGAAGAAAGCACTTACGTAAGCGGACCACAATAAAGGCTTCACGCATTCGGAAACTACCTGAGAAAAAGACAAAAAGGAATTGCTTGGCGAGGCAGTGCATTCCAAACAACGTATTTTTAAGAATGAAATTAGGTGTCTTACGAGGTCGTGCTTTTCCCATGAGAATGGCCTGTCTTCCGAGGTCGCGTTTTGCCCACCACACCTTCTTTTTTAGATTACCCCGAAATCCCCTGTTGCTAGCTGCACACAAGCGCCACGTTCCTCAACAAATATGGCGCTATGGCCACAGCAAGGTTTGCAAAATGTTATATGGAGGCCCCAGCCCACGCTTCCGTTTCAATCCTGTTAACGGTGTAGTGTATTAGTAGGGAACAGAAACGGTGCCGAGAACGGCCTTTATTTGTAAAAGCATGGTGGAATCAGTGCAACTGTGGGCTCGAAACGGTGGCATTTTCGCGTGCTTCCTGAGGGGCATCTGGATTATTTAGTTCCCTGTAACTACGTTTACCAAATGGTTTATTCACTACCAGTAATGTCACAGTTTAGAAAAGTACACCTTTTGTAGAAAGGTATATTATATTAATAATTCACGCGAGAGCTTTATGTGCCCCCATGCCGAATAGCCCGGCACCCTGAGCATCCCAAGACCTGAAAATTCCACCTGCCTTCAATAAACTTCCGTGTACCTTTATTTGAAAAAGTAAAACCCACGGCTAAAGCGGAAATAGTAAGCAGGGGCGTTAAACAGGCTTAGTAGTTGGCGTTCTCAGGTGAACCCTTACTGTGTTCTGGTATTTGTGTATTCTGGTTCAATTCATGGTGTAGGAGCATCAGTCAGAACAAAGCCAACTTCAAAAAAGAAATAGCACGTAAACGTCAAGCAATAAATTTACCTTTTCTATTTTTTCCGCTGGTCATTCCTGAGGCCTGCGCCTCTAGCCCCCCTGGCGTCACGCTTTGATGTTTTTCTGTCGGGCCAAATTTAAATTGTAAACCTGCACACCGGAGCTAGGTAGAAGCTGGTAAGATCGTTAACTCTATGAAACGATGAATTAAGAAAAATTTGAGGCTAGGGATTAACTCGGGCTGCGCAGAACAGGGTACGGTGGAGGCCTTGGTCCTGCAGTAGACCTAAGTAGGCTGAAGACGACGACGACGACGACTACGACGACGACTACGATGATGATTATAATTATGATGATGATAATTATGAGGAGGAAGAGGAGGTGGAGGAGGCCGAAACGACATCTGGAATTTGAGGCACTACTTTGCGGAGCGCTACACAAAATTATACCACATTGCAGCATTTCCCTGCGATGTGTTCCACATCACACTCTGGAGGCACCCGGAGCAACAGCTACCAGAACACACCACGCCGTGCTCAGAGCGCACAATGCCGTAGCCATTGGACCGGCCCGGCTGTTGTAGGAAAGGAAAAGGAAACAAAGAAAGCCTAAGCTCTTCGTCTGCACTTGCATCTCAAGCAAACGCAGTCAAACCAGAAAAGAAAGTTTTCTGTCGCAGCAATGTGGTTTTAACGATAATTGATAGTTTTCACCTAAGGAGTAGTCACTCATAAATAAAGCGTTATACCCACTTCACCATTTTCTCCCATAAAGCTACAAAATGAACCATTTCCGCCAATCAAGAAGTTTCTTACGTGGCTAGTCGTGTAGATGCTATACTAAAGTGCAATTACACCCACTGGAACATCTTCGAGATCATCTTTCACATTATAGTGTGTAAAGTGACAACATACGTAAGCTCGCACGTGGTTTTTATGCTTTATTGCTTTTTTGACGTCCTAAATCACGTATATTTGTATGAAATATTGCTGAGTGTAGATGCCACTGTAGATACCATATCATCACTAGCCTATCTACGCCCACTGCAGGGCAAAGGCCTCTCGCATAGATCCCCAATTATCCCGGTCCTGTGCTAACTGCCACCAATTAATGACCGCAAACTTCTTGATCTCATCTGCCCACCAAACTTTCTACCGCCCACTTCCACGCGTGCCTTTTACCATTTAACCTGTTCTAAATGATGTGCGTGAACTCAAGTGGCTCGATAGCTCCTGTACTGAAAGCAATGTTTTACAGTTGGCCCTTCTGTCTTGTGCAGGGCAATAATTTTTTCAATTTCCTACATTACCCGCACAAACCCCAGATTCCGCGCAATCGGTGAGAAATCAATGGATCGTAACAGTTAAAACCAGTAAAGGGATGAATCAGAGAGTGGGTGCAGAAACTCGGCGCCAAACTGTGAAGGTACAAGTCCACAAAATGGGTTGCTTACGTGCAAGTCGTCGGTCTTCATCGCTCTCGCACAGTTCAAAGTAATATCGCACCCAATGTTGAGTAGCTGAAAATGAATGGTAAGTGCAAGTGTGCGTGGAAAATTGCAGTGTCTCCAACGCTGCTCGACTGTGGCACGCAGCGCTAAAGAAATATTTCTTTTTTTTATTGTTCCTGAATTGAACCAAATGTCTAGTAGTTTTGCCGTATACTACGCGTACTCTGCTTCTTTCAATAACAGCTGCTTTCTTGATGTTTTTTTAAGTTTCAGACAGTTTACCACACTTTCGGCTGTGCATACATTTGGTTTATCAATTGCTGATTTGCGACTGTGAACCGATTTGGTTCGTCAATTGCTGAGTATTTATTCTGGCGAGTGCATACAGCCGCTATAAAGGACGACTAAGAGGACAAGTTTAAGACGCAATGGGAAAATTCCAATAGAAGTGATGGGCACTACCGTTATGAACACTTAAATCACAAGTTTCAAAGACGCAGTTATTTCCTTCTTAGAAACAATATTGGCCTGTCACTCACTATACACGTTTTTATGGGCCACAAACAAACACTTTTTTACGTTCAATAAAAATCAATATAGGTAAACCCGGTTCACAAAGCAAGCAGAAATATTGCATAAATTGGTGCCCTAACCTTAACAACCCAACTTTGTCGGAAATACGCGTGGGTGCAGCATGAAAAAAAAATTATTTCATTTCAAAGCGTGTTAGCTGCGTAGCAGTCGTGTCACCGGTCTAGTAAATTACTGTAATGGACGAAATATCGTTTCTTCCACGTCGCGGCCGGCAGCACCGACATAGGCTCGAAGCCATCACCGTAATAGAGGCTCGCCTCTTCCGGGCAGCGGATTTCGTCACGCTACGAAGGGTGAAGGGAAACTCAATAAAACTGCTGATTTCATGTGAACACTTCAGGCGAGCTTCTATCTTTGAAGCGCATTGTGTATTACTCCCTCGTTGCCTGCTTCCTGGTCATTTCTTCCCTTCTTTTGTGCGTTTTACCTGGACGTTTTCCATGCTGCACTCCGCAATTAGCACATTTTGTTTGCTTTTTTTTACCTTCATTCATACGGCTTTCCTCTTATGCACATCGTGGCGGTTGCCCAAACGTATAGAAAGTAGAATGTATATTTTACCCTGCAAATTGACTTTTATTCAAAACAATGATTTTCGGATTTCAGCCCCCCTTGTTTATTTTATATTGCCTTTAAGCGTGCGATATCCCTGTTGGAGCGGGTATTGTTCTCCGCTGTATTTTCCCCCTTTATATGGGTAAGGGGTACACCGAATTAAAGATTAAAAAAGGTGCCACTGAAGGTAATAGCTTCAATGAGGACTTTATTGCGCGCGCGTATATGCTGTAACCGGAGCTATACATGGTGAAAACTTTCTGCGGCAATTCATGGTGATGATGATGATTGCTAGCGGTAGCCCTTCTTTAGCGGGGTGGTGACGTGTCGTCTTATTAAAAAAACTAATATACCTATGTTTTATACTCCTGGTTTAATACAGCGCTGACATTAGGAAAAGCACAAAATATTTATTAGGCAAAACGTACTTTTTCCTGTTAAAGGTGGTAGCTTCCGTAGGCAATATTCCCCTCTTCTGTTTTTGTCCGCCGGCATTGTAATCTTCTTTTCGTTGCCTCCACAGCCATGAAGGTAACTCCCTCTGTGTTACCCTTAAATCCTAGCGCTTTTAAAAGCCCAATATTTCTTTCGTTTAGATTTGGATGGATACACTCGCATTCATCCAAAGCTTCGGCTGTAGCCTTCACTTGCAGTCAAGGCTATATTGCCGAATCATGCTGTTTCGCTGTGCAGCTGGAAGTAGTTCAATAAAAATAACTGGCTGGGTGTAGCCTAAGCAATTAAAAATATATAGTTGTCATTTTTAGCTTTGGATTGATAATGGCACTCAATTATTAGTCAGAATGTTGGAAACAGGGAGCATTATTTCTTATATTCTCACGTTTTTTGTTTGCGGCGTTCAATAAATTTCAGGGAAGCTTGAACTCACGCGCAAGACCTGAATGGCGAAGCAATTGCAGGTGTTAGAAAATGTATTCTGGTTCGCAGCTTCAAATCAAGCACATACCTACGCAGAGATTGGACAGCAGGTTACCTACCAAATTAGTCTGAACGCACGCACAAACTTCTTCTTCTATGCTTTTGGGGTATGTGTCAATAAACACCTCATGTTCGATGGGACTGTTCGACGGGTTCTGGACTCTGGTCTTTTCGCAAAAGTTTGGTGCCGAAATTCCCCGGAAGACTCGACGAAACCTCTCCTGAAGACCACTGAAGAAGCAGCCTGCGCGACTGAAGTAACAAACGGCGCTTCTACAATGTGTTTAGTCCCGACCCGACGCTTCTAGCTGCCCTCAAGCTTCACGCCGCCTCCACCTCAACGCAGTGGTGTGCTACGCCGTACCTGATTACGCGGAGTCGATTGCACGCCAAAGCCCTCCACAGAATGGATCGACACAAGCGCAAGCGGGCCACCCTTCGAGCTGGCGTGACGAAGACCATTAGTGACAGCAACGCTTTGTTGGACTCCCAGACTGCGTCTATCGGTGAGCTGCAGGACCTTTTGAATGTTCTCGTGATGAAAGAATCAGCACTTCGAGACATAGACAAACAAATTGAAGACATCATTGATGAGCACAATTTAGAACAAGAGTGAGAAGCTGCTGAAGGGTATTACGTTTCCATATGTGTGGCAAAATCCAAGCTCTCCCGAAGAATCGAAGAAATTCAGCGCCCACAAGCATCAAACGGCCCAATGAACAACGTAGAGCCATTAAGCGCAGTTCGTGTTCACTCAAGCGCGTCTATCAAGCTCCCTCGACTGGAACTAGGCAAATTTGACGGAACCATTCAAGGCTGGCGTTCCTTTTGGGACCAGTATGAGGCCACCATACACCGGAACTCGCAGCTGTCGACCATTGACAAGTTTAAATATCTCAAAGGCTACCTTGTTGGTACGGCGTAAGATACGATCAGTGGACTTTCCCTGACTGAAAGCAACTACCAGATAGCGATACATCTACTTGAGGAACGCTTTGGACGGAAGGACCTTGCGATCAAACGACCACATGACTCGTCTCCTACAACTGCAGGCTGTTGATTCAGCGCAAGACGTTGGGGCACTGCGACGCCTTTATGAAGAAGTGGTAAAGAACGTCCAGGAGTCTTGAAGCACTAGGGGTGCAGCAGGAGCAGTACAGTGCTCCTGCTCAGGGTGGCTATCGAGAACCGGCTACCTCACGAGCTTGTACTTCGGTATTGTCAACAGAAGCCTGAGGAAGCTGACACTCATAGCACATTTTCAGCGCTTCTAGACTTCCTGAAGAAGGAAGTTCGCAGCAGGGAGGAGGCCATAGATATCGCATCGGACGGGTCAACAGTCCACAAAAACTCCTCGACAAAGCGCGACGCCACTATGTACCTTCAGCAGCCACCTTTACCACCACTTCCGGATCGGACAAAGAACCGTGTTATTTCTGCAGTTCTGAAGAACACTCCTTTACTGCGTGTGATAAAACGTTAACCCTTGAGGAAAAGAAGAACATACTCAAGCGAAGCGGCCGATGCTTTAAGTGTTGCAAAAAATTCCACCGAGCGAAGGACTGTCGGAACTCGAGATTTCTGCGTTGTCAGAACTGCCAAGGCCGACACGTCACGTTCCTCTGCGACTCCAAATACGCTGCTCCTTCGACAATTGACACTCAGAGGCTGTGCGTCACGAAATGATTTAAAGTGACCAGTGCTGTGACTCAGGCCCAAGATACTATTCTTCTACAAACAGCTAAAGTTTGGGCACGTGGCTCCACTCAGCCGCGACTTGTCCGCTGCCTTCTGGACGGTGGTAGTCAACGAACGTTTGTCACGGAAGACACAGCCAAGAACCTTAGCTGCAAGGAAGTCGGAAAGGAGACTCTGAATGTGCAAACGTTCGGAGCAATGGGCCCATCTAAGCAGACTCTACGACGCGTGCAACTGTGGATTACAAGCCGTCACGACACCGAGGCCATTCTGATCGAAGCCCTCGAGGTACCAACAATATGCAGTGGAACTCCGCTCTCAGTTCCTACTTCTTGCGTGACAGAGGACGTTTGGGACCTTCGCCTCGCCGATGATGCTGATGCTCCAACAGATGACACTATTCAGGTACTTATAGGATGCGACTATTACTGGAAAGTCACAACTGGAAAATTCGGCGGCTTACAAATCGCTTAACTGCCGTGGAGACGTCTTTCGGGTGGACGCTACAGGGCCCGGTAAAAAGCACGGAGAATATCCGAGGAACGTTTTCCACTAGCGTCATGAAGATATGGCCCAGAATTTCTGTGACGACAACGAAAAACTCTCTCAACAGCTGCAAGCCTTTTGGGAGGTTGAGCACATGGGTATCCTTAACCACAAGGATGAAGAATCTGTCGAGGGTCCAGTTCTCGCTGAATTCAGAAGAAAAATAAGGAGAAAGGATGAAAAGTACGAAGTTTGTCTTCCCTGGAAGGATAACGCTCCGGAGCTTGATTGCAATGTAAAGGAAGCGAAAGATCGGCTTGCCAAGCTCACGCGACGTCTTCAGAAAAACGAAGAGCTTCTCATTCGGTACGATTGGACAGCAGGTTACCTACCAAATTAGTCTCAACGCACGCCCAAACTTCTTCTATTCTTTTGGGGTATGTGTCAATAAACACCGCATGTTCGATGGGACTGTTCGACGGGTTCTGGACTCTGGTCTTTTCGTAAAAGCAGGTGAGCATAGCCGGACACATAGTAAAGTTCCAGTATCATTGTATCGTTGCATAGTTGCGGTGCAAGTTATCCTCGTCATATGCACCGAAGCAGTCATCTTCTTCGCAGCAAGTGGTGGATGGAAGGTCATGCTCGCCATTGTAAACGTCACCGGCTCAACCGCCGAAGGTTGCAATAAGGATTTGCAACTGCAGGATTTTATTCGCGAGCACTCAAGGACGCATCACCACGAATTCGTACAAGTTTGAAATGGTTTATTTACATGTTCCGTCGTTGCTTTGAAGTTTGCTAGTAGTAGTCATCGTCATATTGTGACGAAGGCATAGATGACGCAGTTCGCTTGAAGGAAAAACAAGTTTACTGGAGTGAACTTGTGCTCCCCTAACAACTAAAAAATACACAGCTGGCGAAGAAGCAGTCAAAAAAGTGAAGTGCGCAGTGGAGTGTCGGCGAAAAGAATGCCGGGGCGTCTGCTTTGCGGGCATTTATCGTCCGGCGCGGGTGTTTCTCGAACCGTCGAATTACATCGAGAACACTGTAGATAAAGGAAGGTTATTCTAGGCTAGTGGTGTTAGGGCGAAACATTCTCCCTATCAAATGAGGTAATCCGTGCGGTGTAGGAAAGAAAGAATGGAACATGCACTTCACTCGGGACACAGATAACACAGCCCGGCGCATTCAGGCGGTAAACGCAAAGACATAAATAAACAATGTCAATGCAAGGTTCACTGGCATTATGCATCGAAATCATCGTGCATATTGTGATATGCATCCATATCATCGATATCTCATGCCAAGCATTACATGCACGGCAGCGCTTGAGTTTTTTTTTTTTTTGCTAAAGCCACTGCGCTAGCCGGGGACTCGGCGGTCGCCGTGTGGCAAGCGCTCACGAGCGCTGAGAATTTTCTGGTTCCTCGTGGTTTTGGCCAGTTGTTTTATTTTTTGTAAAGCCGCTGCGCATGCCAGGAACGCTCGGCGGTCGCCGTGAGGCACGCGCTCGAGAGCGCTCCGCATTTTGTTGATATTTTTCCTGCTACCATGAACTAAACGGCTTGAACAGCAACTCCACTCTTAAAAAATCCTTGGTGTCCTCGTGGACATAATCATCCGTTCCCTCCGGCAGCTCACACATCATTCGCCTCATAGAATGTTCAAGAATCTTGAGAACCAAAAGCCATGGAAACTCACGAAGCAAGTGGTCTGGAACGTGTACGCCCAAGTGAGACTGACGCCTTCGGGACTCTCCGTAGTTTCCGTGTTTCGTTCAGGTAGCCAGCTTGCCGACGTAAGCGAGGGTGCTGTCAGACAGCTCAACGCGGAAGATCTGAGTGGTACCCTCAAGTCCCCTGAAGTTCTCCAGTCAAAGCGTTGGCTTGTGTTTAGAAACAAATGAAGCGTAACGGAAGGAGACGCCAATACGCTTGTATCCTCGGCCATCGTGGTTCAGCGCACTCGCCCATGGAGTTTAGCGAAGAAATGAACTGTGGCAAATGCGTATCTGTCACGCCGAAACTGAAACTGAATTCAGTTTATCGGGACTACTTCGGCGCAGCAATACAAAGCAGTTAGCGCCCCCCCCCCCCCCCCCCCCCCGCGTAGCCTTTTTCTCTGTTGCCACAGAAAGGTGTCCCCAAGTTTAGGATCATGATTTGGCCATAGCGAGAGCGAGTGTCATGTGCGGTCCCGTGGACGGTACTTTTTATTGCTTGAATTTTATACGGCTACGACAACGACCTCAGGAAGGACGATGGTGAAAGACTCTCGGACAACTCCGTTGCAAACCGTTAAGCCACTAACCTCATGAATGGTGTTGACATCTGGCAGATATTTCATACATTGTGACGTGATCACAATGCAGTTGTTCATAAGATGGTTAACCGCTTGGCCAAGTTGGTTCGCGTATATAATTGCTGAAAAGGAAATAAACAATCAGTGCACAACGTTTTTCCGACTTGCTTGCTGTCGAGAAGAGTGTCCGAACAGGTAGGACAAATTTTAAACGGTTTAAACTGTCCAAAATTGTGTTTAGCCGTTTTATAGTTTATTTGTTTATTTTTATTGTGTATCAGTACAGAAGCAGTTGGCACTACACGATTCCATAAAAACTGCGGGAGATGGCTGTGGAGACTTCAGGAATCTGCCTTTGAGTGCACCTGTGTAAAAAGTTACACGTCAATTGCAAGCCTTTTTTTTGTATTTTCAGTGGCTGCTCAACGCTGAAGGAAAACGCGGGCGAGTGGAGTTGAAAACGCAAATACGTATTCTTTTTGGTGTAGCGTGGTCCACTTGGAGATAAAAAAGTGATAGATGGCCACGAAGGAAGGGCGTAGTAAGACAGGACTTCTGCTTTCTCCAGTCCGGGAAACCGCAGCATTTTGTGAACGGGTAGGCCATGTTGGATTTATTTTTTGTATTTTCACCATCATATGGGGCATATATAACACTCTGAGAAATGCGCTGAGTTCCGATTTAAAATATAACAGTAACTGTAAATGATGTAATTGTAAATGGCAGACTCATATGCCCGTAAGAGTACTTAATGTTCAGTTGATATTCAAGGCTTCTTCGATTTCTACACACTCTGCAACGCCTTTTACGTTGAAGCGACTACACGCAGTACATATGGGTTAATGTAATTGTTTGACATCAAAAGGAAAATTTACCTGAAGAGAATTACTCAATGTGACGCCGCGTAGACATGGCGAGATCATGCATCCTTTCCAGAATCGCACGAGCTTGCAGGAAGCTCTCGCACTAAGGAAACGTCAAATCGTGGCTGGGGTCTACGAAGTGTAAACATCAAGGGCGACGGAACATTCATGTCGCAGCATTGTTAGGCACAAAAGAGGAAAGGCATTCGGGTCCAATACTATTTATGACGTTGCTGTGTATATGCCAGCGTTGTGCGTGACTATCAAGGATGGGTCGATCAGTCTAGGATGCTGATATAGAATTCATTCTCAAGAGTGCTTACAAAGACAATGGAGTGAAAGCATAAGAACTGCACATGCACTATGCCGTTTCTTCTCTTTTGTGTCCCTTATCCATATAAGCGTGCTGAGTATACTTGCATTTTAACTAGATCAAATTGAAATTCAGCGTTTGCATTCGCAAGAAATTTTGGCAACAAATACCTTGACTTGGAACACTACGGAGGCCGATTCATTTCACTTGTCGCACTCTAAGTAAACGGAACGGTGCCTATAAGGAAGCTTTCAATAAGGGCCCAACGAACCATTTTTGTTCTTATTGCACAGATTGATCCTTCAATTGTCCGCAGAAAATGAATGAGCCGAAATCCTTTAGTAGTGAGTCTACTGCTCCTAGGTGCAACTGAAAGCTATGGTCAGTGGAATGCTTTCTGATTTTGTAGAATCGGCACTGCGCTAGCCCTGGCAGGTTCTGTACCTTTTTAAGGCAACTTAAAACGCACTGTCAACGATAATCTACTGTAGGTGCTTTAAATTGGTGTTAACATCACAGTAAACTCTCGTTAAGACGAACTCCAATAAGGCGAATTTCATGGTTAAGACGAACAACACTTCTCTCTTGTAACGTGCAGAATGCAAAAAACGTCCTCTTAGGACGAATTTCTGATAATACGAACATTTTCTGAGTTTATTTTAACGGGAGTGCACATGCAGGTACTCAAAAAGACCATCATGCGTAGTTACCTGTCTGTTATTAGATAATGGCAAAGCTATCAAGGATGAGTGGGTCGACCGTATTGAGACGATGAAAATTGTAGCGACCTTCAGTCACTGCAATTACTTAAAGTGCTTGCTTGTGACTGCGTTACAATGTCACAATGTTGCGATGATATATTACAATGTAGGCTTGCTTCAAGTAAACACACCACACTGTATTTAGTAATACACATTTAGAGAAAAACACTTCCCTTTGGGGCACTTTATCCTGTAATATTAAGAAGACTAGAGAATTTGCAACGTGAAAAGGGCGCGCGAGCGTGTTCGCAACCAGCAGGTTTTCTGTTCGTAGCAGCTCCGCTTAAAGCTACAGCTGACGCGTACTAGTTGTGTCCCAACGCCTTTCTCTTCCTTGCGATTGCGAGCAATTTTTCTTTTACTTTAGTTTTAACACATTGTGTACAACGTTGCCTGTAGTCGATGACCGTTTTGCCTGACACTCAATTGGTAGCCTTCCCATATGGGCAGTATAACCTTATTTTAAAAAAGAACGGATTTAGCGAGAAAGTTTGCCACCGCCATTCAAGTTGACCTTTTTATTGTTCTGCAAATAAATCTCAATAGGCTATGATGCGAGGCCAATGTTCAGCACTCCATGGGATATTCTGTGTCTTATTATGGTCAACAAGCTCAGTGAATCTATGCAAGTACATGCCCAAGCAAGTTACTGATTCATTGAGAGTGTTACGGCGCAGCTCTGCGCGAAAAAGTATTTGTCGTTCCACCTGCACATTGCAGGCTCTTAAAGGGGCCACGAAGACAAAATACGCTGTGCGCACAAAAGTATTTGTTGTTACACCTTTACATTGCAGGTCCTTAGAGGGGCCAAAAAACAAAATACGCTGTACGGACGAAAGTATTTGTTGTTCCACATGCACATTGCAAGTCCTACAGGTACCACAAAAACAAAAAAAAAACGGTGTGCTCAGAAAAGTATTTGTTGTTCCACCTACGCATATAAGGTCCTTAAGGGGACAACGAAAGCAAAACACGATGTGCGCACAAAAGTATTTGTCGTTCCATCTGCACATTGCAGGTTCTTAAAGGATTGATTGATTGATTGTACGGTTTAACGCGCCGACGCAACGCAGGCGATGAGGCGCGCCGTAGTGGAGGGCTCCGGATTAATTTTGACCACCTGGGGATCTTCGTCGTGCGCCGAAATCTCGTACACTCGGGTGTTTTTGCTTCTCGAATCCATCAGAAAAGTGGCCGCCGCGGCCAGGAATCGAACCCGCGACCTCGTGCTCGGCAGCGCAACGCCTTAGCCACTGAGCCACCGCGGCGGGTAGGTTCTTAAAAGGGCCACGAAGACAAAATACGCGGTGCGCACAAAAGTATTTGTCGTGCCACAAGCACATTGCAGGTTTTAGAGGGGCCACAAGTATTTGTTGTTCAACCTGCACAAATCAGGTCCTTAAGGGGGTCACGAAAACAAAATACGCTGTGCGCACACAAAAATTATTTGTTGTTCCACCTGTACATTGCAGGTCCTTAAAGGGGCACGAAAACAAAATACAAGTGTTCATTAAAAAGACCCTTTTGACCCAGTGACAATGATTCGAATTTAACGCAAACTTCGAACAGGTAACGGGGATATTAAAAAAAAAACTAAACAGCGGCAAATCTCAAGCAACATCACCACTATTTCTCTATGACGTGACGGAATCTTGTTTGTGTGGTGCGAGCCACAGAATCAAGTCACCACAAAAAAAAAAACATGACGGTAACTTCAAAATTTAATCCCTGCGTGGGATAGCGGCAGGTACAACAAAGAATCGCGGGTTTGCTGCAATGCTTGAATAACTATTCTCAGTCTACAACGTGCGCAATCCAATGAAATCACCTGTAGCGAGATTGCGGTAATCACCTCCAGCATGTCGCCTATCTACTGGCTGCGAAAATAGTCTCAGGTAGGCAGTAGTAAAGAAGCAGTCTACTCACCATGCCTCGGGTCAACTTCGCAGTTTTTTATATTCGCGGCAACAACTCGTACTATGTACAGAAATAGAAGCACAACAGCCATCGCCGAACTGCGCGAAAACATGAGTGCAAATTAGATAAAGGACAAGGGCAGCCATTACGAAAGATTGCGATAAAACAGCAGTGCTGCTCCAGCGTACACATCCATCCGATGATACTTCTCGAAATAATATTTGTCAGGCCCTTACGTGCATGCTCGCAAACTGTAAACTGCAGAATCTTTCTAATTTATAAGTCGGCCTGGGAACCAACGTCCACTGCCCTTGGTAGGGTCACCTGTTTACTGGCGTTTGTGTGTCTCCCTGAGTCCAAAATATGTCGTCTCGTGTCTGACGTACTCCTAAAATATCAAAATACGCTAAACAATTATGTGGCGTGGCAGATGTGGGACAGACATGTTGATTTATAATGTAGTTTACAATATGTAAGGATGTTGTAGGAACTACGTAAATATTATCATCTCTCAAAGTGGGTTATATTTTAGAAGGCGACGCTAGATGAAGGGAAAAGAAAACAAACTGGCCACGTACTTGCTCACTTTTTGAAGATATCACTACAAGATCATAGTCTTCTGCCCTTCGATTCAATTTTCCCGCATTCGCACTGCTTGCGTGCTATCTGTTAAGACCTTTTGTCACGGTTTCTCTTTATGTTCGAGCCACGAGCTCCAGGATTTAGCGCGAGCCTTTTTTGCATATTGTGGTAATTATATCGTTTCTAACGCGTTTTTTGTGTTTGCTAACGCGAAAATTACGACAAATTCTATTTTCAGTTACAAGGCCAGTGCCACTGTAACTCATATTTCGATCTTCGGCGTCTATTATGCCCAGCCTTCCTTTTTTGTGCAACTATCTTGACAAGTATAAGTGCAAAGCACGCTTAGACATTCTGTAGTTTGTGTAGGTTCCCTCCCTATTTTGAATGCGCTCTGTCAATCTGCGCGTTTAGGCGCCAGAGAGCAGAAATTCTTGCTGTTGAACAACTTCGTCACTGCAACTTCCGGTAGAGGGTAAGACCTTCCGCGCATTGCCTGCTCTTCGTGGGTCAGGCCACCCGTCGATACCGGCAACAATCTAAAAAATCCATGCACAGTGCCTTAAGTTTTTTGATAGCTTGGTAGGTTTATATCATTTTTAAAGCTGTGCTGTCCACCTCCTCCTCCCAAGACAAAGGCGAAGCTTCTAAAATACCGCACACATTTTGCGTTGAACTCGCTACTTGTTTAGTCTGTGCCAAAGCGGCGACTCCCATAAGGCCTCTAGTCTGCTGATAAGGGACGAGTAACAACATCTCTATAGAACCCTGTTAACGTAACGTGCTTTGTGGTCACGGATTTGTGCACTCTTTTTTCACTGGCAGCCATGCATGACTGCAACGCGAATTTCATGCGTGCATTGAACTCACTGTTGCGTGAAGAGAAATTTGCGATAATATAACGGGCGAATGCCAACCATCGCTTACAGCTCAGACATAGCTTGGTAGGTTTATCATTTTAAGCTGTGCTGTCCACCTCCTCTTCCCAAGACAAAGGCGAAGCTTCTAAAATACGTACACATTTTGCTTGAACTCGCTACTTGTTTAGTCTGTGCCAAAGCGGCGACTCCCATAAGGCCTCTGGTAGCTGCTGATAAGGCAGTAACAACATCCTATAGAACCCTGTTAAGTAACGTGCTTTGTGGTCACGGATTGTGCACCTTTTTTCACTGGCACCATGCATGACTGCACGCGAACATCGTGCATTGAACTCACTAGCTGAAGAGAAATTTGCGATAATATAAGCAACCACCATCGCTTACAGTCAGACAGCAAATTTCGGCAAGCGTTATTACGCTGCATCAGGCTCTCTTCGTCGAACAAGCAAAATGCCAGTACATTTGTGGTACACAGCATGCTCATCACGCTGATAGATGAAATCCGGAGGAATGCAACCTATCGGAGTGCCCAGAAAAATGGGTTGGAAACAATTCGAAACTGGCGTTGCCCCATCGCGGATCTCCGATGTATTACGCGTGGGAAGATATTTGTCTGTACAGCTGCGAGTAGAGATAATATACTCACTCTAGAGGGAAATCGCGCCGCTGAGCCAATGCATTGGAACCATACGACACAAAGTGGAAAACATGATACAACAATTGGAAAGTTGCCAGCTGAGCTTTTGCTCACTAAAAAACGACGAAAGCGATTGGTTGTAATCTGGCAATGTGCTACTGTGGCGTTTCCGGGTCCTGCTAGCGAAGCATGCCGGCATTAATTGTAACATGACGGACCGCTGGCCAGGCAGATTTTGTGTAGGCGGCGTGGACAGCATTGCGTAGTTTATCTCCTGTGGGTAGCTAACCGACGTGTTTTCGGTTTAGTGTGTGACTTTTATGTACTGAGACTATTTGAGCAAGATGTGGCAACGCTAACAGAACACTTGCGCGCAAGCTCGAATGCGACAGAACGCATGCGCGAGGACGCCAAGGAATCAGCTGATCCATACTGGGCGCACAGAAAAATGAATCTCCGCCATGATCTCCGTGCATTTTTGCGCTGTGCCGCTTTATTTGCCATTCTGTGACATTTTGCGAGTCGCTCAATGCTTTTAAAACGAAGTGAAGTGAACTGTGGCTTTAGCTGAATGTAAAAGCTTTAGTGACACAAAAAAACGTTATCGCATGGGCCAACGCTGATATAGCCGGTGAGTCACGGCCCTTTGAAGCACAGGGACGAAAGAGCGCGGTCGATCGCAGGCCAACGGAGTGGCAGAATGCATGCCAAGGGAGTATGCGAAATACAGTCAGCGGCGTGTCCCGTTTTTATTTTTCTGTCTGTATTCGTCAAGTTCTAGCTGCTTTCCACCACTTCAAAGGGAAGCTTGTGGGACTGAATAGACACTGTTAAAAATATTAGAGGAAGAAGAGGTAGCTTGGCTCATGCCTCCTACTATCACCATCATTGTAGAATTCCATCCACTATTAAACTTTCACCCACGTCTCGCGGTCCTCGCCTCGGTTCTTCAACAAGATGTTAAAGGTATTAGTGGAAGAAGAGGCAGCTTGGCAGCTGCCTCCTACTATCACCATCATTGTGTAGTTTCGTCCGCCATTAACAAGAATCACCCACGTCCCGCGGTCCTCGCCTCGGTTCGTTAACAAAATGGAGCCATGACCAGGATGGGAAGATCTACACAGTTGGAGAACGGAGTGTGCGGACCGCCATCAACGATGACGCGAGTGACACGGCCGCGATGGGACTGAACGGTGACCGCTGACCACGGGCCGCAGGCGGACGTGACTACCCACGGATCAATTGAGGGCTCACCAAACAACTAACGACCAGGCGCCCTCACCAACGCTACCGAACGGACGCCTGCAGGGACCAACGGAATCAACGGCTTCGGATTCTCGCCTACGATGACTCTTCTCGGCGACCTACAGATATTAACGACGCCGAGCATCGACATGTAGGCCCTGTGCGAATGAAGAAACCTAATCCGGAACGACACCACCACACTGATCGACGACATAAAATCACGGATGAATGCCGAGGCACCATCAATCGTGAAGCTAATTTTCCTTAAGAATAGCCTGATGGAAAAATATAAACTATAAAGAAACTGGACAGTGCAATTGAAGAGCTTGTCGAACTGGATGGTTTAGAAAAAGAATATGAAGCCGTCTATGAATTCGAAGATCGTATACTATTGACGAAATTCAGAATGGAGCGATTGTTCCCGAAATTGGAAAAGTATTCTACCGATGAAATTGTTACAATAGCCCTGAAAAAGCAGGATGGTATCATAATCGTCAAGGAAACGGCTTTGGAAAACAGTCACCTCTTATGCGAAAACAGCGATTTGACGACACCTCTGAAAGAACCTCATCATGAGCCAGACGTATGTGAAGAAGTTGTTTCCTTCAAATAAGGGATTAATTTATGGAATAACGAAGTGGATTCACCCGTTCCTGTTCCTCGCTCAGCCGACTGCAACCCCAAATATGAAATTTCTCGATTACCGACAAGAAAAAGGACGAATAACCCGCTCAACGAGAACGCTGTGCAGGTACCTGCATAGCCGTCTTGTGTGCAAGGTTCTAGCCGCAAGAAAAGTAGATCAAGGCGCAAGGAAGGACTTAATGAAGGACCAGCAAAACCAAAGGTTAATGCAGAAGCACAGCAGAGTTATCGACACCACAAAAGAAACCCTAGCTCACCCAGGGAGACGCCTAATAGATGCCATGACAGCAGCACGCCTTCAGAGGGCATTTTGTTTACCAAGGTAGAAAGTAACAAACATCTGAAAACCCCTACGTCCAAACGAAGGCCGCGCAGACGGCATAACCGAAATGCCCTACGATGTGCAGGCGAAAATTCCCCAAACGCGGCTTCACCAAAGCAGGTGACGAAAGGCCGACTCATCGGTAAAACGAAAAAGAAAAGAGAAGCATCACGAAGAAAGATCGTTCTACACATGGAAACAGTGAGTGTCATGCGAAGGAATCGTATGACAGAAAAGGCCAACACCACTAAAAACGCCCAAAGAAGGCGACAACAAAGAAGACGCAAGGCACACGGCGCGAAGGTCATCGACACCGGCTACGGCGCCGAAGGCTCGCGGCCACGGCACGAGCTTGCGCCGGCGACCAGCCAATGGGACGCGGTGAGCGACAGCAGCTGGCGGGAGAAGCAGCCGAAGAGGAAGACCGAAAGTGAAGAGAGACCGGAACGCTGGCGGCCGGGTGCCCTGACCCGGGTCACGTCCAAGAGGTCCTTCACAACGAATCACCTGACGCCCTCTCCCGCAAGCAAGTTGTCTCGTCGGACATCGGCAGCGACGTTCCAAGAGAGCTGCGTCGGCTCTTCAGGGACGGGAGCTCGGAGCGCGTTGCCCTACCTCCAGCCACGAGATGTCACGCCCTGACTGTGCTACCGGGAAGTGAGGTGCGGTGGACCATTTCCGGTGACAAACCACGTACTTTCTCTACTTTTGTTTGGACTGTAACGTTTTGCCAATAGTTATCCACGCTCATATTTTGTTATTCTCTCATCACTGTATCTGTTTCTGTTGTGTTCATTTTGGGTGGTTTGGAGCAATAGAACTTAGTCTCGTCGAAAGTTTTTCGTTCTCTTATTATTATTGTCCCAAACCTGACAGTGAGGCAGTACGTGAATTCCTCGACACGAAGAACGATCCTACGCCCATGCCACATGAAGCATGCATGAACACTGCCAGCTCATCCAGGAAAGACGATCGTCAAGACAAGCCGCGTGCCCTGGCCCAAGTCAACAAAATGCGTGTGCCACAGAAGATGGAAACGTAGGTGGAAGCAGAAGAATGAACAATTATTGTGCGGCTAAGAAGAACCTGACGGGTTTTCTGATTACAACGGACCGTTTAGGGAAGTGGTTCTGATGTTGGCTCCAGATAAGGCAGGAGAGCTGGATAACCACTGAAAAGTAACTCCTGATATTAGGTTACCCTTTTACTTATCGGCCGGCCGGGAGGATGTTAAAAATATTAGACGGAGAAGAGGCAGCTTGGCAGCTGCCTTCTACCATCACCATCATTGTGCAGTTCCATCCGCCATTAAAAAGAATCACCCACGTCCCGCGCTCCTCGCCTCGGTTCTTCAACAGGCAGTATTGAATGGGTTGTAATTTGCCGCACAGAGCGCACGCGGAGAGAATATTGACTTATTGACTTATTTTGATTGATTAAAAAAGAAACCGCATTTCGTTACCTATTTTTTCGTTCTACCTTCGCGAACGTTTGCGCGAAAGTTCGAAGCACGGAGAGCTGTAAGAAGTTCCCTGAATAAAACAACTGGAACCGAACGATTATAAAAGCTCCTTATATTTCTCGTCCAACGGGAACGATCGCTGCCTGCCACTCCATAGCCTGTAGTGAACTTGCGGTAGTCAAGGTCAGATCGGAATCGCTGTTCCGGCGTCAGTTCAGGGGCAATAAATAGGCTGCTTAACGTGAAGAAACGAATGACAGCCTCGCCCGGGTAGGCACTTGTTTAGCGCGTGCATCCGAGTTGTACCAGTTGTACACTTTTTGCACGCACGCAGATCTGAGCTGGAGACTGCACACACACACACTGCGCAAGGCTTGCGGAAGGGCCTTGCCACTTCCAAGCACACTTAAGGAAACTCGAAACGAAAACGGAACTACGCACTTACTCTTTGTTCGCTAATTAGAGCTTAATTGCCCTAAATGTTTTTTTATAGAACTAGCTTTATTTACTGAGGCAATTATTTTTAACTATTTTGTTTCACTTCTTTGTTTTAATAAATAATTACGGAACAACTTTTTAGAGGGCTGAATACAATTGATCTGGCCACCATGGGAATTGTATATTGTGAGCGCCCGCGATTCGTACGGTCTCGGAGCTCGCTTTACCCCTCTATGCGATAAGCGCTTGGAACAGGGAGATGTGCGCTCACGTTCGGAGCCAGCGTAACTCTACACTTCAAAACACTACAAACAGCTAGGGAATGAACAACGAAAGGCTGCGGAAAACGCGCTTTTTTTACATGAGAACCGTCGTTAATAGTTACTAAATTTGCCAAATTTTTGCCGGACTAAACATCTCAAACTCTGGGGGTGGGGGGGTGGGGGGCTGCAGCTTATTTGCACTTCAGAGTCGGTAAATGTTCCTTGACGGCTCCATTCTAGGTATCCGTTGAGCACAGAGCACACGCAGCAATGAAGTAAAATCAAGCCCGTTCGCGATGTCCTTCAGTTCCTCAGAACGCGAACCGGAAACATCTTTGGCCTTTACTAGTTCATTTTTCTTTCAGGCATAATACGTGTACGCAGCACATATGACTAACCTGATTTCTATTGTTGATACCCATTGGCCTGAGTAGGACCCTCCTAAATTCTGGTCCTGACAACAAGGTTACATGCCGCGCTGCAATATTGTTACTGGGTTACAATAAAAATACGTCACATGTCGGGCAGCATACGCCTATCTTACCTTTTTCCAACCCAGGCTAGCAGAAGATGTCTGATTTTTGCGGAGCCTTTCAGCGTTGTCTGCGACGTTTCGTCACCTGCTTGAACTCTGTAAAATGTTACACTTCGTGGAGCCCTCACTTCGGTATAAGCGGAAATTCTCGCATTCAAATCTTTTGTATGGAGAACCGTACGACGATTTAACAAAAATAGGCTCACGAAATAAAATTTTGGTGGCAGTGCATAAAACAAGGAATGGGAAACGTTTTGAAGATCGATCGCTTTGATGAGGCTGCTATAGATGTCAGGTTTTTCTTCATATGTATTGTACCTAAAAGTCGTCGGTTTGAATGTCTGTGCTCTGGTAAACAAAGTGGTGGGCTTGGCAGACATTTCGAAAGCCCCATAAGAGGGCAGAAGAATGCTGCTACAAAGTTTCCTTCGGTGTCCATGCTTCGACCATCCATTACTTTCTGGTTGCTATTTCTATTTCTTCAGTGATCGATCAATTGCTTTTTTCTCGTTATATATAATGAAAAGCAACATTTTGGGGGCATAGCGTTATTCCCAAAGCGTTTGCACTGGAAACGTCGTTTTGTCTCCCTCCTGTTACCAGGCAAAAACCCCGTGCAAAGTTATTAGTATTTTTAAACACCAAATGTATGGAGCTACTCGTTAAGGCAGCCTTAAAATATAACTCCATTGCACGTGTAGACCTTGTAAAGGTAAGCCCGAACGGCTTGGAACACGTCAGAGTGAAAATGTACACACAAAAACTGGTTGCTCCAATCCCCTAAACACCAAGATATCAAGGTTCGTTTCAGAAAGTGAAAAACTTCACAAATAATGGAATGTTGAATTTTGTATAGCGAAATTTCTCAGTATCTAAATTATCCGTCGTGCTATCGGAGAGTTCTGAAGAGGTTGAACAAAAAGTGAATTAAATGGCAGGAGGGTAGTCATGCGCTGTACCAACCTTACATGTAATGGAAGGAGCTTATTGCTCAAGCGGAATACTTGAGACATGGCGTATTCTGACTTTCTCGAATCTTACATTTGCGTGCTTTTTTTCGCCCAGAAACACCGGTAGCATTAGTTCATTTCATTCCTTACTCACCGTAATCACCAGGTGTTCCCTGTTCTTCAGTCGCGCTCAAATGCTAATGTGAGCTTGTACGTTACCTGATGTGACAATGTCCGCCCAGCATAACGAGCTCCCGTACGGGAGCCGAAACGCCTTTTTAGTTTTTTAAACACTCGCGGTCGGTGTCAGTTTTTAATTGGTGTCATGCGGTTCCCCGACCCGACCGGCTTCCGTCCAACACTTGATTTCAAGAAATTAATATGATACGTTTACCATTACAAGCGGTTAGAAAGGCTGGGTACCTCGCAGGCCCGTCAGTGGAGGCATGATGACGTCATTGAGTTGCACCAACGCCGCCTGTATAAACATTGCCTAACGCGTCGCGCGCTTTTCAATGGGAAGGGTAGGGACGCTTAGTTGAGGCACTCATCCGCTATGTGGCGCGCGCCGGCGGACATCTCGCCTTACGTCACTGCTCTCGAGTCGCGAACGCTGCACACGTGTGTCTGTCGGCTTGCCTGTTGGGTTTCAAGAGCCGTTTCGCTCACATCTTAGCCGCGACGGGGCGATAGTTCTGGGGCACGCTGGGTATCTCGTTCAACGTGTCGCTCGCTTTATATTTGCTGCATTTTTCCAAATATAACTGACGGAGGCAGAACTGAAATAGTGTAAGAACATATTAATTGTCGGGTAGACAAATAGTGAACAGAAAAACGATATTTTCGAATGGTGCAGCCATTATTTTACTGACTTTTTTCTCTCTGGAGGACTTAGGCAGCAAAAAATTGCGTGCACATTTTTTATTCAGGCGCTCATTCCTACCATAACTTTCCAAAAATATCACGTGCTTGCAAATTTCAGAAGGTTATAGAAAACAGAAGGATAAGCAGCTGAGGGTCCCGCCACGCTGTCCGGACGCTTCTACAGTACAGTCTCAATTTTAAAAGTGCGTACCGCTGCGGAGTGCGAACAGCGGGGACAAAACAAGATTTAAATGCGGAAGGGAGAGAGGGGGGATGCCCCACTCAGAAAATATCGGGGCCCGTGATCGAAGTAGATACGAGCGCAAAGCCGGCAACAGCCTGCGGCCGCACAAGTGATTTTTCTAGGAGGCACAGGCGGTTTTATCAGCGACAGACCAAGACAGAGAGGCATGGTGAAAAAAAAGAAGGCGTAGGAGCGCCGCCTGCGGAACCCCAAACAAACTTTAAACTATTTGGATAGTTTCCGAGAAGCGGCGCTGGCCGGCGGACATGAAAGCGCGCAGGAACGCTTCGGAGCGGGGAAGGGTAGGAGAGAGCAGTAGGAGAGGGGCTGTTTGGCCATTTTTTGTTCACGCGTTAGGCAATGATTATACAGGCGGCGTTGGTTGCACCTTTGCCATTGCCACTGCCTGTTGCAACTGTTAGACAAGCAGCTGTTGGACAACTATAATAACCAAACGTTTTCGTGCAATGTTTCGTGCAAAGTAGGAGGTGTCTGTATTGTTTTGCCTATCTTCTTGAAAACAAAATATATTCGAACGGTATAGAATACCTCGGTGTTTGATGCAGATTTAAAATGGCAAATTAAAGCAACATGAAAATCAAGCTGCATCGGTGGCCGCATGTTGGTTTTGATTTCTGATGCTCGCCTATAGAACGGGTCGCGGCCCACGTAAATCGAGCGCATGATAAGTGCCGATGCGGCGGGTCAGCAGCCACATATACTTAGCGCCTCTGGGGTGGCTCTGATATGACTTGCACCGAGGTCAGGAGCTTTACGGCTGCTGGGAAATTAAAACAGTAATCTAGTCGTAGTCGTTAGTGTGGTGAGGCCCTGTCTGGTAAGGATACTGCAGTTGTCGATCTTGGCTTGAGGGTGTCTTCCATTATGGTTTAACCTGTACAGTTCAGCCCCATTGATAACATCCTTCAAGGATCCAGGAAGCTCATAACATCGTGTGTGCCACTTGACCGGGCTGTTCCCAGCAGGGTCTCACCCCTATAGTGATGATCGGGTTAGTGCTGTTTAAGGGACACTGAAGTGATTTGTAAACAATGCGGTGTTACAAGCCCAAAGTGTAGTCTGGAGTCTCTAACCCATGTTTAGACCACTTTCGCTGAGTTTACGTGACTTTTCTCAGTATAAAAATCAATTCGAAAATGCTCTTCTCCTCTCTGCATCCTCCTTGCCGATTTCGTATTACGTTCAGTATGACGCCACAACAAGAAGGCTTGGCTTGACTGCGCTACTGCACGCCTCGCCGACCCCCCGACAGAATCAGTCAGCCCTGCGTTTAGTCGAACGACGGCCGGTCGGTCGTCGCAATTCGTTCGCTCAGTTGGAACTAAGTCACGGCACGTTTGTGCCAGGAAGAGTGTGCCTTTAGTATGTTAGTTTGTAGATTGTATCAAGCTCTAACTCAAAGTCGCTCAAATGCACATGCGACGCTTTGCGGACTGGTACACTAGTAGAAAAATTCAAAAGACCAGTTTAAGGCGGGAGAGGAGTCAGTGAAATTAATATAGGTACTAAGGAAATAAAATCAACCGTAACTTTTCCCGTACAGCGTAAAACTAGGGCGTAGGAAGCATTTCTTTTGCGCTGGCTGAACAAGAACAGCGGTCAGCAGCATGACCATACATCGGCGAACGCTTTTCCGTCCAAGGAGTGCAGTCGCTAGACATGAGATATTGTGGGAACTTTCGGGACGCTCTCTGCACGAGCGCTATACAGCAAATAATCATCTAAGCTGCCTAAAATGCTAAAAATAAATCAAAATGTAGACTGGCTGTATAATGTATACTTTATATTTCCATCCCCCGCATCTCTAGCTTATGGCCCAGTGGTTTGGAGCACTGCGATTATTGGTTTTGCAAGTCTCAAGTGCCAGTCACCGATAGTGAAGTTTTTTAAAGGTGATTTATTTGTATTTGGACAATGTTTTCTATACTGACTTCGCCACTTTTGCGCTGTAACGTTCATTTCTCCACGAGCAAGTTCGCAGAACGCGTGCAGACTTGCACTGACGCGCTGGCGAGTTCTCGTTGGTGTAGTGTTGCCATAAGCACCGACTGCTTGAGGGCACAGTCCCGCATCAGCGATTCTTGGCCTGGGGTGGACACGCCTCTTACGATGCAGGCACGAGACAGGAAAGCTCCACATATGGGGGGAAAAGCGCATCGCATTTGACGTCTGCGGTGACGCTGAGGGCGTTCATCCACTCCGTACGCCTCGGCTAGTGATTGTTACGATTCCAAGCCGCGCTGGTAGGCTTATCTGACGCATTTTACAGCCGACAACATGGCAGGAGTGGGGTATGCCAATTACTGAGATATCGAGAATGCCCATCCAACGATAGTTTCGAATGCCAAGCACGTTGTTTCACTTAACCGAAACCAAAACTGGTCTGAATTCTAATCTTGGACATCGTCCAATCACGTAGCACTTTGTATTGACGTCACTGCTGTTAGTTGGTGCAGCCACCGCAAACCGCGCAGGGTAGTTTTTCTTCTTTCAGGCTTCATAAAGTAAATACCGTCTTATCGCCCGGATAAACGATGAAAATTGTGTTTATTTGAGCCAGTCTACGCAGTGCAAGCAAAAACAGGAGCTTTACAAATTCACCTCAATGTCGCTTTAGGCTTCCGTTATCGCGTGAACATCAACGTTTCCACACTGGTGAAACTGAATTCTTGGCAAACAGCAGCACACAAAAAACCCTTGAATGCTGATCTACCCTACTCACGCACTCATACATTCCCAGGGAGGGGCTGACAGAAAACGGCAATGCCACTACCTTGTTGATATCACTGGATGGTCTTATGGCCTGGTACATATTGTTATGAGATGGATCTATTTACAGTGAGATTAATAAATCCATCTCATAACAATAAACAATATATACGTAGGCAGAGTATGTAGCCGTCCCGGCGCGTTTTTTTTATTTTGAAGCGACAACTCCAGCTATGAAATATTGATCTTGGAGACAGAGAAAGAGAGAGAGAGGAACTGTTATTTAGAATTTACATTTCTGGGGGTGGCTTCTCAGTGCAGAAGTCCAAGCGTCGTTTTTGCGCGTTCTGACCTCTCCGTCAGCGTGACCTGGTCGAAGTTGGGGTTAGGAAAATAGGGTGGCAGGTCCGGGTTTTGGTTACATTCCAAGGCTACGTGGTACAAGGATACTGAATGTCCCGAGAATCGCGTTGAGATGAATACTAATTGGGGAACGGCATACGGAGTCATACTGGGTAAGGGAACGTGTTTGTTCGAAGTAAGCGAAAGCGTTGCGCCTTTTTTTTACTGAATTGCGAAAGTGGTAATGGATAGATTCTGCGTTTTACCCTGTGTTGTTGGGCAATGTTACGGTAAGACACATTAGAGATGGGGTCAGGTTCTCCTTTCGTGGCCTAGTTTGCGAGTGTGCATGCCGTCGCTTAGGCGAATTCGTTGCCCGATAGGAAGGAGTGTGCCATGGCCCAGGCTATCGTGACGTGCCGGTTTGGGGCGCTTGCGCTCAGGAGGCGGTACGCTGCCGGAGTCACCGATCCCCGAAGTGAATCTTCTGCAGTCCTGCTGCTGATGGCTATTATAAAATGTTGAAAATCGGAGACCCCTGTTCCTGTACGCCTATTTTCTTGAGATGATGAAATGTGATTTGTTTTCATTACCTGTACTTTACAAGCCACGCAATTCATGTAGCGGCATCAGACCAACTGCTTTAGACAATCGCGATAGGTGGGCCCGGGAAGAGGTCAGGGGTAGCGAAACCGCCTGGTGCGTTTGTACCCCACTGTAGCAGTAGGCTGCAAAATAATGCATCCATTCAAAACAGCTTATCTTACGTTCAATGCTTTGTCTGCATTATGCGCAACGTAGCCGTTGCCTACGCTAGCACTGAACTTTTTGCCAGTGCGACAAATACAAAACGATCCAGCATGTGGCTTTTGAATCGACTATAATACATTTCAGCGCATATCCACACAGTACAAAGTATACAAGCACGAAAAATAAACTAGCGGGAACTCTTGGTGTGTGCAAAGTTTACTTAAAGTCCGAGGGAGCCGCTGTCATATCTGACCGAGTTCTGGGCCGCGAGAGTGTCTATGTTACAGCTCCTTTTGGGAGCGGCTGAGGGTAAACAGCTCGCGCTTTGCAGCTTTCCCGCCCAAGAAAATCGTGGAAATGCACCGCTGCCAGGGAGTTGCGCCCAATCAATCCTAACACATTTGCTTAAGGTTCTATGCCTAATCAGAGCCTTGTCAGACCACTGAAGCATCACCTGAATCAGTTTTCAAGCTTTGCAAAGGTAAAAAAATCCAGGAGGGTACAGGCGACACGTGGAAGGGATTACTGAGTTGCACCTATACTTATCAGTTGCGGATTGTTCGGACAGAATTTTAACTGCGAAGCTGTTTAGCAAACCGTGATTTTTTTGTGTCCACAGTTAGAAATACCAATAAATTGCAGAGCACGCGCACGTAATGCGGGCCTCGCGAACCGCGCGGCACTTAACAAAACCACGAAAATGCCTAGCGCTGGTGTGTGCGTGCCTAGCGGTGACCGCCTAGCCTCCCCTGCGCACGCTTGTCAAATCTGGGCTAGTTTGTGAAATTGCATGTCGAAACCTTCAAAAAGCGCAACACTGAAAAAACGAGACACAAATTTGAAACTTGAGAATGAACATTTGTGCTGGTGTTATCAGCCTAGGCGCGTGAAGCCAATCCTGCGTTATGCGTAAGAGCATTCCAAGTTGGTAAAACAGGAATTGCAAAGTCTCTTTTGGGTGCCGCTTTGGATAGGTTATGTGTGCATTGCTTAGAACAGGCTTTTGATGGTCAAGTGCATCACCTCCGAGATGCCGGTTTCCCAAGAGGTTCTGAGGTCAGTACATGAAAAAATGATTAGAGAGCTAGAAAGAAGGAAGGATGAAGTTCGTACATTTGTAGTATTCAACGGCAGGAATAAGAGGCCAGCAGTAATTCCTCATCTGCACAAAATGTCACATGCGTTGAAAAAAGTTGGTTCAAGGTACAATGTGAAGGTTGGGTTTTCTGCACGAAGCAAAGTTGGCAGGGTTTGTGCTTTGGTTGAAAAAGATTGTCCGGTGACCATCGCGCAGGCAGGAACGAATGCAGTGTGATACATGAAACGAGGCATGTCAAGTGCAACGCTGGCTGTGTTTATGTGCTTCCGCTGGCTTTCGGTAAGGAGTACGTAGGAGAAACGGGAAGATGCGTCAACGTGCGCCTCAGACAGTATCAACTCTCCCTGAAAGGGGCTATATCGTCACATCCCACGGAGAATTGCAGCAAATGCCGGTACCGTGGTGGTTTTAGGCCGCTTTTCTGTGATACAAAGATTTTGTTCAAGCATGCGCGCTGGTTGACGAGGGACATAGCTGAGGCGTTCCAGATAAGCCAGAGGGGACGTTTGTGTCAGTCATGCATCTGTTGCCTTATATGCCAAAGATATTGCGTATCTAGGTAGTTAGTGATTTGCACACCCACACCCTGTGGCATTTGATGATGTAGTTGTTTTGTTTTTGTGGGTTTTATTGTACTTTGTTGTCTTTTGGGTTGTTCCCATCTGATTATTGGAGACGCATGCGTGGTCTGGTGACTGGGAGGGTATATGTTCTTCGTCTTTCCTGATTAAACTTCAGTTGTGAGTAAGCGCTCGTACTGTGTTCTCTCCATTTGTGTCGCGTTTTTTCAGTGTGGCGCTTTTTGAAGGTTTCGACAGAGTGGCCAAGACTGGCAAAAAAGAAACTCCAGCGTTCGCCGTAATCGTAGTAACACTTGCTCGGAACGAGAAACACACGTCATGGCGCAACTGACAGAAAAAAAATGAAGGAAGCTCACACTTATAGCAACAATGATGGAGTACAGGTCGTTGCGGCAGTGAAGAAGATGCAAATCGGCTGCAACCGTGGACTTAAACGTCATGACGGTCGTGCAAGTTGTGTACAGCTTCGCTACGTTTCAGTCTTCGTGTTAGTGTGAGCTTTCTTCACTTTTATGGCCTCGTCTTGCATCTCTTATCAAAGAATCTTAAGTATCACCAGTTGACCGTGTTTTCTGGTTGCGTATTGGGCAGTACGTGAAAAGTGCGCATGTGGGACTGCAGTTCGTTTATGCTCTGTGCGGCCTTAAGGGACTGTTTGTGCATTTCACAGTCCGTTCAATGCAGCTAATTAAACCGACAAACTAGAATACGATGAGTGCGTAACGTAACGATTGCGCGCACCAATTTTTAGCCTTTTGATGGGCCTGGGGTACAACATGAGGGTCATCAAACCAAAAACTGCTAAATGCAGAGTTTTATAGTTCAAAATATCATGTAATGAGAACGATACTGAAAGCGACACTCATAAGATATTGGCCTGAGACTTTTTTGTGTCTACACTGAATAGTGTAGGGCACGGCATTTATAATGTGACTACATATGGCTCTTTAAAGTGCTAGTACACCTGGGAAGGTGGGCTGAAGAGAAAGCACCATGCGCCGTTCGTGGCCACCATGATCGCGGCCGTGATATTGTCACAATGGTTTTCTAACTGTTTTTGTGCTCTCATCCTTCAAACTTTTGATTTTAACCAATTTTGTTTGTCCAAATCATGGTTTTGTTCATTCACCTACTGGTTCTACATGCTAATCATGCCAGGAGGAGGAGGGAGGAAATTTGTTTTAATAAAACGTGACATTAAGCATCGAGAATGTCCAGGGCCAGGTTCACCAAAGCAAACTGGTCCATCAGCTGGTTCGCGACCGCCCACGCTATCAAACAGACATGCGAGGCACTCAGGGGGGACTCTGGGCACTGGTAACAGTACGCTGGATTCCTGGACATCAAGGACACCCAGGAAACTAACAGGCTCAAGTACTTGCTAGCGAGGCTTCATTACACCGCTCCCAGTTCGGGATCCCTGTGAGACTAATTACGCTCCCCGCTGATGCAGATATGGAGCGCCGCCGTCGACGTAATCGACGGAAGCCAGAATTATCAACCACCATTCCGCCGTGCGACGACCCCACACCCCCTGGTCTAACCCGAGGTGCTCAGGTGTTCCTCCACCGGGCGCGGTCGGGGTCATCATCACCAGCCTATCAATGCCCACTGCAGGAGGCAAAGTCTTCTCCCGTTAATCTACAATTACCCCGGTAATGCTAACAGCGACCACTTTATCCCCGCAAACTTATTGATCTCATCTGCCCATCTAACTTTCTGCCGCTCTCTGCCACGCTTGCCTTCTCTAGGGATCCACTCTGTTACCTTTAATGACCAACGGTTGTCTTCTGTTCGCATTACATGTTCTGTCCATGTCTATTTCTTCAGGGAACAAACGCGTGTTAAGGACAAACACGTGTTTGTTCCCTGATCCACTCCGCTCTATTCTTGTCCCTTAATGCTACACCTATCATCTTCCGTTCCATTGCTCGATGAGTTGTCCTCAATTCAAGTTGAACCCTCTTAGTGAGCCTACACGTTTCTGCCCCGTAGGTGAGCACCGGTGAGATGCAGCTGTCACAGACTTTCTTCTTCAGGGACAATGGTAGGGTGCCATTCATTATCTGAGAATACCTGCCCAATGCACTGCACCCCATTCTTATCTTTCTAATTATCTCTGCCTCACGGTTGGGATCTGGGGTCACAACTTGGCCTAAGTAGATATATACGCTTACCACTTCTACTCTCTCGCTACCTATCTCAAATCGCTATAGTGTCCCGAGGTTATTGATCATTACTTTAGTTTTCTGCATATTAATTTTCAGGCCCACGATTCTACTCTGTTTGTCCAGTGTGGAAAGCATGTTTTGCAACTCGTCCCCGAATTGCTTAGCAAGGCAATGTCATCAGCAAATGTGAGGTTACTGAGGTATCCTCCATTAACCCCTACTCCCACCTGTTCCCAATACAATGTTCTGAATACTTCTTGTAAACATGCTGTGAATAACATTGGAGACATTGTGTCTCCTTGTCTGACGCCCTTCCTTTAGGTATTTTACTGCTCTCCTTATGGAGCATGATGGTAGCTGTGGACCCATTGTAAATATCCTCTAGTATTCTGACATAATGCTCGTCTACACCCTGGTACCGTAATGCCTGAATGACTGCTGAGGTTTCGACCGAGTCAAATGCTTTCTCATAATCTATGAGGGCTATATATAGGTGTTCAGTATACTCCGCCCACTTCTCTATCACATGATTGATCGTGTGAATATGGTCCATTGTTGAATAGCCTTTACGGAACCCTGCTTGTTCTTTAGGTTGACTGAAATCTAAGGTGGCAGAAATTCTATTAGCGATTACCTTGGTAAGTACCTTGTAGACGACTGACAGCACGCTGATCGGCCTGTAAATTTTCAGGTCCTTCATGTCACCTTTTTTATGAATTAGGATGAATGTCGCGTTCTTCCAAGATTCCGCTACACTCGCGGTCATTAGGCATTGCCTATACAGGTTTTCCAGTTTTTCAAGTACAATTTCCCCGCCATCCTTCAAGAGGTCTGCTGTTATCTGATCTTCACCAGGTGCATTGACCCCTTTCATTTCTTTAAAAGCCTTCCTTACTTCTTCTGTCGTTACTGGTGGGATGTCTATCTCGTTTGAGCTACTTCCTCGTTCGGCATTATCCTGGATGTCCTGGCTACTGAACAGATCTCTATAGAACTCTTGGGCAGCTATGACTATTTCATCCCTATTTGTGATGACATTGCCTTGCGTGTGTTTAAGTGCATACATCTGATTTTTCACCATGACAAGACGCCTCTTAACTGCTTTCAGGCTACCTCCGTTCTTTACAGCATATTCGATCCTCTCCATATTATACTTCCGTATGTCAGCTGTCTTACGCTTAGTGATTAACTTCGAAAGCTCCACTAGTTTTATTCTGTCAGCTGCGGTGGAGATACGCTTATCCAGACAACGTAGTTGCTCGATGGCTGAATTACCCGCACCAACCGACATCCCACGATGGCAGCCTCCCCAACGGTGGTTCTGCCGCTGCGCTACCCAGACCAGTCGGATGCTTCGCCTGCAAAACCACCGTGACCCCAACAATCCGCCATTTCGTTTGGGACTGCGCCGCACTAGACTTGCTTCGCGCAAAACACCGTCCCGACTTGACCCTCTCATATCAGGACGTGGTTAGCACGAAGATACGTTGGCCGCATTGTGGCACTTTGTCTGTGAAGCAGCCATGGCCTGGGCATTATTAACCATTTTCTGTCACCCTGCGTCGTCGAGCCATCCCCAATAAAAATATTTCTGTCATTCCGTCTGTCTGTCTGTCTGTGTCTGTCTGTCTGTCTGTCTGTCTGTCTGTCAGTTAGTCCCAGGTTAGCCAAGACCGCTATGTTGAAGGCGATCCGCTCAATTTAGCCATGCGGTCTTGCCAATATGTCGTACTCTTGTGCAAGGAGGATGCTGCAGGTGGAGCGACACATTTCAACTAACTGTTTTGGTTAAAAAGGTGTATGAACCGGCCGGAATAACTCACAGGATCAACGAATTCTATGCTTTTATCCAGTAAGAACGGTAGATAATGCTCACAGGTTACCTCAGAGTCCATTCGAAAATGGTTCGACCCGTGTCATGCAGAGTATACACTGTTACGCTACACGACCAAATTCTGAATTATGAGTAAATACCCATTACCTTGATGTTCACGACGAGAACACGGTGAGTTGGTTTGGCATTCTTTTGTTGCACAGCACCACGATCAGTGTCATTGAATAATAGACTCAACACAAACCTAAAATCAAATTTCTTTTAATTGTGTCAACTCAAAGCGGCATTTTATGAATAAAAAACTATACACACCAAATATTGATGTCCTACTTGTGACCTGTACCTTTTTTAACGGGGCGTAGGGAAGTAGTTTGATGGTAAGCCTCCAAAATTTCCTCACTCGGATGGAAAGGGCAGGTTAAGCAATGGTGCAGTGCTCATTTAGACCGAAAGCTTACGCACGTTGGCGTAGAACAACTAGATTCAAGTGCACTTCGCTCTTACACTGGAGAATCGATAAATTTATCCTTATAATTTTCATATGAAATGGTCAATCTACAAACCCGGGGTCATTGGAAATAAACAAGGATGGGTGCTTCTAGGTTATAAAACTGTATTTAATCTTGGCGTTCTTAAGGAAGCTTCCTCTTACAGTGCATTGATAGAATCTCTCTATTGCGTCTGCTCATGTCACGTGACAAGCTACAAAATTACCTCTTGCTAAGCCCGCCTGGTCCTTATACTGACCCCGCCCTGTTGCTCATGTTTCACAGTCTAAATTACACTTCCCTGTCTTACATTACACACGTAAAGGCCGATTTTTACATTTACTCGAAATGTGGGTCACAACACAAGTGTTGTAGTCTGGGTAAGTCGGCATGTATTCCACGTTGAATAGGCTCCCACGTTCGCAAAAGGAGCCACCAGCCCCTTAAGGAACTTCCCAAGATGAATTCTTGGCGCCGTGCTTTACGAATGCTTGTTTCCGAATTGGCCCCTAAAGTTCACTCTCCGAAACAAACAAATGTACTTTACCCCACAAACAGATCTTACATTATGAGTATTTTGGTGTAGGCCGCTCACAAACTTCGAGCTGTGATGCACTTGTCCCCAGTACACTTTTCGCACTCCTAAGGTGAAGAACAAGATGACGTTTGGCGAGACTTCGTTCGCAGTTTGGTGCCTTGGAGTGCTATAAATTACGCAACTGCATGTTCATCTTGTTTCGAGTCCGATGCCAGTGTTTTGTACGTTATACTTCTCGTAACCGACAATTGCCATCAATGTTCCGGCTACGACTAGGCAAATGGCCGCTACGAGGCGGTAGTAGTTGTCGTAGGAGCCCATCTGGTCGCGAAAGAGCCCTGCAAAATAAACAACAGAAATCATATCAATTTAGCACCAGCAACAGCGCTGTGAACTATAAGAAAGTAAATATTTTATTAAAACATGCTTCGTCGTTATTCTATTTTAATGAAACGTTTCGCTTTGTAACGCACTTCCGAATATTTTGTCGAAAGGTGCAGTCCTTCGTAAAAATTTTAAGCCATTCCGAAGCTTCTCGGGCCACAATGAAGTCAACGCATAAGCCTACCGTTTAACTGTGACCAAAGTATTTTATCATAGTAAAAAAGAAGGTAATGTCTTTAGCTTTTCGGTGTAAAGAGTTTCAGCCTCGCTCAAAAAGTAAGCTTGTACTTTGGTTTATTTGCGGCCTATGCACTTTCCCCATGGCCTTGAAAATTTTGACAAAGACTGTACATTCTCACCAAAAAGTTCTTCAAACGGAAAGTTTTTTGAAGACAGCCGGCTTCTACAGATTTTAGATTTTTTACAGCCAATGTCCAACCATTTTTTTTTCTTCAAGTGACAAATCTGATGCACCTAGGTGCCTCTCGAGACATTACATGTGCAATGATTCTGCCGCACGATACTTAAATTTTTATTTGTTTGAATACAAGATGATCTACAAATAACAAATTCATGTCAATCAATCGATGAATGGATTGTGTTGACAGCGGAAGTGTTTTCTGCGCGTGATGTTTCCCATTTTGAAAAACATCTCATCGCACTGCTTTAGCATTTACGCCCTGCTGCTGTCACTGGTGTATGCTCCTTCTGCCAAGACATCTTCTGTTGTTCTTGTTTTTCTTATCTTTCACGTTTCATTACCATTTTGTAAATATGTATTCCCTACATTGTTTTCAAATGCATTGTCTTGAATGTAATACTCTTTGTACTTGCCCACCTGCTTGGTCTACGGACTGCAGTGTCTAATAAATAAATAAAATAAATAAATAGAAGTGTACAAATTTGTCGCAATAATAACTGCGCTGCACCGCCGCATCATTGATTTTTGTTCCAACTTTCTTGCCGTTCATGTGGCAGCCTTTTTTGGTTGCCACCGCTTTTAAGCGAATATTTTTCACCACAGTGTGCGTTGCATAAGTGGGTATGTGCCAAGGGTTGCTGTTGTCAAGTGGCGGACACCAAAAATCCGGCCATTCCTCGCCATAGACGCCTTCTCTATAAAACTCGTAGACGAAGAATCTGTCGAAGAATCTGTCGAAGAAGAACTCGAAGAATCTGTCGGATTATTGTGTTACCTAAACATACGCCCTTCGAGCGGTCCCTAAGATATTACTTTGGGACACCGAGTTGGCTGGTTTACCACTTTTTGCGGGGCTTGTAGCCGAAGTCCCTTCGACATCAACGCCGTCTAAAATGGTTGATTTGCCACGCAGTGAGAGCTCCAGCCAGAACCGCCAGTTGACTCCCGTTTCATAGGCTTATTAAAAATTCTGCAATCACTACACGTTGAGCGTACGGTCAACGTTTAGAAAGCATTATCTATCTTTCAACACTCTGTCATGGCAGAGGAGCTCCACGAAAGCAGGGACTTATACTATAACGTTATAAATGCAGCTTAGTTTACTGCGTGCATGATATAAAATTTCCATTGTTTCCAAATGTTTCCACTGTTGTGGCTGCTAAAATGTGCAGAATCTTCCAGCCAACGCAACTGAACACAAGTAAATGTTTGTAATCCTAGTAACTCCGTGAAGTTAGGTTAGATTTTCTTAAATATATGCTTGCGCGAGACGTTAAATTGGGTGAATTATAACCTGAACGAAAACTTTGTGAGTTCTGCAGGAGGTCGTTACCTTTGATGTGCGCGGTATTTTCTGCCTTAACCCACGTAGTTATCGTAGTTTTTGTTTTTATGTTCGTAATATTGACATTTCTGTACCTCTTACGCCCCAGCCACGGCAAGACAACAACTCCCGCTGCCCATCACCCTAACGAAGTATAGAGGTGCACACAAAGGATTTGAAATAAAATCCCCGGGAAAACAATGTGGCGCTACATACACCCCCTTAAATGGACTATTTAGAAATAATGACGGAAGCGTAAACGCTTGGATCTCAAATAAATATACCCTAGGGGAACACTGTAGCTCCCATCAACGCCGTTTTTTATAATATGCACCAATTAGGTGCTGCACTGTCTCGGTCATGCTTCTCATAATTCCTACCGTAAGTCTATTATATTTGAAGACGTCGCGTGTAAGCTGAGGTGCGGTTTATTTCGCGCATGGCTGATCTTTCCGCTTGTTTCTTTAATCTAATTTTCATTTCTTCATTCATCCGTTTCCCTTTTTCTCCCTTAGTTTGTTAAGGTTTACGTTTTTCTTCTCTTTATTTGCACTGTTTGCTTATATAATAAAAGCAGAAACCGAGGTATACCCTCGCAATGCCTTCCCTTTGAGACTACAAAAAAAACGGGCACACTTTTGCAGAGTATGTGAAGAAAGTTGCGTGACAAAATAGAATTATAACGGAATAGAATTATAACGTTCAGAATTATAACGCATTTTGTGAACACTTATTTATAGATATCTTACCGATGATGGCAGGGTTTCCAAGTACGAGTGGCAGCATAATGATGCCGGCCATTCCTGAGCAGGGCGCAATCAGTTGTGCCCCCAGGTAGTCCGCCATGACCACAGGTTTCAGCGACTGCGCACAGCCCACCGTTGCGCCGGACACCACACAGAGGAGAATCACGCCGTGGAAAGAGTTCACGTGAGGCATAGCCAGAAACGCGGCTGCGTAGCCGATGTAGCATGCTGACATGAGGCTGGTCCGTGTGACGAACTTGAGGTCCGCCAGCAGTGGAAGCAAAAGCCGGCCGACGAAGCTGCCGACCGCGAGGCAAATCACCAGGGATGTGGCGTCGTTGATGTCCCAACCTTTGTCCATCGAGTAGTCCACAATGGTAGTCTGCGAAGCCATTTCGCAGTATTCGGAACATATCAGGCCTGGAACCAAGGCGTAGAACATTGGCTTCCTTAGCGGCTCCCAGACATCGTGGACACTCTTGCGCCGGTTCGAAAGAGGTGAGGGCGCTGCCGCTGCGTTCTCAGCTTCAGTGGCTCCGGCCGTCTTCAGGTCGATGTCTACTGCGAATTCGGCCCTCGGCTGGCTAGATTCCGTTCCAAGGGAGGTCGTCTGCGTAGATGTGCCCTCTGTTGTCTGGGGCTTTGACTCAGATTCACTCGTGAAGAATGAGACCGACTTTACCTCCTTATTATCGGCGGGTTGATCCACGGCGCTCTTCGAGCTTGAGAAGCATTTCAAGCATGAAGCCGCGACGTTTTTTATACGACGAAAGAGTGCCCTATTTGTATCTTTCGCTGTAAGCGCGGGGGGATTGCCCAAGAGCATCACAAACGGCGTGGCGTTCATGCAAACGCCGCCGAATAGGAGCACCGCTCCGGTGAAACCGTACGTGCGCAACAGTGCCGTAATAGCTGGCGGGAAAATGAGGCCCGCCGCCGCTTGCCCCGCAAATTTCAGCCCACTGGCTGCTGCGCGATACTTGTCGAAATACGCGGCAATGTAGACGGAGAGAGCTACGAATACGATGCCGATGCCACTACCTGAAAAAGAAAAAGAAAATAGCACACTTTACCCCTTGCAACAAGTGCATAAGGACGAGGAGTTCTATACTCGGAAACACGTTAAGAACGGCAATACCTCATGTACGGTATCATTCCGACTAAGCGACGGACCCGGATGTCAACGGGCGCCAGCGTTTTGAAATGACATTGCTATCAATGCGTGATATCGTAGGTCTTTGCTCACGTAGTTGATTTGTCGTCGCTGCAGTAGTTTATAAGCATATTAGGTCCAAAACATTACGCAAACGGCTCGCGCCATGTTCAAAATATTCCCATTAACGCACTACTTGCGCCGCACCAAGTAACATCCCGCCGCGGTGATGAGGCACAGCGGCCACCTCCGTTGCCGTTCTTAAGTTGTACCCGAGTATAGGGATGTTTCTATTTTTAGAATGCGTATAGGTGCTAGGTTCGTTTTTATGATACTATCCACCATAAACAGATTTTGTGCAATGATAAAGTTATTGACTTAAAGGGGCATGAAGAGAAAACACAAGTTTGGTTCATTGAAAAGATTGCCTCGTTAGAATCGTACTGACACCACTTTAAACGTAAACTTCGTTCAAATAAGCTACATAATTAGGAAAAAAGGGAATGGCCATGCGACCCACTAGCTCATTTTCCGCAACAGAACCTATGATGTCATACCAGACAGCTCTGCGATTGGCGGAGGGCGGCAAAAGCAAACGCAAAAGAGGCAGCGCTTATCAGCTTGCCGAACAAGCTATTTGCGCTTAAATTTAGGGCACGTCCTTTTTAAAGCCCTAAGAATGGTGGGACAAACAGTGGAAGGTACGAAAGCACACGTAAACATAGAAGTACCGATGCGTATACTGCTGTTGATACTGCGCGCACTATGCTTGGTTTATTAGCTGCACAGGACTGCGGGGCTTCGGGGTTGTTTCAGACGACACTGGCCGATTGACGCAAGTGACGATGTCTTACGTGACCGTATTTGTCGAGCGAGCACCATGTTTATCGAAACGATTGTCTCCATGAACGAAACAGGCCAGGTACAAATAGATTCACAAATAAACCAAAGGCAAAAAACGGCTTGCCGCTGTGTGGTGGCGCCATCTAGGTTCACTAATGGTAAACAAGGCCCTGTGATGTCATTGGAGACCACGAAAACGCACGATTTAGCGGAAAAATCAAAATTTTAAACTAACATATTTATTTCTCAGTGAATAAAGCATCGTTTGCATTCGGACAAGCGCTGGGGGCACTATAAAACGCGAAGTCTTACGAATCACACAAACCTGTGTTCTGTCTTCATGGCTCATTTAAGCGCACAAGCATTTAAGTTTTTGATGCTGTTTGCATTCCGGTTATAGTTTACTTCACTCGCAGTTTTGCCGTTCTTGCAATTTATGTCCAGCTCCTACCAGTTTAAGAAATTAGGCACCGTTCAAGGCAGGGATGGGTTCCTAAAGAAAGATGCTTCTCCCTCACACGTGATAAATTAGCATGTTTTGATCGCACTATTATACGTGCTACGCAGCGATATGCTTGGAACAGTTCCCAGTGCACTTGGCGTTTTTATGTGCCCTTTTTTCTTTTTGTTGTACGTAATCTCCCCTAAGCGGTTTGGTAAAAGTTGCACACAATTGTTGCCAGTCGCCAACTAATGCCTATTAACTCGTAACGTCGCCGCAAGTCTAATTTCACTGTCTACGGAAACCGTGCATTTACGCCTGTGTGATCGCAATTCTGTGTAAAACTAATTCTAAGGGTCTTATCATCATCATAATCATCACCACCAGCCTATCTATGCCCACTGCAGGGCAAAGGCCTCTCCCATTAATCTCCAATTATCCCGGTCCTGTGCTAACTGCGACCAATTTATCCCAGCAAACTTCTTGGGGGGTCGTATACTATTCCCCAAAGTACGAGCTGTCAGGCTAGTCGTTTATTCAATTAGCGGCGTAACAACGTCGCAAATGAGATAATCTGTGACGTGAACTCCTGGAAGGGTTGACTGCATCAGCCGCGTGTCTCCCGCCCTCTTCTCATATTAGAGGAGGACGTCGATGCGTGCTGTGAAAAAACTTTCGCGTCCCGTGCTTTTTCTATGTGCCGCTATTCCCGCCAACACAATAGTATCGTCCTTTTGTCAGTGCCGGTTTTACATCTGGCTTTTTCGACACGACAGCGCAAGCGCTCGCTTGTTCCACCCCGATAATAAGCGTTAGATAAAGTTAAAACTCAGTCCGCTGAAAACACGTATCTGCGTGCTATGAAGGCATTCCGTGAATTGTGCTTTACAGGTGGTGAACCATCGACTTGCCGCAGTACCAGTCCCAGAACGAGCTTGGTGATTTTATACAATCTATCCGCATATGCGTTTCATTGCTTCGCAATAAGGAATCATTTTCGTCAATGAGTAGTCGCTCTATAAAAAAAAAGCGCCTGTACGCTGACGAAACAGCCGGTGATCATGCATGAACAAACCCTTCGTTAGGCTAAATAAGTTGCTTCAAATTTTATGGCCACAAACTTATGACCCCGAGTTACAAAAGGTGAAGGCGAACACACAAGACGACACCAACTTCCGGTCGCTCATAACAAAGTCAAAATACTGGCTCTAGCCAAGGCCTAAGGGAACCTGGAATAGAGTGTACTAGAAAAATCCATCGCACCATTTGACGACTACACCACCACCGTTTGCTCGAATAAACGTTTATTCGTTCCCTCTCGCCCGCTCTCTCTCTCTCTCTCTAGGCTTACGTACCAATCTACTCGATCCTCACCCACGTGCAGGAGGAAGCAGTTGTCGAATTGCGGGGCACCATTCCGCCTTGTTTAAAGGGGCCATGGAGACAACACACAAGGTTGTTGTATTCGAGACATGTAGTGCCCCCAGCGCTTGTCCCGCAGCAAACGATGCTTTATTCACTGAGAAACTATACATTTAAAGCCAGAACTTTCATTCCCCCCCCCCCCTAAATCGTGTGTTCCGTGACGTCGGGGATGATGTATTCTGGAAAGTACTTAACAGGGAAGTTAGTTTGTTGGCTACGGCCGTGAACCTCGCGAGTTCGACTTACAAAATCAAGCATGGGGCCCCTACCGTGGATAACTCCCAGCGTGACGGTGATCCAACCGATGCTTGGAGCGAACGCAGAAGAAACGAATCCAATCCAAAGTAGCGTCGCACCCATCAAGGTGACTTGGAACAGAGAGAATCGTAGCTCCAGGAGCACCATGAACAATCCTACGAAGTGGAAGCAGAGCAAACAGCAGAGGCGTGTAACTCTCACTTGAGCACGAACGCAGAAACAAAAATGCCGCTTTGCACCTCTACGAGCTCATACTGCTACTCAATACGTAGATGATACATTTGCAATTTTTGGGAATGGGAAACTCTGCCAAGTATCCTAACGGAAGGGTAAGGCTGTTGGTTACGAAGCAAAAAAATGACGGACGGTTTGGTAAATATTGTGTGAAAACAGCATATATATATATCCTTATAAAGCGTTGTCGGACAGCTCACTACCAGTACGCGCTACTCTGTTGTTGTGTAGCGTCTGCTTAGCATGTCTCTGAAACTGTTGATGTGATTCGCATAGTTGCCGATTTTTTTAGAACGGCGAGCTGCGGCGAGTGCGTCGAGGAATACGCGCATTAAAGAGAAACATGCAATGATTTAATATCTCTAGTTAAAGCTACTCCGCAACACTTCTGATAAACGCTTCCCCTCTTTCCTTCGGGTCTGGAAGCAATTTGAAAGCTTTAGTTATCGCTAACACAAAGCGGCAGTGCGAGATTTGCTCGCCGCAGCACATACGCCTTCCGTTTCTGCTTTGCTTTTGGGGCGATTTCTTAAAAGTGGCTAACGAATGCGTTTATTGCTGAAAAAAAGCCGGATAATATCCGCTACACCGCTGTGATAACGTAATTCCAGCGGTGGAAGTACGCCAAAACCGGGAAAGAGAGAAACATCTTTTGAGCAAATTCCTAAGTTATTTGACGGGCACGGAGCAGTAATTTTTGGCTGAGGTAGTTTCCCACCCCGTAATCTATGTACTTAATGTGTTGGTTGGCTATGTTCTGCAAGCATTTGAGATTTCAAAAGAACAGCCCAGGAAAGTGTTGCAGGGTCTCTTTAATTTAAGATGCTACCAGATCCGAGCCCACTGAACTGTATACACGCAGGAACTGAGGTGTTCCCGGCACGCCCCTCCCCCTGCAAGTAGCCTCGCCCGCAGACACCTCAGTCGTGTCACGGGAGGCAAGCGTTATGTCCTGTAGGTTCCCAGGCAACCTTCCTCCTCACCACCACAGCCTGACCACGCGGGCGCGATACGCGGAGAGCAGAGTTATCTGGCCTAAGATAAAACCTTGCGGCACGCCAGACAAGACAACAGCAGCAGCCGCAGAAGTCCCAGGCCCCGTAAAACCGAGAGAAGATCCACGGGAAACTTTGGTTTTAAAAACGAACTTAAAATATTTTACATTCGAGAAACGCTTGATTTGATTTTGAGAACGAAATCAAGTTAAGTGTGAATAGCTGCTGCGAAATCACCGGCACTTACAGTGATATAAATAGTGCATTCAATTATGTAACTAAGTTAGACAGGGGGTGTATTTACATTATTATTCTTCGTCATTTAAGGTATTCCTGTGAGCTAGCATCCGAAGGCTGGTGTCCAGCTTCTCCCATCATTCCTTATTTCACTGACGCGATAGGATAAAATAAATACGCTTAACGAATGACTGGCTGATGTGATCCGTAGCTGTACAGTTAAATAATTTCCAGTGAAAATATTTCACGTAGTACTAAGCCAACATAGCTCTGCCATCAGAGCAACAATACCAATGTATATCTGTCTTACCGCTAGCTTTGTCGTTTTTTCCCTAAAGGCCTCCTGCGAGTACGCTTACAAGGGGTATTCCGATGCACCCTGGTGGTGCCCTTACCGGCGACGTGTGCGGCGACCGAGCTTGCGCTGCCCGTCCATGCTGCGGCCTCGTGGCTCACCCTCAGATGCTGGATGATAGCCACGTAGAAGAGGGAACCGTTAGATATGCCCACGGCCGACAGCAGGCTCACGATGGAAGACAGCAGCGCCACGCTCCACACGGTGTCCAACTTGATCGCGGCAGTCCTCATTTCGGGCCCCAGGGAAGCGACGGACAGTCGGGTATTCTTCACAGCTTATTCAGCTCGGCGGCAACTGCGCATTACAAGCGGTTCTTTTTCGTAACCCAGCCCTGTATGCTTTGGAGCAGCTGCAGCAGAACGAGGTCTCTACCTGTTAATAAAGGGAGCTCAAGCGCTTGTCTTGTGAAATTAGCAGTAACGGCGAAAGTTGCGGTTAGTTGGCACATTTTGGATAGTTAAAAAGCGCACAAGGAACCAGGAACAGAGAGAAAGAACACAAACAACCGCTTCTTTGTTTAGTTTCGTGCGCCTTCAGACTATCCAAGATGTTACAGGCCTTGTTCTCGCAAAGAATTTGTCCACACGTGCGTCCCAACTTATTGTCAAGGGGATTCTCGCAATAAATATTGGCTAAGAATATTTAGATAATGAGGACGATGGCGTTAGGACACGACGAATGTACGCACTTTCGTGACGTCGCATCATAATCAGATTCATCACATTGATAGTTGATAACCCTGCGATATCCAGCAACACCAGTCATTATTGCCGTCTCTTGAAGGCTTGGAAAGCGAAGCGGAAACTTCCAATGGCTTTTGTAAAAGTGTGGAGGAGGTTTTAACGCGGCACATCAGCTCAGGATAAATATAAAAGCCCAAGGTAACGCCGAGCGGCGGAGAAAAGTATTACGTGTGCATGTTACCGGAAGGGTCGGTGAATTTAAATTAGAGGAAAAACGAATAAAGCATGTCAAAATTCTGCCAAACAAGTTACACCAAAAAAAAAAGAACACTGGGTAATGTAGAATTAGGAAACACTCGGAGCTCATCAAGTACCGATTAGGGCTGTGCATAAAAGAAGCTCGCAGTAATTTCCACCTTTGAAGGCAGTCCCACTGTGCAAATCTGCAACGATTGCTTGGGGTTTCGGAAGAGCACAAGCGGCATTCTTTGTACAGCGTAGCTGTCTATGGCAAGGATCCAGCAGATCGTCACCGGTCACAGACCGATGGTAGACTAACAATTTTCAGGGTATAGAAAAAGATTCGTAAAAAAATATAACAAGGTCATTGGACCACAATACATTGATACAAGATTACAAGAATACAGTGCCCCTGGAAAAATGTCAAGGGGCAATATCTAAGGATAAATTCCTGGCAGTGCATTTGTGTTTTGAGGTGAAGCCGAGTTTAGGGGACCGGTGTAAGCTTGGTCCTTGTGAACTGACATTCCCACATTGAAGAAGAAGAAGAGAAGAAGAAGAAGAAGAAGAAGAAGAAGAAGAAGAAGAAGAAGAAGAAGAAGAAGAAGAAGAAGAAGAAGCAGTTTATTTAAATGCGCAAGAAAAGTACATAAGTAAAAGCACTACAGGCAACGGTCCCAAAGTCTGTGACTGTACCGAGACCCTCGAAGAGTTAATACAGAGGGAATAATTGCAAAAAACATTGGCAGCAACACTGCAACAGTATAAGACGCTCAAAAAAATAATAAGGATGATTTCATTTCAACTGAACAATCAAAATAGGAAAAAGTTCGCAATTGACAAAAAGAACAAACAAGATTGGCATATACAATTTCTACCAGCAAAAATGTGAAGCAAACACCAATTAAAGGACAAAAGATGGTCTTTTATGTACAATTGCGCAGTGAAGCGTAGCCATCCACGGATGGACTCTGGTATTATCTTCTTATTATATTACTGTATTATCTTCTCCACGGCTACGCACTCTATCTCGGGCCTCATTCCCGAGTCGCCTATACTCCTTGGCCGGTCCAGCGTCTACCTCCCCTTACATTGCGCAATGCCGCGCGCTTTTCGGCGGCCACTTGTACTTGGCACAAGAGCACGTGCCGTGATCGGCTAGCTGAGCTGTAATGAAACGTCATTGTTTCTACCCACCAATCGTCTGTGTCTTTAGTCTGTGACGTAGAGATCGGGCCACTGTCTTTATAATTCAACATGAGAAAATTCCTAAGTACCACCACAGCTCCAGCTGGCTGTCCGGTGGGATTCAGTGGAAGCGCCCTGACTTTTTCGTAGCACGAGGTCGCGGGTTCGATTCCCGGCCACGGCGGCCGCTTTTCTGATGGAGGCGAAAAGCAAAAACGCCCGTGTGTACGAGATTTCGGCGCACGATAAAGATCCCCAGGTGGTCAAAATTAATCCGGAGCCCTCCACTACGGCGCGCCTCATCGCCTGCGTTGCGTCGGTGCGTTAAACCCCACAATCAATCAATCAATCTGACTTTTTCGTACACGAAGAGCACTATTTAATTTCGCTAATAACACAGCACTGATAATGACGAGCAAATGGATTTCTTTACATGTTCAAGAAGCGTAATGAGGAGTTGGGTACGACGCACACACGACACGAGAAGGCACAAGAAGTTCACGATATCTGACGTATTTCCTAAAAAGGCGTTCATCACCGAAAGTACGCAATAAATGGATACTTTATTTGGTAACATCAGGGATAGAAACTTTCGTTTAACCGAACACCTTCACTAGGAACACCTGTAGGCCTAGGAACGATGCGTTGAAAAAGTGCTTAATGTCAAAGTCAGGTGAATGCATCAAGCGAGACTCATTAGAGCGCTAGTCATGTGAAAGACATCCTGCCTGACAATAACAGGAGCAGATACAGCAACGTTAAAATATTTGCACTACATTGCAATTGTAAATGGTTGTGCGGTAACAAGGCAAGCCAACCTTTCAGAGTTTGTGGGCTAAGTGGGGCATCTACAACCTAAAAGTTTCCCGTACATTCGTATTTCACAGCGATTGTTCTAGTGCAGTAACCACGACCCGGCAGCCACAAAGCCGCGCCACTTCACACACGTACCGAAATTCTAGCCCGCTTCAAAAACGACCGCCGTCACTTACCACCACTCATTCACAGCTACTACTCGACGCAACGACTCCCCGGCGCCTACTACTGATTCACATCCCCATAACACCCTGATAGTATACGCTATTAACACCCACCCCCTCCTCAATACACGCCACCTGTAACTTCTGCCCTGTTGCTGGCACCCTATGCCACGTTTATGGGAGCACCGACGGACCCCTACCCTTACCCCTAATCCCAACTCGAGCTATGAGGAGTGGGGAGAGCAGAGGACCAGCTACTAGCTCTCAGACCAGCCCCTACTGGTGGAGTGGGCCCGGACGGTCAATCAGTGCCAAGCCATTTCGCAGTAAGGGTGCCTCTCCGGGCCTGGAGGCACTACCAACATCCTACCGCTCCCGACTATATGAAATGTTTGTCTCACTGGGACCCGCCGCGGTGGCTCAGTGGCTAAGGCGTTGCGCTGCTGAGCACGAGGTCGCGGGTTCGATTCCCGGCCGCGGCGGCCGCTTTTCTGATGGAGGCGAGAAGCAAAAACGCCCGTGTGTACGAGATTTCGGCGCACGTTAAAGATCCCCAGGTGGTCAAAATTAATCCGGAGCCCTCCATTACGGCGCGCCTCATCGCCTGCGTTGCGTCGGCGCGTTAAACCCTACAATCAATCGTCTCACTGGGTCTATTCTCTCTCTCTCCCTCTCTCTCTTTCTCTCTTCAGTACACTAGTGTCGAATCTTCCCCACAACAGGAAGCAGCGGCTATTGCCTCCAAGACTCGGCTCATAATCAGCGCTATCAATGGTGACGCGTCATTGTCCGCCATTGTCCGTCACTGTCATTGTCCGCAATGATACTCATCCTTGTTGCTTATGATGACAAGTCCCTGCTCTTCGTGACAACAGAGATTATTATTCCAGTCCCAATGAAGCACAGTGGCAGGCCTCTTTACTCTGTCGTCTACTAACGCCCAGGCATCCCTCATGGAGACCTTGATGATCCCAGTGTACCACCACTGTTTTTGTATGCCCAGATGAATCGCTATCACGGTTATCATTCCACAGCCGATATTAGTGAAAACCTGGCTGTAATGCTAATTATATGCGCGGGTGGTTTCTTACTGGGAACTACGTACACGTCGTAGTTATTGTGAAGGGGACGCCGAGTTTATTTAGTTGTCATAAATAGTTATACCACAGAGAAGTTTTAAACGTTTTTTGAATTCCCGCCTGCATGCTGTCAATACGCGGCTGTTTACAGAGAGGGTATGGTTACAGAAAACGGTCTTGACGCTTGGTTTGTCGAAGCTGCGCCTTAAAAAATCATCAGACAATTGGCTAATAAGACGGCTTAAACTTCATGCTGTGTTTCATCTATATATCATGATTAGTTAGTTTACAGTGAAGTGGTAAACCCTGGTGAATTCCCACCGGCTGTCAATACATGCGCCTTTTGACAAGAGGGAAACGGACGGCGCTATGTTTCTCCGCTTGAATAAAGCTAGCCTTTCAACGTTTCATTCAGCTAGTTTACTAGAAAGTATGCTCAATCACAAACTGCAAAAAAAAAACGTGTTTCCCTTTCTTCACTCCTTGGATTGAGCCCGGCTTCGCTAGTCATCCTTCTTCACAGAGTGGACGGGCACCGATGTTATTACCAATTTTCTGGCTTTTAGAACGACTTAAGCTGTTTACTTTAAAATCTGCCTTTTTTTTGGAGAGAATTTTGGTGCTGTAAATTTTCGCTCCCACAAGTACGCTAGCTTTCGGAATTGTTAATGACTGTCGTGGCATCTGCAGGGAAATTATAACATAGCGAAACAAGAAATGTGACCTTACGCAATTTCAGGCAGTGCAGAGTTCCAGGTCATATAGCTCGCCGTGAGGGTACGAAACACAACTATTACAGTTGTGGCCTCGGAAGAGAAAGAAATGGGTGCCGAGCAGCAGGTAACCGCGTCATGCAACGTTGCACAAACGGTGGTCGCTTTCGAAGTGATCCTTCATGGCAGTGGCGGCTCTTAAATCCCCCCCGATCGTTCGCGCCATTTTTTCCAGCTGCCTTGTCTGACTGTTGCCGGGACTAACTTCCACATTTTTGCTGTCTCACTCCAGGCACGTCATTTGTCACTACTGTGCTGTAAGAGCTGACACATTGAGAATGGCCACACATGGGCTCAGCAAAAAATGTTCGTATGCTTCCTATACGTTCTTTCTTTCTTAGTTTAGCAGCTGCATTCTTTAAAGCTGGCGTGGCAGCTAGTGTCTGCCAGAGAAATTTTTTCGTTCGTTGCTCCTGCCACGCATGCCATGTCTGTCACCCTTTGCGACTGCCGCATTGAGCTGCAGAGCAGGAAACTGTAACCCGATGCCGCTGGGAATTTCATAAGCACTTGAAATTTTTTCGAAGTCGCATTCTTCATTACCACTGAATACGTATGGGCGAGGAATTCGTGAACTGGTTTCCAACTTCTGTGGTTATATATAATGCGCCGAAGGTACACCTGGGATAGGAGGTCCGCCGTAGAGGAGCGCTCTATGTTAATTTTTACCACCAGGGAATTTTTAACGTGTTGCTATATGTCTACACACGGGTGTTATCGCTTTTCCCGGCCGCAGTAACCCGGATTCAAACCCGCGTCGTTGAGCGGAGCAACAAAATGCCCCAGCCACTGAGATACCACGGCGGGTAGGCGCTGAGTATTAACGCTCACCAGATCACGTGAACTTTGTTTTGTGTATTTTTCTGCTGCGAGGTCAACGGAAGCCAGAGATGCCCTGATAACAGTGTTCAATCTGCGTTTCTTCCCAATGTTCCCCGCTTAATACCTTGACGAAGAGCAGCTGTTGTACTTACAAGGATACTTATTGGTATTTTGCCGTATGGTAGTTTCCCGAGACGTGAGAATAACCACGCAGGAATTGCCCTTTATGTGATTTTTTTTTTCAGATTTTAACATGCACAGCGCCAATCCCCACCAACCTGAAGCCGGGCGTGTTGGCTTTTGTCAGGAGTGTGACGGCATTATGACGATTCAATGAAATCGCGATGCCGTGCCAACATATGTGGGTGTGCCAGCGCACAGGCAAAGGTTATCGGCAGAACGCTGATTACGCCATATTACTGCTCACGCGCCTAAGGCACTTGTCAACATTACCAATTCATATGTGTGTACATGATTCTAGGCGAGTATAAGTTCCAGCAACAAAATTAACTATTTATTGGCTATGTCCAGGCATGGCTTTTATTGCATTCAGTTCGTTAAGGGGAACGCACCTGTTAACATTCCTATGGGACTTAGAACTTGAGGTCCGATGAACTTAAAGAGAGTGAATAATTTATGGAATATAAGAAACCCCACAGAAGTCGGCCTGATCAGTCTCTGACCTGCTACTCTGTGGAGGGGGGGAAGGGGAAAAGAGCATAGATAGAGTGGGTTACAGGTATGATAGTTGACATAGAGGTGATAGTATGTATACAAAATACCTATGCCACGTGCAGTACATGTCCAATAGTTCACCAAAACGGGATTGGGCTACAACCTAGCTGTCAAACCGTTGTTTTTTTAAGAATGCTAGCACTGCCTTGAAGGTCCTTGTTCGACCACTGCGGGTCTGGCCAGGGTCCCAGCAGGACGCCCTCAGACAATGCCCGATTGTCTAACCGGGCCAACAACGTGGGTAACTCTCCTCAGTGATGCGCGTAGCAGGGACAGTTCCACAGCACATGTTCAATAGTATCCGGTATGTGGCACGGATTCACAGCCAGGGTCACTCGAACCGTCGAAGAAGTGTTGGTAGCGATGAGTAAAAGCTATGCCGAGCCGCAGTCGATGGAACAGCGACGAGTAGCTTCGCTGAGTCCCTGAGGGCATCCGGAACCTGCATCAAGGTCCAGTCGATGGAGCCTTGTGTGGCGGTGGTAAGGGTGGGCCCAGTAACTCGTCGTGGCGTCGCTGAGAACAGCGGTGAGAAGAGTGATCGTGTCTGGACTTGCAAAGGAGCTGCTGCACGACTACTGCGCCTGCTGAAGCCTCTTTGGCCTCCACGCCAGCCGATTCATTGCCCGCCAACCCCGAGTGGCCTGGAACCCACTCATTTGTGAAAACAAGACCTTGCTGCACCGCTAAAGGGCATAGCTCCACCACTTCTACAGCAAGCGCACATAAGTTCCTTGCCTCATAACACCATTGAGGACCTGGAGCGCTAGCTTGGAGTCACAGAAGAGGGTCCTGGCTTCAGGCTGGTTGATAAGAGACTAAAGAAATTGCCTCCCAGATGGCTACCAATTCTGTAGTATACTCGGGAACACGTTAAGAACGGCAATAGCTCACGTACGGTATCAGCTCCGCCTAAGCGACGGACTCGGATGTCAACGGCCCTCATGAAAATGGACGTTGAGATTTAATAGACCCCATATTGTGTTCCTAGAGAGTCAATAAAAAATCAATTAAAAGTCATCGCTTATAGACTGTGCTCGTTAAAAAGTCAACAAACTTTGTAGTGCACAAACTCAACCAACATTTTATTGCCTTCAAGATATTGAGTCTTAATACACTTGATATTGCGTTTCTATAGAGTGAACCAAATCTCTCATCTTAAAAAGTGCGGCCAATACAAAATCAATGAACTTTTTATTGCAAAAATGCAACATAAATTTTATGGCCGTGACTATATTGAGTTTTAAACAAACTCCATATTGCCTTTCTATAGGGTCGATCGAGCTCCTAATGTGTGAAACGTGGTCATTAGACAGGCAATAAACGTTTTATAACGGACACGCAGCAAGCATCTTATTGCCTTCATTATGTTGAGTTTCAATTGACTCTGTATTGGGTTTCTATAGCCCACCCACGGAGGTCTGGTAGCTTATCGGTGCATATATGTGGGGTGCTATTGCGCCGCATGCCCCGTCGCATCAACCAAGATGGCGCGGTGGACGTCCCATCCCTTCGTCTTGGGAGCACTTGGGAACGATGGCGCCTGGGATGGCGGACATCACCGCCGGACAGTTCGAGCCCCTGCAAAGCTCCTGTGTTAAAACTTGCCAGAAAACCTGACTCACAGGCAGCAAGATATTACGACTAAACTCAATATGAATTTTATAGAAGGCTAGTAGAGATAAATTTAATAATAACTCATCAGGCATTCTGTTCAGACTTAGCTCATATGCAACAGGCTGTGATGACTGGGCACAATAAGAATTTTATAGAAATCTAATTGCGATAAATTGAATAGAAACCCGTCAGAAACTGTATTCAAAGCTGACTCACACTCAACAGGTTGTTACGACCGTACTCAATAAGAATTTTAAGAAAGCTAATGCAGGCAAATTTAATAAAAACTCATCAAAATTCTATTCAAAATTTATTCACACGCCACAGGATGTTACGACTATACTCAATAAGAATTTTATAAAAAAATAATTGCCATAAATTTAATAAAAATCCACCAGAAACTGTATTCAAACCTGACTCCCACGCAACATGCTGTTGCGACATGTACTCAGTAAGAATTGTATAGAAAACTTATTGAATTTCCTTTATAAAAACCCCATAAGAAACTCATAAGAAACTACATTCAGAACCGATAAGGTCTTTGACTTGGCTCTATAGAATTTTAATTAAAACGCCGTAGCCAATTTGTAATGGAAACTCAATAGAAATATTCTATAGAATATTGACAAAATGTTTATAGGATTCTTTGAGCAATCTCTATAACAAGTTTATTAAATCTCGGTAAACATTTCTATGAGGGGGCGCGCGCGTTTTGAAAGGAGAGGGTTATGAATGCGTGATATCGGCTGCCTTTTCTGACGTAGTTGTTTTGTCGTCACTGCAGTAGTTTATAAGCATATTAAATCCACAATATCGCGGAAACGGCTCGTGGCATGTTCAAAATATTCCCAGTAACGCACTACTTGCGCCGCGCGGAGTAACATCCGGCTGCGGGAATGAGGAAGCGGCTACTTTCGTTGCCGTTCTTAAGTTGTAATTCGAGTATAGTAGAAGTTTTCTTGTGGTGGAGTTTGAAACGTCGGGTTACTCCCAGGCTTGGAATCACCACAGCCACGGTTGACCTGGACTCAGTCACAGAACCAGCGGTGTAACCCGCCGCGGTGGCTCAGTGGCTAAGGCGTTGTGCTGCTGAGCACGAGGACGCGGGTTCGATTCCCGGCCGCGGCGGCCTGCTTTTCTGATGGAGGCGAAAAGCAAAAACGCCCGTGTGTACGAGATTAAAGATCCCCAGGTGGTCAAAATTAATCCGGAGCCCTCCACTACGGCGCACCTCATCGCCTGCGTTGCGTCGGCGCGCTAAACCTTACAATCAATCAATCAGAACCAGTGGTGTAGACCACTGATCTCCACTTAGTTGCTGGATGGCGCTTTGCCGCTGTCGTGGCCGGGCGCGCGCATGGCCACCGGAAGTTCAACGGCTCGTCCCGGAAGTCGGGCGTCTGCTACGCTTCTCAACCGTTGATAAGCGTCCCCATTGGCGGATTTTGGCATTTTGTTCTCACTTTATTGCATTTTGGCTATACACATCGCGTTCAGATCGCAACTTATGCTATACCGAAACATGCGACGTTAATATGAAGCAGAATTTAATTGCGAAGGAGAATGAAAATGTCACTTGGGTCTTGGTTTGAGAGGAGACGACGCAGCAGCTCGAACGGATTTATGCTAGCGAGTGGACTTTATGATTCGTGTTAAGATGCACGTCTTACAATAAATAAACAGTCGTGAAGGGACTTGTATTAGTCGAAAACAATCAATTAACAGCCGTGAAAGGACTTGGATTATCCGACAATCAACTAGCTAAGCGAGTTCGATATCAACACGGAGGAAGCTGCCTGAAACAGAAGAACCGATTTGAGGTTTGCTACGTGCCGACAAAAAAAATATGAAAATGACTGTGCGCAGCTTGCTCCTGTTTTACCGTTGAAGGTGAGTACATGGGAACCTTTAGAGTATGAATTCAAGCATATGTGTGTTCGGGAATTATACCACTAGCATCTTAGACAGCTATCATAGCACCACTGAAATACATAACGCCGATAGCAGCATTTGAAAAATTGAAAGAAAAAAATCGGTACTTAAAATTTAAGACCTCGCGCTTTGTAACCTAATGGACATGTTTTTCCAATTACGTTTCATTGCTTAGAGTACATGGTTTTCAGAGTAAGTTTGCAAAACAATTCTTCCTCAACCACAGCTTTTCGCAGCTCCATGTACATTTTATTGTGCTCCGAGCTAATTTGTAGGGCGTCATTTTTAAAGCGACCCTGCAAATATACTACGAAAGAAGGTATCAGTGTCTAATAAACGTACCATCAACTGCAGGGGAGTTATACGAACGCTAAACGAGCGAACAGCGATGGCTGAACAGTATTCGTTTTTTTCAGGGCCGCTATACCAAGATGCCGAGCCATGTCGTAAAATACCTTTTCCAGATGCTTCGGGAAAGGAAACAAAGTGGGTACGGCGTCAGGCTGTAGCCGTGTAGTGCGCCCGTTCTGTCAAAACAGTTGTCAGTAAAGTGGTCACTGCAAAGCCTGCTGCCTGGGGATGGAGCCCATTTGTCCCTTCTTAAGTTTGCCACCCAACGCCGGTATAAATCCGGCCTAGAGCGAGGGAATCTGCGTAACAAGATCCACAGCTTAAAAAAGACACTGATATGACATTTGCGTTTCGCTGCGTATCACGCACGTCGTACCGAATATTGTAATACTTCCAAGTGGAACGTCTTCCCAGGCGACCTCTCTGGTCTGCTTGTGCAGTTGACGGCGCAACAAGCAGGCATTTTTGGCGGAATGCGCGCGAAATCAGCCCATACGTAGCATGCGCTATGCTGGAACGGCGGCCATTTGCGCGACTTCCGGGACGAGCACTCGAACTTCCGGCGGCCGCGCGCCGGAGAGCTCGAAGCGCCATCCAGCAACTCTATTGGAGATCAGTGGTGTAGACATGTGTAGTTCTGGCAAATGCGCTTGTCAACAACGCTAAAGTCAACTGTTTGAAAGCCAGCTGAAAGCAAACAAGACTTCTTGATAATTCCCGGGATGGAAAAGGTGGATTGACCGTCTTGATAGCACCCACAGAGGATTCTGTGAAACCACCATTGGGGCGTAACGAGAGGGAATTACGCATGGGTGATCCGAAACTGCTGCCGCAGAAATGCTTCTGGAGCACGTGGCGGGAAGAAGCGACAGTGCATGGCGTACATGCCTCGTTCAGACATCGGAGGTAGACACGCAGTGGTACGCGCTAAAGGAGTGCATCCCTCGGATAGACACGTGCCTCGGCAATCGTCCCCAGCGTAGGAGTAGATCGCGGTAGACCCAAGCAGACCCGCAGGGCTTGTGCTTTCATGCTTTCCAATGTGCGCAGGCATGAAATAGGAAGGTTGGGGATGACTGCCAGGCTATAACAAAGGTAACCAAAAAAAGAGTTCGGTATAACTTCAGAAGGGCACTCTCGGATGGGCCCCCTCTCATTCCTGTCACGAAACAGAGAACGTGCCCAAAGCTTGCAAGTTTTGTCTGTCATCGTGATATGTTTTCTACATGAGAGCTCGCGGTCCACAACAACGCCCAGAAATCTGCGGTGCTTAACGTGCGGCAATAAAGTGCCATCAATGGTGATGAGGTATTGGACCATTGACTTTCTGGTGAAGGGATGAACACGTTTTGCTGAAGACAAGCTGAAGCCTTGACGGCACAAGTACATAGATGTTATCGTTGCAGCTCGCTGTAGACGTGCTCGAAACTGTGGTGGAGTTACATCAGAAGCCCAGATGCATGTATTGTCAGCGTACATAGTTACTCTGACAGTTTCAGGCATTTCGTCCAAGAGGCCGATGAGCGCAATTTTAAACAGTGTAGGGCTCAGTACTCCACCCTGCGGAACACCATGACTGATCTGGTGGCGCCCTGTCTCGCCAGAAGCCGTGGTCATGAAGATTGTGCGGTTCGGCCAGTGAGGTAACTCGAGATTCATGTGTAGAGTGGCTGCCCGCACCTATGGTTTCTAGAGCATCCATAATAGCATCGTGGGAAACATTGTCATATGCGGCTTTGATGTCGAAAAACGTGCACCCACAATCCGGCGACGGTGCCTTTCTTGCCCTACAGATGACACCAGCTCGATGACATTGTCTATGGAAGATCGGCCCCTTCGGAAACCTGTCATAATATCTGGATAGATATTATTTTTCTCCAGGAACCATTCCGGTCAGGCCAGCTCCATTCTATCCATCACCTTTCAAATGCAGCATGTCAATGCAATCGGCCTGTATAAGGAGAGCTTCAAGGAAGATTTTGCTCGCTTTAGTTAGGCAAGTACACGACAGCATTTGCAGTGGCTTGGAACACAGCCAGAGGTTCACGTTGCGTCTAATCATGATAGGAGGGCTCTTCGGCATTCTCCGCCAAGGCTTCGCAAAACGTAGTACAGGACGCCATCAGTACCTGGAGAAGATGAACGGCGGGAGGATGAAAGAGCGGCATCGTAAAAGGGACGTTTAGATGGTTGTCTGTCTGCGGCGTATGCCTAATGCCCACTGACTTAAAAATCATCGCGCACCAATACGAAAAACTTTAAAAATACATGTCAATGTTCACAATGGCCTAGTTTGCTTATTTTGCAGATCTGTCGCTTCTGTACTGAAATAAAAACTAACTCTTTCTTGCTAGACAGCTTGCGCATTAGTAAAAACTGGATGAACTAAAATGCGTTTCTTGCTTATTTTTTCTCAGGAAAGAAGTGATATATTTCTAAAAGAAGCGAACTAGGCTGTAGGAACTCTCCTATGAATTTGTAAAACCATTCGTATCGGTACACGATGCTTTTTAAGCCCGTGGGTCATGAATTAGTAAGTCCCGTAGGAATCGATGAGTTAGTCCCATTGGGTGAGTACCGCTTAAACGAAAGAGGATAAACACACCATGCTAGCAGCCAGTCTATAGTCAGTTCGAGTTCGGATGTACTCTCCAAAATTGTAAGTATGTGCCGTGGGCTTAGGATGACCGAATCCAGACTGCCCATGGAAACCGGCGGATCACCTCATGTTTCCTGAACCCACGGCGTTGGCTCAAGCCGTTGCACACGGCAGGGACGCCTGCTAATGAGCGCCATCACATCATCCGGTCTGCTTGTGGTTAGCACCGGCAGCCCCACGTTTTTCCGCCCTCGGGGCCGGGTCCCGTCAAGCCACATCGACTTGGCCTTGGTGACGCAGCGATGCGCCTACTCAGGGTAAACGGCCACCATCACATGGAAGTCAAACCCCTACCCCATCCTGGTCCTCCTACAACTGAAAGAAGATATGATGCAAGCCAACAGCCACACGCCAAAAGCCATACTGGCCCTCGGCCTAAACGGGGCATTTGATAGTGTCACCCACCAGGCTATCTTAGTAAACCTCAATGGTCTATACTGTGAGAACCGGACTTACAACTATGTCCGAGAATTTCTGTCAGGACGGAAAGCCGTTATCAAGGTCGGAGACATTGCGTCGGACCCCAGCGGCCTCGGTGGGAGGGGTACACCACAAGAAGTGGTTCTGTCACCCCTACTGTTCAATATCGCCCTTATTGGCCTCCGCGCTAAACTAGGGGTCATACCTGATCTGCACCATGGCTTGTACGCCGACGATATAACGGTGTGAACTGGCAAGGGCTCGGTTCGGTAAGTGCAGGACCGCTTACAACTTGCTGTCGATGTAGTCAATGAATACGCGAAAAGATGTGGCCTCTCTTGCTCACCGCAAAAATCAGAGCTCCTCATGGTGCACAGGAGAAGGCGGCAAGCCCCAAGCATCGAGATCGTCCAGGATGGCCATACCATCAGGCCTTCCCGTCAGATCAAGATCTTGGGAATGTTCTTCCAAGCGGACAGCAGAAACACAGTTCTTATCAGCCGGCTCAAGCGCACTACCGAACAAGTCACACATATGCTCCGAAGAATAACGACAAAGTCTACGGGCATGAAAGAGATGGACACACTTCGGCTCGTTGAGGCCTTTGTGATGTCCCGACTGGCTTACACCCTTCCTTATGCCATACTCAATAAGACTGAAACAGCTAAATTGGACGCAATAATAATAATAAAGGCATATAAGCACGCTCTGGGGACCTAGTAAGCACCTCGAATGAAAAACGTTTATAACTGGGTATTCACAACACAGTGGCTGAAATTATCGAGGCTCATCTATCAAACCAGCGATAAAGATTGGGGTAAAGTATCACTGGGAGACGCCTCCTAGGCAGACTAGGAATGACGTCCGCTGTAGAGATACAGTATCGGTATGTGCCAATCGAACTGCGAGAGAAGATTGCAATAGCTCCCATACCGCGCAACATGCATCCAGTACACCATGCAGGCAGAAGAGAGGCAAGAGATCGTGCAGTCGGAATGGTCAGCGACAACAGGGACCGCACGGTCTATAGGGATGTGGCAGACTATGCCAGAAGGGGATCGATGACTGCTGTTGTGACAACCGCAACGTCGCATATTACCAGCATCACCCTACCCTGCACGACCACTGACCAAGCCGAAGAGGCTGCCATTGCCCTGGCCATCTCTCAGACGACCGGAGATACAGTTATAACAGATTCGCAACAGGCATGCCGAAATTACCTCCATGGAAAAATTTCCAAATGTGCCTTAAACATTATTGTTCAACGTCCGCTTACCCGACGAGTCAAAATACTCCGGACACCAGCCCATTCGATTCTCCAGGGCAACAACACCGCCCATAATACTTCCCGAGAGCTATCCCGCCGGGCACCATGAGGGATAGAGGCGGCGAGCCCATTGCTCACCTACCACGAGATCAGTCAGCATTACAGGCTCGAGCGCAGGATTTACCCCCAAGCCCACGAATCCCTAACGAAAGCCCAGGAGAGAATACTTAGGCTGCTTCAAACGAATACGTTTCCCCACTTGAAGAAATTGCGCCTAATCACTCCACTCTCTGTCAGTTTTGTAGCCAACCTGGCACGCTCTACCATATGGTGTGGGGTTGTTAGAAAAACACCAAGTTGGACAGAATTTTTCGTTCGTCTAATGAGCAGTGGGAGAGCGTGTTGTCCAGTTCCAGTCCGGAAGACCAGCTTCGGTTGGTTGAAAGGGCTGTCGCAGCTGGCACCACGAATGGGGTCCTGAAATGAGGACACCACTCCACATTTTTTTTTGCTAATAAAGAAGTTTATTCTCTCTTTTTTTCTTTCTCGCCGGAGGAGATGGCATTTAAAATTGTGAGCTTGTCTTTATAAGACAAATCTTTTCGTATTCAGGCAGCAGAAATTATCCACGAACCGATACCACAGATATCATGGAACACACGCCACTACACGCCGACAGGCAGGCCTTGCACCTAACCGACACCGCATTCACACGTGGAAACGCACGGGAGATTGCGGTGCGGGCGAAAGTTTCTAAATTAGCGCATTTCCCACCCGATTTTTCAGAAAAAGGACAAGAACCCTTGACTCATCAGCGTAGCATATTCCTTACATCCAGGTTTAACCCTCGCAACTCCTCCGTTATATAGAGTTCGCAAACATATGGGCTTCAATGACGGTGGAAATGGGGAATTTAAAAACTTCGCTAAATCCAGGAATTCGTTACATTGAGGTTCGTTGCATAGAGGTTTGTTACATCCAGGTTTAACTGTATACGTGTCTCCGCCCTTGCGGCGGACACGCGTGAATTGAGACATTCTAGAAAAGAAAGGAGCGGAGTGACAACGCGGCTTTCAAAGACACAGATAAGCTGGCAGCAGAGATATAGGGATAGAGAGCGTTGTGAAAGAAAGAAACTTGGATCAAGCGGACAGAGAGAGAGGGTGTTCAGTCATAGCCGTGGGCCTGCGTCCTATGTGTTTTCGCGTTCTTCGGCGGCTTGACGGGAGCTTCAAATTTACTGTCCACTTGGCACCTGAACTTCGACTTCTCGCGGTTGGCGCGTTGTTGTACTGCTGCCGCGTGGGCCCGTCGCAGTTAAACTCCCGGTCACGAGTAGCCGCCTGCTTGCCGCGTGCACTCGAGCGTCCTATCATCGGTGTTTTTAATGCATTGTTTGTATGGGGCGTTTGCCGTGACCGCGGTGACCCGTCGTAAGAAGCGGGTCGTCGTAAGTCCGGGGTATGTATCAGCGGGGTTCCACTGTAATTCTCTGAATTTCTGCACAATTTTTTTCGGGGAGTGCTTGTCTTCTAACTCATGTGAAAACAAGTGTTTTATATAGTAGAGTAACCGCAAGGAACCCACAAATAAACAGGATAAAACCATTTTAATTTGACACTAATTTTTCTGAAGGCATGTTGGCACGCACTGATATTAAACAACAGTGCTTGAAGGGGACAAGAAGAAGGGACAATACCAGCAGCTAGGCCGCTGCTAGGCAGCTCTACCATTAGTTCGTACCACAAGCTGCATGCAGCAATGTAGAGGCATGCGGAGGAAAGACTGCACATTACTGCTCTGTTAGCCGTGGGAAAGGTTTCTAATACCTTTATTCTCACGTACAGTTAAAAGTATGTTGCTGCTCAGCGCATTGTCATGGTGGCCAGCATTCATTTTGTCAGCCACGTATGGCTGATAGATCAAAAAGTTTGATTTCAAAAGTTCTATGGTGCCATCAGCAAAACTGTTTCATGATAGATTTTTAACTGATGCCGTTTTATTTGCAAAAGCGAAATATAGTCGTCAAAAATCGGTTGTCTGTTCCTTGAAGCAAAGCTCGTTCAGGGGTTCAATAAGGACTTTTGACGTCTTCACGTTGAAGGCACTTTAAGTCAGGGTTGATTCCGGAACTGTGCACCATGCTGTAGAAAGTTGACTCCGGTTGAGCCAGAAGGTCTTTAATGCGTCCACACTCCAGAACTCGACCGTCACCCATGACGATGACCCTGTAATGGGATTGGAATGAAACCAGCCAGTTCAAGTCAAGTGCACTCATCAAAAAAAGGAAGTGTTGGTGCAGGCATGTTGGCACGCACTGATATTAAACAACAGTGCTTGAAGAGGACAAGAAAAAGGGACAATAGCAGCAGGTAGGTAGCTGCTAGGCATCTCTGACATTAGTTCGTGCCACAAGCTGCATGCAGCAATGTGGAGGCTACGTTGTTGTCAATAGACTGTCCACCGAGGGCGCCTAACTCAGTGAAGGGGGTTTTGAAAGGACGTTTTAGTCTCTCCTCTGGGCAGGTGGAACCGCAAGGCCCGGCGCCTATTCTCGCTTTCCTTCGCGGTGAGTTGAGCCCCCTCAGTGGGCGCTCTATTACCAGCAATGTAGCCTCTACAATGCTGCATGCACCATGTGGTATGAACTAATGTTGTTTTTGAGGAAGAAATTGGCAGTGAGACGAACCGAAGAATGGCGAAGCACCGCAATTTGCTTACCACCCTGCTTCTGCTCTACGAAACCTTTATGAAAATACTTGGGGACATTGAAAACTTCATTTTTTCAGTGAACAAAAGGACAACCTTGTACAAAATAAATTTCGAGGTTAATTGAATATGTTTATTGTAAACATCATCCCATGATATTGACATCAGTGCCTTCCTGTGTCGCAGTTTTTATCGCCTCGCTGCCTGTGAATATCTACGTCAGTCACTACTTCTCAGTAGTAGTTTCTGCTTAAGTGTTGTTTTACATTTCCCTACAGATTACAATACTTCAATTTCCCCAAAAAACATACTGGAATTGGGGAAAAGCACTGATTTTTATGTTGATGTCTCGTCCTTTTTACTAGCACCGACAGGTTCCGCGCTTTTGACCTGAGATGTGATGTCTTCATCTGTCAGTGCAGCACACAATTCGGCACTCGTATCCACACGATGTCCGCAATTGGCGCGGTGACGCTACTTCGATCACACGCGGGTGGTTTTCGTGCAGGCTGGCTTCCATGCACTCCAGAGGCGAGGTCATTTACTTTGTAAGGACCCAGTTCGTTCCTCTGGGCGTGTTTCAGGTGGCAAACCGCCGCAGTGGTAGTGCCTTGTTTGAATTTCTTTTCCCAGAACCTACTCGCATTGCTCATGGGCTACTTAAACAATATAACTTTGTTGAGCGCAGCAAAGAGAACACAGGACGAGGGATACAAGGACGAGCGCTACAGACAACTCAATTTTCATGACAACCACGGGACATATAAATACAAAAGAATCACAACACGCTCAAATATCTATGAAGTTTATAACATCACTGCACATCCCCCCACGCACTCGTCAGGCACGCACGTGTGATAAATGTTTATCTAAGAAGGCCAGCTCTTTCTAACTCAAAGATATGACGTCGAACTGACGCAGTCACCTAACAATTGAGCGTGTTGTGATTCTTTTCTATTTATATGTCCCGTGGTTGTCATTAAAATTGAGTTGTCAGTAGCACTCATCCTTGTATTCCTCGTCCTGTGTTCTCTTGTCTGTGGTCAGCAAAGTTATAATGGATTACCAACTCGCTCGTACCCACACGTTGCTAAACTATACTTAAACACAAAAATTGTGGTCCCTCTCTGTCTTTCTGTTTGTGTTTCTCGATTCATCTACCCTGTCAAAACGTAACAATATTCTTGGAACGTGAAGTTTAATTACCTAGGCAGAACATTTCCCATCCCCCAAGTCTGGAAACAAGCTTCATACTTGTCAATGTTACTGAGCAAAAATAAAACGTTAGGCATATTTGACCCAAAACATAACTACATGTGTTGTCACTGACTTTAAATTGGTAATAGATGCGTCATTGATGCTTCCGATAGCATATAAACGCGTGGAAAACAATGTTTTGACTAAAAATGCAAAAGGGCTTGAGGCGGAGTCTATATCTCGTGGTGGCATTCCAAGGTCTAACAGTACAGGATGTTTCCAATAGATGGCACGTGGGCCGTGCAATGTGGAAAAATTGAATTGACTTGAGCAAACATCCACCGTGTTTATCGTGGTAGGAGCGAGGTGGAAAGAGAAGAGCATGAAAGGTTGGAGGGGCAGAGGAGAGGTATTTGCGTGGCAGGGGCTGCACAAGCGTCATGTTTTGAGGGCACTTGCGGCGAAAGGGAGCAGATACGCGGCGAATTTTGTATACTGTGGAAAGGGTAATAGCGGAAACCAGCACCCACCGGTGCGGGTCACGGAGGGACGATCGTTACTTTGCCCGGAGGCAACTCCAAGTGAAACGAGAGATTTGTGAGGCCTTCCATATTCGCAGGGAGGCAGATAACTGTATCAGCATGCCTTCCATCGCTCGTACAGCAAAAGAGGTAATCTTCTTGCAAGGGCGCATGCGCGTGACGTAGCTTTGGAGTGTAGCGTGGCGTGGCACGCATCTATGGCTGTATATTGTTTTATATTTATTTTTTCCACCTTTTTAGCGCTGGTCGGTGTTATCATATATTAGGTGTTCAAAGTAAAGCCGTTCACTTGAAGTCTAGCAATTGCCCCTGTTGCTTCTTTCTAGGTGCCTTTTTTTTTCATCCGTCCCCCCCGTAACGCACGAAGTGAAACTCGATGACCAATGGCCGGGCAATGGGTGAGTCACAGTGCCCGTACGGCCGGGTTGAGGAAAATAGGCCATTCCCCGCCCCGTAATGGCATATGTTCGTTACGTTTAGTGTTTTGTTGGTTAGTGAAATGGGTTGTCAGCACTTCGAGTAGTTTGAATGAGTAAGGATATAAGCCGCGTTCGTACCGTCCACGTGTCGGCTTTGTGGCGCAGGGTAGAGCACCTGACATTACGTGCCGCAAGGCGAGGGATGACAGGATAGTAAAGTGTGGAGGAAAACGCCGAGCCGCTCCGGGCGGCGAGTCGAGTTGGAGGTCATCGTAGACAGCCGCCGTCCAGATAATTTCCTTCTTGCCATTACAGGCCAACGCACGTGGGCAGGTCCGCACGAGCCGAACGGCTCAGGGCCGCAGGCAGCCCTGTCAGTACAAGGACTACGGGACGGAACAAGGAGGGCTGGGGCTTACGGAATAAACCCCTATTGCATATTCCCGTCAGTTGCCTTTGTCTTTCCTACCTTCCATGCCGGCGCCGTGGACACGGCAGCCGCGTGTGGAGGGTCGTCAGAGTGTGACGCACCCCACGTCCATGGCACGGCGGTACCAGGAGAGCCGCGGTTCCCGATCGCCCGGCACGCGGTGTCCGCAGCGGAGCGACTACCAGCGCCCACTGGGCGCCCGGCTACGAAAAACAAACTTCCGGTTTCCGGGAGGAGGAGCAGGACACGCGGTGCGACATCGGCCACAGTCGGCCCCAGGGAGGAAGTGTGGAGCGCGGGAGGAGGAAACGGGGCCGCAGCGTGGCCACGTGGCCGGCCCAGGAAGAAAAGAGTGCCACACGTGGCTGTTGTAGCTCGGCACCGTTGAAGCCGCAGCTGTAAATCCGCCCTGACCTTCCGCTGGAGCTCGTACCCGCTGTCTTCAGGTGCCGCACGCCGCGTGACCACGTGGCGTGGCTCCGGACCCACGGGCAGCTTACTGCCCTGACTGCAGAGTGCTCCTGACTTCAGCCGCGAGCCACAAAGCCATCACGGGGCACGGGCCTGGACCCGGAGGTCGGAGGCGACCCGAACAACGTGGCCGCCGTGCGGGTCCGTACGCAGGGGCACCGCGTGTACGGGGCCGGACCAGGGGCGAGCATAGGGGGAGCTGAAGTGACCGCTGCCCAATCGGGCTGCTCACCGGCAGCGCAATTTATCCCCGCCTGCCAGGCCCGAACCCGAGGTACTAAGGCTGTGGGAAGGCCGCCACCTTGCGAGGCAGCTGACCTGAAGCCGGCCGCCGCCAATCACGAGGAGGCGAATGCCTCCAGCGACAGTGACGTCGACATGTTTCCTCTTTGGTAGCAGCGGCAGCACCGTGCGCACATTGTTACCGCTCCTTTGAAACTTTGCAGCTTTGCCGTCGCAGTGAACTTGGGCACCGGTTCCTGCTTCTGGCTAAGGACTACAATCGACGACCTCTAGTGTGCTGCTTCGGAGTGGCTGCCTATTTCATCGTTCTTCGCTCCACCCTGCGATGGTCTGGACTGCGCAAGCGCTAGGACAAGACCAGCCGCAGATAAACCCTTGCCTTCTGGTGGGCAATAATTTGCAGCGTCGTGCGCACATCGTAAACACTCCTCTGTAACTCTGCAGGTAAATGTACTTGCTGGCTTCTTGGACTATTTACTTTTTGCCATGCTTCTGCTGCTGCTGCTGCTGCTGCCACTGTTATATCTGTCTGCGTATGTGCTCCGCGACTTTGAAGTGTGACTCAAAACCACTTGCTAATGCAATGGCAGACAGATGCCCTTCATGCGAAACGGCCACTGCACTTTAAAAAAGAGAGTGTAAAGTGCGGTGGATGTGACCACAAATAACCTTTCGGTAAATGCGCCGGACTGACCGAAAAATCCTATAGAGGTAAAAAAGAGCCCGCCAAGAAAAGCCTGGCGTTGTCAGACATTCCGCGATGACCAGTGCTCCGGTTTTGATGAGAAAGTAACTTTAACGCCGATGTCAAACTTATTCTTGCGTCTCTCCAACAAAGTCATCAGGTGATCGCGTACTAAGAAACCGTTGATAAAATCGGTCCCTGATTGCAATTCGTGCCCTGATAACAACTGTTGTCAGAAGGAAACAGAAGCCATCCACTTCATGTGCAATAAGTGCGATGAATTTGAAAAGAAAATAGACGGACAAGATCAGAAGATAAAGGCACTGAAAACGAGGGTGGCCGTCTACAGTAGCCGGATAACAACGAATTCCCGCAAACACAACTCCTACAGGAGTTGCGTGAACTAGAATTGCGTAGTCGCCGCTAAAACTGATTTCCCTGTAAGCATGATTTCCCTCCAAGGGAAATCATGCCTCCGGCATATTTGTCAGATTTGCAAGGGAAGCGTCGAAGTACGCGTTCGTTGCAAATAAAAGTCAGCTCCATAGCAGTGCGCCACGAGTGTCCATTCAAGAAAATATGACTCATCACGATAGGGAACTGCTACGATCGGTAAAAGATGCGGCCAAAGACAAGGACTATCGCTATGTTTGGCTTCTGAATGGAAGATTGTAATGCGAGAACTGATGGTGTCCAAAGCCGTACACGTGAAGAGCACCGAGGATTTCGAGCGACTGTAATGCAAACCCAACTTTACTTGACATGCAAACGAAACTCTGTCAGCGTCATGATTATTTCCTACTTCAGAAAAATGTATACACCTGAACGCCAATTCAGTGAAATTAAGGCGCTTTCCCTAATAGAAATGTTCGCCGAATTTGATCTTTTATTTGCAGCAGTCCTGTTGACCGAAACATCGTGCACAAATGACCAGAATTCTTTCAGGGTAGAGCACTATAAGACATTTTATCTAAATAGAACCAACACCCGAGTGGCAGTGTTTTTGTATTGGTTGTAGAAAATGTTAAATGTCAGCTGATTAATAATTATTGTTTGATAACGCCCAACTTTGAAGTAATCACACTATGCAGATAAAACAGTACTTTCTGTCTGCTACCGCCCGCCGAACGTAAGCGTTTGTGAAGTTCCTAAAATTTTGACTCCTTTCTAAACGTCTTATGCTGAAAACAAACTAATTTGAACTGCCGGCGGAGATTTTAACATTTATATGGGCTCCAATAACCAATACACAAAAGATTTAATATGTCATCACTTCCAATGGTTTTGATAACGTAACCACTCAACCTACGAAAGTCACTGATGAATCTAGTTCGGTGCTAGATCTTCTCATCACGAACTCTCAGCTCTGTACAGCAGTAGCTGGCGTGATATCGTACGATCTCAGTGACCACCTGCTGTATTTCTCTGTGTGAACGGTAGTTCCGACAGACAAATAAAAACGAGGACGTATACTGCCAGCTAATAACAAATACTATGCTTCAAAAGTTCCGCGAAGACGTAATAAAGTTTGACTGGGCAAATGAAAGCCGGTTAAATCACACAAATGAAGGATATACGTAATTTGTTCATTGATCAATTTAAGAAGTACTTTTCTCTCTAATCAAAACGCAAAATACGAAAGCCATGGGTTACAACAGAACTAAGGCACGAAATGAAAACCAGAAGATCGGTTTTATCACCGGTTTCCTAGTACGCGATCACCCTGATGAGTTAGTAACTTATAAAAAAGCACAGAAACACACTTGACTAAAAAGCTTAGCTGCGCGCGCACAGAGTATCAGCTTGGTATTAAAAGTAACGAAAGTAACGCGTCCTTGGTCTTAAAACTCAAGCCTGCAATCGAAGGTAGGGAGCTGCCTTCTAGGCCTTCCAAGCTACCCCACCGAGTCACTCACTTGTCGTAGTCGAGCACTGTGTCGATGCGGTGAGCAATGGTGATAAAAGTACAGCGCGAGAAGCTCTCTCGGAGAACCCTCTGCACCTTGCGGTCCGTTTCTTGGTCCATCTGGGACGTCGCTTCGTCCAGCACGATGATCTTCGTGGCTCGTAGGAGCGCACGTGCCAGCGACACCAGTTGTCGCTGTCCGGCACTGTGAGAACGAGCGGTGTCATTAGGCACTGGAACATTTTTATAACAGGGCACATCGCTTTCCAACTTTTTCCACAGATGCATCCACTGGCAATCGTTTTCTAATGTGCAACTTCTAAAAACACTAGGCAGGTTTGCCTCCCCCACCCCTCGTAAACAGACACAACATTGGTGTCTCACGGCGGAAATGTATGTCGGAAATTTCTGCCATGTATATTCACCTTAAGGCTCAAAGGCGAAAGGGAATCGAATCAGTTGTTTTACATCTTTTCCAGAGGAACATCTTAACTCCGTTCATCTCTGTTTCATTAATTGTATTGTTCGTGTTCGTGTCCTGAACTACAGCCGACACTCTAGTGTGGTTGTATGCCACAAGGAATAACAGTGATGGCTGAATCCTCGGAGCTGATGACGCTAAAACCCGTTTTTTTTGCGTTATTTCAGTTCTTCGCTAAAAATTATCCTTCCAATTTAGCCTGAAACGGATGATCGTTTAGTATTTAAAATTACCAGCCTCTTCGGCTGAGGGGTGCCAGTATACAGCAACAGATTCCGCATTTTAATTACGCACAGAGTAACTATTTTTCTTTATTGTTTATGCTCCACTTGACGCAACCATGCTCTGTGTCCCGGCAGCATCGCAGAGCATGTAAGACGGCAAGCCCTTATCGAAAGCTTTAGAAGCTTCGCAGTGTCACTTCGGTCAGGTAATCAGCAGTATTCCTGGTCAATTTGTACCCAAAGGGTACTCGAGGGTATTAGGCTATGAGAGGCTTGTGCATTTTCCAAAGTTCGGAGCGAGAGAGACTGAACCAGAACGAGGGCTTTCGTTCGCGCTAGTTTGTATTCCATAACGTTCATCTTAACCGCACAAAAAACACATGGACACAAAAGACAAGAGTAAGCACTGAGCGCTTGTGCTTGTCTTTTGTGTCCGTGTGTTTTTCTGAGCTTAAGATGAACGCTATGAACCAGAAGGGTTTTGTGTGCCCCTGAGGTTGTGAAATGCCGCAGGTCTGTTGCGCCTCTAACTCAATGCTCCGCACTGGAATTGATTTCAACCGTATGACTCCACAGGTGGGAGGTAATATCTAATCATCACCGAGCAAAGCTGCTGACGTTGACTATTCAACCAGAGCCTCACATCGCATAATTGCATATCCCGTACGATGCGGCATTCTTCTGTGAGACCTATTTTTGCAAGATGATCACCGAGGGTTTGGTGATCGCATATTTATAATAGGAAGGCGGTGCAACGCAAAAGGAACCGAGTTTTCGGTGAGGTCACATGGTTACCGTTAGCCAAATTTTGGAGCTTATTCCTTACACATTGATGTTACCCTCCCGGTAGGAACATATTACCTCGCCTATGCAAGCAACATACCTGGTTTGCTACCCTCGAGCTTTCTTTAACAATAACAACCTTACTTCATACCCATACCCATACATTAAGGGCTGTGTGATGGAATTCAGCAAATGTCTGCTCGTTCATACGCACGTACAGACTGGTCCCACTGACACGAAGGGATTTTCACGTCGTCTAACCTGGTTAAGTATCAGCATCGGTTAAAGTCAGCCGCTAGTTCAGGGTGCACGGTCTCACTAGAGGAAATGGCCCCGACGTCGTATCGCCTGAGGCTTATGCCTATGCGGTGCGCGTGTGGTGCTTACCTCAGGTTTCCGCCCTTGTCACCAATGAGAAATGAGAGGCCTTCCGGTATGCTTTCCACGAAGTCGTTAAAGTGGACATCACGGAGAACTGCCCACAGCTGCCAAGTCTGAATGACAACTTCGAGGATCCAGGTTCTCGCGGAGTGTCCCAGAGAACAGTGACGGATCCTGGTCGCAATAAAAAGAACGTGGCGGGAAGCGCTTCTTGGAAAAAAATCCACGTTTTAGATACGCGGCCCTGCCAGTTATGAAGCCAGGTAACTGATAGCCAAAATCAAACAGAATGTTTAAAGGACGACGGTTTTGTAGTGGCAGATTACGAAAGTGGGCACGTGGCTTGGTCAAACCAGCTCGGGTTTCTGTGTCATTGGAACTGAACATTTCCAAATGTCACCTAGTTGGTTAGGCTAATCGGACTGACCAGTTTGAAGGCGCCTGCAATGCGAAAATTCTGGTAGCTCTAAAGCGCTATCATTATTACTATATTACTTATGACTATCTCTACAGAGCTGATCAGCGATCAAGCCCTACTTGCAACAAAGTAGGCATTTTGTTGTCAATTTGCTACTAAAAGACAAGTATACGAATCAGCGGTGACGTACGCTCGCGAGTCAGCTGCAAGGGCAGCGGATTTAGAGAATACCTTTTAAATGTTTTACTGTTACAACAACTAAAGCATGGTTTTCCTGATTTACATTTAAAAGATAACATGACGTTTGAAAGAACAGGAGTATTTATGTTTAAAGATGAGATCGATGTCACAGCAATGTATATAAACATTTCTGAGCCAGCGTAAGTGAATAAACCTGCAAATAGCTTTGCAATACGGAATCCGCGTATGTAGCGTTTTAGAAACGTGTTGCTCAATGGCGAACGCAGTTACGAATGCTGAAACGAGACAACTTCACAGAAAATTCACCAAGCAAAGAGCAGGACCCTGGGTTCCGTCAGAAGAATTCATCGGGGCACTGAAGTCTGCCTACGTGGTTTGAAAGCTTACGAAAAAACTTCAGCACTGGTACATTGTGTTTGCATCTCTTTCTTCGCTTTCGTTTCTTTGTCGTTTCGCAGAAAGCACTTCGTCAGGCTCCTTTGAAGGTACACCCCACGAAGCCAACATTAGATTTTCAGACTGCAATCTACATTTCGCCAGCAATCCTGTTTCCTTTGCTTACGCTCGCAGGACGAACAAACCGCTCCTTCCGTTTGGGTCTGCCCGCTCGAAGCTGGTGAAGAGAGCTATTGATTTCGACAGGGCATTCTTAAAGCACAGGAAAGCATGTCCGCACATTATGACAGCAAGTCTGACTGCGCAGGCTAAGCGGTTGTCTAAGGCTGGATACCCTTATAGCCTTGTGCTCATTACGGAAAAGGTACTGAAAGGGCCCAAGCTGGCAGTTCGTGGTGTTGCGAGCCCAGTAGCTGCGGTGAATTCCAGCTTGCAAAGAAAAAGTTGCTGCGATTCCGCAAATCCACCAGCTCAGCCACAACTTGAAACGCATCGCCAAGCGAGCAGGAACCATGGTTGCCTTCCCTGCGCCTGACAAGCTTTTCAAGCTCTGTCGGCAGGTTAACTAGGCACATACAGAAGAGAGTGGGTTCAACATTAAATACCACAACATGCACGGTACGAGGGGTGTATAAGATCCCTCTAAAATACAAAAAGTATACATCGGTCAGACTGGCAGATGTTTTAATGATGGGCTCCGTGAACACAAGAATAATGTCTGCAATTCTAATAACGGGCACCTAGCTATTCATTGCCGTGTTTGCAAATGTTTCCCTATTTTAAAGAAAAGCGAGGTGGTCGCCAGGAGCCGTGATTTGCTCACGCCGGTGATTATAGAATCCCGAGAAATTGCGTGTCCGAGCAATGAGTGCATAAGTGTTCAGTGATTATCTTTACCTTTAAAGAAATCGCATTTATTGGCGACAATTGACCGGTCTGTGGCCGGTTGCGTGTACAGTGAATGCGTGTTTAGCCTTTTTTTCTGTTTGTTGCCCACGTTCCGACTGGTTATAGTATATGCACGCGGGTAATAAACTCAGTTTTCTAGTCTGCGCTGTGTCGTGTCTTCCTTCCTTCCATGTCGTCCTTGTTAGCACATTCATTTTATTTTTACCTTTTCTCAGATAGATCACGCCGGTGATTTAACCAAAAATGTGTAGGTTGCCCTTTAGCTGACTCCACTGTTTTTATGTGCTTTCTATCTTTGGTGTTTAAAGTAAGCACTGCGTGGAAGTTCAATACTCCCGAATAAGTAGTGACGAGTTCAGATTTCAGGGGTCTGCTGAAGCACTGCGAATTAATAACGTTAGTTTTCATGCTAACAGGACGTACAGGGGCCGTCATATGTAATTTGAAAAAGGATTTGTGAATATCACAAAATATTTGTCTTACTGGCTTTATGACAGCCACTACCGGTTTACAGGAAGCTTTTTAGGCAGGACTTCTTTAAACCCACACTAATGCAGCCAGGCAGTTTCCGGAAGAAATTCCTATAAATTTACGAGACCGTGTTTCAATTACTTTTGACGGCACCTGTCCGTTGTTCAGGAAGTGTGCAGTGGTTTATTAACGACAATTTATAGTTTGCTGTTTTGTGTGTTCCCCTAAATTTAGTCCGGAGTGCGGACCGGACTCGGGTTACAACCTAAAAGATATGACCGTAGCAATACGTCAGCTCAACGCTTCGACAAAACATCAAGTGCGAACTGCGCTTGATGATTGGTCGGAGACCAAGTAACCTAGTCTCCAACTTCGGTGCATTCTCAGCACGTCTACGGCTGGCCCAGTGCTTATTAAGTAATGGCCGAAATGCGTGGCCACTGTGAGCCAGTGACGTGTGGTGCTTTGCTTGTGCACATCACGCCAGGTTACAGACAGTTAGTTACCTTCGCTTCGGGGGCTCGTAGGTTCTCCAAAGAAATGCGCGTCGGCCCACTTTTCGCGAAGTAGTCCGAGACCACATTCCTAATACTCCACGTACGCAACTGCCTACGAAGCGCACTCGTAGCTGCCACTTTCGGAAAACAGCAGCCGCAGTGCTTGTATAGTACAGGAGCAGACCTGTCGACCCTTACCTGCGGGATAATGCTGATCGCTGTGCGCAGCCGCTTGAGAGGTACTGAGCAGATGTCCGTTCCGTCAATTGTGAGGGTTCCGGAAGTACGCTCAATCATTCGCAGCAAGGCCAGCACCAGCGTTGACTTTCCGGCTCCCGTCCTACCGACGACCGCTACCTTGGTTGCCAAAGGAACGAGACAAGTACAGTGGAATGCTTTGAAAATTTTACCGAATTGAGTGCAGCTTGGGATCTGGTTTAACCGTATGTGTGAATAGCGAGAATGTTATTTAGAGACATGGATTCGGCTAGAGTATACAGGATAATAGAAATCTAATTCGACATAAGACACGAGGGCGGGCGGGTTCGTACATAATTTATAAAACAAATCTAAACGATGTTTTTCATCGCTTAAAACGCTGTCTGATTTCAGTAGGCTAATTCTATACGTTATAACAAATCTAAACGATGTTTTTTATCGCGTTAAAAGCGCTGTCTGATTTAAAAAAGCTAATTATATACGTTATCCCAGTCACACATGATATTCACAAGTCGTTGCACTCACCAACACGGTGCGCATAACAAAGGTACCCTACGCCGACCTCAAGCCACACATAAAACAACTACGTAAAATATGGCAAAAAGATTGGAGCGAACAGACAGACAACAAACTACACACTGTAAAACCACATTTCGCACGATACACAACCGATTCACACAACAGACACACAGAAGTTGGGACACGCACACCGCAAAAGCCTGAGGGTAATTACTAATTTATCTATGCACACCTGCGGGGACAGGAATCTACCGGTATAAACAGTGCCCCCACGTCGAGGTATTACAACGGAGAGGGCCGATGGACACAACCGGAGACGCCCAGCCACCCGCGCGAGGAAGCTCGTCCAAACTTGGGTTCGGGTCATAGCGCCTCGCTTTCCCTGCAACTGCCGCCTGTCAGAGCCCCTTTGGAAGACATCTTAGTTGATCAAAGCCTCTATCACACGTGCGTAGCCGCAAACTTCATCATGAAGAGCGCTCAGTCGCTACCGCACGTGCCGACCTTCGCGGAGGCGCCATCTTCAGTACAACGAGTCCTTGAAGGGACAGACAACCGATTTTTGTTGAGTATATATTCTCTAGTCCAAATGAAAGAGCATCACATAAAGCACCTTCACGAGAAACAGCTTTTGATGATAACGCCCTAGAACATTTAAATTGAAAATTTTAGATCCACGATCCGTATGTGTCCTCCCAAAACTATCGCTGGCAACCATGACATACAGTAGCGTGGCAACATGCATTTGTGTGCATACGAAATGAAAAGCGGTATTTAATAACTTGTCCCCAACTAAAAAAAACATTAATCAAAGGCTTTCTGATTCCTTTATGTGTTTTTTTTTAATTCACCAGTCTATTTTGTACGAAAGCGCCATCTTTTGTGATGGACGACAGGTACACTCTGGCTTCACGTTGTGGAGGTCGGAAGTTCAATTCTCCCCGGGCGCGTCGTTTTTTTTTAAGCTGCCGTTGGCCTATTTGGAAAATGGAAAAAATAATATTTCGGCAGAACAAACTCCCCTGACTCAGGCAGAATTGTCAAAGCTCCTTTGCTGGGTCTGTTTACTGAACGCTGCCGTTGATTCTGGCCGTAGCCACACTGAAAGCAACCCAGCGGCGGCGGGCGGCGTGTGTTAAAAATTTCATAATGGTTAAATTGTATGTGTATTTTTAAACTTACACAAATACTTGTGTTACAAGGTTCCAATAACTGAATAAAAGTTTCAGCAGTTACAGTAGCTGCTAGGTTTGCAGGTGACGTGACCGGGACACAAATTGTAGTGTCAAGTTTCGACACTACGAACCGCCACCCTTCCGATTTCAGAAACTTTGCTGCTAAATTAAAATTATTTCCCCCGATTTGTTTATGAATTGTTTGTGGTTACCGGGCTATTAACACGCTGGCTTTCACATGAGCTAGAGAACATATACGCCACAAAAATGGGTTGTCCGTCCCTTTAACGAAAGAGCACTGCTGCGTATTTATGTCCAAATACGCACGTATATCATGGTTCAGTTCTTCATCCGACAAGCCCGTGTCATGCATTCGTAGAAGCAGTTCTCGCTGCAGTGCATATTCAGGCAACCTACGGCGCTGATGAGAACCGGGGAGCTTGCAATATCCACGGAGGGCTACGAAGCTCTCGATCGACATTGCCAGACGCAATTCGTCAGAACCACACGCGATCTGATAAAGGCGATTCACCGGGGAATGCAGGACATCGGTAATAGAGCCGTGAAGTTAGACTAAGAACTGGGGCACGCAGGCGGGATCGGCAACGAGATTACATACGTGTGGGCGAGGGAGCCCATAGAACTCCGCTCGAACCTTGCGTTACCCGTCCAATTCGCACTATACGACGCAGTCCCCACAGAAGCCAAGGCTGCAGCCAAGCACACGTTCAAGCAGCCGCTGCAAAAATTGGTACCACCGGATCCCGCTCCACTGCCCATTGGATTGCTCCGTGGTGCACAAGTGCTTTTGTGAGCCGGTGGCGCACTCACCAAGGTTGTGCTGGCCAAGTTTTAAGGAAGACGAAAACGAGGCGCAAACAAGACGTAGGTAAGACATATACAGGCGCCAAGTTCCCCGCCCACGTCCGAAAGCGCCACCAGCATGGCACTGAAGTGAATTGTCAAGCTCCCGTTTTTGCTTGCACTGCGTAGACTGGCTCAAATTAGCACACTTTTCATCGTTTATCCGGTTGACAAATCGTAATTATTTTACAAAGCGCGAAAGAAGAAAACTACCATGCGCGGTTTGCGGCGGCCGCACCAACTAAGGCTGTGACATTGGGAGGAGGGGCGCCGTGATTGGACGACCAAGGTTAGCATCAAATAAGTTTCGGTTTCGGTTCTGTAACATACCAATGGCGTTGTTGGATGGGCATTCTCAATATTCAGTAATCATCGTACCGCGCTTCTGCCATGTTGTCGGCTGTAAAATGCCCTCCCAGGACGGCTTGTAGTCGTAGCATTCACTAGCCGAGACCTACGCAGTGCATGAACGCCCTCCGCGTACCCGCAACGCCCAAATGTCATGCGCTTTTCCCCCATATTTGCTTGCCTCACTCATGCCTGGATCGTAAAAAGCGTGTTCGCACCAGGCCAAGGGTCTGCATTCTGGCCTGTGCCCACTGCCCGCAAGCAGTCGGTGCTTATGGCAACAGCACGCCAACGAGAACTCGCTAGCGCGCCAGTACCAGCCTGCGCGCGTCTAGTTCGTGTAGCTATGAACGTCGCGGCCCAAAAAAGGTGAACTCAATATAAAAAACATCGGCGGTAAACAAAAAAGTAACTTACAAAAAAAATGCACGTACCCACGGGGATTCGAACTCGTGACCTGCAAAACACTTGCGGTGACATACCAAGCGCTCCACACCACTGAGCCACGGAGCGGGATGCGAAGGGTCTGCTAATATAGGGTATATATTGTACAACCGGTTTACACTTTTATTTAGTTTTGGCATTTCAAGCAGCTTAGGTGACGCGCTCGTGCAGTAAGCGTCGCTAGGGTTACCAAAAAAAAACGGGCCTTCCGGGGGTGGGGAGGGGAGGGGGGATATGTGTTGAAAAAAGACGCCATGTTTTTTAACATGCAGTGCCATTTATTGTAGTGTTTTCTTAGAGAGAAATCACATAACGTTTGTACTGAAAGTGATTGAGAGCTTGGTTAATCGCTGCATGTGCTTCACTGAAAAGTAACCGCAATTGCTGACCGCGGCGGTAGAATTTCGTTATTTTGTTCAGGTCCCCCTCCATCTGAGGCAGCGCGCTCTCCCGCGTATTTTCCTGCTCGCGTGCCTTTGCGCAGCTTGTCGACACGTATTTATCGTCTTAGTTGTTGAATTGACGCTTATAAAACGCCAAAACGGACATAATCACGGCACAAAAGCCAAAAAACCGGCTGATGACGGCTGGTTTTAGATATGGACCGGCAACCAGCCCGCTGTTTAAAAACGGTCGGGCCGGTCCAAAACGGGAAGGTGGCAACCCTAAGCGTCGCCCGAGTTTCCACAGTAGCTCACGTCTAGCAATTGCATTTCGTAGACGGAAAAGCGTTCGCAGATGCGTAGTCGTGCTGCTGACCGCTGTGCTTGTTCGCCCAGCGCAAAAAAGTGCTTCCCGCAATTTTTACGCTGTACGGTAAAAATATCAGTTGATTTTATTTCCTTAGTACCTATATTGACTTCGCTGACTCTTCTCCCGCCTTCAAGAGGCCTTATATTTTCCTACTGGCGTACCAATCAGCGAAGCGTCGCATGTGCGCTTGTGAAGCGCTTGTGTGAAGCGACCTGACTTGGAGCTAGATACAGTGTAGTAAAGAAAGGCACATTCTCCATTCACAAACGTGTCCTGGCTTCGTTTCAACTAAGCGAACGAATTGCGACCAAGCAATTTTTTTTAACCTCCTTGATTGCGACGACCCGCCGGCGGCCGGCGGACGAAACGCTGGGCCGACTGACTCTGTATGAAGGCCGGGGAGCCGTGCAGTAGAGCAGCCAATTGCCAGCTCATCCCCTCCTGACGTCACACAAAACGCCACAGAAAATGGCGAGCGTAAAGAGAGGAGGGCAATATTTTCGAATAGTTTTTCTACTAAATAAAATCGCGTAAACGCGCCTAGAGTGGTCGAAACATGGCCTGGGGACTCCGGACTACAATTTGCGCTAGTAATCCCGCAATGTTTACATATCACTTCAGTGTCCCTTTAACAAGGCTCAGCAACCTGCGACCATTGTTACCTGCACGTTCTGCTCCACAGGAGCCTAGGCCAGTGTACACCACATGTTGTGGGAAGTGTCCGGGACTCCAAACGCACCGCCTAAGTGTCTCCCGCCCGGCGCTTAGACATTTCAGGACCGGAAACTGCGCCGCAAGCCGCCAATACAGAGCAGACGCTGCTTTCTCTGTGGGAGTTCGACCGCACCAGAGGCGTCGACCGCCGAATGTAAACAATAAACCCTCGGCCCCTTCTTTCCCCAATACCCAAGCAGACCGATGTATCTACCTCCTGTAATAAAGTTCTGTTATCACAATTCAAGGCTTGCTCAACAATCATCGCCCACTACATTTAGGTGTGCTCGATGTTGAGGAACAGCGCAGGACAAAGACAAAAAGAATGGAGTGCGCAAACCCTGCACTGCCTTTTTCCGCGCGCCATAAGCACTGACCGCCACCTAGCTTTAGTTTGCCAAAACAACGAGAAAGGCCGGTACTCTTGAAACCGTGGACATTACCTTTTCACCCGGGTGAGCCTCGAAAGAGATGTCTTTGAGGGCGTCCTCCGCAATACCGGGGCAATACGAGGCGCTGAAATTCTGAAATTTCACCAGCCCTTTTGAGGGCCAGCAGTCGTCGTAAGGTTCCGCGAAGAAGGAGGTACTCTCTTCGTGCAGGGCTGTCGGCAGAACTTGCGTGTTCAGCGGACATTTGCTGCTAAGAGAAAAAAAACCACACAGCTCCCTTTTGTCCATCTTAGTGTTAAAAGATTATTTACTAAAGTAAAATCTGAGGTAGGCACCCTCTAATCTCTCATTTAGCAGCGACAGTATAGCGCTGAGCACTGGCCGCTTGTTGTTGACTTTTGCTTTCAGTGGCATTGGATCTCATTTGGTGTAAAACTTCTTATTGGAGGAAGACCTGTTCCATCCCTCGTTAATATTGGGAGGCACGTCATTTATATGCGGCTTGTAGTGCCGCTTGTTGCTGACTTTTGTTTAAGAGGCATTGGATCTCATTTGGTGTAAAACTTGTCATTAGAGGAAGACCTGTTCCATCCCTCGTTAATATTGGGAAGCACGTCATTATATGCGGCTTTGTAGTATTACCTGGTTTGAAGAGAAAAACATAAATGGTCAGCAGCCAGGCTCTAGCAAATGACTAAAACCATTTTGGGAAGTCTGCCTAGAACAGAAACCAGGCGCGGAAATACGTTGACTAAGAAGAGAAAACATAACGAAGCGCTCTTCTTCTTCGTCAACGTATTTCCGTGCCTGTTTTACAACACCAACTTGCCCAAATTGCATCCTGTAAACACAAGCAAAATTCTTCAGCACTAAACACTTCTCTGGGTAGTTGGTGCATGTCGAACGCTGACGAAGACAAGTTCTGGTTGTGTTTTCTCTGTTTCCGTCCGTGACTTCTATTCTAGCCTAAGTTTCACTCCTTGCCACATCAGCTGGCTACTGCGGTGTAGTATTCGGACGAAACGGCCGGTGACAGTGGAACAGCCCTTCGTCCTGTTGGGGGCTGAAACAGGTTGATGATAATCAAATACTTTTATTGGCAGAGAGAACAAACTGCGTTTAGCTTCGGTTAGTCGTTGAGCAAGGATCGTGACAATAGCTGAATACAAATGAAAATTGGCCGAAGTTGTAGGGATCAACTTGCGCAATGCATGAAACACGGGTTGAACGACGAGGAATGTGATACGCCCAAGCTGAGGTCAAATAGCTTTACCCGAATATTTATCGTTGTCAGAAAATGCGAGTTAGCAATACTTTATTCGCCGTTTTCTATGCTTTCCACCAGATGTAGTATGGATGTTGGGCGTGCTGTGTATTCATAATGGTAATGCATTCCTATGATCGTCCAAATTTCTACGGCGCACAACCGCCGAGCGCATATTTCCGACGTTTGAGTGCGCTAGTTGAATAAAGGTTCGACAATCGTGCTGGTGACAAAAAAAAACAGGTAGCAATTTTTCTCAAATCAGTCTGGCTACTTACACGCCATGTGAGGTGAGCAGCATGCGACCTCCAAAGATTTACACAAGTCCCGCAGGGATGGGGGCGGCCTTTTGTGTTACGAAGATATGATATGCAGGATATGCTCACGCAGCTGCCCGCAACACGTGCAAGAAAGAAGTCATCTAATATGTTCCCTTTCCTTATACTGTATAAGCCATCACTTTGTATAAGCCATCATTATACAGCAATCACTTTGTATAAGTCATATGCAAACTGGTAAAATTTTGCTTTATTTCATTCGAAAGGGCACAGACGCGAGGAAACACATAGAGGCCGCAGTGTTTGTCTTGATGTGAGTTCTGTTTTTTTATTGAAAATAACCTAAACGAAATGTTTGTCTGTCTGTGAGCTCACTACTCTAGCTAAACCGGTTTTAAAAAGTGGTTCAAGTACTCGGAAACCAATGTAAAAGAAAGGAAGGTTGAAAATGCGTGCGCATTCAGCTAGATTTCTTAAGGCCTGGTAAATACCGGATGCGGTGAAAGACATCTCGCAGTTCTTAGTTGAAATATTGTTCGTACATTCATCTCCGTAAGCATTCTCCGTCAGAAAAAAAGGGCGGTTCGGTGGGCCATCGATTTCGCGGAATTGTGTAGGTTAGTTCAACATACCTGGCAAGATCAAATTGGCAGCAACCCTGCCCGTAAATTGCATATGCCGCACTTTGTAGCGATAATAAGTGCTTGAAACGACAAATAGTTGCAAGCTTAATGTGTACTATGCGTCGTGTTTAAGGGCGTCAGCAATAAATCGCCTTTGTGCAAAGTGATGGCTTGGCAGATATTCATGCGTGTAGTTTAACCTGTGGCGCCATCACGTTGTGAGATTGTATATAATGATTCAGATAGCATTTCAATTTGCTTTGAGTATATAGTATTTGCCGTGCTATCAAGGTCTTCTCCAGGCTTCAAGACACACGGCGAAAAATGCGGCAGCTTGCGTTAGTGGTGCAAGGCTGGAGAAACAGCAGAGCTGGCGTCTTCTCTCCCTTCGTCAGAAACACTGCTTTTGCGCCTCAAAATGAATTTTGAATTTTTCACTGAACGTTCTCCATGACTGACAGGCCCGGATCGTTTTGTTCGCAGCTTTTCACATCTCTGCCGAAGTTCCAGTTCCGCGTGTTCTAGTGCCTTAGCACGCACTACAACACGCGGCAGCCGGCTTCCGGAACTGATCGCTTTTGCTTCCTATTTTAGGCGCGAACTCACGTGAACTGGCTTGGAGAACCGCGCGCAAGATGTCACGGCAAGGACGCTCTGAAGAGTGTTCTTCGAGGTCGGGCTGGCCGACTACGGGAGCTCCTCAGGGGGCACACGTTCACGTGCTCTCCGTATTTTGTCTTGGTATTTTTAAGAGCCCCTCACGTGGCGAAGCCCACGCGCGAGCCTGGACGACGCCGGGCGCTCCTCAGAAGGCGCACGCTTACGTGCGCTCGGCTGTGCTGAGTTTTCTGGAAACACTGGACGGTGGAACGTAAAGTGTAAACACCTGTCCTTTTAAACTGTGGGAACTTGATGCCGGTATGCGCACAGCTGTGAATAAGCAGGAATCAAATGTCCTTTGCTTCCACATTCCATACAGCGTTATTTTTATTGTTAAATTGCCTGTGGTTTACTGGAACTTTGTGGTTTTATGCGAAATATGGCTATTTTTGACGGCGGTATCTTCCCGTAGCAATACCACCGAGTTTGTGGCAAAGCTGAGTGAAGTAAGCTTCTGGGTTGTCTGTGTTTTCTCGCACGTTATCTGTTTTGCTCCGCCAGGAATTGGCAGTTTGTGTACGCGCGACGGAGGATAGGGGCGGAAGCAGTGTCTAGGGAAGTGCAAGACATGTTTTTAAAAAGTCTCACCTGCTCCATGGGTAGCTCAGTGTATTCCAGAGTCCGCTCGTAAGCAACGCCTCCCTGTGTGCTCCAAAAGAGGACAGCGAAAGCTCCCGCCATAGCAAAGGGAACCTGTGCAGATCGATTTGCAGTAGAACATCAGACAACAGCTTCGTTTTGTCTGGTACATCGTTAGACGAGGTGTTCCGTAAACTAGCTTGTAAAAAGGGAATTGTATTCTTGAAGGCGTCAGTGACTGAAGAAAGGGAGGTGGGATGAGGTGTCAGGGAAAGTTTCAAAAACAGGGTCGCATTTGGTCATAGTTTCGATATTATACCGCATTCAATGATTTAATCCTCAAAGCAAAATTCTGAGAACTGTGGGTGAGTAACCTCAACAGGAGTGAGGAATTTTTACTCTGGTGGGCTCCCTGTATGTACGCAAATTGACTGAAGTTAGCCTAGTTTAATGCGGTGCGGTTCGCTGTGTATCGTCTCCCCAGTGTCGTCGTCACTGTAGTTTCCTTCAATTCCGGCGTGTCCCGATATCCGCGCTAACCCGTGCTTCTTTGTGAACGTCTTTTTCGGCACGTTGTCGAGGGCTCTAGCGGTTGGCTTGCCTGCTCTACCGTTAAGATGGTTTGTGCAGGCTAGCTTTCAGAAATCTCAGAAGTGTTTATTTCATGAAGAAAATCATAGCTGCAAAAAAGCTCAAGAGTCATCCGATTCCTTAGCTGACGTGGCTTCTAATGAATTCATAACATATATTCACAAAAAACAATTCAAACACAAAATTAAAAGGGTGAAATATAATGTGCACGAGAAAATATATTGTGCATTTTTATCATGGTGAAGTGTAAAGCTCTGACATGAAGTATTTTGTAACGAATGAGTGCTGTGTGTGTCTTGTTTTATTTCGAATAATATATTAATAAATAGTTTGGCTCCCAAGAGTGCGGCGACCATATACATTGTGTGTTTTTGGTAGATTAAAGTTTCATTGGTTGGCGTGTCTGATGACTAATTTAGGTTGTATTAAATTGAATGACCGGTTAGGTGTTTTTAGCATTTTTGAGCTAGTAATGTTGCCTTGAATTCTTTTGCTACAGTAAAATGCAAGATTTTTGGTTTTGAAAACATCAGGGGTGATGGTGCAGGGGTGGAGGTTTGTGTCATTATTCTGATCGCTATTGTTTGGAGTGTCCAATAATGGCGCTGCATGACGCGTATGTGAATCCCCAAGAGTCTATGCAGTACTTTAGGTGAAATTGGAGAACACTACAGTACATAATTTGTGGCGTTTTTCTGTGAAAGTGTATGCCCGCTTGAATAATTGTGTAAAAACCAAACGGCAACGTTTTGCTAAGCTCTCCTATGTGCGGTGCCCAGCTTACTCATTTGTCAATGGTTTCTCTTGAATATTTGTGTCGGTCAACCTTACTAAGTGCAGTATTTTGTAAGAATAATTTGCGGTCTACTTTTACATTTTTCCGCGAAAATATAATGCTAGAAATTTTGTTTTTTAATGTTAAGAGCTAACTTTTTAGTGGCAAAACACTGTAATAAATTGCGGAATTTTTTGTTTGCTAAAGTTTCGGCTCTTTTAAAACTGCTATCAGGGATCAGTAAAGCTGTATCATCGGCATAGATAGTGGTGTCAGCGTGTCTTCGAAATTTGGGAAGTCGTTGATAAACAGCGGCAGACGCTCTCCGATAATGAATGGCAGCCTACCATTGTCCCTGAAGAAGAAGTGTATGACAGCTGCATCTTACCGGTACTCACCTACGGGGCAGAAACTTGGAAGCTCACTAAGAGGGTTCAACTTAAATTGAGAACGACTCAGCGGGCAATGGAGCGGAAATGATGGGTGTAACATTAAGGGGCAAGAAGAGAGTGGAGTGGGTCGGGGAACAAACGCGTGTTAAGGACATATTAGTAGAAATTAAGAAGACGAAATGGGTGTAGGCAGGGAATGTAATGCGAAGGCAAGATAACCGTTGGCCATTAAGGGTAACAGAGTTGATCCCCAGAGAACGTAAGCGTGGCAAGGGGCGGTAGAAAGTTAGATGGGCAGATGAGATCAAAAAGTTTGCGGCGATAAATTGGTCGTAGTTACCACAGGACCGGGGTGACTGGAGATTAATGGGATTGGCCTTTGCCCTGTAGTGGGCGTAAATAGGCTGGAGATGATGATGATTATGATATAAACAGAGGTTATTGATCATTACTTTAGTATTTTACTTTAAAGTACTTTACTACTTTATTGATCAGTAACCTCGGAACACCACAGCGGTATGAGATAGGTGGCGAGGTAGTGGAAGTGGTGAGCGAAATCTACTGAGGCCAAGTTGTGACCCCGGATCCCAACCATGAAACAGAGATGATTAGAAGGATAAGCATGGGGTATACTGCTTTCGGCAGGCATTCTAAGGATAATAAATGGCAGCCTACCATTGTTCATGAAGGAAAAAGTCTATGACAGCTGCATCTTAGCGGTACTCGCCTACGGGGCAGAAACTTGGAGGCCCACTAAGAGGGTTGAACTTAAATTGCGGACGACTCAGCGAGCAACGGAACGGAAGATGATAGGTGTAACATTAAGGGACAAGAAGAAACTGGAGGGGCTCAGGGAACAAACTGTGTTAAGGACATAGTAGACATTAAGAAGAAATGAGCGTGGGCAGGGCATGTATTGCGAAGGCAAGATAACGTTAAATGCAACGGTAATGGTAAGGGCAAGATAAGGGTAACGGAGTGGATCCCTAGAGAATGTAAGAATGGCAGGGGGCGGCAGAAAGTTAGATGGGCTGATGAGATCAATAAGTGAGCGGGAATAAATTGGTCACAGTTGGCACAGGGCGGGGATAATTGGAGATTAATGGGAGAGGGTTTTGCCCTGCAGTGGGCGTAGATAGGCTGGCGGTGATGGTGATGATGATGATGATGATGATGATAAACAGAGAAAATAATATGGGACCGAGTACAGACCCCTGGGGTACCCTAGCTTTGACAGGTTTTAAGTCAGATTTTCAATCGGCTATATGCACGAACTGTTTTCGGTTTGTCATAGCTGCGGAAAATGTCACAGGCTAGCTGTCGAAATCTATGATGGTCAAGGTTTTGCAACAGAAGGTTGTGGTCAATGGAATCAAATGCCTTTCGAGTATCAAGAAATGTGCCTATTGTCAAACAATTGTTATTTAGGGCTTGGTTAATTACTTCTGTAACTTCACTGACTGCAGTTGTGGATGTGTAATTTTGCAAAAACCGTGTAGTTTTGTTGTTAAGATATATTTTCCAATACATTCTATTAACACCGGTGCTATTAGCTCCTCAAACAAAATAGTATACGATAAGCTTGTTATAGGACGGTAGTTTTCAACCAAGTTGGGGGTCACTTACCTTTAAATATGGCACCACTCTCTTTATGTTTAGCTGCTCGGGCTAAGTTCCAGTCGAAAAAAATGTAATAAATAATTTTCTCATTGGTTAGCACCGAAATATCAATGTTTTCGTTTAATATGTCGATCGATATTTCGTCATGACCTATTGCTTATATGATTGCTGTCTCTAGTCACATCGATTATTTCTGGGGCGGTTATCTCTCTGAAAGGAAAGATGTTAATATTCGGCGGAAATAGATTGGGGTTTGCTCATTACTGAAGGTATTACTTAGGTTGTTGCTTATATTAATAAATAAGTCTTTGAACTGCGCTACAAGAGTAGCATGGTCGTAGTTTAAGACGCTCAAATCAGGTAGTATGGTAATTATTGTACGAAGGCGTTATAACCGAGTTGATAATGCGCGAGATTTCTTTTGAGGTTTCGCTATTTTTTAGTATTAATTTACTATAGTAATACTTTTCCTGCTAGTGAATAAGTGATAGTGCTTAGTTAGGTGGTATTATATATTGTTCTTTATAATAATTATTATCTTTGTGTTTCAGTTTACTCAGACAGTGACCTCCCTTTTTAATCACTTTAAGTAAGTCAGAGAATGCAAGGCTCTACTTGAGCTGTAGGTTGCTTTGATGCAGCTTGATGATAATGTTGTAGAAAATCGTTCATATAATAAGTTAATATCTTTACCGATATCTTCGTTGAAGTTTTTTTGTTGAATTATTGTTCCTGTTGTTTCATAGTCCCATCGTTGTGAATTATTAATTGTAGGTTTAACGTTAGAAATGTGAGTGTTTGGAGCAATGATGTAGGTAGGATGCGGAAAAGCGGCATTTTCCGCAATGACGCCCGTTTTTATTGAGTCCAGACAAAAATTAGACAGAATGTGATCGATGATTGAGGAAAAAATGTCAGTCACTATAGTAGGGGTGTCATGCGGTTTTCAAAGACGTATCGGAGAGAAAGTTTTGATAATTAGTGCTTGAAGAATCTGCTGTATGAAAGTTAAAATCATCGTGAATAATCTCCTTTGTGTTCATTGTGGCAAAGTGTTGCAATGTTTTTTTCTAATTGTTTGAGAAAAACCTGTATTCGAGAGCCAGGTGGCTTGCAGATCACTCCGATTTTAATCTCTGCATCGAGCTGGACAAGCATCACATCGTATTTACTTTTCGTTTACGGTATGTCATTTAGTTCTTTAAATGTGATTGCAGCGATAAAATAAAGTGCAACACCCCTGCCTCTTGAATCAATTGTTCTCGGTCATAATCATCATCATGATGATCACCAGGAAAAATTATTCTCGGTAGTGACCGGGAATTATAATTTGGCATGTTGATAAATTCTAGTTCTTTCCACCGTGTCTCCATTATTTCTATTATTTTGCATTGAAACGTAAGCCGAGATATAAGGTTATTAGATAATCAAAATTTTTGGTAACGTTTCTAGCATTACAATGCAGAAGGTTTAAAGTGCTAGAGCTAGTGTTCGTCATAGCTGTTTTCGGTTTGCTGTTAAGGCTAAATGAGTTTTTACACTATTTTGGCTAAATGAGCCCGAGTGGCGATGTGAACTACACCAGAGTTTTCGGTCTTCCTCCGAGTATCTTCTATTCAGCCGCCGATATGAACCTCCACTTCATTTCTTTGCTTTTGGCGATGGCGATGCGGAGCAGAGTGTATTCCGGGCACAGGTGGTCGTTAACGTACACCGCATATGTTTCGGCGAAACCAATATCGCCAGTCGTCAGCCTTTTCTTCCTAGCGGCCTGCAGTTGCTTAGCTCTCTCTGATCGTGACAGAAATATAAGAATTATGTTAGTCTTGGTCGGCTCTTTCGTGGGCCCGCGGTGAAGTAGAAGTATTCCCGATGGCTCAAGCTTTGCGTCAACTTTCTCTCCTATCTTGTGGGCGTTTTCTGCTAGTGATTCTTTCGGTTCCTGTAGTTATCTTACTGTTTGGCTTCCTTGTGAACTGCTTTACTTGCGTCGTATTTGTCTGCATGTCGATGACGTATCGCTCAATTTCTTCCCTTTATACTTTGAGTACGGCGTGCTCTTTTTTTAACGAATCGACCCCTGTTGCGTTTTTCGCAGTTCCTCAAAACTGTTGCTCATGTTGTCCATATCCCGCACAGCATCTTCAAGCGGTCTCTTGAAGGAATCGTTCTCGTCTTTCATTTCTTTTCTTAAAGCCGCATTTGCGTCGGTAAAAAATTTCAACAGCTCTTTTATCAACGAGGGTGCTTGCTCCCCCATCACGACAGCGAGCGATCCTAACTTTAATGAAAAAACGGCACTTTACAGTCCTGCAAGAGCGTACCAGTGGGATTAGCGCTGTCCGCAGCGGTGCTTCATAGCTTGGATAGCTAGGATACTTGCAGCCCATTAACAATGTTACGCATTAACTTTTACGTTAAGTTTAATGTTAAGTTTACGATTTAAGTGCATTAACAATGTTATGCTTTGAGTTTTCGTTTGGTAGCTTTAGAACGCGTGTTTCTTTGAGAAAGTCGTTTTCTGCATGTTGTCGAAGGATTTTGCGTCCGACTTTCCTACTCTATTATTAAGATTGTTTATGCAGCATAGCTTTAATTGCGTTAACGTTGTTACGCTTTCAGTTTCTGTTTAGAGTGAGTAGCTAGGAAGAAATGAACGTGGTACCGTGAGTGACGACAGCAGAGAGAGGCCCGTGTTGGCTGCAGAGTCCTCGTGTCCTGGTACAATGACGATGAGCACCGTGAGGACGACGATGACGACTCCGCAGACGGTGACAAGCAGGCGGTTAAAGGAGAAGCAGAACGCGAACATGTTGTACGCCTCCAGGAAGTCGTCGAGGAGGCGCCGGAAGCGAGCACAGAACTGGCGCATCACCCCGTAGCAGCGAATGAGGCCGACGCAGTCCAGCGTCTCCATCAGGTGGTGCAGCACCAGTGACGCCCGGGTGCTCTCGTACAGCCGCCCGATCATTGTGGCGGGTACGAAGTACCGCTGAAATGAACGACAGGTCAGAATGTAGCGGAATCTGAATGGCATGAACGTTGACTAAAAAATTTCGTCCGTCCGTGTCCAGGATGGCAGCTCGCAGGAAACAACTCGCAATGCGAAGAGACCAGTTGGAAAGGAGTTGGAGCGAGATGATAGGAATGGCCGCGTCTGTCAAATGGCAGTAGCGCGTGTTCGTGGCGTGCACCCGAGGTCAAAATTTGCAGCACACGATTTTGAGTTTCAATGTTAATGTCTTTGCGCTCTTGGGGCTCATGAATTAATTTGGATTTGTAAGCGAATAATTATGGTTACGTATGTCCTCACTGTCCGCCTACCAGTAGTTTCGCCACCAGAGAGCAGATAATTAAACATCGACAGTCGAAATCATGTCCTGCAAACATCTGACAACGGGTGTGCATAATCGTCTCGCAGCGTCGGGGTGGAATGCCCACGTAACAAGAGGGACAGAGGTAGAGGAAAAAGGTCTGGTTCTTTCCCAGCGTGGGTCCTCACACGCCAAGTGTGAGGGAGAAAAAGGGAGAAATGTCGCGTACTAAGAACGGGTCTGCGAACAGCGCCTGTAGTCCACCCGCTGCTGCCTTCCGCCATCACTGCGAAAGATCTGGCCTGCGACGTTGAGCAAGCGTGAACGTCGGGCCGATTGTGCAGCCCGTCAATCGATAGTGGTTTCATTTTTTTATTTAAATGGGCGCGTCACTAATAATTGTGCAACACAGCCCAGAAACGCTCTGCACTATCCGCGTGATAAACATGAATTGAGATGAACACCGTGGCGGTCCTTTTCAGCTTCGCTGGTCAACCATGTCGGTTTGGCGTAAGGATCGAGCATTTTTTAATTATCCTGAACAAATACTTTTGCTGGCACAAAAGTGTACGCCCACGTATTTGGTTTACTGAATTTGATCATGTGGCACAACTTACGCAATACACCGCGAGGTTGGTATCTCGTACCTGTCATTACGCCGCAGATAACGCACGCATCATTCACATTACATATCTCAGCTGGCGAACAAATCGGTGTCCCTAAATCCCCGTTGCCAGAACCCGTCCAAAGCTCTCATTGGAAGTGCGGAACAGTCACAAGAATTTTCATTAGCTTCGTATAGCCCCGAACATCTAAACAGAATCCTCATTGGCGGCGAATGGGGGCATGCGCCAGAATGACGTCGACATGGCTGCGACGAGGCCCTGTAGCGGCGGTAGAGTTTATGCTGCAGCTTGACGTTTCCTTTGGTCATGCGATGGCCGAACGTTAGGCATAAGTTACTTTTCAGTGATTAACGTCGTGACTGCTTAAGTTTGGCATTGCTTCGTTAGAGTAACCTAAGGCTAAGGCTGGATCTTGGCTCATCAACATGCCACTGTGGTTGACTAATTTGTGACGATGACAACGACTTCCATTTGCAAGTAACTTCCGTAATTTTGTGTTGTATGAGCTGCAGTGGCATGTCGAAATGGTTTGAAAATGAGGCACGCCATCCGAGTGACGCATCAAAGTATCTGTTAAACACAAAAGAGTGCCGATATCTGAAATGAATTTGTTTTGGGAGCCTTGTACTGGTCAGAAGAAAAGTACGATAAAAGTATTGATAGTACCAAAAACGTGCGTATGGCGTAGTATTTCATGGTATTAGACTGACGTCAGAGCGAGAATAATGAATTTTTGAAATTTATGTCCAAAATTGAAAGAACGGAGTGGAACGACGATGCTTACCATGACGAAGATGAGCACAATCACTGCACCACACCCCAGGCCAAATACTATCGGTGCTTGACTGCCAACTACGCCCAAGCGTGTCACAACACAGAGCACGTTCTGGAATAGCTGCTTGTAGGCCACAAACACGCGAGTGTCATTAACTTCAAGATCCATAGAGAAGCGGTTGAGGATCCTTGCACGGGGAGTGGCGTCGAAGAAGGACAGGGGACTACCCGCGATCCGTCGCAGCATCTCGGAGTGTAGACTCAGAGAACAGCGTCTGCTTGCAGCAGCCAGCAAAGCACCAGATCCCAACCTGAAGATAACTGCATAGAGTCCCGCACCATCCCACAGTGTGCAATAAGGATCTGAACAGAAAGCAAAATTGTTTGAGGAATCTTTGTGGAATGGGCGGGCAGTTAACACCTGTTTCACTTGTTATTCCAAGCGTGACATGCAAGGTTTACAGCTCAGTGACGGGGAAAGTGAGCATTGATGAAAAATTAGTTTGCCCTGAAGTGTATTATTTATTTAAGGGTAGTGTCCTGGGCACGTGGTACTCCGTTGTTAAATAAAATGATTGCGCTAAAAAGGGGGACACGGAACGCAGTGAGGACAGACACACACGGCGCCGTGTGTGTTCTGTCCTCACTCCGTCCGTGTCCCCCTTATTAGCGCAATCATTTTATCAGCAATGTATTTTCTTATTATTTATTTATTTTTATTTTTATGTATTTATTTATTTTCTCTGTTATTTATTCATTCGTATTTATTTATTTATTTGTTTATCCACTACCTGCGGGCTTTGGACGGCCTCAGCAAAAGTGATACATCGATGAGTTAAACCGCCTGTAAGCAAGAAAGAGAAAAAGAAAGGAAAGAAATACAAAATTTGACAGGGAGAAGAGTTAAGCAATGAACAATCGACGAAAACACAAGAGAAAAAAAAAACAGGCATATCAGTCCATAGTTCATATATATTGTTCCTAACTATGTATAGAAAAGGGCAGCAAAAAGCGGTGCAATGAAGCAATGATGTTACACAGTAACGCACAACAAATCTTACACCGCTGGCTATACAGAAGCCCAGCACGGGATGTTGGGAGCGTTGCATTTTATTCGCCGAGCTGTTTAATAAACTGAGGAACATTATTTGCTAAGAAGGTTCCGGTCGGCAAGCCATTCCAATCACTTAATGTACGGGGGAAGAAAGAATATTTGAATTTGTTTGTGCGTGCAAAAAACGAGTTAAACTTAAGAGTGCAATAGTTCCTGGTGGGTCTGTGGGGCAAAAGGTGAAGATAGGTGTGGGGTCACGTGCAAGTTCACTGTTCCAGAGTTAATTAAGAAATTTTATTCCTGTTAGTTTTCGGCAGCTCTGTAACTTCGTGATGTTTGTTCCCATTAACTCTTTCGCTACCGCGCCTATTCAAAATCGATCAATTTGATCGATACTTTGGGAGCGCCTTTTCATAGCGTTCCAGGCGTTGCTCGAACTAGTAAAGCTGTTCGGAGTTGGATCAGAAAATGGCCTTTTAAAATCAGTTTTGTTTTCAGTTTTGCAACGGAAACGTGATTTTTGACATGCTTTTGAATCACCTGGGTGTGTAAAAGGGGGGTGGTCATCGCGCGTCACTGCTACGAACGAAGAATGCGTGTCACTCGTAATTACTCTGCACCAGCGTTTGTTTTTTGCTATCAGGGCGTGAATGGTGAACCACCAGACGATTTTCGGTCGTCAGGTTCGCGCTCTGACAGTAATAATCCCAGAAATCGGCTGAAAATGTCAAGCAGTGCCTGGTTGCAGAGCTACTTTATGATTTTGGGCAGTTTTACTGCCTTTGCGCACGTTGTTCGAAGTTCTGTGGTAGTTCTACTGACCTCAGGACCATTGGCGAACAGTTTACAACCGCTTCGGTTTCGTTTCTGCATCGCGAAATTCATATTTAGCGCTACTACGCAGTCACCCAACTTCAAGGCTACCTGCCATGGCGCCTGGAGCGTCCGAGACTGATCCTCGAACAAAGCACGCGGCTCTTGATTTCCCCCCCCCCCTAACCGGATTTCTGCGATAAGAACTTCAGATGCAAGTCAAAAGATCACACCCAGTCGTCAGATATCTGTTCCGCCGAGGACAGCGCTTCAAACCGTCCTTACACTGCCAGCTGTTCGCCTTCCAGTTTCGTTTCCATGCGAGGGTACATGCGAGGGTATATCCGGGTGTCTAATGTTGCTGCTTAGTTGAACTGTCTATTCAGACGGAGTCTCCGGTAAGTATTTGTACTGTTTCATTTGAAAACTGTTAGACGGCGCTGCAATAGAGAAGGCTCGTTGTGCTGATCTTTTTCGTCGCGCAACTGCTACTCGGCCAAAGATCGCAGGGCAATATTCTAGCGCATCGTACCTCATTTTTGTGAGCAAGGCTACAATTGCGAGTAAGAAGATGATAATAAAGCTCAGCTTTGTGTTTTGAGAGATAAGTGACCGTGAACGTCAACAAGCATCAACCACGGCGTTCCGTTTTCAACTTCATGCATGTTTTTTTCCAGCATCGCGTGCTTGTCCCAATTATTGTGCTCGCTGTAAATGCAAAGTCAGTCATTGACAAGATGACTTTACGTTATGTGGGGGCGAATTGGTGCCTCTGATAATGTCAAATCGCCAGATTTATTCCAGGGAACCACCCGAAATTGCACATTTTGAATTAGAGGTTGGGCTTCACCGCATGACACGAGCACCGTGCGTGCTAAAACTTCTTTTTATATCTGACATATATTTATATCTTTTTATATCTGTTCCGTGCAAGTCGACATTTTATCTAGGGCGTGTTTTTGAAATGTTTCCGTACAAAATCTATATTCTAATTTTTTTCTACTAACGGTGGTTTGATACACACAACTGCTTTTAAATGCAGAGCATTTCAGTAACTCACGATGTCACCCGCGTTGACGTCCGTAGTCCGCACCGCACCCCTCCCTACTATATAAAAAAAATACTATCCGGCGCCCGGTTTCGATCCCTCGACCCTGCGGGCGGAAGGCAATGTACATGGTGCTCTACCCACTGCGCCACAAAGCCGACACAGAATGGGACGCTATGAACGCGCCTTATATCGCTGACTCATTCAAATTACTGCTGACGAGCGCTCTCTCTCAGTAGTTGCCACAAGTGCAACAACATTAACGTAACACAAACTACTTAAACGTCGTGCGCCCCCGAAATGCTCTGCATTTGATCGGCCCCTCGCGAGGGGGATGTGTCACGCGTCTTCTCTCGGTCGCGGGACCCGTGGCGCCATCTGGCGGAGGCGCGGCACAACTCGTAGCACTTTCTTTGAAAAAGCGCCTCGAAAGCGCGGCAAATATGAAATAGGGATGACGCGCTTTCGAGGCAGTCCGCCGACGCGGCTGCTTTGTGTTTCTTTTGCGTTGTAGAGGTAGCTTACTTTTTTACTCTTTCTTGTGCGTGGGGTTCGCCTCGCTTGTATAAAGCTGATGCCCCGAAGCAATGAAAAACTTATAGTTTCCATAAATATTTTTTATAATTTTTTTGACAACTTGACAAACACTTTGATGTTTATATTTTTTTCTAGCTATGATATATAAAATCATTGAAAAAACTGGTGTTATTGGAAAGGCCGTTAAATGATCTGCGTTTGTATTCCTGTAATTAGTGCCTAACCAATTTTTTATCAGGAAAAAAAATTTTTGGACCCTAAAAATTGGTCAATTTTCCGGAGGTAGCGAATTAAGCTGGTTGGCGAGACATGTCAGCGATAACGATTAAATATGAACCGGACGGCCAGCCTCTGAATTCTTTCAGGTTTGTTAAATGATCTGCGTTTTCTATATGACATAACAATTTAAAAGTAGGACTGCCCGCAGCAACTGGGTTCGTTGCGTCTGTGCTTCTGGCATTCTACAAATATTGCCTCAACTCTTTACAAACAGAATATATAGCGCTACTTTCATTTTCGCCTTGTGTCTGTACACCCCGAACATATGCAGGTAAAACTAGCTTCCAGAGTAATTACATGTACATGGTTGGTGTCTTTTCTAAAGATACTGTATTGAAAAATTGTCTATGTTATGCTCAATCCGAATAGACATCGTTTCAAACATCGTTTATTTGTTTGTCATGCCACGGGGTAAGCAAAACAACTTGGGTACACTAAAGGTTATTTTATATGGTCGCTCGCTGGCTTATAACCAAGGCGTCGAAAAAACTTGGTTGACAAGCAAATTTTTTCTGCCCCGTTCCCGGAAGCATATGACCAGGAGGCTGCATTGTCTGAACTTCAGAAAAAGACAACATAAGTAAACACACATAACATGTGCTTCCGGTGTAACTTTTTCTGCCGTTTTTTATTGAGCTGTTCAAGCAACAAATCACCACCAACTAGCGCAATCCCCGGTTATGCCTAACGTGGATGCAGCTATGGGGTGTTTGGTATACCTCTGAAGTCTGCTGTGCACCCAACATCTTCTTTGTTTATTTTCTGTCACGAAATTGGCATCACACTATGCGTGGTATCCTTTTTTACATCTAATTATACGGAATTGGCACTTAGACGCTACATCGGCGACATATGCATGTCTTTCGCTTCCATTATTTGGTTCTTAGTCTTGGCTTTAGACATACAACCTATTTTCGAAACTTAAGTACTTTATTCATTATAAAGCCTATAACCAAACGATTTTCAAAGCTAACGCCCAGAGAACGCTCACGCATTTAAAAAAACGTCTGATTCGTAAGGTTACAGGTTTTCACAATCGAGGATTGCTGCATGCCATGCCACAATAAAGCCAGCCTTCTTTTCATTATTATTGTATTTAACGTGATTTTGTTAGGCTTTTTTTTTTAATTTTCCACACTCTAAAAACCAAAGAGTTTGACGTAAAACAGTGCGCGTGCACAGCGCACGTGACTGGGTCAATATTTTTGAAATCGCTCTCTTCTAGCGTTTAATTTGCAAAATTGTCTTTTATATTTCTGCAAATGTGGTAATACGGAGCATGCCTTGTCAGCATCAGGAATTAGTTCCAATGCCACTGTCTGCATTCGCCTTGGTGCTTCCTTAACGACCAGCAAGTATTCTGGTTTCTTTGGTAAATAGTGTAACTAAAGTTCCTGTTCATGTTGGCGGCTGAGATGATGCTGCTCGACGTGTTAGGCTGCTTTGTACCCTCCTTTAGCCGCCTGAACTGATGTTCCCGAATGAAACTCGTTGTGAGGGTTCACTGGTATTTGCCAGAACCTTCACATTTCTTGATAATGTAAGGGAGGTGTTTTAGGCTCATGCGCCCTTTACGCATGATGTCATAGTTTGCATCTGTCATTATGACCACTTTCACGTTTTAGACTGATGGTCTTCTACACCCACACACGAATTGTTTAGTTTTGTCTACCTCGCACTCATCGCATTATATTTTACGCACAAAGCACTCACCTAGACCTGGCGCTCTTTGGCCTAGATTTCCTTGCGCCGTACGTACACGCATACATACATACATAACATTCATACATACATACACACACATACATACATACGTGTACATGCATACATACATACATACATATACATACATGACATACTAATACATACATACATACATACATACATACATACATACATACATACATACATACATACATACATACATACATACATACATACATACATACATACACACATTGCGCATTTTTCTGACTAAATGTATAACATGTCATGCACGCGCCTAGAAACTCTAGTACACTCACCGTCTCCAATGCAGATAATTGCCAGCAAGCCAACCATATTTTGACTGGAGGTACTGGGGTCGGTTCCTGTGCTGGTCATCGTCAGCGCCCAGGCCTTGACGCACAAGAGCTGGCAGGCGACCAGCACAGCGCTCGCAATGAAGCAAAGTAGTGCCAACACTGCATCGACGCCAGAGTACTCGAAGTATGCCAGGATGACCTGTAGAGTACCCTGGAAGGACGCGGAAACAAGGTGGTGCGGAAAGAATAAATAATGTCTATTCATAACGCCTAAAAAAGGAAGAAGACTCATTGAATGACGAGCGCCGGGTGCAAGGTTTCTCGTTGCCTCGGTTTATCAATTTTTACGCTGGAATAGTAAAAAAACTGCGGCTATCTCAAATGTACTAAAATTATGTTTCGGTTGCAGCAAAACGCACATGGTGAAATACGAATGCAGTGGCTTTCTAAGAGTCACTGAGTCTCCGCAATACTCTACTATAAATACCCGTACTCTAGCCGAGTGGTGATGAGTTGAACAAGTCATTACCATCACCTGTAACCAGCAGTGAAATCGTTCTACAAAGGCTATGTTAGTGTGTGTTTGAAGAGTTTTTTGTGTTTTTTTTACTGTTCGCATTAAGCATACTTTCCTCTGTGTTGCTTATTTTGGTTTTGGAGCTCCACTGTCCTGGTAAATTCATCAGCCAGCTGTATTTCATAAATAAAGGAAATCAATTACTTAAAATGTCCAGGGACGCCCCCCTTTAGACTAATGCAATGCGCATCAATCATTGGCGAAGAAATGTTATCTTGAAATGCAACATTGGGACACCTCATAACAAACCTAGGAGGCCGAAGAAACGATGGCCCTTATCCCTGTACAGATTTATAGCAATCAGTCATACTTAGATGGCAATTTCACTGTACAATGATCCAAGGATCTTTGGGCGAAGTTGATTCTACAGAGCTCTAAGGAAGTTGTACATGGTACCGGAACCACTTAAACAGGCTTATCCTAAAGGGGCCCAGATATCTCCTTTTTTACCTTTTCCGACAACATTCCTTCGTCTTTGACGACCCTGAATTCTTTTTGTTCTTTCGTGAAGTCTCCCTCGGTGCACCTGAAACAATACGAACGTCAAGTATAATTTTCTCGTAACGGAACTCTGTCGGTAATTATTTACACTAACTTTGACCTTATTTATAATGGGCATTTTCTTATGCAAAGTATAACACAGAAGCGAAAAGCAGACGACTTGGCGGTGCCGTCGTGGGTAGCTCTGCGAAAATAAATAATTGGCAAAACGTGTTCAACAGCATAAAGAGTGCATGGGCACAATGCAGAGTCTATAAATCTTATATAGCATAACACAGTACTACACACAGGTAGCATCAAGTGCCACCTGCAATATGATTTAGATCAACTGTGCGCTGGAGTAATAAAAACTGCTGGGATAGTCCTGTCACCAAACGTGAATAACAAGCAACGTCCACGAGGAGTTGTTCACGATTTTGATTTTAGTTTGGATGTTCGAAGCTTAATCACTGATGTTTTTTTTACCACACTTCTGATTCCTTAGCTCACTGAAACTTCCTAGAATTATGCCTGAGCCAGAGTAGAAACGGGCTGGTGACAACGCGTGTTCGAAAAGAGAGGCGTAATGACAGTAAATGATTTGGCTTTTATGCTCTCGCTTCGCCGATTTTCGACCGTGTCGGCACGATCTCAGAACTTAGCAAGAGCAGAGCGCGTTCACTATCTAGATGTGTCAATCAGGAGCAGTGATTACTCTAGGGGCTTTAGTTCTGCGTACAAGCAGCATAAGTGACAACGGCGGAGCTCGCTCTCAGGCGGACCGTCTTCTCAGAAGGGCAGTGAAGGACAAATGCTGGTGTTGACTCGCTATGTTTCGGGTATTCCAAGTACGCCTACTTGAGTGATCGACCTGCTGGAGAGCGGGTAGCTCCTTCATTTACATTTAGAAATTTTTCGCCCTTTTGAGATGTCATTTATTTTATAGAAAGTAAATTGTAGCTAAATATTGTTTTAATAAACTACGTGCTGTCTTCTGCTCGCTGTCCTCTTGTTTTGTCAATAGTGTCATACTATATATGGTATTGACTGAGATCAAACCGCCTACTGCTATAGCGATGTCTTAGGTGTCTGTGGACTGTATCTTCTTTTAGCGGTTTTTGCTGTAAAACAAAATGTAAAGACATTTTCTGGACTTCTACTATATCTATAGAAGAATGTGTGTTGACAGCTGATGGGAATGTGAAAACCGTTGCCTATACTGGGCGCGAAATTATCACCATAAGTCCCGCAAATTGAGCTCCGCAATATATGAATGTAACAACATACACGCTTCCGTGTCTGCATTTCTGCTTAGATACGTGGATTAAAATGCGAGTTAAAGAGCCTTCGCTCAAATGATGGCTTGTCGCAAGGCGTACTCAGCTGACGATGGAGATTGCGACATATCGAAACGAGCTTGACGTTGAGCTACTTGGTAGACATTTTGCCTACTAAAAAAAATCGAAGTCCTTTCATCTAACAAAAGCAGGGTTGAAACGCGAAGCTTTCTTTACGGGAAATTAAGTGCACGTTTGCTATTGATTTGTTTCAATTCGAATTATTCAGCAGTCCGAATAGCTTAGAGGATGAGTGGATGGTTACACTTTGCACGGAAGATACACCGTCGACGAATGCTTCGACCGTCTCTGAAGGGCGCAATTAGATAGACGCCGGCTTCATAACGCGAGGCAGATAGGTTTGACTCCAACCACGGGAAGCATTTTTTTAGATGCTTCGCGTTTAATCATCCTCATCATTATTGTCACATGCTTTTTGTGAAAACCTATTGCGTAAAGTTGGCTTTGTGTTTCCTGAAGTGCGCTTTGGTGTTATTATCTACGCCGCCAATGAGGCATAAAAACCTTAGCTTCAAAAAAAGCGCAGCGGCAGGGAAGAAATAAGTGGCGAACAAGACTGATGAACATCTTTTGTTTTTGCATCTGTGCTGTTTTTGAAGCAGACAGAACGAGCCGGGTTTGAGCTTCCTGTTAAAGGGCTCAATCTAGTCGAAGCGTCAGCCACGAGATGGCTAGCAGGGGGTTCTGTCCCATCCGAAAAACATAACTCAAAGGTGGTTTTTTTTCGTTCAAAGCAAATCAGTTTTCAGCCACTTGGTTTTTACGAGATTACGGTGGTGCTGTGCTTGATCGATCTGTTCGAGTGATTGCGTGACGCTGCTTCAAGGTTCCTCGTGAAGGTAATGAGGGCTATCTGAAATAGAAAAACCCTACCCGCCGTCCTTCGCTGCTTCAAGTTCGTTTGGAACAGACAGATCCTCTAGCAACGTTACTGGGACTCCAGGGTGTTCCTTCAATGTCTTCAGGTCCTCGAACATTACTGCTCTCTTCTCGTGCATCAGCACCCAACGGTCAACGCAGAACGGTAGGCGGGGGCTGTTGGTTACTAGCAGGCGCGTCTGAAACAATGAAATGGGTCATGTGGAGGGCTTTCTTCAAGTTAGAACAGTACACACCCCACGTGGCTTACGTGCAATGAAGTTACCAGTGGTTGAGTCTGGTGACATTGCTTTTTTTCTTCTGAGTAGACTTGCGGGCTGTCAGCTAGACTTGTCCATCTAAACTACGGAAGACATCTAGACTTGAGCATAATTCTCTGCGCAGCGTATACCACTTCATTGAACAAACGTGACAAAAAAACTGCACATTCATCAGTCTCACTGAAAAAGGACAGTAGTATCGCATGTTCGCACTGGGTAGTTGGCACGCATTTGAGAACAACACACTACCTCCACAATTTCTCTGTAAAAGCACTTATTTCAGTGTAAAAGTTCCTAATTCTGTGTTTGCTGAGAGTGCTGCAGTTGCATTAATATTGTTGGAACAAACGCAGACCTTTTAGCGTGAAAGTACTTGTACATGTCTCTTTTGAACGGCGCTCAGTTACAACGTCGTCAAACAGTATCCGCCGTTTGGTTTACAAGCAGTTCGACGTCGCTTGGTACGCAGTTAGGTGTCATTGCTCTTTCTCACAGTAGCAGAGAGAAAATTAAAATGACACAAACGAGAAATGAAGCTTTCACAAACACATTTTTAGTCGCGCGGTGGACAAACGTGGCCGCCTAGCCAGACGCACAGCCACCATCGCTAAATAAGGGTTCACTTGGAACAATCCTAATCTACTGAGCAACTAATTATACATCTACGCTGTTCGTCCTCAGTAACGTAAGGCTAGAGAGGTGGGATATAACGCTAACTGCCTAACCTTCCCCAACCATAACTGCCAACGCTAAAAGCAGCAATTATTACAACCGTATGTTTTCAATGTCAAGTCATCGTTAAGTTCAATTTCATGCATTCCTTTAGAAAATAGCTGATGGTTTGGTATCCTTCAGATCTGTTAGCCTACTGACACGTTTGATTTGTTTTGAAATTCTTTTATTAGCAGCGTTAGAAAAACGTGCACGTGGGGTGCATCCAGGCGGTCAGGTTTGTCAAATACGCTTTTAAGTCACACAAGCACTGATGTCCTCTCCAACTTGAATCAATGTTTCCGATAGTTGCATATACGCGCCGAATTGTATCAAACGACGTTTTATAAAAATGACAAATGAACTCGTTCACTTCTGTCAGTCAAAACATATACCAATCAACAGTTACTTAGGGCACAAGCACTAGGAAAACTGCAATATATCAGGCCGAGTGGTTATTTGTTAAAATCAGTTGACAAAGCAAGGGTTCGAGCTTAGTTTCACATGTGAGCTTCCGAAGGACGGCCAGCTACAATTCCTGAACTTACGTTTGTCTTTGGAACCAGGACATATGTGCGCGGAATACTGTCCTAGGCCTGCAAAGCCACTTCAAAGTTTCACATTAGGGGCACTCCAGACTAGTAAAAAGTGGAACCGCTTTTGCGGCGTTACAAGGTCAGCCGCGTTAAACTCCTCTGCATAAATGTGGGAGCAGATAATTGGCGCGGGTCACCACGCTTAACGTGGCATGTTTCCCTGAACACAGAACGCGTAGGAGTGCCCAGAAACTAATAAAAGTGGTGAATTCGACAGAGGAGTCTGGGAAGTATGGTCGTCCGTTGGTGAGGAATAAGGTTGTTGTGATACCGTACATACACCATTTTTCGGATGGCCTGAAGAAAGTTTCGTAACGTTACCGAGTTTGGTGCTCTTCTTCTCCGAATAAGCTTGGCAGGCTTTTGAAAATTGGTGGAAGCGGAGTTGTCCGGCCACAAGTCTGGCAGTGGTTGAAATGTTAAACATCCTTCACCGTTCGTTCTCTAGTACCGGCGTTATTTACTCGTTCGCTAAAATTCCCCAGGTGGTCAAAATTACTCCGCAGCCCTCAATTACACCGCGCCCGTCGCCTTTGTATTGTCCTCGCGTTAAACCTAATAATCAAATCAAATCATCATTCTTTACTCAGTTACCTTTATCATGCGGCGACGTATATATTGGCAAATCAGGGAGGTGCATCAATGCACGGCTCATGGAGCACCGGAGGTCACGTCAAAAGAATTCATATCCACAGACTACTCGGCACTGCGCGACCCACACCAATGGAAGACAAGCGAGCTGTAATTTACTGTTTAAAAACGCGCGGGTTTTGTGGCCGCATAATGCAGCTGGTGATGGAGGCGTTTCACATGCAAAGAAACGAAGGCAAGTGTGTCAGCCTTGCGCCTGTGGGGCTACATGAAAAGGAATTTGTTTTGCTGTCAAAAGCGATAACTTACGGTCGTTTTTTTTTCGTACGAGTTGGCTAATCTTGTGTTTATCACATCCCAATATTGAGGTGACTCCCTAGGCATGCGTTTGTTGTGGGAGTATATATTTGTGTTGATGCCTAATAAAGAAGTTGCTAGTTACATCGTCGTGTGTCTCCTCTTCTATTGCCCTAGACTGCAAGCGCTGGTTAACGATGCACTCGTGACACATTTTCCGAAACTGGACTACTAGAAATAACACTACCCTTTATGTACTTTATACTGTTGAATGAGTTAGGTAGAACACGTGTAATGAAAGACAGCCAGTATAAAATCAACAGAGGAATACCGCAGAAACCTAACATGAATTCCTGTCGTGCGACAAAAGCTTTGTTGTGACAGCGAAAGTCCTGTTGTTACGACAAAGCCATTTGTTACGACACGTATTTCTGTCGTAACGAGAAAGTCAGTTTTCTCGAAGACAAACATTCCTGTAGCCACGGCAGAACTTCCAGTTACGCTACCCTTTACAATGGACGATAACCTTCAAACCATGCGCAACTAGCGACGGAACATCAGGATCACGACAAGACAGGAATTTGCCACGGCAAAGCATCAAAATCAGTACACGAATACCACACACGACAGAACATCTGAATCACGACAGGACAGAAATACGATAACACGACAATACAACACGCAAAAAATACGACAAACTACATAAATGTTTCTGGTCATTTTCGACTGGGAAATAATATTTGGTCCATGGCATCGGATTCTAAAATGGCCTGCGACCTCGAGAAAAATTGTAGCACAGGTAACAAACATTCCTTCTGCTGGGCTACAACAGCTTACCTTGTCAGCGAGGATTCCCTTTGGTCCTATTACTTGTTCGAGGATGCAACGGGCCACCCGAGGATCTTGTGCGCTGGTTGGATCGTCCAGCAGGTATATGTCGCTGCGCGAGTACACAGCTCGGGCAAGGGCTACGCGCTGCTTTTGGCCTCCGCTCAGCATTTCGCCCTGTAACAGTGCATGTGAGGGCATTGAGACACGGTTTAAAAACAATATCTTTTTTTTTGTGTAGCTAAACGGCAAAATGTTGGTCTGTATTGTTACTGGATTCAATGGCCGGGCCGAATAGCAGGTGTAAGAAGGCTTGAAGACTACGAATATAAAGGCAATACCGTCGCAAACTACTGAAACTGCTAACGTGGCTTACGCTTGGAGCCCGCACGGATTCCTCACCACCATTCGAATTTGCTGTTTGCTTTCAAAAGCAACTTCGTTGTATGTCCAAAACAACGCATAATAGGGCCAATATATATTTTGCACCAACGACCGCTTTCTGCGCTGCGCACTATATATATATATATATATATATATATATATATATATATATATATATATATATATATATATAGCGAGAGCAATGCCCAGGACCTGCCATTCCGGCGCCGAACCCGCCGGCCTTAGGAAGGCCTTCCGTCTCCCATGGCCATTCGCACAACACTTTTTGGCCTTGTTAAAGTTCCCGGGTTCGACAAGAGACAACCACACTTTATGATTTCGGCTTCTGAGTCGTGCCTTCATGTCCGGTAAATCAGGAAAGTATATGAGAGAAGGTGTGTACGCAAGATTTGAATATTTCCTTCTCAATGAATCATCGTTTGTCATTGCAGTAGGTCCGAAAGAGCCGCTTACTTGGGGTCTTTCATTTGGAAAAGGAATGCTTCACTAAAGGTAGATAACATGTAGAGAAATGTAGATTACGTGTGCCTTGAAGATATTCGGCAAGTGTTCGGAATGGCTGTATGTATTTTTTGAAGAGGTGTATCCCGAACACTAATCAGAAAATTTCTTTTTGTCATTGTACGTCCGCCTTACCTTCTCACCGGCTTCGGTGAGATCGCCAGCAGGGAACATGTCGATATCTCGAACGAGCTGGCAAGCTTCCAACACTCTGCTGTAGAATTCACAGTCAAAGGTCCGTCCGAAGGTTATGTTGTCTCTTATGGTCATGTTCAGGACCTGAGCCGCTTGTGCCACAATCCCAATTTTGCCCTACAATAGAATCATGCAAACAAACATTCAGAGCTGTGAAAGTGCAGGTTTCATAATTCACATAGGTCAGGTTAGATTACCGCTTGTTTTTACTATATCAACAGGATGCCGTCACTTTTCCAATGCTTTCTCTCTCTCTCCCTTCATGTCAGGCAAACTTACTGGTTCTTTTCGACTAGAGGTAGGTTTTACTGAAGCCATGGCTACATCATCAAATTGGCAGGATGTGGACGAGACTGGATCACCAATTGTACGCCGGCTCCTGTTTTTGAACGGAGTGTGGCGGACTATCTGTGCCCCTCTTCCTGTACTGCATGACTGTCCGTTCATGAAAAAGGCTGTTCTCCATTCTTGACGTCAGCCGTAAGACTAACTGGAAAGTAACAAAAGCGCTTCTTGGCTTCCTCATGACAACTCTCCTGTGCGAACGGCTATAGAGACGTTGTTGTTCGGATCGCAATGTGTTCACAGTTGATTTTTTAGCGTTTAGTGTATTGATAATTCTTTTACTTTTACTCGGAATATTTACTTTTTGTGTCTGAGTAAAATATTTCTTCATCTGCCTTCCATGTCCACTTTTATGTGTAGGGTGGCCCATGACTGACGTCCCGGCCTTTGCAACTTTCTTCTCTGCTTCAGGTGAAAAAAGTGTTTGCGGAAGCATGCGTGTGGTTTTACATCGAAGATTTGGGGCACTCGCACTGTTCGCCGGATTTGAATGAGGCGCGGAAATAGCCGCTAGATGCATTGTGCTCGCAGCGCGAGCCAGTTCTCATGCTGTTTTATAAGAAAAACTTTCTGGGACTCTTCCGCGAGATGTGTCTCCTTTTGAAGGCACCGATTGTGAGGTAGTGCTTCAAGAGTGCGTTGCGACCGTCGCCCACCACGCTTCTGACTCGGTGCCACACTGCTCCTGTCGTCTTACGGTGTGGCGGCGTCGGTGCTGCACCGTTGGCCCGCAAGCGTTAGCTTTTAAAGCAATGCTTTACTACTTTCGTCCAGTGGTTTCGCCGCCGATGCGCAAGTTCACCTTTTCACCGCAGACACACCCCCAACGACACACTGCTCAAAGCGCATTGCGTGATTTTCCGGGCCTGCTTTCGGCGCTGCGCACAAGGCCCCGTTTTCAGTCGCTCTGCTCAGCAAGCGGCGATGACCGCCGCGGTTGCGGCCGCTCAGCTGATCGGCAGCCGACCAACCCCGCCTCCTCCCAGGCATGCGGCGCTGGGTCGTCTCGGGGTACGTGACTCGTCTTGCGCCCGGCGAAGAGAATAGCCCCGTTCGCCGTGAATGAAAGCGTGGCGGGCCTCCTTCTGTGAGCATTGCGTGGGACCGAACGGCGTTCAGCTGTGGTCGGCAAGAGAGCTACATCAAAGGTTAAAGGGGTACTGACACAAAATTTTGAAGGCGAGATAACTTCGGAAATAGATTGCTGTGGACACATATACATCATCTGCAAAATATCAGCGGCGAATACAGCCTAGAACATATTTAAAATCAATTTTAAAGTGTGAGAAACGCAACCGAGCAGCCAGCAGAGGACCACGCGCAATCGACATCCCGTGGGTATTTTGTAAATAACAACATCCACACACGTCACGAGTTTGTGTTTGCCACTTCCGCACTGCCGGCGCCTTTACGCCGGCTCGCCCGGCTCGCCGCTCCAATCGGAGGGCCGGATGGCGGAGCTTCTGCTCTCGAGAACGAACGACCCGATCGTTGGCGGCGGAGGCGCCGTGAATTCGTCACCTCATCGGGCAGCTTGCCGCCACCAAAGTTCTACAGCGATTCCAGGCACTCTGTTTCTATTACTGTTGATTTACATTGGACGCGAAAACGCGCCGGAGACACGAAAAGCCCACTGAGGCGAGCCGCGCGGTCGCTGTGGCAGGCGGCGGCCACGGCCGCGAAGTAGCCCTAGGCCGGCGCCGGTAGCTCGAGTGATAGCTTGTTACAGCTGCACAAAATTGCACCCAAGTCCAACCACGGCAGTTTATATGAGAAAAGAGTTAATGATGCGATGGCGGGTTTCACTTAAAAATTGTCATCTGCACCGCTTACGAGAGCGGCAATCGAATATCCGCCGCAGTGCTAAGACGAACACATCTGTAGGCGGGACCTGTAGGCAGACCGCCCGGCTGCTCCCAGCGCGCGTCGTTCTCTAGCCGCGGCAGCATTTGCACTCGCAGCGCCTGCGTCACGTCCACGTCGCTTTTTAATTAAGCGGCTCACGAGATCAGTACGTGGGGGCATTGGCAGAAACTGCCGGCGACACGGATTCGACAGGGCTACGGCAGCTTTGCTCTGTGATATCCCTCCGACGGTCACGTGGTCAGCTTTGTTCACACAAAATCCATCGTTTCGCGGCACCCGCTGAAACCGAAACTGCGACTGGCCGCATTGAAAATGCCTCTAATTAAACAACGCTTGCACGCTGAAGCAAATGAGGTTTCTACAGGTGATAAGTAGGTCACTAGCTACTTATCGCAACAAAAAAAAACAAGATGCAAAATTTTTGTGTCAGTGCCCCTTTAACCAAGCGAACCCAAGACTCAACCAGAGTAAGCCGTGCTTTTGCTTTGCATATCCAATTTCACAACACACACACGCCACACTAGAAGGCAGATTCCGCAATATACTTTGGGCACTGCCTGTTACAATGCCATGCGAACGCCCCTCGCGTTGCGTCTGCTTTTGTTATTGGCGCTGGGTCTCCCGCGAGGAGCGTAAGCTCTCTATCTAGTACATCCTGCGTGGTGGCGCAGAGGTTGCCACTTCTTTTCTCTGTTGTTCGTACACTGGAAATCCAAATAAGTCCGATCTTTGGTGATATACATAAAAGCCAAACTTAACTTTCCATGTCTACAGCGATTAGTAAAGAGGCAATGCCGGAAAATTAAAACGGCTGATATCTATACCCCGGTGGGTTGTACTGAAAACGGGAATCCTGTCACCCGCCGCGGTGGCTCAGGGGATAAGTCGTTGCGCTGCTGAGCACGAGGTCGCGGGCTCAATTCCTGGCTGCGGCAGCCACTTTTCTGATGGAGGCAAAAAAAAAAACTCCCGTGTGTGCGAGATTTCGGCGCACGTAAAGATCCCCGAGTGGTCAAACTACTCTGGAGCCCTCCACTACAGCGCGGCTCATAGCCTGCGCTGCGTCGGTGCGTTATACTCTGCAATCAAATCAATCAAATCAATCTTTTTTTAGCCCGTCTTGCGAGAGCGCCACTGTTAAACTAGCGCAACCACAACTACACTAGAGAGATATATGTCGTCCCCATAACAAAAACTTAAAGAAGTGTAGTGGCGAAATTGAATACTTTTGGTAAAGGAGCCCAGTAAACACGAAATAGCAAAGAACGACCAGGCCGTCATTTTTATGAAGTTTCTGTTGTCAGGGGAAGCTTTACGTTGAACAGAAATATAAACGGCGGACGCGTTAACGCAGACCGCTATGAATAGCGAAACGTACAAAGAGCAGCATGTTCTCTGCTGTGTTGGAAAACGACGTGTCGTCCTTACGCGAACATTATCGAGGGAACGGATCATTGAGTGGGTGTGTCAACAGCACGACGCCTCCGCCTGGCTTGCGCGTAGCGCCGCCATGTGTCCACTGCTGCCGTGGCTGCTGCTTTAGCTGCCGTTTCAGGCGCATTGTATATGGTTGTGTCGCTCCTTCAACGGCTCGTCGCAGATCGTGACTGACCTTGCAGTCGTGCTTTCCGCATTTTTTGCACACCTGAAGAGTGCAAGCAGGTATCTGGAGGTGGGATGCAGAAGATGTTTTCCACTTCTCCGCTTCGATGAGCGCCAGTAGCCTCGTCTGAAGTGACGCAGGCATATTGGCCTCGAAAAACGCGCTTAGTTCATAAGAATGGCTTTCGTCTCCAAAAGCCTGCAGCGCACACCTCCAGGGCACAGGGGAGTGGCCATTGTCGGTGGCAACCTGATCTAGTAACGTTGGTCGGTGGCAGCAGCCTGGCCATTGTTGGGTTCCTGCTCATACTTGAATTGCATTGTCTACCAAAGTCCTGATTATAACAGCGTTACCGACTAATGCTCATTACAGTTGTAAGTTATGAACATATGTGCACCTGCCTGCATTTACGTTAGAAGAACATTGTGTTTTACACTACATGTCGAAAAAAAGTCGGCTGTACAGCATGCTATGCTCGTGTTTGGATGCAATCGACGTATTTCTGAGTTTCGCCAACAAAAGTACATGACTCTCACGTCCACAAAAGCGTTTTAAGCAGTACAAGCTTTTCTTTCCTTTTCGTGTCCTGCTTTGATCGTGTAATATTTGTAAAGTAGCATCTATTAGCGACGCAGAAGGAGGAAATGTTTTGTAGAGTGCAATTTGTGCACACGAATAGTTTGCAACATAAAATGTCGGGAACCTTTAATTTATCAATTAGCCGTTGACAGCAACTGGTAAGTACTTTAATCCCTAAAAAATATACGGTTGACAGTGGATAAAATGTGGCTTTATTGTTGGCTCTCGCGTTTAAGATATGATAAATCTTGAGCTGATGCTGTTGTGCAACGATGCCTTCACCTATCATCCTTCATGTGGGGAGTTGAAGCTATCATTAAATAGGTTGTGTGAAGGATCAGTGAAGCTAATCTCAGTTTAAGCAGAAAGTAGCACAGGACAACGTTTGAGGTGGAAGACGAGCATTGCGGTATAAAGTGAAATTGCTTGCGATTGCGTTTGAAGCCATCGGGTCTGTGCCTGTATTCACCACGTTTGTGTTCCCCGTCAGCACAGTGCTCCTTTGGCCCTTAAACTTTCACGGCTCGTGATTGACCTTTTTCCCCTCAAAATCGCGTTCACTAGAGCTCACCTTCAGCCGAAGGCAGCCGCCCAAGCACCTCATGTTGCCCGTTATTGCAGACAGAAGGGACGATTTCCCGCTCCCCACGGAACCGATGACGGCAAAGAGAGAACCACCCTGCATGTCCAGATCGACACCGTGTAACACGGCTGCGGCATCCTCGACGTCTCTTTTCGTCCAGGAGAATGAGCAGCCTTTTATGGTAACTTGTCCATCTGCATTACAATAACAAGTGACAGCTTACAACACAGTTCTGATAACAGTACATCGTGTGGTGTGTGTGAACGAAAAAAATAGCTACGGGTTCACACGTGTGGATGATATTTGGCGGAACAATATTAGGTGCACTACCCGGCTGCGTGGGGACATGGATAGTGCCTGCAGAAAAAAATAGGTGGATATTGACGCATGCGTGAGCACTCACGCATGCGTGACAACCAGTTCACATCACCTTACGGGATGACTGGGTTCTGTGCCACTTTCGTTCTGCATTTATGGGAAGTGCCGTCGCATGCGCCTGAGTATTCAGTGTTTTGATAAGAGGAAAATTCCGGTATATGGTGTCTGCGAGTATTCAAAATTAAGAGTAAATTTCATTCGTCATAGTCGATGTACACATTCGTCATAGTCGATGTTATATGTAGGAGATTGTCATTATTATTTAGTAAGTAGCCAATACAACATAAGGCATACCTGCCAGTTGGTCGAGGTCTGGTTTACGGGCTTCCATTTCGCAGTGCTCTTCAGCACGGAAGAACGTCATGAGCCTTCGACAGCTCCGAGACACCTTTATTTAGACACACACAAAGGACGAAATTTGGTTAAAAGCCCTTGCTGTTGCGAGATAAACTACTAACTAAAATCTCCGCCATATTCAACACCCAGTTACATTGTCTGGTCAGATCATTCTTTTGTAATACCCCGCCTTTAACACCCTATCAAACACCATCTAACACCCTATCATCTGGTTCCCGCGTAAGGCGAACACTTCAGTCGGGGTGATTGCTTGCATTCGGTCAGAAGTCTACCCGCTTGCTTACAGCATGCCTTCCGCCTTCCCGCTGGAAGGGTACTTGAAGTATGCCCGTAAAGATAGCGCCATGATGGGGTAAATGCATTGTGGAGATTAATATTCGCTCCAACGAACGTGGGTAGTGCATCGCAAACCGGAGTCCAAACCGGAGTCCAACCTGTGTACAGTTCCTGTCCTAAAATATACGTCGAAGTTTACGCGCCTCTCTCGACTTCGCAGCAGCCACCAATTCTGCGATGCCTCTATTTAGGCAGATTATCGCAGAACAAAACATGGAATTGTGCCAGATGCGTTTAGAATAATGAAACCCGCGAAAAATTAGTTATAGCAGAGCAGAGAACCGGCCTCCTACACGGCGCCCGGTACACTGCCCACGTACGTGCGCATGCGTTTAACCGGTTGCGCGTGTATCTACGCAGGTACAGTGGCGCCGGTCGGCTGCTGGGTTCGGGTGCCGGGACGGGCACGGTGCACAGTATCCGCTTGTCTTAGTGCTTTCTTGGATTCCGTGTTCGCAGCGTTTTTTGTCAAAGCGTTCCCTTATTGCAGTCAGTTATCAAAACAACAACGCGTAATTATTTCACTTTTGAAGTGAACGTCCTAAGTCTCTGTGTCTTAAGCCCGCGCGTTGTGACGTACAGAAAATAAATTATCCAAAAGAAGCAGAACCTGCGCGAGCCAGGTAGGGAGAGCGGGGATCGCGTGCTAGGGAAGGGCAACAGGAATGCGCGAGGAGGTCTGAGGCGGACTCGCCGCAAGGGCTACTGAACCCGTCCGAGACAGGAGAACAGCCGCAGAGTTTCATACTAATATATATATATATATATATATATATATATATATAGAGGGAAATCTGGCGTCACTTCTCTATGCGAGCCGCGCTTCAGCGGGCGTTGCCTCATGTACCGGGCAGGCACGTTCCACTTGTCCTTGGCATGGCTCATGAACGGGCTCAGAAGTTGCCTCTGACTGCAAACAAGCAACAATACTACTGCAAAAGAATAACCCAATTTGTTTTTTTGTTTAAAATTGAAGCAGCAGAGAGATTTTTGTCAGGGAATATTTAGAAGCTTCATGCAAGATGACAAAGAAAAAGATCTCGCACTTTTTTGATAATTTTGGCTTCCAGCCAAAAAAGGAGCCTCTTGGCTAGCCAAGCCAAGTAGGCGAGCACCGTCTCTAGCTGCAATAGCGGCACCCATGACGGCCCGCGATTGCAGGGGGGTAAAGCGAGCTCCGAGACCGTACGAATCGTGGGCGCTGACATGTTACAATTCCCATGGTTGCCAGATCAATTTTATTCAGCCTTCTAAAAATTATTCCGTAATTATTTAACTAAAACAAAGAACTGAAGCAAAATAGTTACAAACAATTGCCTCAGTAATTAAAACTAGCTTTATAAAAAGCTTTTAGTGTAATTAAGGTCTAAATAGCGGAGAAATAGTAAGTGCGCAGTTCAGTTTTGGTTTCGATTTTCTTTAGGTGTGCTAGGAAGTGGTGAGGCCCTTGCACCTGACTTGCGCAGTGTGTGTGTGCAGTCTCCAGCTCAGATCTGCGTGCGTACAAAATGTGTACAACTGGTACAACTGGGATGCACGCGCTGAGCAAGTGCCTCCCCGGGCGCTTGCGAGGCTGTCATTCTTTCTTCACGTTAAGCACAGGCCTATCTATTGCCCCTGAACTGACGCCGGAACAGCGATTCCGATCTGACCTTGACTACTGCAAGTTCACTACAGGCTACGGAATGGCAGCCAGCGATCGTTCCAGTTGGAAGAGAAATAAAAGAAGCTTTTATAATCGTTCGGTTGCAGTTGTTTTATTCATGGAACTTCTTACAGCTCTTCGTGCTTCGAACTTTCGCGCAAACGTTCGTGAAGGTAGAACGAAAAAATAGGTAACGAAATGCGGTTTCTTTTTTAATCAGTCTCAATAAATCAACACGTCAATGTTCTCTTCTAGCGCGCTCTGTGCGGTAAATTACTGCCCATTCAATACTGCGCATTCAGCCCCGCCAGCTTTCCCTTTGAAGTGGTGGAAAGCAGCTAGAACTTGACGCATACAGAAAGGAAAACGGGACACGCCGCGGACTGTATTTCGCATACTCCCTTGGCATGCATTCTTCCACTCCGTTGGCCTGCAATCGACCGCGCTCTTTCGTTTCTGTGCTTCAAAGCGCCGCGACTCAGCGGCAATATCAGTGTTGGCCCATGCGATGTTTTTTTGTGTGTGTGTGTGTGTGTGTCAAAAAGGTTTTACATCGAGCTAAAGGCACAGTTCACTTCACTTCGTTTGAAAAGCCTTGAGCGACTTGCAAAATGTCACAGAATGGCAAATAAAGCGGCACAGCGCAAAAATGCACGGAGATCATACGGAGATTCATTTTTCTGTGCGCCCAGTACCGATCAGCTGACTCCTTGGCGTCCTCGCGCATGCGATCAGTCGCATTCGAGCTTGCGGAGAAGTGTTGTGTGAGCGTCGCCACATCTTGCTCAAATAGTCTCAGTACATATAAGCCACACGTACGCTAAACCGAAAACACGTCGGTTACCTACCCACAGGAGATACACTACGCAATGCTGTCGACGCCGCCTACACAAAATCTGCCTGGCCAGCGGTCCGCCATGTTACAAGTAATGCCGGCATGCTTCGCTAGCAGGACGCGGAAGCGCCACAGTAGCACATTGCCAGATTACAACCAATCGCTTTCGTCGTTTTTTAGTAAGCAAAAGCTCAGCTGGCAACCTTCCTATTGTTGTATCATGTTTTCCACTGTGTGTCGTACGGTTCCAATGCATTGGCTCAGCGGCGCGCTTTCCCTCTAGAGTATATATTCTATGCGCGATCGCAGCGCCACAGTTCCCACTAGTATATATACTAGTGGGAACTGTGGCGCTATATATTAGTATAAAATTCTATGGCTGAAGTGACGTTGCAGCCGCCCCAGCCGGAGACGGAGAGGCAGCACGCGCCGGTCTATGGGACCACTATGAGCACTGTATGAGAACTCTATGAAACTCTATGAGAACAGCAGCTCCAAAAGAGGCCGGGCCGCTCGCGCACGTACAATACGATCCGTCTTGAGAAGTGAAGGTACCGAAGAGGGCAAACAGGCTGCTCCAGGCGATGGCTATACAGCGGAACGCAGAGCTTCAGAAGGTGCTCTCGGGGGATCGCTGAAGACGGGTGCGGCCGTAAAATTCAACAAACAGTTCAAGAGTAGATCAACACAAGGTTAAGCTAGGGAGACCTTCGCCTTCACACTTTAAAAGTTCTACGCAGCCCCGTAAAACTTCAAAAACTAGTCTCTTTCGCTCATGGGACCACGGGATGAGTTACTAACCACAGAGGTATTATTTTGGATAGCCACGGACGGCAAGAAACCTGTGTCAAAAAGATATTAGAAATTCCTAGTTATCTGAGTAACTTTGCAAACTTCACTGCGGTGCTTTTAAGAACGCATGTTAAGGTTTAGTGTTTTGATGTTCGAAACTAATAAAGAATTCTTGTTATAATCACACGTCTAGTAACAACTGCAGATTTAAATGGCTCCGGTGGCCCAAGAACCAACAACCATAAAACATCACTTTGATTTGAAGTCTCTTAACTGCAGTACCGTCACAAGGTTAATTGAAACACCATTGGGACACATCGCCTTTTATTTTCTTGACTTTATTCACGGCTAAAAAGCTCGATGACACCTGGTTTAACGGCATCCGGAATTTCCCTTCGTAATGGGCTGTAACAGGTACCTAGGCGGTTATTTCGAGCTACTAATTTTTGACCTTTGTGAATAACTTTATTTATAGCGCTGAAGAGTTCATTTCCGTGCTTTTTCGGATGGGGGTGGCTTGCTAAGACAAGCATTATCAAGGAACCTACCGGCGTTTTCAGCCTAATGGTATGTGGCAGGTAGCCCGTGAAGATATCCATTAATGTGAGGATGTAGACGCAGGCAAACACAGTAGCAGGACTAAATGTTACGTCCCCGCGCATAATGGTGACAGTACCAAATGCAATAATGATCATCTGCAAAAAATAGGAGAATCTTAGGGCTGAAAACAATTCATGCTGAAATAGGAGTTGAAAGGTGTTAGCAGTTCGTAGTGTCTGTGAGTACGTAACGTTTTGGACAATGGTCGCATGCGAACGCTTAAGATTTTATAGATTCCATGGGAATGACGGCTAAACACGTTGTGCTGTGTACATACAACCTTTTCAAGGGTAACATTGTGGCAATTCAAGCTAATTGTTTGGCGAGTGTTCTTTTGCAGGGAGCTTAAGGACGCGGGTTCGATTCCCGGCCGCGGCGGCCGCTTTTCTGGTAGACGCGAAAAGCGAAAACGCCCATGTGTTCGAGATTTAGGCGCACGTTAAAGATACCCAGATGGTCAAAATTAATCCGGAGCCCTCCGCCACGGCGCGCCTCATCGCCTGTGTAGCGTCGCCGCGTTAAACCACACAATCAATCAATCAATCAATCAATCAATCAATCAATCAATCAATCAATCAATCAATCAATCAATCAATCAATCGATTCGCAGGGAGTGTTCGGCCACAAGACTGCACTGTTCCTCTGACTGCGGTGACATTTAGTAAGCATTAGGCAGTTTTCAACGCCCCTCACCCACAAAGGGGTCACAGCCCCGCACATCTGCTCTAGGAAGCTCTCTCGCCGACACCATGGATCTTCACAATGGAGTGTATAACCTCTATAGTCTTCCTTTGCTACCCGACTTGGCTCCCCCGCCTATTGAGACATTACCACCAGCGATACAGCTTCTACACTATGGAAAGGGAAAAAAAGACCGCTTCAAGGCCCTCACTCCACCCCGCTTTTTATACGCTCTGCCCTCGCTCTCAAGATCAGCCTAAATTTCCATAAACAAATATTTTGCCACTGCTAACCTTACCCCAGAGACCTTCCGTAAATGGTACACACCGTCCCTGCCACCTCGACGTGCCTCCTGCACCTCCCCCACGTCCGCCAATCTCCAGCACCTAATTTGGCACTGTCCGAAATTCGCGCGATACAGAACCTTCAAGCCTGTTCTTAATACATCCTCTTTATACATCGACCCTCGTACACTGGAACCCTCCATGCTGGCTTTAATTGCACACTTTCCCTAAAAAAGCGGTCTAGCGCGAGCAGTTTAGAGTCGTGAGCCTGCTCTCCTCACCCCACGCGGCCTCTCCAGCCTTCTTAAGGAGCCCGCCTGTTTTGGGTCGAACTGTCCGCATTTAAGATGTCACAAACACCCCACCTTCTACTCCCACTTCCCCCACTTGACGTAGAGTCTTCCTGCCAGAATAAAGGCTACCTGCTCTTCCTCCTTCATTATAACATGAACAAACACAATACATGATAGTGTGGCGGCGCTGCAGCAAGTGCTCTAAATTCAAATAAAATCGGAACAAGCCAGTTATATCGATGGGTTGTTCATGGTATGACGCTGTGACGCACGTAGGACAAGTGGATGAGCTGGCGATCACTTAACTACAGTCGTACGGCTGCCATGCCATTGTCTAGGCTGGAGTTTAGATTGTTGCTAACATTTTAGTTCTCCTCGTTGAATCGTCAATACTTAAATCGAAACAAGGTACGTTCACGCAGTCGCCGATATCTTTCCGCCTACTAATCAAGTGCGACTCAATATTCGTGGTGAGGTGGTAGTTCTAGCATTGGGTAATGTGCGGATGACTGATATATAATTATCCCTGTTTATGTTAAGTAATGTCGATAAATTCATATGTGCTCTATGCAAATTAAACAGCCACATTTTATTTGGAATCTCATAATTCCCAGAGTTTCACGCCTTTCTGCAGTGATTCCGGGTTCATGGCAGCCAGCAGCCAACGGGTGTAAATTGGAGGAAATAGGTTCTTTCCGGTAGATTCAATACAAAACACGTCTCACAAAGCAACAGATTTTGTGAGAAAATTTCTGCCTAAAAATTTCGGCCCTAGTGGGGGGTCTGTAGAATCGCTGCTGGGCTGTCCATAGGAAGAGATTTACGCCAAATTAAATGTATAGCCCCACACAACACATACGTAACAACATACCCTCCCCCACACTCCTCACTATTAAATTACCAGGCAAACATACTCCAAATACTGCAAGCAGGGAGATTTTAAATTACACAGCCCTGTCGAAAGTCCAACCATCTCTCTTCTCATCAGACTGCCCGAATGCACGTCGCCCTTTAAGGCGTATCACCTCGCATTCTCCTGCCCGCATAACCTCAACCTCATTAACAACCCGTTAATTGTGCAGTGGGTGTCTGCACTGACCAGCTTCCGCACCGGAGCTCCAAGAAGCTCTGGCGCAGCGAACTCTGGATTCGGCGCAGGCTCACGGCCTCCACGATATGTTGGGGCTCTCCACATTTTGTCTCAATACACCCCCTTGCTCAAATACACGTTTACTTCTCCACGCAGGTGTGCGCTGATATACGCGTTTTGTTAACAGGCGTTGCCTGTAATGGGGTAGGAAAGGAAAGGCAGCGTTAAAGATGGAAGCGGCACTGCGCAACTAGTTCGAGCTGGATTTGTGCAAAGTTCCCACGCGCGCTGTTGGGCTACCAATCTGGAATCTTTGAGTAGCCGCTTGGTGTGCGGTGGTGTCAATATAGCGAGCGCATGATCACCGTACAAAGCGGCGAATCACGAGAGAGGTCGGAATTGTCCCCTGGGCGCATCCGCAAGGTTTGTGAGCCGCTTTAGCTAGGCTTACCTACCACCTACAGTTTTAAACATTTCGCGTAAGTTACCCGCCGTCGTACACCAAACACACGAAAATTGAAATTTCGGTTCTAGACTCCAATTATAGCAAAAGTTTTAAATATTCCGTTCATTGAGCAATGTCAGAGGGATTCGTCTCTGTAAACAAACTCAAGAGTGTAGCGAAGAGGAAATTCCGTAGTTCAATAAAAGTCCATATGGTATAACAGATCATGCAACATTTTGAACAAATTAGTTTCGTGTCGGTGTTCACATAAAGATTTTTTCACAGAGCGTCGTCTTACCACCGAACTAGTCGCAGTGATCACAGTCTCAAGAACGCTTTCCAATGTGTTCACGCGGTACGCTTGGTCGATTTCCTTGAGCCTGAGCTGACGAAGATTTTCCTGGAACACGTCCTCAAGCGCTGACATCTTGATATGCCGCACTGACGAGAGAAAGTCGGTGAACTTTCTGAGCCTTTCGTCCCGATATCTGTACAAAACGTCCTGTAAAATAGATGAGGCACCGTGAAGGAGGAAAGGAACACATTTTATACGTACACAATCTGGCATTTTAAAGTGTCCCTTCTATATGTAAACTGCAGCCCTCTACTTAGTCCTTGAGCACCAAAGGGTCTGCAATACTTGCTATTCGTTTATCACCGTCAATGTTTTCTTCCAGAAAATGTTCATAGCTTTTTGGACTGCCGTCTCGACGGATAGAGTCACCTGAGTGGCACAACTTCAGGTTTTGTTACTTGCTATGACGTCACTGCCAGGGACGGCACGTCCGCAGATGCGACCCTACTGGATAATTATTTTTTCACATCTACCCATGAATACTTACACCAGCCCTTTTTCTCCTAATTCAAAATTTTTCAATCGGTTACCTTTCAGCCGGCATCCCTGCTGTATCCTTTATATGGCGCCCTACACAGCTGTGTGTGATCACGTGACTGCGGGTGTACTTTTGTTGCCCACACGTTAGTTTGGTTACTTACACAAGCTGGCACCGACATGTACAATACACCGTCATGTCGAGTAATGGGCATGACTGGCATTGCTTAATTTTATCCTTTGATGTAAAGTTGGCTTTGCACTCATCATTTGCACTAACTATCACAGCTCGCTTACCTTCAAACTTATGGACTATCTTCCAGCTCTCTACCTGTAATACCCTATACAAAGCTACCAGGGGTATCGGAGATCAAATACAATTAGCGTTCATTTCAGTCATACGGCTGTCGCAACTTTATACCTCGATAGTAAACGTCCAGGGTAATCCATGCACTTACTGATATGGCATTATCTGCTTTTTTTAGCGTGTATACCTTAGTAAAGCACAAGAATTCATGTTATGGGGCATCAAGGTCATTCTCGTCACCGCTACTTACAGGCCCCCGGCCCATCGCAAGCATAGCTGAATTCGTGAACCTGGCTGTTTAGTAGCGCCATGTAGGTTGCGTAAATATAATTAACCGCAAATTGGTTCTCTCCAGCTTCCTAGTACCGGGGCTGACACGGTTGAAAAGAAGAAATAAGCGTCAAGAAGTGGAAAAAAAACTTTAGAGGGGCATTAGGGACTGCATAGCTTTAAGACTGGATTTCACAATAAAAAGATGCATACTCGAACGCCAACTTCTAACAAATAAGCTGTACATTGAGGAAAACAGATGAAGCTGTAGTGAGGCATGTGCCACTTTATCGCCGGCACCTTATGACGACACAGACACCGGTGTTCGGTAGGATGCCGCTGAACAAAACTGCCGCTGTCGAGAAACCCGGCTGTGCGATTGTGGCGCCGCCGTTCTTTTTGGTCGTACCAGTTGTATGCTAATACAGAGTTAACAATTACTCGGTGTATATTGAGCGTAGTATGCCATTGTTTAACGTTGTTTGCCGCGAAATTTGAAAGTTTTTCAATGGGGGTCTTTTTTCAATGTTTGTAAAAATGTCTGTGTTGACTCAAGTGCAGCTAAAAAATTTCGTCATACGTTAGTTCGTACAATAAATCAATGTTGCACCTTTCCTGTATGGCCCCTATATAATATGAATTCGGCACTGTCGGTACGCATCTTAAAATAGTGCAAGAATGTAGGACACTCACGCAGCACTTGTAGAGGAAAGGCTCAATTGCTAGTGAGGCTGCCAGGATCACCAAGAGCCAGGCAAGGCACGCCAAGGCTGGCGCGAGGCCGATATGACCCGCTAGGGCTGCCAACGCAATGGGCGCACATACGACGCCCACGACGGCACTCGGGAGGTAGTACGTGGACACGGCGACAACCCAGCAATCAGCTACGAGCAGTGATGAAACGAGCCCGGCTGGGTTGTCGGCTATGGCGGAAGCAGACAAACGGGTCACCTGGGCACGAGCAGATACAATTAGTGAGGTTCGTCCACTTAGCTACGCAAACACGAAACAACGGCTATATATCGTTTCTACTTTTTGTGTGTGGAATACTTTGACATTGCACTTTACGGCCAGTTTACCATTGTAAACTGGCTGAGTCCAGAGGTGTTACAGAAAAGAACGAAAAAAATCATAGCCTCTTCCCTCCGAAAAAAAAATGCTGTGGTTCAGCTTTGGATAGCCCTTGTTGATAGCGGAAGCTTCTCTGCCCTGGCTAAGCCCATTGTCGATGTGTGGCTTCGCAGTGATATAGAGACATGTTTGCAATGAATACACTGCTTATTCATTATTGTTTTTTCATCACGGCGTTTTTAATCCTCACAGCTGTACTAGCGACCACAGCTGGATGTTCGTCTTCCTCCATCGGACATGGCTCGGCCATGCACGTGGCCTCCTGGCCTTCCTTTGTGGCGCGCGCTTATCGCTGAGGCGGCGGCCTCGATCTTCCCTTTCCCCCACCAGGTAGCGACACGGGTTCCGTGCACGTATCCGTTCCCTCCTTGCCTATCTCTCGCCAGAAGGATTGCAAGCTTTGCGAGTGGGAAAGACATTATCTTGGATGAAACTAGTGAGCACTTAAATAAAGACAAAGCAAGTGGAACACAAGTTGTATCAACGTATATTTCAGAGAGTATGAATTGCCATTGAATGGCCCCCATCATCCTATCTTTCTTCGCATTGTAGTAACTGCCGCATATGTAAACCTAATTTTCCTGCCATAGACATTTTATTTAGACACCGTGAACAAACGGCCGCGATGTTACGGAAGCGTTCCACATAGCGGCAAAAGCAGACAAGTATGTCCGGCCGAGCAAGCATGTTTCTTCACCCCAAAGAGATTGCATATCTGCATGGGCCTTGACTGTAGCCGGATTCTATCTAGTTGCCTTATCACTCTGGCTTTTGTAATCTTTTTTGCTCATACGCAGTGCTTTTTATTAGATAAGACGCTGAGAGCATCTCTTGTCGGCGGCCCTGTCCTTCCTGCGTGCGTCCTTCGTCGTCGTCCGCGTCCGCACTCTCCTCCGCTCACCCCCTCTCCTCTCCGATAGCGAACACTCTCTCGCGAGGGGCATTGGATTGAATTGAATTGGATTGGCTTGGCTTGGCTTGGCTTGGATTGGCTTTAATTGGATTTGGATTGGATTGGGTTAAAGTGGATTGTGTTGAATTGTGTTGCGTCATAGCCGCGGCAGACGCACAGGCGCCGGCGCGGGCCCAGGTGAGAGCGAACACTCTCTCTCAACATCTGCGGGTGTGCGGCCCAGCGCGCTCTCACTCCGCCGATGGGCGGCGCTGCGCGCGGTGCTGCGCATGTGCAGTACTCTCTCTCTCCGCTGTCTCCTCTTCTTCGGGCGCGCTGCGCATATAACCGGTGTGCCGCTCTACGGCGGCCTTTCGGTCGATGGTTGCTCTTTGCTTGCGCTTGAACCCCCCTCAGCGTCGCATCACACCAAGGTTCCCACGAGAGGAGGTGGGCGTAATTTTTGTTTTGTGTTAAGTGTTTATAGTCACCCTTCTTGATATTAAACTTTACTTTTAGACTAGCGACTGTCCTTGCGTTCCACTTCCTTTGTATTTGTTTAAGCTCCTGCTGATTTTGCCCCAGAATAAGCTTATCTCTCCCCTGCCGCCAATCTCTTCCCGCCATCGGGCCGCTGCTCTATGCCAGGCGGTTGCGGAAGGTGCTGTGGTTTGACCTGTAGCTCTCAAGGTCAAAGCTGGTAACCCCGCGAAGAGCGCCCGTGGTAGCGTAGACTAGCGTTCGCTACAAATTGTGTACGCGAATCTCAGGCCTCAGTGAAAAACGATTACAACAAAAATCACACGCAATGACCCCAAAATGAAAACAAAGCAGTTCTTCCGAAATAAACAGACCGTGACCATAGTGAAAACGCAGAACCCCCGAGTTACCGAAACAAAACACTTTCAGTTTGCGAAGCTTTCCCCCAACGCAAATGTTTGGTATATGTTATTGTCTATCATTCTTCTGCGACTATCAAGAACGTTTACGTTGTTCAATGGCTTCCCGCTATTCGTGGAGCGAACCACGCACAGCCTAACCATGCCGCGCTAGAAGGTGAATTGCCCTACGAGATCGAGCGACAGAAGCTGCGATGCGGCGTGGTGCAGAGCGACGAAAGCTTATATGGCGCGAGACTTCTGCGCCCGTGCCCGCCCCAGCTGCGAACTGCAAACGAAGGCTGCGATCGAGAATGGGAACCCCCGGGAGGGTTTCAGTCTATAACTCAATCTATATCTCTAGCCAATCCCCGGATTGTGTACGTCCCAAACACTTTAACAACAGAATCATCGTCGTCGCCTTTAAAATACGTGGATAAATTTGGCCTTTCGGCGTACGCCACTCGGGGCGACTGGATTCTGCCACGGCGCAGTGCGCACTCAGTCAGCCGTCTGCCGAGATTTAGCAAGTCTTCGGGCCAAGATCACTGCTTCGTCTGTGTCTTACTGGAGCCGAAACAGATAGAAAAATTACCTAATTTCTTTCGGTAAGGCGCCCATACAAGTGGGTAAGTCACCCAATACAAGTTTCGCAGTCCTGGAGCCGAAACAGATAGAGGGATACAAAAGTAGTGCCCCTAGGTCTAATTCAGGAGAGGGCTGTTGACCGAGGGACGAAGGTCTCTCGTGAATTTGGCAGCCCGAGCGACGATGGCTTCTTGCACCGCCGATTTAGAGCTGCCCAATGCTCTCACCGAGTGCTTAGCGCATCGATATTGGGCGAATGGCTTGTGGAGGCATTGTCAGAAGATGTGATCCATGGTTTGGACCACCCCACAAGCGGGGCAGGGGGGTGAGGAGTACAGAGCGGGGTACATGCGGTGCAGGCGGGCCAGGCAAGAAAGGCTGTACGTATGTACTAAGAGCCAAAGGCGTTCTGCGGCGTGAGAGCGCGTCGGGTGTGTAGGGGGGAGTTGGCGGCGGGAGAGGCGGTGATGAGACCTATTCTCATGAAAAGACAGGAGCCGATCTCGAGCTGAGAGGGCTCCATGGAAAGGATCAAGGCTAAGACCCGCTCAGAAGGTGAGCTCTCAAGCGGCTATGTGGGCTGCTTCGTTCCCTACACCCGTGTGGGCTGAGGTCCACACCAGGGGGATTATGAAGGAGCATTTTGAATGCCGGGGGAGAAATGCGACCCCCGGCGAAATTTTTAGCGGTCGTCTTCGAGTCGGAGATTATGATTGCAGGGGAAGGCCGGAGGGTTAAAACAAGAGCAATAGCTGCCTCTTCCGCAACCGCGGTGGAAGAAGTGCGAAGGGTGAGGGTGGTAAGAGAGGGACTGTTGGGACCGTTCATTGCGACCTCGTAGGCATCGTGGTGCCTGTAGCAAGCCGCGTCAACATGTTGGCGGATGTACGGGGTATCGCATCGCAAGGGCCCACGCACGCTGCTCCTGGTGGGCTCGCTTGTGGGCAGGGTGCGTGTTACGGGGAATGGGGCGGACGATGGATAGGTCATGGAGATTGCTAAGGATGGGATGAAAGGATTCTGTAGCGAACGGGAAGTTGAGTGGAAGTCGCCAGAGGAGATATTTTTTTTCTGTTTTTGTGGTGTCTAGGCGGGCGTACTGAATAACAAGGTGACCTTCGACGAGCTCAGATGCGGTGTTGTAAACGCCAAGCGATTCTACACGAGCGATGGTAGCGTTATTCGGAATCCTCAGGGCCGTCTTGTACACTTTTCGAATTATACAGTTCATTTTTTTTTAATTTCTCAGAGGAAGGAGCTAGATAAAGGAGGAAGTCAGTGATACGACCAACGCGAAAGCCTGTATCCGCCGCAATCGCTCTGCCTCTTTGAGCCCTACATTGCGGGTGGTGATGTGGCGGAGGAGGTTGATGGTCTGATTGACTTGGGTTGTGAGGTGCGCGAGGAATGTGGTATTGGCACGGTTCTGTAGGATATTGAGGCCTAAGACTTTAAGGCATGGCACTCGGAGAAAGGAGTGGTTATCCAGCCGGATGGTAATCTGCGAGCTGCGTAGGCGCGTTTGTGGCCGTTGGGCAAGACAAGAAGCTCTGCCTTCTCGGGCGAACAAGTTAAACCAACATCACGAGCACAGGCAGCCATAAAATGTGCCCCCTGCTGCAGGGTGCTTTCAATGTGTGCATCGCTGCCGCCTGGAACTGATAGCGTGACGTCGTCAGCATACAAACTGTGGCGAGGCGAGGGGATATTAGCAAGTAGAGTGGGAGGTTTACCATAACGAAATTATAGAGTAGTGGCGAGAGAACTGCTCCTTGGGGGGTGTAAGGTCCACTTATGAGATTAGCGGCCAGGCGCCCGGGCCACGCGTGAGAACCCGCCGCTCTGTCTAGCGACGTAGCACTCCCAACACTGCACTGCAGTCGCCGCCAATTCGGCACGGCGTGCACGGAAGACGGATTGTCTGGCCCACCGCATGCCACAAGGATAATCCCCCATTGAGAGAGCAGACAGCGCCGCCGGATCCCAGGAACGTCTGCTCGACGCGCGGAGGTGGTGGGATTACCGGCGTCGGGTGCTCGTCTCTCCATTGTTGTCGCGCCCTGGTCAGCATGACGCACTGTCGCCGTCTTTCGCTTTCACCCCGCGGGGTCGGCCGCCCCTGCTCGTCTGCGAGCGTGCCGTTGAGCCGAAGATGGCGGCGGAGGCAACGTTCTGGCCTTGAGTAAAAATCCTTTACGTTTTCGTGTTTTGCAGGTTAGCTAACCGTGCCAACGCAGTTAAAGTTGCCAAGGAGATAGGTTAGCTGAGCGATGTACAGTTCGATCAAAAAAGTTTTCAATTATGTTGTTGCACACTATTACAGTAGCCAATTGTATTTTCGGACTCCAAAAATTTTCACTTGCTGGATATTCCAGACTTTGTCGAGGAACCGCTCGTTGTCCCGTAGGAGTAATGCACATAAACAACAAATATTTCGGGCAAAATGAAGCCAGAAGTTTGATTTTTCGAACAAACGTTTCTGCTACACAGCCCCGGTGAGACTCCAGGACGATGCCATTTTGAATCCTAAGCCACCTGGCTAGCTTCGGGTTCGATGGAGGTTGACTTGACTTCTGCCAGGGTAACAAAATTTGATGTTGGAGTCCGTTTTTGCATTTTGTCTGCGGCAGAAGAAATCTCAAAAGCTGGAAAAGGGTCATCCGTGGCCAGTTTTTTTTTTTTTTTGCACCACTTTTTTTAGGCACCAGGTGACGCTGACTTATAAGCAACATCATCATCAGGTTTGTCCTGTGTCGCGCGTCGTGCACGCTGGTGTTACATTTCGCGAGTTCGCTGCAATGGATAGCAACATAGTGCTGTGCGTCGGAGCTAACGGACGACGAGATCATGCGCCAAGTGACCGCGCTGCCGCAAAGCGACTCGCACTCCGACGAAGACCCTCCCGACTGCCCGCAACGCAAGATATTGCCAGTGCTTTGGCGTTGTTGTCCATGTTTACAAAGCAAACCTGACGCTTGCCGAGATGCAAGCAGACGCTCTCCCACGAAGGAGAAATTTAAGGCAGGGACCATTCGCGACTTCTTCAGTCCTACCTAAATAAAATAAAGTTCGTTTCTGACTCGCAGATATTTCAGACTGCTCTTTTATTCAGACTATTTTCGTTCCCCTCAAGGTCCGGAAAATTCGGTCGGCTGCTGTATTTTACGCGATAATAATGGAGTGCATATTTAGGGAACGATTTACGACAACATGTCGTTTTATATGATCTGACTCTCAGAGCCCTGTCGAGTTTTCTTAAAAACACTTGAACTCTCTCTGCTTCTAGGCAGTGGCGTGTATAGATTTTATTCCTTCAACCACATTTTTGGCGCCCGCAGGCAGGCAGTAAAAATGAGGGGTGACGTTTAATTTTCAAACGTGCATTTTAAATTGCTAAAGAATAGCGCATCCGAAACAGGATGCAGAAAATCTTAATAGGGCACAATGTTCCTCTCTGGTCTGCGTTTGTTTCTAGCGTGAAGTGGGTGTCCCGCAAGGATGTCAAAATGCCAACTAGCGGGTAAGTCTACGCTCGAATTTGAAAAAAAAACATTGGATCAGTTTGTTCCGCCATGACACCCAACAATATTCAATCACAAAATGTGGAATGGCGTAAATTGTGAACTTTCTTTCACCAATATACTGACGGCGCCTACTGTCACCAGTCCCTAGCTCCGAGTCACATCAAAACTTACCTTTTGGAAGACCGCAGTCTGCAACAACAACTCCGCTCTGACGTGGTTGCGAATATGGAAGTAAGATTGGATGGGGCACATGAGGCATTCTATCACACAGGAAGCAGCGAGGAGAAGTATGGACTGGTTGAAAGACGCTGCATTGCTGTTTCCGATGAGGCCCCTGTGGGCGTGAGCAGAGAAGAGGGCGTGGTTGGAAATATGTGCCGGCATCCGATGATGGAAGCTACAACGTTCAACAAAGTTTCATTTGCTTATTTAAGGATTTGATGAATTGTTAAATCAATACACCCCTGCTTTGGCTAGTGCACTGACCTTCATTATGTTGAAATTGTGTAACATTTACAATAATAGCTAGGATATCCAGCGCAGTACATTTCGTCTCATTTTAGGAGGCTTTGTATCCAGTTCAAGAGTGACGCACTAATTTAATTTTATTATTATTCTGCTCTTGAAATTTTCATATTGCAACCCCTTTTCCGCCTTGATTACAACTCTTTCATTTATTGTTGAGCTTAGCCGTACTTGTCATTGCACCATTCTGCTTTTTCGTATCTTTAGCGCTGTTCTGAGCAGTGGGGACATTTCAACAAAAAATTTGGCGCAGCTTGAACTAGTGGTGCGAGGCCGGAGAAACAGCAGAGCTGGGGCTCAACGGTGGCATGGCGCTCGGGGCTCGGGGCGTGGCTGTTGGGGGGGGGGGGGGGGCTTGTGGCGCCCAACGGTCCGGCGCCGAAGACTTGCCGAAAGACGACGATGACGAAGGCTGAAGCTCCTCACGTGGCACAAGCTCACGCGCAAGCATGGATGACGCCGGACGCTCGTACAGCCCCTTCATCGGCTTTTAGCTAAGTAGCGACAAGTTCCTCCTCTACACCACTCTTCTGCTCCCCTCGCGTTGTCTGCTAGCGCTGTCCCGCCATGATCCTCCTAAACCAGCCGCAGCAGCACGTACGCCCCGCATGTCGGTAGCGTCGCGCACTGTGTCCTTGCAGTAGCATGAAGTTTCTTCATCAGCTCTGCATTGTGGAATACAGCGGTAACTAATAATTTCGGTCACAATATCGCGAAAGAAATCAAGCGCTAATAGTACAGCGAACCATGCCTTCTCTTTGTGTACTTCTGTTTCGTTTTTACCATCCGGCGGCGCCCAGCTGTGTTATCAGTGTATCCTTTCCTTTCTTTTGAATGTCGCCCGGGCTATCTGTTTTTGGATAGGGAGAGTTTTGGAACCTGACGTTTCTAGCTAGGCTAGAATAATGTTTAATCTCCAGTGTTCCGGATGTAATGCGACGTTTCGAGAATCAGTCGCGCTGAAAGATAAATACCTCCATGTCAGCCGCAGCGGTATTCGATTCGCCGACGCTCGCCTGCGCAAGTCACTTTGTTGACTGCTGCTTCGCCGCCTGTGTATTCTTTGAGTTGTCCGGGGAGCACAAGGTCGCTTCAATAAGCTTACTTTTTCTTCAAAACAGCTGCGTCGTCTTTGGCTACGTGTCATCTGGTGGGTGCGGGGTACATGCACCCTAACCCTAGTTCAGGTCTCCAACCAAGCCCAACTCGTGCCAGCCGGCGACAGCAATGCCTCCAGCCGGAGATTGGACTACTGCCGGATACATTGAAGGCTGAAGAAGTCGCTACCGGTTCCATGAACAAAGCATCACAATTACCAACGTTGCCAGCGCTCCAGCAGTTCTGCAACAACCCCGGGAGCCACCGTCATTCCACGGGTCAATTACGGAGGATCCTGAGGAATCGCTAGAACATCTCGAGAGGGTCCCGAAATTTAACCGATAGGACGAAGACGAAACACCCAGGCAAGTGTTCTATCTCGAAAACTCGCACGCATTTGGTTTGAAAACCACGAACGTACGCTGACTACCTTGGGAGGTATTCAAGACGGAGTGTTCGAAAACGTTCACGACTGTGGTTGTACGCAAGGAAAAGGCCGGGCACTTGCTGCAGACACGCACGAAGCATCCTAATGAAACTGTGCTCGTGTGCGTTAAGGAAGAGGACTAGATAGATGACGAAGCAGCCTCGGTGGTCGCACCTGCTCCCTCCGCCGTTGTGGGGCCGCGGCTGAAATTCCCACTGCCGACGCATCCTGAGACTGGCACGAAGAACTACGCGATTTATGACTCCGATAGGAAGCTCTAAGGGATCCTCTGAATGAAACGAATGAACTGCGGCGCAAATAATGTGTAAGCTCGTGAGGGTTAGTAAGTGTACTCTGCTGACGGTAGCCGCTGAACTCGGTCTGGAGCTCTGTAGCTCACGGATCTGAAATGGCGCAAGAAAAGAAACTGCTCCCCTACCTCGAATTGTGAACGAATGGCATCACCTGCGGCTCCGCGCGCGATAATGCGAGCGCTTGACGGCGCGATGGTAAGCGCTGCACTCCGCTGGGGCGTCTGTAGCGGCTGCTTCGCATACACTCGGTTTCTCGGAGATTCCCCGCGTTCTGAAATGGCCAAGAAAAGAAACTACGTTTCTGTGCGAGCTTGACGAGAGCTCTTCGCGTGCCTTGTTTGTAACCCCCTTAGACGGAGTCTGAATTCGCGTCTGAGGCCACTGCGATGGAGAAGACGCTGGAAATTTGTACGAGGCAGTACGACCGCCAAATCAATGCGCTGGTTTCGGTGACGATCGGTGCCGGCGCTTTTAGTTCTGATATACTACGCGAGAAACCAGCGCAGTTCGTCAGGAAGGAGCTGCGGAAACTTTTCCCGACAACGCCGCACTGGGCAATTCTATGCCGTCGGAAGCACCAGTAAGCCGCAGGCGATGGCCTACGCCGAAACTGTTCGTCGACCTTGCCCGGCTCTAACTCGTCGTCAAGAGGCCCCGCCGTACCGCCGTCCACCGTCGCCCTCCGACCACCTGTAGTGCAAAACCAGACGACGACAAAGACGGGCGTATGGCGAGCACCCGACAATCGTCCGCTGTGCTACCACTGCGGAGAGCCCGACCACATCTACCGTCGCTGCCCCTACAAGATGAAAGTGAGGGATATTTTTAAACGCATCGCACACAGGTTCGCAATAAAAACTGGTTTGGTTGTTGAAAGGCGCCTTTCACGCGAAGTTAACGTCGTAGCTTTCCCTCGTGTCAGTCATATCTGAAATTTACTGCCCCGAAACAAGAGTTTATTTCAGTGCAGAATTTGAGCTGCTTGGCTGTTTGCACCTAGCGCACTTGAAATAAAAAGCGAAATCATCAGCGAATAGCGAAACCCTAACATGTTCATAACTACATAAAACTATGGATACCTATACAGTAGTTATTAGACCAAGCGCACTACCTTAATGGGGCTTGCTGCAGCACAGGGCACATAGAATGTCTGTCAACAACTTTGTATTAACAACCAGGACGGGGTAAACCATGTGTGGGAATACCAAAGGAACGACAAACTTGCTTGTACTTACTGGAACAATGGAATCCGAATGAGAAACGACGAGAAATAAAACAGTGTCGTTGCATTCGCCCAGAAATTCTCTTTCCAGATGTATTTTAGGAGCAGGCAGTAGAAACGAAGGTAGCCGGTTAACTGTTGACTGCAAAAATATGGAAGTATTAGGTGATTCTTCAGAGACACCATTGTACCTTGTTGAATTTGAGAGCAAGAGTCTGTGATAACCTGCTCAACCTTAGCCACCATTAAACATCGGCATGAAAAAACTGAAATTTTGTGCTCTCAACATCAACACTCATATAATAGGGGAAATATATATATAATCAGATTTATCAGTGTGCATACAAGCAGAGTGATTTAACAGGACTATAGGCAACACTACAATGGCACAGTCATTTTTAAAGACGACAGTCTTTCTTGGGCTGCTTAAACGCACAAATTTTGGTCTGTCTGACTGTCTGTCTGTCTGTGACTCGATTCAGCTACCTGGCCAAAGTGAAACAGAGACTGCGCAGTATTCTTATGTACTTACAGCCAAATCTAAACGTCTAATTCCGGTGTCAGTGTTCATACTTGTCAACATTGTTGAACAAGAACAAGGCATTACGCAAATATAAGGAAGAAAATCAATACGTGAGTGATATTTGCAGTGTTCCTTTATTTAAAAAATTCACGGATCTTTGGTTTTTGCGATAGCAAATAAAATATTACATCAACTGCAGAAAACCGTCGCCTGCTATTGCCCGCGCTACCTGGCGGAATTTAAACAAATCAACGGCAACAGTAACGAAAGGTTCCCACTAAAGAGGCTCCGCGTTCCGCTTATAACGCTCGTGGAGTAGGGCAGCGTGGTTCCATAAACGTTGTAGTAGGGTGCCTCGATTCGTGCGGCGTTTCCGACGTACGGCAACGCTGGCATCGAGGCACCCGGAAGTGGAGCTGGAACACGGTAATTTAAATTGACTTGAGGAAATCTCTTTTTTTTTTGGGGGGGGGGGGGTAGGACGAGACGGAGCGGAACAACATCAGGGGTGAGCGGGAAAAGAGAAGGGAGGCATTTACTTGGCATGCACGCCAGTCGACTATCTGTCTTCCGGCGACTTTGCAAACGAAAGGATCAGATACCGCGGGTCAATGTTTAGTGGTGCCTTTGCTAGGTGGCCGCCAATCGCACATGAGGTCGTTGTGACGTCATAGGGGCTGTGACTGGGAGTAGGGGTGTGAGTCGCCCCTAGGTTCGTTTTGTTGTCCCTGATATATCGACATCTGCCTGAAGTCGGCGTTTGGAATTGTCATTCATTGTAGAAAAAAGCACAAAGTACAGGACGAAAGAAAACAGACTAGAATGCGTGTTGTCTCCATCCAATTTCTTTAGTCGCGCCCTATCTCTGTTTTCTATCATGAGACATTCAACGATTAGCTGTGAAAGTTCTGTTAGCGGACCGATTTCTGTATCCTCTCTCGCTTCATGAGCAATCCCTTCTACTTTGTTTCCTTGAACTTACGCCACGTTTAATTATCGCCAGGAATGATTGAAGCGAGATCTCGCCGCGATAAAATATGTCAATGAATACGCTTCACCTTTGGTTCAAAAAAGTATCCCGCTATGGTAAGGAACACGCCCATCCGCGCAAGTTAAATTGACCAATCGGAAATTATACGTCGCTCTGAAAGAAAAACAAGGTTATTCCTGTGGTCTAAAACTGTGAATCTAAAGGTTTGTTCAGCTACTTCGTCTATTTTCTTGTGAGGAAAAAAAACATTTTGAATCAGTTAGTGATAGATCATTCGTGTGGCCGACATCAGAAGTCCTTTTGGACGTTTGGTGATTCCTCCGTTGTATCACATGTCTTGAAAATCACTTTCCACTTGACCTGTGCGCGCGTGTTTTAGTGCTGAAGTCCTCTACCTGTACCCAAGGACCTGCGTTTGTTGCCATTGCCCAGCTTTCTGTGGGGGATACATCAAAGGGCTTATGGTGCTAAATCAGTACACACTCAGCCAGGATGTATTTATACAGGTGTGCCGCACGGTCGTTTTTTCAAATATTTCTTCCACAAGCACGCCAATTTTCAGTTATGGATATTCTACAAACACCTATTGTGCAGCCTGTCGGACGGAACACGAGAGGTCGCTTTCTCCTGCGGCTTGAAGAAATCCCGCAGGCACTACTTTTATAAGGGTTCAAACATGCAAGAGCTACTGTTCATTCTTAAGCCCTTTGCGGTATGTGTTCCAGACGCCCCTAGGCGGGAAACTTGGAAATAAAACAGTAAAGATCTGCCTAATCCCCCGACAACGTAATGAAACATGGACATAAGATTCATATCTTTTTCAGAAAGCAGTAAAACCATTATCAAGATAACTTCATTTACTCACTCAACAGCAAAGCTTTCCAGAAGCTTTATTGACTCAAAAAAAGGTAGCAGTTGAGCTTCAGAAATATTCAGTGTAAACTTTGGTGTGCGACTCATGCTAAGCAAGGGTAATGTGTTCTAATCATTATTTCTCTAGCATAGGATGAAAGTGATGCCTTACTGTTGCCAGGGCGAATATTCAAAATTTATTTCATTCCCTAATTGGGTGCTTGTAATGTGTTTGCGTTCTTTGCCGAGTGCCGTAGTCACGCGAAGTGTAATGCTTTGTTTGTACACAGAAATTCGCAGTGGCGAGGTTAAGACATTTGATCGTTACAGTAGTGGAAATGCAGAATATTTGCCGCACAAAACTAAGCAAAAATAACTGCAGAAATTTGAACAACAAAACCCAGCGAAGCTACAAAGGTATGTAACGCACCGCCCTCACACGATTGAAAGAAAAAAAAACAAGCGGAAACATAACATCCGTCAAGAACCACCCACTGAGGCCTTCTATGTGCCTGAAATACATATTGGGTGAAGACACTACATGAACTGAACAGCTCAAAGGCAGGACTAAGGCACCCACTGCGTGAGGCCTTCTCTGTGCCTAAAATACATTATGGGATGAAAACATTGCACGGATTGAACAGCGCTAAAGACAGGGCAGAGGGAGGAGTACCAGAAACAAGCGCAAACTACAACGGTTTATTTTTAGAAAAAAAGAATATTTATAGGGGAGAAAACGAGCAGGGTATCTGCGTGCGCATTGCGGCACGCGGAAAACAGATCGAACAGGCAGCGAAAGCGCTTTACTAACATGGACGCGTTCCATTAGGTGAAAAGGGAACTTCTCTTATCTCGCCAAATATGCCATTTCTTTATCCAGCAGGGTGCATGGCAATACACGGCTGTTATAGTCGAACCTCATTACAACGAAGTTGAATCGGGACAGCAAATTGGTTCGTTATATCCGATAATCGTAGTAACAGTAAAGGTAAAATTCACCTCTATCAAATCGAAATCCTGGTTCCCGCAATGATACTTCCTACAAAATGCATTTTCTAGGCCTCGGACCCTCTATAAACAAGGTAACCCTTACCTTTCTCTTTGTTGCATTTCGACCTCAATGAACTGGAACATGAGTACGTAAAACGACAACAGAACAAAGTTCACTTGACAAAACAGGCTTGCGTCCTTATTTATTTCATGGAGGATGTGATTTTCGTCTGGTGGCCACTCACAGCACTGAGCAGGATGATGTTTTCCAGTGTCCACGAAAAAAAGGGCCTTTATACTGCTGCAGTTTCGGAACGACACGGGTTTTTTTGCATGTAGCTTCTTAGACTCTTAGTCAAAAATTTATCCGTTATATCCGATATCGCGCCCGCCTCCTACAGTTTAAGTTTCGTTCTCAAAGAATGAGTGTCATTGAAACAAAGCATTACCCACCAAAGTTTGTATTTACTTCGCTGTAGCCGATAAATTGCTATATTAGAGCTCGTTATAACGACGTGGAACTGTAATTAACAATGTTTCGCATATCTCCTGTGTGGGCTGGCCTCTGTACCTTTTCAACGTACGGCAGGCCTCAAAATCAGGCTCACACAGGCCGGGCAAGCACGCCGCTGGTTCCAGTTCCTAGTGATTTGGCATGTTCGCGCAGCCGGTCGTTAATGCATCGTCCTGTTCTGGTCAACGTTCGATACATGCAATGAACCAGCTGTCCCAGCTACAAACTCTCCTGCGAATACACTAAACCGCTGTATTGTGTAAATAAAGATCGCGGATAAAGAAACAAGGAAATTAAGTATACCGAAACGAAACCAAGAGCCGCCCAGTACAGCCCAACACAAACTAAAAACAACAAAAAGTTCGCTTTTGGCTCCTAACAGCCAAACCTAGGTAGAAAATGCTAGATTTCGTAACAAAATTACACTTAATCCAGCGCCCTCACGCGAATAAGCTAAAAACAAGGAATAAGAATAATCGCACAAGCTTCTACCTATAAAAAATCTCTGGAAAGGAGAAACGACGGTGTAAGATTGCTATTGATCAGTACACATTTCTCAAACTTTTAGCATATTTTTATCAAAATATCAAAATGAAAAAAAAAACGTTGTGTAAAACACTTGCGTTTTTGCGATGAATCTTAGGCAGTCTGTTTCCGTGCTCAAGTAGCAGCGAAGACAGTGTTGCAGCCTTGGAATGTATGTTGGCATAATTTTCGATGTAGTAATAGTGTTTTTTAGGTGCCTGAAGAAAAACGATAGAAAGTGAGTGAAAGAGATCGTAGTATGCGTAAAATATGCCGGACAGGCAATTGTTCATGGCAGAACTTTCTATAACAAAACCAGTGTTTTGTTGCCAAATAGGAGCAAACATCATATTGTAACGTTTACGTCTGTTTCCTTCGCTGGGAATGTTTATATCAGGCGGTGCGCTGTCATCTTTGACGCGTCAAGTTGAACAGAACGTTCTACAAAACAATTCTCTAAACGCCTGTGCGAGAAAAAGGAACCAATCAGTTACTTGATGTCAGATATTCTAGTGCAGTGAGCATCGAATCTTTATGTAGCATGCTAGTTGTGGCTTCAGGTTATAGTTTGCAGCGTGCTTACTTGAAGACAGGGAATTGTATGGCTTTGGCAAACAACGGATAATGGTCCATGTCAGGATGTCTTCGTGGCTGCACGAGAGAACGGCAGAACGTTTTAAGAACGGCAGTCTTTCCTGGGCCACTCAAACGCAAAAATTTTGGTCTGTCTGTCTGTCTGTCTGTCTGTCTGTCTGTCTGTCTGTCTGTCTGTCTGCTTGTCTGTCTGTCTGTCTGTCGGTCCTTCTGTCCTTCTGTCCATCCGTCCGTCCATTCAGTCGCCCGAATAAATGTTAAAAGAATTCTTGAAATAGACGCTTACATATAGACTAAGCATTTTGAAATTACTGAATTTAGTGGCAGTCTTTATGCCTGTCGGCATTGTTGAGTCAACAAAAAACATAAGCTATGTGTGAGTCAAAATATCAATACATTACTGGTACTAGGCTGTGCTTTAATTAAAAATACATGGCCGCTTGATTTTTCCGATAGCAAATAAAGCAATACATCTCTAAAATGCTGTGGTCCAAAAACACAAGACACGCTGGGGCGCGACACTAGCTCTCCTGGCGGCATTCCAACAAGACGAACAGTAACGGAAAGGTCCATTAGATTGAATTCGGTAAAATTGAATTGGCTTTAACAAGCCTCCACAGTGTTTATTGTGGGAGGAACGAGACGGGGGGAGAGGGGCGAGGAGCGTGGAACGTGAGGGAAAAAGAGAAGAGATGCATTTACGTGGCAGGGCAGGCAAACGACTATCGTTATTGCAAGACAATTGGAGTGAAGTGGGCAGATACGAGGCCATTTTTTTACTCAGTAAATTCTTTTTTGGTAATTAAGGTCGCATGAAATTGAACTGTGTTGCTAAAAATTCTAAAAAAGGCGTGCACTTCTTTTCTGACGCTATTTCTGTGCGCCTACAACCTATTCCGTGGCACCGCGTACGCTGTCTGCCACGGAAACAGCGCCGCGCGGCGTGTTTTGAGGCAAACATTGTAACACTTTTAACAGTTGTCATTTCTGTTACAGTGCTTGACCTAACCATGATTCGCTTTATAGATAGTAACCTTTCCATACTTGGTGATTCCACGTGCCGAATTTGTTGTTGCTTGTTCGGCTTTGCTTTTAGTTTCTTCCGGCACGCTGCAATAATAGCAAACGCCTGCTTGCGCTGCAGTTGATTTCCATTTCTCTGTTGTATACGTGTGCACTGGGCCTGCCAGCCGTCGTTGTTATTTCGTCGTGTTCTTGGTTGATAATGCTACGCGTTTTTATTCACCTTGGGGGAAGTCCACGCCCTTTGTGGGCTCGCCGGCGTGCTGAAATAACAGCTTTTAACTCCCCCCCCCCCGCTTCTTATGTTGACACATTCCTAAGACGAAAAGCGATGACGTGCTGACGCGCGTTCCCCACTTCCTTATCTCGTTCTGCCGCCTTTATTCCTTTCTCTTCCCCGCCCCCGCTTCTTCTGTTAATTCCTATGAGGAGAGGCGCCAATTTGCCTCCTTCCTAGACGTCCCTTTGCATTTTTCTTTTCTCTTTGTTGTACCACTTGCCAATAAATACTTCTAAACAGGGCGCATTGTAGCGCACCTTTTCTCCCAAAAAAGAGGGAGGGCAGTGCATTCCCTCTCATGTGTATGTCTTGCGTTTTTTCTTGTTTTGCTGAATGATGACGTATTTTTTTAAAGAGGGCGCACTGTAGCGCAACTTCCTCTCTCTACACGCACCTATAAAAGCGTTCTGCAGTGTACTGTAAATGTTACTCCGATGAAGACTGGACCACCAGTCGAAACGTTAGTAAACATGTTTGTTTTTGTTTTTTGAGACTTGCGTCGGACTCTACTTTTTGATATTTCTTCTGGACCATTGGAAACTTCTTTTGGTTCGACCATATATATATATATATATATATATATATATATATATATATATATATATATATATATATATATATATATATAATAGGACACTGCAGCTCATGAAACGCACCGGAATATACCGTTCCGATGCCCGCCGCGAGCAGCGCATTCCAATCATTAAATCTGCCCGCGCCTACAACCGAAACGGCAAGTTGGAGGTTGGTTTTCCCGCCGTTGGTTTGGTGCGCCACAGTCACTTCGTTCGATTGGTCGACGGAGTGTCCTTTCTCAGACGTCTTTCTTTCAGTATGCCCAAAGAGGCTATTGTGCGTGGTTTTGAGGTGTTTCTGCCTAGCAAAGGCAGCAGCGCCCCAAACAACTTTGCATAACGTACACGCCCAGTCGTGGCACCTTCCGAATGTGATATTCACAAAGTTAATCGTAAAAGGGTTCACAGGTCGTCTAGCCGGATACTTTTGATCGTAAATATAACAGCGCACAAACTGGACAGGACGAGAGCACAAAAAGGGCACCACAATATTGTTGTGTCTTTTTTTGTGTTGCCGGGTTCAGTTAGTGCGCGGTTGTCCTTATTACGGCCTTCTGAATATAACCCAGAGAAAGATGGCGTTCCTACAAGATCTTGCAAGACTACACGAGTAAAGGAGTGGCTGCTTTTGCCGTGATGTGGAACGAAGCGTTGTGACTCTATAATCTGCTCTATTTATTATCCTCGACCTCAAATAACGGGTGGCGTCGTAAATTCATGCTTATATTTTTAAATTTCTTATCGTATTTTGAGGAATTGTGTGCGATGTATGTTTCACCGTTACTTCACCCGGTGTTCTAGTAGGTGCCTGATGTATTTACTTATTTACGTCCTGGTCACTCGGGTGAACCTCAAAAAATGTTGAGTACAATGTATACGCAAATATGTGTGTATTGGAGAGAATCTGCCGGAGGATCAACGGTCATTGCAATCCTTACAAAATTTTCTCTTTGGGCTGTACGAAAGGGTTGTAAATTATTATAGGAATGCCTAGTTAACAGAAAAACAAAACCTGCCTAAACTGTTCTTGTCATAAGTGGCCGTGAAACTAAATGTTACCTTCAAGGCCACTGTTGCGGGCGTCGGATTGTATACAAAGCCAGATGATATGAAGGTCCCCAGGGCCGAAAATGCACAGCATGTCAATATCACCGCTTTGTTCGCCAAGTAGTATTCCGATACACCGCCGCCATACTGCAAAGTGAGAAAAAGCGCACTAATGGTGTTTCGTAGCTGTTATCCAAGTATAAAACAAAATATTCCACATTGTCGCAATGAAGATAAAGAACAACCGACATCCCAGTCAGCGCGCACGTAAAGTCTACGAAAGAAATTAGTGCCAATTCTACCAAATTACGACCAGCATATGTAAAAAATGCAAAAAATATCAGCCAATTTTTCGCAATGTCCACATTGGCACTTAACATTTCAGTAATGTTTGGCAGATATTCGTGTTCTGATATCTGTTAACAAGAGATGTACATGAGCCTCACCCCATTGGTCTTTGAAACTAATAATGTCCTGCGCGCAGCTCAAATAAATGAGCAGATGCAAGGACGTTCGAACAGTGCATTCAGGTGAGTGCGTTCACCAGCCAAATTTTTTTTCTCTTGGGGTCTCAAACAAAAAAGGAAGTGTCCTGTAATCATTGAGCCAGACATCGGCAAAGAGAAAGTATATGCTTCGCAATCTGGATGGGTTTTTAAAAGGTCATCTTAAGCCGGTTGGGTGGTAAGAAAAGTTCAAAGCAGAGCGAAGTGCTTACATTGTACTGCGACAGCTATTACTTGAACTTCTCGCAAAATATAAGCATTTAGGAAACAAACTCAGAAAAATGAAAAAAAAAACGCAACGCATGCCATGCACAAAGATACTCTCTAATAGAAAGAGCCACCGCACAAGGAACGGAGTGAGCAAGTTGCGAAGTTCTAGGCCCAAATTTTTTTGAATAATATCTCTATATTTAGCGTAAAGTGCACACATGCAAGGCGGCTAACACTTGTTTATTTTTGAGGGAAAATGAAATTCATTGTCGCAACTATTTGTTGCCCTAATGCTGTTTCTTTGGCTGCAAAATGCTTAAATATTGTAATGGAACAAAATTGAACAAACCTTTTCAGAATGGCCAGTGGTAGTCGCATCTAGCAGATCACTGACTTGCGCTGCAATGATTAGCCCGTGGGCAGAGCAGACGACGCCGGGCATAGACTCTCCAATTAATCTCCGTGCAAAAGATGTTGCACACATGAATGCCTGCAACCAGCAACAAATAGTGATTTTCTGTTTCCTTAATGCAGTTTTGTCTTCGCGGCCAATATCAATGTAAAGACAATAAATGACAACATTGTAATGAGTGAGTTAAGCATACAGGAATTGTGTGTTTTGGTATATATGTATACATTGTAAGGAAGCGATCATCGGGAGGTCATGGTTAGAAAAACCAACATTTGGAAGCCCAAAGCCAGCGCTATGTGACTGCTTCGTATCTTTGTGCGTGCGTGAAAATTAAACTACGAAATAGTGACAAAAATTGGACTAAATGCCTGAACGGTGTGATTGAATCACGCTTGAATAGCGTGTACCAGGCATTAATCAAATGAGTTACCAGCACGGCTGTTTCGTTTTCCGTTTTGTGGCATGTTTACGCTTACGTACGCGCAGCTTTGCACTAAGTCTAGTGGCCATTTCCGTTCCACATTAACATGCTACGCTCGGGTGCCACCCTATTTGCCGCCTGTCGCTAGGAGTCACTTTAACCATCGCTTACTCCTTCATTATCGGCATGGCTGACAGCCTTGCTTGCGGCATGTGTGGCACGCATGAAACGAATGGAACACTTCTTTGCCACTGTGCCCGGTTTGCAACGCAGAGGCAGCACCTGTCAACCGCTCTCTGGAAGCTCGACAACGAGCCGCTTAGTGTGCGGACAGCTTTATGTCACATGCGTTGCCGATCGCAGTCCCAAAAGGCCACAAAAGCCTTACTTCATTTTAAATACTACAACAGGCTCATCTGAACGATTGTAAAGACACTGTGCACCACCTTTCATCCCCTCATTTGGCCAGTTTACCTGGCCTGTTTCAGGCATTCTTACCACCAAGGTTTTTTTATTTTATATTTCTATATACCCTTTCTTTGTCTTTAAATCCCATATTTCTGACCACCCATCTGCAAGGTAGACAATGAGACTCTCCGATTAGCGTCCTGCTTTAATTGTACTGTCTTAACATTCCTTCCTTCCCCTTGATAAACTTGGTAAAATGACCTCCTTTTTAATCCCTGCATTTTTTATTGATTCTGTCATCACAGCATCTTCTACCTGCCAGTACCAGTGTAATAGCCGAAAACCCTGTTATCCTGGTTGGCGCACTCCAAGGCTCTCGGTATTCATGTAGCTTTTCATCGTTACCGATGTGCGGGAGTTGGCTGAATCAATGTGAGAACGAACGCAACAACAATGTCGAAGGAGCTGATGTTTTCATTTTTCTATTCGAGTCGAAGAGATTGCATGGTTGCGTTGTAATCCAATTTACTGAAGAATGTGCCACACACCCTATCTGCGTACGCTTTAAAGGGACCCTGCAACACTCTTCGAGCAGCGCGAATAAACCTGCGCAACAACAGAATACACTGCCATAGACACCTGAGTAAAATATTGATTGATTGTAGGGTTTAACACGCCGACGCAACGCAGGCGATGAGGCGCGCCGTAGTGGAGGGCTCCGGATTAATTCTGACCACCTGGGGATCTTTAAAGTGCGCCGAAATCTCGTACACACGGGCGTTTTTGCTTTTCGCCTCCATCAGAAAAGCGGCCGCCGCGGTCGGGAATCGAACCCGCGACCTTGTGCTCAGCAGTGCACCTTAGTAAAATAATACACGTGCTCGTGAAGCGGTAAGCTCGATAATCTCTGATAAAGACAGGAGAAAAGCAACCGCGCACTCTTAAATTTGCCTCGTTATGCACTGCTTTAATTACGCCATCACATTGGCTGCTGTCCTATTGGCTGTTGCTGGTGATCGTCGCGTTTTATTTCTCGCATTTCTAGTGACGATCCGCGGTTGTCGGCGCTGCGCACCAACCTCTTGTATGCTTCAACCTCTACGTACAGTTTTGGCGGTTTTTTCTTCGTTTGAATACTTTACTCTTAACCATACCTCTTGATAAAGTGTTTATTGCTTCAAAAAGGCCCTGCCAGCCTGAGCGCGTTTCTGCAGGGAGGCACCAAAGCCTGCGTTGTCCGCACGTTTTCTCCTTTTCTTCGCAACACACACAAAAAAAAGAGAGAAAACTACTGGCCTGTGCTATAACGAAGAATGCCAAAGAGAACCTCACGAGCTGCCCCCGTCTCCGTGAGAGAGCGCGGAGCCTTCGTCGGTAGTCCACGTCCAGTTGACAGGGAACGGTTATGCGCTATTTTTCATTTCGCATAGGTAAGGGGATGCTGAACTAATCTTTAAAATTTCTGTTTAAGAAGGTTGTTGGGGCAACAAAGTTCACCTCAAAATTCATTTCGGAAGAGTTGGTGGTAATTGCTGCTGGGTCCTTTCAAGGCACTGAGAATCATCATGGCGTCGGCTTTGTGTTTAGTTTCGCACAGGTTTTCTTACCACACCCATTTCCCACCTACGTAATTAATACGATCAATCTGAGATGTCAAAACAGGAAGATTGTTATATATAGATGGTCACGTTATAGAGAGTAGGAGGGGAGTTTGGGGACAACGTGCCACCAGTTGTACATTGTTAATATTACAAATATCCTGATTGATTTCCTTCCAAAATTAAGTCCTCTTGCGGGCTACTAGTCTTCCGTATTTCACCGCTATAGTTCCATTAATTGATGCACACGCACAAGGCCAGTGCAAGGAAGTCCGTGCGCCATTATTTCAGAACATGCTATTTTCTTGGCTCTCCAAAATTATTTCTACAGGTAGTGTTCAAACTGGCGTGCTTTCTCTTCAACGTGGCACTTTTTCGAACTAAAAAATGTTGGGCAATTTATCATGGTTTTGTTAATTTCTAACTGTGTGTGGAAGACTTCTTACCGTGGCAACGCAGTAGGATATAAGAAGAAACAGGTCAAAATATTGACTTGGAGTCCACCACATCCATGAAATACCATCTGTGGACAGCTGATACGCTTCGGTAGCTAACAGAACACATGTCGCCACGCATGAGAGCTAGAAAAAAGGCAGCACTGCTTAACAGGTGTTTCGTATTTCTCAGTACTAATTAAATGTTTGTTTTAACAAAAATGGCTTGTATACATCCATTGAAAATATTTTTTTTCATTTCTTCATCAACTTGCAAATTCCAGGTTGATAAAAATTGCAGTCGACACCCACGCTTTAGGACACGTGCGAGGAAACTCACGCCAAAGTTTCAGCTTTTTTTCTTTTTCCAGCATCATTTGGGCTGATACAAATGACAAGACGTTTTTGTGCAGTAAGAACGATTCTGCACAAAAGAAGGCAGAAACTAACCCGGTTAATTCTCGTGATGGGTTTCCGGAGGCGATGGGTACGACATTGCGCGTACAGTTTTGCGAGAAAAGGCGCGGCTGCTCGCCATCTAACCTCCCAAAAGCCTGCAGGAGAATGAGAGTCTTACGTGCCCAACTTTGCAACCAAGAAAAAACGATGGAGGATGCTGTGTGACAGATAGGTTTCCCGTGCGTTGAAACACAACCGCGCAAAAAGCACCGGTTAATTCATTATTGCAATGCCTATGACTGTGGCGTGCATTTGCTTTAGATAGCCCAAGATTGTGGCGGTGCACTCCACGGCTTACAGTCTCGGTGGAAGAATATCAGTGATTACACAGGAGTGGCCTCAGCTCTTCCCTCAATTGTCCAATAGCAGACGCAGCACAGATATTTCCAGGGACTACCAAGGGGGTCACCTCATTTTGCAATTTCTGAAACAATTTGGATTACGCTTTAACGCTCTGGGTCGGAGTCAAATCGTCTAATCATTACTTCATTCACATGGGGGTAACAGTAAGCGCGTGTGACATCAGAAAATTTACACCATCTTCCCGCGAGGGGAACCATGGGGTAGATGCGACGCACGGGGGTTGCCGTTGCGTTTCGTTATGTTAGCGATACGTGTGGATTGCTGTTGTGTGTCCTATTACACATATTTCACCCCCGATGCGTCGCATCCTACCCACTGGTTCCCCTCACCCGGAAGGATGGTGTAATTCTTTTAACCGAGCGCAAGCTGCCGCGCTAACGCACAGCTGGCAACGGCGACGGGGAGCGAGCGCAGCCGAAGCGCAAGACTGCGCCGCTGACCGCGCTGACGCACAGATGAACGCTGCGGTGAGAGCGTGAGGGGGCAGCGCCGCACGCTTGCGGCGCGAGGAGAATGGGGGAGGAATGCCGGCTACGCCGACGACAAACGCGGGACAAAGGCGTGAAGTGAAAGAGATGCGTTGCATCTAAATAGATATGAAGAGCGGCTGGTGGCATCCAAATTAACCGCACGCTCGCGTATATATCGGCCACTTCGCCGAGCAGCCTGCGTAATTGCGGTGCATTGTTGTGCGTCTTCAGTGTGGACCCTTGGCGCAAAAACCGAGATGTCGCTCGACAAACTTGGTTTAACTGCAGTACGCAACAAAACGTTTTTAACAAAGGAGCTCTTTAAGCTTTCAGTTTCGCCATCCAGCGTTACCAGAAAAAATAATACGAAAAAAATACTGAGCGCATATCAACGTAGGCTTCGTGAGGAGCGCCCGGCATCGTCCTACTCGACCTTCGAGAACACCCTCCCAGCATTTGTGTTGTGATCTCTCGCGTGATCTTCTTCTCGCCAGTTCACGTGCATTCGTGCGTGAAGTGGGGAGTACAGACACCGAGTTTGCGAATCCCGTTGCTGCGGGTTGTAGTGTGTGCTAATGCGGCCCACATTGGGAGAGATGTGAAAGCTGCGGACAAAACGGCCCGGGCCTGCCTGTCATCGAGAACTTTCAGCGGCAAGTTCGGAAATTCATGTTAGGTGCGGAAAGCCGGGTCTCCGACGAAGGGACATGGACCGCCAGCTCTTCTGTTTCTTCAGCCTTGCCGCACCAGTGCAGCTGCAGGGGTTTTCTTCTGATTCATGAGGTTTTCTTTAGGCATCCGTAAAAGCGTCATTTGCCTTTGCGTTATGTACTATTCCCCAGTAAGGGTGTTGTGTCCTCATATACACTTTCATTTTGTGCGCAGGTAGTGTGGAAGGGTGGTGGGCTAGATTCAATGCAAACTCACTTTAAATTTCAATGCTTATATCGGAAAGCTTTGCTCTTCTTGTAGAGTTTCTTAGAAAAGCTACCGGTGAGTGCCCGAACGCAAAAATTATGATCGGCCTGTAGAGTTACGAATATAGGGTCGTTATGGCTAATAAGCGATGGCAGTCACGCATTGTAGCGAAAACGTTTGGTTCATTGCAAACTTTTCCAATTAACGCTGAAAATATGTCAGCTCTCTAAGCCCGTCGGAGATTACAGATGCGATGGGCCCATTGCCGTCTAGCAGTGCCGAATGCTGTTCGCGGTGGCCGACTTTTACGGGTGTGGATGGTCATCTACGTCGGCGCCTGCTAAGCTGACGCTTTCCAATGACAGCAATTTTCGTTGTTAATGTAAATAAAGAGTTCGCTTCCTTTACTCAGTACGAAAACCTAGCTTGAATATGAATGGTTTGTGGTGAGTGGGACCTACTTCAATTTGATCTCATTTATCGCGCCGAAGGAAGAGCACGTGAAGCCGCGCGCAACAAATGGACATCAGCGTGACATCACACCGTAGTATAGAAGTGGAAGTGGCGGAACCACGTGCCTCCGACGTGCGGCAGAAACTCGTTAGGTCACTTCACACGCGTGGCCCCGTGTGCGGGGACTGCACGCTCGCGCGTCCACGAACTGATGCACGTAGCGATAGCTTCAGGCAATAACCGGCGCCCAGAAAGGCACTCTCACCAACCGTAAAGTTCTACACGCGGAAAAGGAGCCGATGATATAGCCGAGAATTGCAATAGATTTTCCGTAATTTTATTGAAAGCGGTCATAAAATATCCGCCGCGATGGTATAGGCCTACACGTCTTCAGAAAGCTCAGCCGCTCAGCTCTGGCACCGGTGTGGTCGAAACAGAGCCTTTACGCGCCTTCAAAGTATTTTCACGTCCCCACAGAACACCGAGGACATACCTTGGCTCTGGCACACGCGCCATTGTGGCCGGAAGTGTGGGAAACCTGAGTTGACGATTTTCAGGCTGTTCAATGTAATTAATTATCTCACGCTGATGTATGCAAAATGCTCTTTCCAGTTCCCCAGGCCATTAATAGATAAGAGCAATAAAAAAGAGAATGAAATTTTAATGGTAGTACTCCAAAAAAGGCCAAAGCATCCTTTGAAATTCTTAAACCCACTCCGTTTAATCAAGCAGGAACGTGATTCCTGGAGCGATAAAACAGGAAGCGTTAGTCATTGGATACTTTTGCTTATTGAGAAGCCGCTGTTTCAGCTGTGACAAATTCCCAAAACGTTCAGTGTTATCTGCTGAAAAACGCCCAAAACCGTAACAGCAGTAAGGAGGTAACCCGAATATTGGATCAACAAAAAGCGATTTCATCTTTAACCTTGTCTCCCCGTTAGGGGCCCCGAAATAGATGATCATCTGTAAAGTATTTAGGATGGACGAAGTACAATTTGTAATTTAGGTTGTCCTAGGCAGATTGCCGCTACATAGAAATAAAATGTGTAGATATCCACAGCTAGTAAGTGCTCGCCATTCCAAAGACTGAAAGCTTTGAAAGCTGCGTTGTGATCGCATACAGTGTAAGCAAATACGAACTCGGCTACGTTCTAATAAATCATATTCACGCTTACCTGTAGTGTACATACGGCACCTTTATCGTCATCCTACTTGTCCAGACAGAAAACAGTGCTTACCAGATATCCGATGTCGATTAAAGAGTATAATACTGGCTTCCTTGAACTTGACTTCTTCATACCAAAGAGTTCCACAACGGTGAGCATGCAGCACCCAAGAATCGAGAGCTTTAAAGCTTCTGTTGTAGTGAATGCTGCCATTTTTCATAAACCTGAAAATAGACAAAAATTGGCCGTGGTTCCATGCAGTTAAACCAAGTTTGTTGGGAGATAGCTTGGTTTTCGCTCGCTCGAGAGTACGCAGTGAACGCGCGTACAATTGCACGGCAAGACAAAACGCAGGCGCTGTTCGGCGCTGTCGGTGCGAAGGTGCCAAAGAGTGGTCAACTTGGAAGCGGTCAGTACCTCCTGATACCATTGTTTGGTGGCACACGCCCTTACCCTTTCCCTTAATCCCCCTCTCTACACATCAGTGGAACAAAAGAGCCTTTCGACATTTTCACTCTGGAACCGCATGAGGCGCTGGTTTGACCTTGGCGGAGCTTGAAGGTCACATTGGCACGCGTGTACGAAGCATCGACAGAAAGGAGCATTCGGAGGCCCTCAGGGCAGCCCAAAAACCGCGCAATTAATTCGCATAGCAAAATTCGCATCGGAATCTTCCAGAAGGAATCCGCCACCTAGGTATTTGTGCTTCTCTAACTGTAAAAACGTTCTGCCGAAAAGGGGAAACGGGGGTCGTGTTGACCGAACTCACGCTAAGACGGAAGTGGGTCAGAAAAGAGTCCTGGCGAGAAATGTTCTTTTTTTACCCGTGCGAATCGCTAACCGGCATCACGGTATGAAGGAGCACAACCTTGTTCGATTAGTTGAAGCCTTCGTCCTCAGTAGGATAACCTACGTCACCCCTTTTCTACACCTCAGAAAGGACGAAGAACTCAAAATTGACGCCCTTATTAGACGGGCCTACAAGCAGGCCCTCGGCATCCCGATCACTGCTCCGACCGAACGTTTCGAGGCGCTGGGGCTTCACAATACCCTTAGCGAACTAATAGAGGCTCAACGGCTGGCTCAACGGGAACGGCTTAGCCACAGCCAGACGGGTCGGCATATTCTCGGCTCCCTGGGCATCAACCACCTGCGAACAGGCACTCACAAGATACCCTTGGCTCCCGAAGTGCGCGATCAAATTCACATTCCACCGTTCCCTAAAGATGCACCGGTTCACAATCAGGAACGCAGGCAGGCAAGGGCGAAAGCCCTGCACAAACGATTCGGAAATTCGGAGGACGTGCTGTACGTGGACGCGGCCGACTATCCGGGTCGCAATGATATGGCAATTGCAATAGTCAATCACCAGGGCAATTCCATCAGCTCCGGGTCGGTCCGCACGAGCGAGCCGGAGGTGGGCGAAAGAGACAGCCATTGCCCTGGCAATGAACCGGCATCCGCAAAAATCAAATACGTGGTGAGCGACTCAAAGTCTGCTATTATAATTACGCAAGGGGGCGCATCTCCCCAGAGGCATCTGCAATTCTAAGGATTGGGGCCCAACAACATTCAGCGTTCGGGCAGATATGTCTAATATGGGAGCCTGCACACTCTGTCCTTGGCTGGGAATGAACGCGCACGACGCCGCTCGAGGATTTTCTGACCGAGCTGGTGGCCGACAACAACGCTCATTCACTTCGCTGGTTCGGGTAGAGATCGCCTTGTGTCCTACAGGGACATAACTAATCATTACAGGCTAGAGCGGACCCGCTTCCCCCCGGCTCATCCTACCCTCAGTAAATGGCAATCCGTGGCTTGGAGACTTCTACAGACGAACTCGTATCCCAACCCGGTTGCGTACAGTCACTGTTACCCTGGGCAATATTCTGACAAGTGCCACCGGTGTAAGGACAGGGCAGACTTAGCCCACATGCTGTGGGCTTGTCCACAGGCGACAACGTTAGGTCGCAACATCGCTACTGTAGAGCAATGGGAGACCGTATTGCTCAGCTCCGACCCAGCTGATCAAGTCTGGGCCATTCAGCTGGCCGAAGACGCTGCTAGAGCCCAAGGGCTCTTGGCCGACGTCTAGGACTACTGGCTGTTATGCAATAAAGTTTTCACTCACTCACTCACTTTACCCTTGTTGGCTCTGTTACAGAAGTTAGTCGCGGTTTGTGCTACTATTTTCCGACTTTGTTCGCGGCACAATTCTGCAGGAGAGGGGGACACATACGAGTAGCGAAAATTGATTGAATAATAGAAAAGCCGTCGTCTAGCTTCATGCTGGATGAAATGGGTGAACAGGAACCTGTACGATGTACTGCAATCAAAAGGGTTTCTAAACAAGTTTTTTTAATGTACGATGGGGTCAAGTAGCCTCTCATGTGCGTCTGTCTCTAGCTATAACGTGCAATTGTGCCTAAGTAGTCTCTGAAGGTTGGACCTCAATACCTAGTCATCCGAGAAGCCCTCATTTACAGCGAAGAATTCGAGGGTAAAACAGTGGCGAGAATAACTTGATTAAAAGCCTGCGATAGCGAATGACGTCACTTCGTCTGAGAAGACCTATAAAACAGCCTATACTCTTAAAGCACTACAGAAGGCCTAAATAAAACGTCGCTTCTTATAATGAAAACACGTGACTCCAAAATCGATACTCATTGTCTCTGTGTTTTGTGAAATAAAGGTCCATCCATCTTTTTTACCACAATGGGAACCATTGAAGTTAAACTTCTCACAAAATAGCTGTAGGCAAAACACCTTGGCGGCACGTGGAAAGAAAAAAGGCATTTGTCGCAATGAGAGACATGACGCACTGTTTTCGTCCCGAACAATGCTTGTTAGAGGAAGCAAATTTTTATATCAAACTATCAAAACACCCTGTGTCGAGAGTCGCCATACCGAATGGCGCGTCAGTCGGGCACAGCGTGCTTATGTGAAGCTGGTGTTTCTGTGAAATACGCAATCAGGCCAAGGAAACGTTCTCGGAGAGACTGACCAACCACCTTGGAGACCTTTCCCATGCAGCAACGAAGCGTAAACTCTTAACATCTTTCCTGACATTGCCTACCCGCTAACGATGCACCACTAAATTTCTTAACAAGATACTTTTTTGTTCGCATAATACGCTTTAAACCACGTGGACGACCTACAATCTGGGTGCATCGTCGTGACGTTACCTGCTACTGTCGGAGACGGCCTCGTAGACAACTTATTCAACACTGCGCTATGTTCTGTGTTTGGACATGTCGCAAGAGCTTCTCGCGGAGGATGTGCAGTCGGGTTGTTGCCCCAATCTGTGCTGGCTCCTGTATACGGTACTCGCTGTTTCAGTGTGAAAGGTTGCAGTATCCGGTGTCCTCTAGCTATTGGGGCAGGTGTGAATGTGAGTGAGCTTCCGGCTTTCCTCCTGGAGTTGTAGGTGTCGTTCCACACCAGCGTTAAGTTCGTTGTCTGCGATGTACTGTAGCATGGCGCCAAGCATCGGAGTTGCCTGTAGCAAAGCTCAAATGTCGTCATCAGTCTGGTTGCTTGGTAGGTGTATAGTGCGCAAAAGATATTGAAAGGAGGATTTAAGTTGACGGCCTCTTCTCAATATCAACGCACATTCACAGACTATATGGGTGCGTTTTTATTGTAAAAGTATTCTGTTAGTCTATTCTTCCTGTGTTGGTACGCCGTTGTCCTTCGATTCTCTTTGTTGCTGCAACGCAACGGATTTTGCAAGACGTCTGTTGGCAAAGATGTTCGGAGGTACGTTAACACAGCTTCTAGCATCTATACTGGTGGGCAACCTAGCTAATGGAAAGACTCGCGACATCATGAAACATCGAATGTTTATTAGAGTGTATCGTGGAATGAGTGGCTACAATTACCCGTTTGTTCTGCTACCATGGCATAGAAATAACCCCTAGGGAGCCAACCGCCTTGTTCTAAGGGCTTTGATAGTGCCGTAATGGGCGACTCAAGCACTGCGCAAATCAACTCTGGTCGTTTTCGCTGTTCCAGGTAGCAGCAAATAAATCCGCCACCTTATGCACTGCCCGTTTCAGATCTATATTTTGGTTTTTGTGTTGCAAGCATGAGGGGACGATCGTCTTATCACGCGGGCCACAGAAATATTCAGATTTTTTAAGTGCGAATGCACTTCTTAAGCGACCCTGAACCTGCGTCCACCGGCGATGTCCGCGCACGTGGAGATGGGCACGCGCAGCCTGGCCGCTGACATGGCACATACCCACGCGGGGGATTGGCCAGGAATCTCCTCGTCTTCCTTGGCAACGGGGGGAGATGGGCGTGCGCTGCCTGGCCGCTGACATGGCACATACCCACGTGGGGGATTGGCCAAGAATCGGGCGTGAGAAGGGCTAATGCACCTGCTTAAAGGAGTACTGACACGAAATTTCAAAGCTGAGATCCGCTCTAGCAATCAAGTACAACGACAACACAAATAGGTGTCTGTGAATAAATGCATCTTTCTTTCTTTGTAGTTGTGTGTGTGTGTGTGATCTCTCTTTCGCGAACATTAACGAACCGCGCAAATTCAACTCGTGCATTCGCACTTTCACATTCTTCCCCTCGGGGAAATGCGGGGAATTTTTAATATAACATACTGCGTCGAACCCGATGCTAACACAAGGGCTTCAGAAAACAATACTTTACAAGATCATTCAAGTCATCATTGTTCGTTGAGTTCTCTGCTCTTGCTCACCACGAAATTCGCCAGAACTCGTCGCCAAACTCGCCCAAAAACGTCGCGGAATGAATTGGTACGGAGCTTGGTGATGCAACCGTTTATCGAATTCCAGTTTTGTTTTACATCGTCCCCCATACGTCAATCAAATAAACCTATTTTCCGCTCCAGTCTGTTGCACGCCAACACGTGAGTTCGAATACAGTACAAAATCAAACGAAGGGGAGCGGCTTGAATTATTTTATCACAATTCTGCACTGCTAATTATCAATGAACATGCAGGAACGAGAGAATCGGATTGAATGAAATGAAAAGGCTAGTGTGCTAAAATTGTGCAACTGCGAAACACGTTATCACAAACAGAATTTTCAAATGAATCAAGAAACGCTGGTGAGCTGGGTCCGTTCGTACGTGTCGAATAGTAAAAAAAAAGAGGGCCAGGGCAGACAAGAAACCGGGCAATATAAATAAACTGGAGATAATTACTAGGCAAGGTACTAGGCGAATACCCTCGTCCTGTTTGTCCCTCTCGTGAAGTCGTTACTCTTTTGTTTTCTTATGAGTTCAAGTCATTGAGGGCGCCGTACCAATGTATAGATAAAATGTTTCGTCGTGCTTTCTTATCTTCACTTGACTTAAGTGATGCTCTAAAAGAAACAAAGCCTGGAAACTTCCACGAAAACGTTGTGAGTAAATAAAACCAGAAGTCGTTATGACCACCGCTTACAGGTATAAAATAGAATTTACAATGTTTTCATGCCATGTTTGAGAAGCAGGTGGTGTTTCCGGTCAAGCTTACGACCTCGCTGAAAGTTTAATGTTTCAGGTTGTCCAGAATAGGGCGAATGGAGCGGCCATTGCTTGGTAAACAATCCATCGCATCAAACACTCCAATTTCGTGTTACCCAAGCAAAACGCGTAAGTGACGTTTCGCTTGCACAATTCACAGTTCAAATCACAGCCTGCTCTCCAGCCTAAACATCTGATCAGGTGTTTAAGCTCTGGAAATGCTCATTTTCGCACCCAGGTTTCAGACAAACGGCTGCAAAGTGTCACAGCCCAAATTCACTTAATTACCTCAAATTTCCGTTCTGATTCAGGCACGTGACCCGCAGACGGGCATCAAAAATTACAAAATAACAGTGGCAGGAATTCGCGCCGGTTCATTAGTGCAAATTATTATTACCAGGTACCATTAACAGCACTGGTAATATAAGATGACCCTCACGGGCTGAGATACCGCGTTCGTAAAATCCTCTTCTGGACGCGTGTGCAACACGTGAATTACGGCGCGAAAAAGTGAATAAATTAGCTTTAGGTACATACCAGAAAGAAAACGTTCTCTGCTTTGCTCCTTTGCCTCTCCGCTTATTCTGGCTGACAAGCACCGTCTGCACGGTGGACGGGCGAATATTTGTAGGGTTAAAAGTTTTCACAAGGGCGTGACGTTACAGACCATTTGATTGGCGGATAATACGATCAATGGTGACAGAATGTTCTACACAAGGAATGGTTGGTGGGCAGTGTCGTGACGCATGAAGCTGGAACAATGTACGAAAAACGAGTAGATTGCTCTGGCGGGTGCTCATAGCCAGTAAATTATAAATACTCCAGCTGCTGCTTGACGCCGTCACTTCGGAACGAGCGCCAGGGCTTAGCGCGGCGACTGGCACATTGAGCCAGCGAGGAGAAGCGAGTAGTGTATACGTACGTATCCTCGTCTTTTTGAAGTCGAGGCATAGTCAGCACCATGTCGTAGCAGGTTGACGTTCTGCGTATACGAACGTCGTTAAATTAATCCCAATTGTATCGAGGGAGAACCTCAACTCCATCAAAGTAAACATTTTCAAGTACAAAATAATCGTTCCACCTTTCTGCACAGCTGCTGGCGCCTTTTGCTGGTTCCAGAAATTTGTTTCAGAATATCATCAGATGTGGTAACACATATTCTGTGACGGTGCCTCAGTTTCTTTGCTAAATGTTCACAGAGAGGCTATTTGGGACATTGGAAACACCTTCCACACTGGTTTAATTTCATGTAGAGTATATTCAAAGACGAGCCCTGGACGACACCGACGAAGTCATCAAAGTTCATTGAACAGCGGCCTTAAGCGCTTTGAAGGTTCGCATCTGGTGAACACGGATCATGTCCGTTATGGTAGCACCTATTCTAGTAACTGGTGTGGTGTATGCGAATACGAGTCGTCTTCAAGCACATGCCCTATCTGCTCCCCCGTTTGCTTCGCGCTTTCGCTGGAAATGCCGAGGTATCAAGATACGCCATTTTGGGTCGTTGCTCTTCTACACTGTTTTTAAGTGCGAATGCACTTTATAAGAGACCCCAAACCATCCACCGCCGGCGCCGGCGGCGTCCGCAGTATATTTAAAAACACTGCTTTTCCGAGGACTTGCGGCCGCAGCACTTTATAGCGACGCTCCACCGCCGGCTACCGCAAGCCACGGACGCGACGGTGATATCAGTGTTAGTGACGCGCCTTTATATCTTTAACGCATTCAAACTACGTCGCACGGCGTGCGTTGGCGACCAGCGGCGTTATAGCGGCTTGATAACGCGTGGTGTACACGTTATACTACAAACCCGATGTGGAAGAGAAGGCGGCGAGGCGGTGGGCTGCGGGGGCCGAGCGCAAGCGCCGCAAGCGGGCCGACAACCGTGCATTCGCACTGTCTCGCATGGTGGTGCGGCGACGGCATGCATGGTCCAGGGGAAATGCACTGCTGGTCCCATGTCTTCTGGTTGTCACTGCCAACACAAGCAATGTCAAGTCATTGTCTCGCGTTTCAACTGTCATCGGATTGCGGTAACAGCCGTGGGTATTGCTACAGAGATCATTGTATTCATGAGCGCAGCACCAATTCATTCTTATATAACGTGCTGCAGGCACGCAGAAGAATATCAAAGGCGACCGCCAGTAGACGCTCGTGTGCTATTGCGCGTATTTTTCTCGGTAGTCCCCGAAACACACTCGACGGCTCTTTGAAGAAGGAGGCCCCACTAAACCGCCTTGGCTCCCTCAATTCCTTGTGACTGTATAGAGATTCAGGGATCGGGATCTCTCTCTCTCTCTCTCGCTATATATATATAGATATATATATATATATATATATATATACCGAACCCAGAGTACCGAACGCTCTGGGCGCGTGTTTTCTTTCTTTCTTTCTCATATATATATAATATATATATATATATGCCTTCTTTGGCATAGACTGCCGGCATTTCTTTCTGTATAACGAGCCCTATATATTGTCGCGCGATATATATATACGAGGGCCTCGGTTCTGGCAGCATGCCAAAGAAGGCATAGGGGAAGGTTTCCCGCCAGTTGACAATTTTTACCGACAGGCTGTTACATTATTATTAATTGACGTTGGCCGCAGCCGGGGGTGGGGTCCCCTTCCCGTGTAACCCAGAGTGGGGACCGAACGCTCTGGGCGCGTGTTTTCTTTCTTTCTTTCTCACGTGGCGCTGGCTACCACCCTTCAAGCGTCAGATAATAATAATGTAGTAAATATAAATACGTAGAAAGTGAAGCTAACGGTAAAAAATTTTCTAACCTTCCCCTATGCCTTCTTTGGCATTGTAGACTGCCGGCATTTCTTTCTGTATTTCCTAACGAGCCCTTCATTTCCAAACCCTATTGTCGCGCGAAAGCTTAGCGGTCCCCAGGGCCTCGGTTCTGGCAGCCTTGATAAAAAATTAATAATAATGCCAAGGTAGCACAAGAGGGTTTCCCGCCAGTTGACCCCCATTGTAGACGTGGGCATTTGAGAAGGTCCCTTTCTTCCCGTGTAGTCTGAGTGGCGCTGGCTACCACCCTCAAGCGTGATACAGTTGTAGTAAATATAAAACCCCAGAAAGTGAAGCAGAACTAGCAGGAGGTGTCATCGATCTAATCGAAAGGCGTGGGTTCTCCCCACTTGGGCTGTCGTCAATACAGGATCTCCATTTATTTCCACAGGCGCAGTAGGCCCGGGTAAGCCAATACACCAATATATTAATGTGAAACGAGGTGTTCTGGCACTCGTATTTTCCTGCCTTGTCACTCTCCAACCACAGCAGTGGTAAGGTGAACGACTGGCACTCTGTATTTTGCTGCAACTCCTCGCTAAAAGAATTGCACCAAGATGGTGCGCTCGAGCGAGTGAGTCAGTGAGTAAAAACGTTTTATTGAGCCGGTGAAGTGGGAGTGGTTCCCTATTCCAGGAAGCCATGTGATAAGCGGGCACCCTTCGCTCTGGAAGAAGAATTGTCTGGACATGCCGATCGCTGGTTTTCCCATGGCTCTTGGGTGGGAAGAGTGGATGGAAGAAGGGGGAGGTTGTTTTGCTTGCACTCCTAATATGACGTGAATAAGAGTGCCAGGTTATAAACACAACTTGAATGCGGCAGGAGATTGCTCTGGGAACACACGATGGAGGCCGGCTGGGTGAGGAGTATTCTTCCTCATGGGAAGTGCTACATCAGCACATATGAAGGATGCTCATCGGTACACTTTTATGATAAGTAACACAGGCTCCCTACGGGATGCGCGAGGTCCCAGGAAGTCCCAACAGATGGCGAGCGCTACCCTTTGCGCTTTTTACCGGTCCGTCTTCACTTCGAGATTTATGATAAATGACAGGGCTCCTACGCGAGGCGCGTGGTTGTAGAAGGAGCCAACAGATGGCGAGCGCTACGCGAACGCGGGAATATTCAACTGAATTCTACCTCCGGAGGGTCGTGAATTAGAAAACCTCTCTTGCCTTCCTATCCACATGTTAGGACAAAATCCTGAAATTTATTTTTGGCCAATTGTATGCGCAGCATTTTCAAGCAAAATCAAATGCGATATATCAACTGGCTGTGCGGTTATTGACGAATGTGTAAAAACACAGTATTTTCAGGAAATCCTAGTAATGTTGTAGAACAGTGTTTAGATAACTGAGTAAGTTACGTATCTCATCAAAAACCAATTCAATATCTCAAATGGAGTGCGATAAAAAAAATAATATCTAAAAAACAATTTTACCGCTTTTCACTTTCCCCATGGTGCAATTTTAAAAACTCTCAGCAATATTATCCTTCAACAACGTAATTATAATGTGCTCATGAAATCTGAAGCCGTTTGAAGGAGCAGTTTGGCAAGGCGTGAACATCACCTGTTATGCCTTTTGGCTCGAAAGCCGTGATATTTGTAAAAAAAACAATTTGGCCCCTTTAGCGACGTCGTAGGGCGAAATCCTAAAAACCGGTTCTCTGCATTTTTATCAGTCACGTATGCTATCAAAAATCACTTGGATAAATGAATCGGTGAAAGATTTATTTGAGAATCTTCAGGTACACCAATTTTTTTCCGGTATGCGGAATCACCTCGGTTGTGTGGTTTACGGCGAAATTCAAAAAGTACTTTTTAGATATTCTTAAGAGCTACATGTATCAGCAAAAATCCCTTCAAAATGTGAATGGGGGAAGCAGGTAATCAAGTATTTAGGAAAACAATATTTTCCCCCTTCCCTTGGTTAATAGTACAATTTCAGAAATTCCCCCCTTAGTGAGCCTCTACGCAGTGTCGCAAATGTACTCCCTAAATTGCAAGTCTCTAGATGTAGTAGTTTTCGCTGGGCGTTCATGAGTCAGTCAGTCAGTCGGGCACTTCATTTTATAGGTATAGATGACACCGGCTCCTACGGAAGACGCGTAGTTGCCGAAGGTGTCAACCGATGCCGACCGCTAAGCGAACGCGGGAAAACTCAACTGAATTTTACGCCCAAAAGGACGCAGATTAAAAAATCTCGCTTCCATTCTTATCCGCATGTTTGTACAGAATCCTGAAATCGGTTTCGGGCAATTAAATGGGCAGCATTTTCGAGAAAAAAACGAATGGGAGATATCAACTGGCAGTGTGGTTATTTACGAATGTTTAAATACACATTGTTTTCCCGAAATCCCGCTTACCCTTTTTGGGAGGCTGTCAATGAAAAATTTTGTAGAACAGTGTTTAGATACCTGAGTAAGTTGCCTATCTCAACAAAAATCAGTTCGACAGCTGAAATGGCGGGCGGTAAAAAAATTGATATCGGAAAAGCTATTTCACCGCTTTTCACTCTCCCCATGGTGGAATTTTTAACATTTTAAGCAATATTAACCTCTGACACCGTAATCAAAACGTGCCCTTGAAATCTGTAGCTGTTTGAAGGAGCAGTTTGGTTAGACGTGTACATAAACTGTTAGGCCTTTTTGGCTCGTCAGCCGCGTCATTTGTAACAAAACTATTTGGCCCTTTTAGCGGCTTCGCACGGCGAAATCCTTAAAAATGGTTCTGTGCATTTGTATGAGTAACATATGCTAGCAAAAATCAGTTGGATAACTAAATCGGTAAAATATTTATTTGAGAATCTTTAAGAACATCATTTTATTTCCTGAATGCGGAATCACTTCGCTAGTGTAGGTTAGGGCGAAATCCAAAAAACTACTTTTTAGGTATTCTTAAGGGCTACATATATCAGCAAAAGGCGCTGCGATATGTGAATGGGTGACCGAAAAAATCACGAATTCGCGAAAGCACAATTTCGCCTTTTTCCGCGGTTAGGAGGGCAATTTCCGAAAAACCCGCCTTAGTGAGCACCTACTCAATGACGCAAATTAACTCGCGAAATTTCAAGTCTCTAGATGTAACAGTTTTGGCTGGGCGTTGATGAGTCAGTCATTCAGTCAGTCAGTCAGTAGGGCACTTCTTTTTATAGGTATAGATATGTGTGTGGTGGTGGGGGGGGGGGGGGGGGGGGGTGTATGATATATAGAGGGTGTTTTACCTAACTTTGGCCAGAGTTTAAAAATATGCCGATACACTGTAAAAACGGCGCAACAAAATGCATCTTGCTCAGTTTTGTATGTAGTTACTCAGACTATGTTTTGTATTTTGCCTAAAGTGATAATTGGTCCATTTTAATTAGCCAACTTTCGAACGAATGAAGGTAGAGAAAAAAGAAATCGCAATGAGAAAGTTGAAGAGTGGCTTCCAAAGTGGCCGAATAAATGCTATAGCCGCCGCGGTGGCTTAGTGGCTAAGGCGTTGCGCTGCTAAGCACGAGGTAGCGGGTTCGATCCCGGCCGCGGCGGCCGCTTTTCTGATAGAGGCGAAAATCAAAAACAATCCCTTGCTGTACGAGATTTCCAGCGCATGTATACAAGGATCCCCAGGTGGTCAGAAAGTAATCCGGAGACACTCTACTACGGTCGTGCCCTCATCGTCTGCGCTCCGTCGGGCGCGTTAAACCCTACAATCAATCAATTTAATAAATACTTTCTATTTACCTGTGCGTTTGGGTGGTATCAGTGTTTTTAAGCTCACGGACGATGCCGGCGAAATAAAAAAATTCCCCCGCATTTCCCCGAGGGGGAGAATGTGAAAGTGCGAATGCACGGTTGTCGGCCCGCTTGCGGCGCTTGCGCTCGGCCCCCGCAGCCCACCGCCTCGCCGCCTTCTCTTCCATCTCTTCCATCGGGTTTGTAGTATCACGTGTACACCACGCAGTTATCAAGCCGCTATAACGCCGCTGAGTCGCCAACGCACGCCGCTGACGACGTAGTTTGAATGCGTTAAAGATATAAGGCGCGTTACTAATACTGATATCAGCGTCGCGTCCGTGGCTTGGTCGGTAGAGCGTCGAGCTGCGGCCGCAAAGTCCTCGGATCGAAACCTGGCGCCGGATGCTGTTTCTTTTTTAAATATAGAGGAGCACTGCGGACGCCGCCGCCGCCGCCGCCGGCGGTGGATGGTTTGGGGTCGCTTATAAAGTGCACTTAAAAAAAACACGTGACATGCCCGCTCGCGCGACGTGACTGCAGTACTCCCAAACGTTCCGCGCACGAACAGCGGTGGGCGCACTGCTGCTTAAAAAGATGTGCCTGCTGCGTCTCTACAGCAGTTTAGTAAAATCACGGTTGGACTATGGGAGCGTACTATGCGGGTCAGCTTCGAAAACTGCTTTAGAAATGCTTGACCCTATTCTGCACCTGGGGCTTCGCCTTTCGTCACGAGCCTTCCGAGCGAGTCCTGCACAAAGCCTATATGTGGAATGTGACCAGTGGTGCCTGGAAGACCAGCGCTTATACACACATATATTGTATGCCGTGGAGACAACATCCGTAAAATATCACCCTTCTTCGTTTATTGCCAATGACACCTCTGCCATGCACTCGTTTCTCAGTCGGCCCTCTATATCTATGCCTTTTTCGTTGAGAGTGAAAGTGCAAGCTGAAGAGCTTGGGATTTCTTTTAGCGTGACTTACAAAACTTCGATCACAGTCCTTGTTGCTCCTTGGGAAATGTCCCCGGTTTCTTGTTATTTATCTTTTAGAGCCATTAACAAAAGCACTGCACCAAGAGAACTCATCTTGCAGCACTTCCAACACCTACGACACAAATATCCTTACACAATGTTTTACACAGATGCCTCCAAGTCCGCCCTTTCTGTGTCATGCGCTGCACATGGCTCTAACTTTGCTATCACTAAGACAATGAACAAAAAAATCACGCCATATCCACGGAATGAATGATGATAATTGGGGCGAAGCTCGAGAGGGGGAGATCATCGGTAACCGTAACTCTCCCGTGAAAGTTCGCCAATACATCATTAAGAAAGACGTAAGACAGTGTGCGTACATTGTACAAATCAACTTTTATTTTGTTCTTTTATTTTGTTCTTGTTCGTTTGTTGTTTCGTTTCTTCGTTTGTTCTTTTCATTTCGTCGTTGTCATGACTGGATTGCGAGGTCCCTTCATTACGACGGCTTTATGATCTGTGAAATGAAGCGAGAGAGGTTCTTGTACTGGCTGCAATGGGAAGTTTGCAAACACTAAGTCTATACACGTTCCTCGGATCGTGGTAGGGTTCATATGGATACATCTGAGTGCGTATTTGAAGAAAGAACTTTTATTTAGGGCGAACTTGTGCCCGAACAAGACGAGAGGAAACGAGCAAAGGTCCTTGCGTCTCGTTCGATCTCCGAGAACGACTGCCTGCGTTCGTGGCGTGATCTCTTGCGTGATCTCCCCCTCGCAGTGCACGTGCGCTCGCGCCTCCGTTGGCGAACACAGACAAGCTCGCGCTCCCGGTGCCAAGTTTGCGCTGCCGGTTGCAGCCGGTTCTTGCGCGTGCAACGCGGCCCACTTTGCGACATCTCCGAAAGCATGCGGCGGTCACGTACCACGAGACACAAGGGATGGACAGACCCATGGCTTTAGGAGCTTCGCCCCTAAAAATTTCTTTTGCAGTGCGCAGCCAGAAGTGGCGAAGACCGGAGGTTCCAAGCGGAACGCGTTCCGCTCCCCGCTAGCAGACGACGCTCGCTTTCCTAGTGCAACTCGCAACCGCAGCGCCGCGGTGGCGAGAGTCGCGGCCGGCCGCCTTCTCTCCACGGCCGCGGCGGGGAGATACGGAACTGAAACTAAAGCGTGGCAAACTGTTCGCATGGCGACGCAGTGAAACATCCCCCTCGCGAGGGGCACGATCCAATGCAGAGCATTTCCGGGGGCGCACGACGTTAAGTAGTTTGCGTTACGTTAATGTTGTTGCACTTGTGGCAACTGCTGACGAGAGAGCGCTTGTCAGCAGTAAAATTGGCAGCCTCGGCGCACGTTGAGTCCGAGAGAGGGGAGAGAGTGTCCTTGACACGTGCCTGGGCGCGCTATCGAATGTTGATCGCGCCGATAGCGAAACGTCTGAGCCGGGCATTTCGAGGAGAGCGATGCGGACAACTACGGACGCCAAGAACGGGTGACATCGTGAGTTAAACAAATGCTCTGCATTTAAAAGCAACAGGTCAGCGACGTAGGCGTTGGCTATTCGATTGAAGCTGGCAGGCGTTATCGCTCACGCTGCGTCAAGCGACCAGCGGGCGTGGTGATGGTGGTGGCTCCGGACAGCGATAAACAGACTAGAAATTTTAGCTGACCGTTTCTGACGGTCCGCTCCGCTCCGATAGGAAGCGGGCGCGCCATTGCGCATGCGTGGCGCGCTAGCGCGCTAACGGCGATACCGGAGAGGGGCCCCGCTCTACTAACCGGGGCCTCTTAGGCGGTATTCACACGACGGAGCCTTTCAGCGGAGGAACCCAAGGGAGATCGTGACGTCACTGCAGGCGGACTGCCGCTCCGCCAGCTCCTTCGCTCACACGAACGATGCAACTGTCGGACAGATATTAGAGAGTTTTAGCTAACCGTTTTCGACGGTCCGCTCCGGTATCGGCGGCCCGCTTAGCGCAACCGGAGATTGATTTGCGCGCCACGCATGCGCAATGGCACTCCCGCTTGCTATCGGCGCGGAGCGGAGCGTGGAAAACGGTCAGCTAAAACTCCCTATTACTAGAGAGTTTTAGCTGACCGTTTCTGACGGTCCGCTCCGCTCCGATAGCAAGCGGGAGCGCCATTGCGCATGCGTGGCACGCTAGCGCGCTACTGGCGATACCGGAGCGGGGCCCCGCTCCGCTAACCGGGGCCTCTTAGCGGACTGTCGCGGCAGCTTACGCTACCGTGTGGAATAACAACATGGCTGCCCCCGCGATGCGTGCGCGCTACGGCGAACTTCGTTTCTTCAGTTGAAACACGACCGACGAAGCCGCGAAAGCTCTTCCGAATAGGAAATGGTGCCACACACCTCAAAGATCTTTATAAGGGAAGCGAAAAACGTCGACCGAAGCGCGGGGCTGCTTCTATGCAGCGCCGATAAAGACAGCCTTGGCTTGGCTATTCCAAAATTTATCGGCTTGTTTATTATTATTTAGAAAAAATATAGCATGTCAGCGACTACATTATACAAAAAAAAGGTTAAATGAGGCCAAGAAACACGGTATTTTGCTTTGTTTGGGCGACCAAATACAAATTCTTGTTTCTTTTAGGATGAAGTTTCGGTTTTCGCGCGCGCGCGAAACGACCAGTCACGCGAAACATTCTGTCGAGGGAGATACGGTTATCGCTTAGCTAAAAGCCATTCGGCTGCTGACGCTCCGGTTGTGCTGAGCGGGACGTCGGCAGCATAGCGGAGCGCCAAAAACGGTCAGCTAAAATTCTCTACTGTTTGGAGTCGCCTATCCCGACAGCAGGGCTGCCATAGCACTGCTGATTCCGCGACGGCGGCAATTTCTGCTAAAGCCCCTACGTACTGACCTTGTCAGCAACCCTAAAATTGGCCGTGGACGCGATGCAGGCGCTGCCGCGGAAAGAGAACGGCTCGTAATGAGCGAGTCAGTGGGTGGGGCGATAGCGCGCTGGGAGCAGCAGGCCAGTCCGCCTAGGCCCCCATACAAATTTTAGGCTTAACACTGCGGTGAATATTCGATTGCCGCGCTCGCAGGCGGCGCAGATGGCGATTTTTAATGCAATTTGCCATCACATCGTTACACCCTTTCTCATATGTGGAGCTTTCTATGTGTATATATGTGTATATGTGTATTTGTGAAGCGATAACAAGCTATCGACGAGCTACCTGCGGCGGCCTGCGCCATTTCGCGGCAGCCGCTCGTCCAGCGACCGAACTGGCGGTATACGCGGCTCTTTCATTGCGCCTGTCCACGCAGTTCAGAGAGATTGGACAGAGGTGCAGGATCCCCGGAGTTTTATTACGTATGAGGATAAGTGTTATATCGGAGCGGGTCCAGTTACTGGGGAGAGTATGGTTGTGCCAGTGTGTGTTGAGTACGGTAGTGAGGTTGGTCAATGGTGAGGTCGTCAAGATGGTGGAGGAATGTACTTGTGATCCCATCCGCTCCTGGACCAGTATGGCGACGGAGTGTGAGCAACGCGGCTTTCACTTCTTCGAAAGTGATGGAGGCATCGAGTTCATCATTGGTTGCGCCAGTGTATTCAGGCTGCTCAGGACGTCGGGAGCAGAGGGGATATATAGTTGTATAAGTGTGCGAAAAAGTGCGTCGGGGTCCTGATTGAGGCAGTGCATCAGTCGTTGTACCCGACCGTTGGCGTGGTGTTTAGAGTTTTCCGGATTAAAGATGTGACGTAGAATGGCCCATGTGCGTTTAGTAGAAAGCGTTCCGTTGAGGGAGTCACACAGCTGGTTCCAGTTGGCGCGGGCGAGGGTTTGTGGATGTTGCTGCATGTCCAGTTGGAGACGCGCTAGTTTACGTTTGAGGGTACAATTGTGCTTCTGCAGCCCTCCAGCGTTTTTCAATGCCGCAGTAAGCTTCCCTTAGGTGTTGCATGCGGGAGTCAACATATGGGGATGGTGTAGCGGGGTCTACAGGGTGTTCATGTTTGGTGCGGGTGGTAGGTAGTTCTCCAAGCAATTCTTCCAGGCCGTCGGGATCCGCAGAAAAAGGTGCTGGTATTTTGCGGCTGTCCTGGCGGAACGCATTCCAGTTCGTAATTGAGGGTTGTTTCGATTTAGGGGGTCGGTAGGTTAGAGAGGGAAGGCGAGTTCAATAATGTAGTGCTCGCTTCCTAGTGTATGTGGTAGTATTTGCCAGCCGTCTGAGTGCATGTTACATGAAAAGGTGAGGCCTGGGCGGGTGTCTTTTTGTATGCTATTGCCTATGCGGGTAGGGGTAGATGGGTCGGAGTACGTGGTGAGTTGTAGTTGTTGCGCGAGTTCCCAGAGAAGCCGGGCTTTGCGAGTGGTTCTCAGGTAGCCCCAAGCAAGGTGGGGGGCGTTAAAATCTCCGCATATTACAATCGGGTCCTTCCCAGTACACGTTAGTGCCTGTTTGAAAAGAGAGGCAAAGCTAGTGTGCGGGTCCTTAGGGGGCTGTATATATAAGGGATGTGCATTTTGGCCTGGGATGGTTTTGGCGGTAGGACGGTGACGAGGAGACGCGGGATTTGTGAGGTAAGGGTATGAGGGGTTGCTACGGGGTTGCGGTTGGTAAAGATGGCGACAGAGGGGTGCAATGAGTATTTATGGGCAGTGTAATTGAGGAGTTTAGGGAGGGTATTTACCCCTTGTAGTGCAATAAGTGATGGAGGGGAGGGGAGGGATTGAAGAAGTGCTTGTAAATTCATGCGCTTGTGTTTGAAGCCACGGCAGTTCCACTTCCATATAACATGCTTTTTTTATAGATATGCATCATGCATGCTCGATATTGGTTGCTAAGTGCATGCTTTCTGGTGAGACACGTGGGGATGTTGGAGCGAGGGTCATTAAATGCCTGGTCCATTTCAGGAACTCCCTGGGTAAGTCCTGTGCTGTCTGTGTTATAGCAATTATTTCTTCATGTGTTTGCTGTTTGAGTGAAAGCATTTTCAAAATCCGTGCGTAGGGACTGCATTTCGGGCGCGGGTGGGGTATTAGTAGTTTGGATAAGGGCCTTACGTTTAAGAGGCGGCTCCGCGTGTTGTGCATCAGGTAGGGAGGTTGGTGTGGTGGCTTGGGCTTTAAGAAAGGAATTTTCTCAGGCGAGTCGCTCATTCTCATGTTTGGTTTGGAGGAGTTGGGAACGGAGGTCTTGTATCTCTTTAGCATGTTTTGCATTTGAATGTGCTACGAAGGAGGTAACGGTTAGGAGGTATTATGAGGAAGTGTGGCTGGAGAAGTTCTCCAAGTGTGGACCTATACCTATAAATATATATATCTTATATATATATATATATATATTATTAATATATTTATTTTAATTAATTATATACACACACATTTAGAGAAAGAGAAAACTCAAAGCGCGCAGAAATAGCATAAGTAAAGAGTCGGATACTCAGCAAGAACAATAACAAAGGTTTACTCACGTAGTGGCAATAGGACTTGCCTTCAACGGAGTACAGTTACATGAATTTGCTGTGGCAAATCATGTAATCACGTATCTCTCTCTCTCTCTCTCTCTTTATATATATATAGTCGTGAAGTACAGTCCTCAGTTGCTGCAGGAATACGGACAAAGTAGAAGTACGCTCTTCGGAGACTTTATTTCCACCGTTTCGACCTGAGACAGGTCTTCCTCAGGAATGAAAGCTTTGGGTAAAATCGTACGGACTCAGAGTGGGGGCGGCGCCCCGAAACACAAGCCACATTGGAAACAAACACACAAACGACCACACACACAAAACAGAGCTTATTCTGCCAAAGGCAAGCAAAAAAAAGCCTAAAAAAAGACGAAAGGAAGAGGGAGGAGTAAGGTGGCAAGGAGGAGGCAAGAAAGAGGCAAGGAGGAACACACTGCATGAACGCGAGTGGTGGGGATAACAGGAAATAAGTCTCCGAAGAGCGTACTTCTACTTTGCGCGTACATATATATATATATATATATATATATATATATATATATATATATATATATATATCTATATATATATATAGATATAGGAATATATATATATCTATATATATATATATAGATCGATAGATATATATATATATATATATATATATATAATGTGGTTGTTCCACAAAATCTCATCCAGGCGGGACTTCCTAATCTGAATTCAACTCCTGGATTCTTAGGTGTTTTAAGGTCTGTTTTATGCAAACACTCATTATCGCTACAATCATAGCTGGCATCGCCGGCGACACCGTCAGTGCATTCTTTTTATTATGCAGTATTACGGAGCCTGTACACCTGCCTATTTTGCTTGTGGTTGTAACTAAAGTTCCGTGATGAATAACTGATTGGGAATACCATTGAGAATGTCCGTTTGAAATTATTTGTATGCAAGCTCTAAAAACCTAGCGAACCAAACTTGTCTCTTATCCTGCGCTTATTAATGAAGGGCCACATTCCGAGAATGCCAAATAAAGCCACAAAAATAAAATTGTACTTCACTCGTCAGTTTCGTACCCGTCATGTGAAATGAACATGACACTTGGACGCAGCAACATTTTCTAGCATGCCTGCGGGAAATAGTTTGCATGACATTGTGCACAATAAGCTCTAATGATAACTGCTTCAACCAGAGTTCCTGTTTTGCGGTCTGCTCACCGCGCACCTGCGGTCTGCACATCACAGATTTCCAAGCATGTTATTTCTCTGTCCGCTAATAATACCTTTGAAATACTTCCTATCTCGAATTCCGTGCCACAGCTTTTTGAGCGAGTTTTGACGTCTGGAAATTTCTGTCTATCACGCCCAGCGATTCCGCACCACTGTGCACGGTTCGGTTATATCAGACGTGAGGCAGTGTGACCTCCAAAACATTGTTTTGCTCAAATGCCTCGGGAGCGATACGGCAGAACATATTTGCTGCATGTACGCTGCATACGTTGCATGCACGTGTGGGCACCAAATCACAAGAAATCTGGCCGCTTTACGCATTTTATGTTTCAAAACTACCGCCACATCAGTCGTCTCTACCAGCCATGAGTAGAGAGCAGTATTCATACGCAGAATTATAGATTAAAAAATGCCAGACGATTACTATACTTCCTAAAGTAAAATTTCCGCGCAGCGCGAACTCCAGTCTTCTTGGTCAAGGGACATAGCTGCTGTGTCTCAGGAAGCGATCGCGTGATCACAGAACCTACGGCGGCCAGCGCTAGTCTCCCGTCATCTTGCAGCACGTCGGCGCAACCAAGAATGTTTTGTAAATCGGGTTTGAACCTCCCGCGCGAATGCCACGTGTTTCGGAGGAGCCGCGCAACGAAGACGACGACGAAGGGCCTCAAGGGCCGATGAAGGCGCAGCACGCAGAACGTCAAAGAACAAGACGCCTGCTGAGTTATAAAACAACGCGGAAAACGAGACTACAGAAAAGCAACACAGACAGGGCGCTCTGCCCTTTCTGTAGCCTCGTCTCCCGGGCTGTTTTATAACTCAGTTATGTACCAACTGGCCTGCCTTCAATACGTGTTGAAGACGCCAGGTTTTTTTCAAGTAAGTTTTTTGAAAGAAGAAAAAAAGAAGGTCTCCACTTTCTTCCTTTCTTTTTTTATTTCGGATTTATTTCGGATAGCTGTATCTGTTTCAATGATAATAAAACGTTCCACCACATTCTCCCCGTTGCTTTCCGGGTGGATATATTTAAGAGAAAAGGTTTCTGGCTATGAGGTTAGCTGTACGATAGAGAAGTCAAACGAAAACTCACTGACCTGGTAGACTTGACGTCCCATGAAATTAACCTTTTAAAAGTGTTTGCAGAAAACAAAGAGCGCCAAGTAATTCTAACGAAACAGAAAAAGCTGCTTCGGGATGGCATAACTTCCCCTCTTGAAAAAGTACACGAGTCTTTTTTTCCTTCCCGTGCAAGCCCTGAAAATGTTCCTGACCTGAACACCTCGCAGCTCAAAGAGTGCCACATAATAAATTTTTCCGACAGCCCCCTCACTGATGACGAAGAACGAGTGCTATCAAGAGGCTTGAGTTTTTGCCCTGCAACCGGTAGACTAGACGAATTCTAACTCTATAAGGATCTAGAGAACTTCTCCCGAACGCTTAGGCTCAGCGAATATTACTACAGCAAATCACAAGACCCTAATATGGACACTAGGCCGCCATCACTACGCCATTGGACTCCTCCCCCACAAAGAGACAAATGCTTAGACATCTACATCAAGGCGGTACAACGTGACATTCTAGCTCAATGTAAAAATCGATCACCGCGTCACAAAAATCTTTCACAGAAAGAGGAAGAGGCGTTAAAAGGTTTAAGCGGGTGCTCTGAAATCACAATCAGGCCCGCTGACAAAGGTGGCGCAATTGTTATTATGAATAAGCAGGACTACATCACTGAGGCAGAAAGACAGCTCAGCGATACTTCTTTCTAGAAACCAACCGACACCGATCAGACTTCCCAATTTAAGAACAAGTTAAGCCAGACACTGATGGCGATCGTCAAGGACGAAAAAATTCCGGAAAAAACTGCAGCCTCACTTCAAGTTTTAAGTACAGTTCCAGGACGATTTTATATGTTGCCTAAAATAAATCAAGCAGGAAATCCAGGCAGACCACTCGTCTCCGGTATAGGGACGGTAACAGAAATGAACTCTAGTTTTATCGATAGCTTAATCAAAGACATTCCTCCCACACTACCTTCGTATGTAAAGGATACAAACAATTTCTGGCGGATATTATGGATCTAGTTATACCGGAAGATAGCCTGCTAGTCACTCTTGACGTCGCCTCGCTATATACAGATATTCCACACTCGGACGGCATCCGATCTGTCATCCATGCGTACGATGATGCTTCCCAAGAGAATTAAATTGACGGTGAAACTCTCGCCGTGCTTTTAAAGCTTGTCTTGGAGCTGAACAACTTTGAGTTCGACAAGAAGCACTACGTGCAAATCTACGGGACCTCGATGGGTACAAAAACAGGACCCAACTGTGCTAATATTTTCATGGGCACATTGGAGTCTGAATTTCTAAGCAACGCGCAGCTTCAGCCTGTCTTCTATCGAAGGTTCAGTGGCGATATTTTTCTCATTTGGTGCCATGGGGTAGAGGAACTTCTAAAATTTATAACCGATTTCAACAACGCCCACGAGAAAATTTTATTCTCCCACTCATATTCCACATCTGCCATTAATTTTGTCGATGTTTCAGTGAGAATATCAGAAAACAAGCTTGTGACCTCAGTGTACATTAAGCCAACAGACCGAGATCAATACTTGCATTTTAAAAGCAACCAAGTTAAGCACTGTAAACTCGGCATACCATACAGTCAGTCTCTGCGGTTTAGGAGGATATGCTCTGACCCAGCTGATTTTGCCTCTAACTTTCAACAACTAACTAATCACCTAACACGACAACAATACCCACCGTCTGTCATCACTGATACCATTAGAAAGTCTGAAAAACAGGACCGCCGCCACCTGATAACCAACTCAAAAGCCAAATCTTTGACTGCGACCCCCAACCTTATTCTAACATGTGCCGCTTCGTCCTCCAACGTAAGCTGCATACTCAGAAAACACCACAACATTTTACTTCAAACCGAAAGGTTGTAAAGTGTTTTGCCTGAGCCTCTAGCGTCGTGTACCGAAGTGCGAGGAACATCACAGATATTGTAACGGCATCAAAGGTCAACACCCCCCGTTTCACAGGCAGCGTACCCTGCAAGGTCCCCCTCACCCCGAGTAGTCCGAGTGGCGCTGGCTACCACCCCCAAGCGCAGGAAACAAAAAAGCCCTTACATAAACTTCCCCAGACAGTGCAGGAAAAATTAGCGTGGTCATCGCACCTGACGCGTGTTCTGGAGGTCATGGGTTCCGATCCCACCCGGCGGGTATTTTTTCTCCCTTTTCTTTCTGTCTTTACAAATTCTTCATCTGTTTCAATGACCTACCACATTCTCCCCTTTGCTTTCCGAGCTTTTCTGTACTGCCAACCCTTATTTCTGTTTTATTTTTAACGAATATATATATATTAAAACACGTCAAATGATAGGCACCTAACTCGTGCAAGGAAGCTTAAGCCTCATACAGCAGTAAATATTTTGTACGCAGTGAATGTCCCAATTCAGCCGACATGCCAAGAAGTAATACTTGAGCATGACACAGGGCATAGATGTTGTAATCCTGCAATAAAATAAAGCCCAGACAAAATCGGAAACAACATTAATAGGCTACCAACGTGACAAGGTATGCTACAGAATGCTTACAGTACAACAAAGTGTTTCCACACAAAACACATTTTTAGAAACACGTAATGAACGCATAACTTGTAAGCAATAAAAAAAAATGAGTATTTGTGCTCACAAACACCCTCACAAGAACAATAAAAAAAGCTTTACGAGGCATTTTTATAATTTCTATGCGTCTTCTGTCAATGTTGCTTTGTGTAGCCGGTAATGCGTGCCGAAGTCCTTCCGTTGCGCGCGTAGTGCGCGAAAAATGTATCTGCCATGGTGGTCTGCACCGCAGGGGATATATTTTATTAGTTATTTTGGGAAGAGAACCCTGTCCAAATGTGTAAAGCCTACCGTAGACGGCAGTTTTGTAGCTACACAGAAGTCTGAACATGTACATGTGTCCTGCTTTTATTATCGCGTATTTTTGAAGGAGTAGTGCTGCGGGTTGCAGATATGGTACATTTTATAGTATATGAATAGCTTTGTTGAGCAGTAAATAAATTACTTATAGGTTAGATGCAGTGTATTAGCCCACACTAGTGCGCGGTAAAAGAGTTGCGAGTATAAGAGCGCGTTGTACAGGCGCTTTTTAGGAGCAAACGGTAGCAAGTGCCTCGTGAGATTTAAAATGCCGACTGCTTTGCTGAGCCTTATCCAGAATTTTTACGAGTTCTTTCCACGACACTTTCTCGCAATAGGTAAATCCCAATGTCTGTATGGATTTTTCTGCGGCTATACGGAAGCGACCTAGAATAACCGCTTCCGCATGTGATTCATAGGTATATTGGGTCCCATACATTACGCATTTTGTCTTTTCTTCATTCGGTGTAAAAGTAAATTAACAGCAAAGCTGTTTAGCAAATCGTAATTTTTTGTGTCCACAGCTACAAATACCAAGAAAAATTGCCGAGCACGCGTATGTGAGCGCGTGCCTGCCGGCGACCGCCCGGCATGTAACAATACCAAGAAAGTGAAAACGCTCGTGTGTGCGTGCCTTTCGGGAACCGCCCAGCATCATCGGGGCACGTTTGCAAATCAAGCATACCCCTTGGGAAGACTGGCCAAGATTGGCGAAAAACACTCCAGCATTCGCTGAAATCGTGGCAGCACTTGCACGGAACGAGTAAGATACGTCATAGCGTACTCTCCTGAAAGCTAGTGTTCAATAATTATCACTACCAAATAACGAAGGAAGCTCACGCTTATAGCAACAATGATGGAGTAAAGGACGTTGCGGCAGCGAAGACGACGCAAATCGGCTGCAATCGTGACGTAAACCAATCGTGATGGTGGTGAAGGTTGCACGCAGCTTCGCTGGCTTCAAGTGTTACGCGTTGGTGTGAGCTTCCTTCCTTTTTAGTGCTCTATAGGTAGAAAACTAATTACATTGTGAAACATGTTTCTGCAGTATAATTTGTTAAAGTATAAATAACAAAGGTGGCCTTTTTAAAAGCGGAGCGGTTTAGGCCGAAACAAATCCCTCCTGTGTAGACAGAAACCCCCGAGCGCACTTGAACGAGAGCCTCGCGGTGGCCACCAGGCGTAGTCCAGGCCGAAGACGATGTCGAATCTGCCCAGCCGTTCCTTCGCAATCCACACGCGGAGACGCCCACCGGACCAGCTGACCAAGAAGTAGAGGTCTACCTTTGCGAGGACGCGCTACAAGATGATTTGCCCTACACGGCTGTGGTGTAGGAATGCGACGACGAAATGGTTTTTTATTGCGGTAGTATGCCTTATGGCATAAAGACTACATTACAAGTATAAGGGAACTCCTGTTTACGGGGAGAAACGTAAAAAAGGAGTGATGGTGGGGTCTTCATATCCACCGACGGAGGTCAGGTGATGTGAAACGGCTGAGGCCTGTGCCTCGAAGGTGTCGCCTTCTCGCCTCTTGCAATGAAGGGCATGTCCGCAGCAGGTGTTCTGTATCAGCATCTTGTGCAGGAGCTCCGCAAGAGGTGCAGTTATGTGTGTGTTATGGATGTTGGGCCGGAGCGCGTAGAGAGTCACGAACCCGGACTACGTTCTCGCAAACAAACATGCACCAAATATACTAACCGAACCGATGTCCAAAGCGGGAATGTACTTTAAAAAACACAAACGGACTAAACGCGCAGACACATTCAGGCGCGGACGACAGGAGACGAAGTTGAAAAGCTTGAATCCTACTCTAACGGCGGTTGCAGAGAAGGGGCAGTCGGAAAGTGATAAATCGGAGAGACACTTCTCTAATCCACGAGAAAGGGCTGACGGGCCAACTGAGCATGTTATAGTTTTTAGAAGGCTTTCTCCTGGCCAAGAACTTGATGGTGCCCGAGGGCTAGCTGACGGGAGGGGGAACTTAGGCCGGCGCCGAAGAGAGGCCTAAGAATGCTCAACGGAACACTGCTCACTCGTCGGGCTCACCGGCTGCTCTGGGCAGCTTCGGAGACATTCGTCTGGCCTACACCTCGATGGAAGGCCGTCGTCTCGTTGACAGCTGGGTCACGGCTTCGGTGACGGTCTTCGGGCCTACACCGTGAGGGTGGCCGTCTTGCTGCCTCCGAGAAGGAACAGCACCTCTCCGCCTCTTCTTCCTCAGAACCTGCGTTTTCCATAGGCTACGCCCTAAGCGTTCGTGGATTGGTCGCCCTTGATCTGCAGCAGCAACACCTCATCGCAGTGTGAACGGGGCATGATAGCGTGGTGGCCACGCCAAGGTCACAGCGAGAGAGAGCGACAGCAACACGAAGTCCTCGCACCAACACCTCCTCCTAGCAAGCAAGTCTTCTTGGGAGGTCCGTTCCACACTGTGCGATTAGAGCAGTGGTGACGCGACGGCGATCATCTTTCTGTTGGAGAAAGTGTTCTGGGTGCGTGATTGTAAGTAATGCAAATGGTCATGGAACGAGTGTTTGGTAGCAGGCTGTATCCACCGAAATGTGAGCGGGAAGTATACTTCGCTGGGCTCATGACAGCCGACGAAGGCAGAGGTACGCATCCAGCATCTCATGAATGTCTCGCTATAGAGCCGAGTAGTTATTTACTCGATGTGAACCACATGTGGCCGCCGTAGAGTCTGTATAGATTTTAGGTGCGACTGCATCTCATTCACCCGCCTTGTCCCTCCATACGGCGTTGTTGTTGTCCATCCACACCCCTCCCCCATTCTCCTCGCCGCGCGAGCTGCGCTCTCCGCCGCTCACCCCCTCTCCTCTCCGATAGCGAACACTCTCTCGCGAGGGGCATTGGATTGGATTCGATTGGGTTGGCTTGGCTGGGCTTGGCTTGGGTTGGATTGGATTGGATTAAAGTTGTTTGTGTTGGATTGTGTTGCGTCATAGCCGCGGTCGTTCCAGCACCGGTGTTTCGTTCCAGCACCGGCCTTCCGATTTCCATCGGTGCGTTGAATGGAGCCTAACAATTCTGTTATCGCCCGCGCTACCGTAACAAGCACCGATCACTGTGATAACAGGAATGGTAGCACCACTGAAGACAAGGCTGCGAAGCGGCGTGAACGTGATGCTGAACGCAAACGATTGAAGCGAGCAGCCGATTCCGAACTTCGTAAACGTGATACCGAACGCAAACGGTTGAAGCGAGCAGCCGATGCTGAACTTCCCAAGATGCGTCGCATCTCCACAGGGTTCCCCTGGCGGGAAGGTGGGGTAATTTTTTAAAGTAGTACCTCCAGAGGCTTGAAGAAGAGCAGGAGTTAGTGCTTGTGAACCGTCCCGGATGGCTGTAAGCTCGGCCAGCATAGATGGTAGGGTGCGGCGGGTTTTGTAGAAGCAAGTTTGACAGCCCTTTTGGTGGAGGGACATTGCAGTGTTGTAGTGAGCGCCTCGTCCTTGGCCCCAGCGTTTAAAAATGCCTGTGCCTTCTGGGGTTGAGACTCAGCCGCCAGTAGTTGTGCGGCCGCAAAAAGCGTGTCTGTATTATCGTTGGCTCGATCTAAATCTCTATTTTTAGTAGCGCGAGCACTCTGAATAAATTCTTGCAGAGGCAACACCGCGGCATTTGATTCAGCGACACTAAAATGTGCATGCCACTTTTCTGACTGCTTGTTTACAGCTTGTGTGGTGTTCCTGCTGTAACTAAGTGCACTGTGTTGTAAGCGCACAGAACAAGGCTGCTGCAATATACCTTACAATACACTGTGAGAACATTCACGCAAAGAGGGAAGACCTAGAGCCGTTTTGTATTATAGCATATTCTGGTGTACTTTTGTATCTTCACCAGGAATTTTTAATGGTTACAAAAACTGCAGGCGCTGCTGAGAGAATCAGAGTATTTATTTACATACCTCTTTTTGCCACCTACAACTACATTTTGTTGTAGTTGCTAGAGGACCACAATCAAAAACCGTATTTATTGCGCCAGTGGACAGAACAGTGACCATTTATACGTTTCGCATGTAAAAGGACAGACGAACAATTTTTGTGGAGTGCATGTCCTCTAGCTCGTATGAAAGCCAGCGTTTTGTGTAGCAGAGTAACCGCACAGAATTTCAAATAAAAAGGTGGGAGAATTTTATTTGGCACGAAACTTTCTGAAGTCCGAAAGGTGGTGTCATGTAGTGTCAAAACGTTACGCTACCGCGTGTGTCCAAACAACTCCATCGGTTTCATTGCGTGATTCATAAACTTCATAAAGGAATAGAAAAACTGCAGATCACTATTGGCACGCAACATATAACTGGTAGATCTAAAAATTATGATTTCGAAAGATCTACATTGCTATCAGCAAAACCTTTTGAGTATTGAGTTTTAAGTGATACCCTTTCATTTGCGATAGAGAAAATACACTCTACGAAAATCGGTTGTGTGTCCCTTTAAGCAAAGCTAGTTTAGTGCTTCAATGCTGGCTTTTGACGTCTTCACGGTGAGGACATTTTAAGTCAGGGTTGATTCCGGCACTCTGCACCATGCTGTAGAAAGCTGACTTCGGCGTAGCCAGAAGGTCTTTAATGCGTCCACACTCCAGAACTCGACCATCACCCATGACGACGACCCTGTAGTGGGATTGGAATAAAACCTGCCAGTTCAAGTTGAGTGCACTCATTAAAAAGAGGAAGTGTTGGTGCAGGCATGTTGGCACATACTGATAAAACAGCGCTTAGAAAAGGCAGAATGACAACACCAGCACCCAGACATGTCACTCTTGTTCCGTTCAAGCGATGTTTATTATCTCATTGAAATATTACTAGGCAGCTGTAACATGCTCTTTCTGAGAATGAAAATTATCAATGAGACGAACCATAGAAAGGCGAAGCACCGATATTTGCATGCCGCCATGTTTCTGCCCTACGAAACGTTCATGAAAAGACCTGAATACATTGAAAACTTTTATTTCAGTGAAAAAAGGACAACTTACTACAAATAAACGTTTTTAGGTTAATTTAATGCCTATATTATATACATGAAACCATGATATTGGCATCAGTCCTTTTCTATGTCGCAGATTTTATCGCCTCGTTGCCTCTTAATATTCGTGGTCAGTTACTACTTTCACTTATACTTTTTGCATGAATATTGCTTTACATTTTCCTACAGACTACAATACTTATATCCCAAAGGGCACAGTGGAATGCGAGAAAAGCACTGATTTTTCGTTAATGCTTCGTCCTCCTCATCGTCACTTCTCATCTGTCAGTGGACCACACAACTGTGCACTCATTCCCACATTGACGTCCTCAGTTGGCGTAGTGACGCTATACCTGGAGCACGCGTGGCTGGTTTTCGTGTAGGCTTGCTTCTATCCTCCCCAGAAGCGAGGTGGTCTAGTGTGTTAGGAGTTGGTGAATTTCTCTGGTCGTGTTTCAGGTGCCAAACAGCCGCGGTGGTGCCTACTTAGATTTGTTTGCGACAGACCCTACTCGCGTTCGATTTAAAGGGGTCCTGTAAGCTGTTTTGAGCACAATAAATGAAAACGTTCAATTGTTAGTGTGGTTGGTCAAGGTCATCTGTGCCAAATACATTTTTTTATGTGCGACGGGAAGCTCACACTTTTGTTGCAAAGTTTGAAGCCGCGTGCCCACCCTTTGGTGAGTGTTTTTGTGCTCCGCCATTCCGACGCATGCACGTCATCGATTCTCCCATGTGCGTCAGGAAGCATAACTCCTGATTTGGACGGCTCTTTCTCGCACTTCCGGCGAAGAGAAGCGTCGCAGCATACTTTCCTGCTTCTACAGCGTTGTCCCACGCCACATTCCGGCTGGGTTCTACTTTATGTATGTAGTAACACTGCTGTTTGCTAAGCTTGAGAGAGCGCGCACAGAATTAGGAATACGCCACAGCTTTCTCATAAACTGTCCTCCTAGTTCGTGCACTGTAGTGTTTTGGATGTTTCATTATTTGTTTCGTGCATGTCCCTGCAGCATCTGTAGGAGCGCGCTTCTGAACAAACCTACATTCCTGTTTACGAAGATTCGTCCGTTGCCACTCTAAGGGTATGTAGAACTTAGAGAGTCTTCCAAATGTAGAATCTCCCACATTCGCCTTCGTCACTGTATTGATCTCTATCTGGCATTGAAAGCCCTTGTGCTACCAGGAATGATTCTCCACTTAAGAATAAATAGTCTCTCTTTATCTCTCTCTTTCTCTCTATGAAAAGTTGTCCAGGTAGACTAATAGTCTTCCTCGCGATAGAAAGACAGCTGGAGTCCTACAATCAACTAGCGTGCAAACGACATCGAGCTAACTCCAATGAGCACATACGTGAGACTGCCACGCAACCAGTCGGTTGTACAGTGAAGCACCATGATCGGTGGGAACTTGAGTGAAGGATTAAAGTCCGGGATACGGCGACTTTCGCAAGGCTTCAGGGAAACGCATACGAAGGCTAAGACAAGTATAGCAGAGTAAAAGCTGCAGGATTCCTTCGGTAGATTTTTAGGGTAAGCGTTTAAGATGTTCAGAAAGGTTTCCGCGATGTGTGCGACAGGGCGGTTGACCACAAGGTGGTTGCATTGCAGTTTGTGTTCTCGAATGCCTCTAACCCTTTTTTACAGTTTGGTTTTAAAATGAAAGATCCTAATCGGACAAAAAGAGTTGCCTTCTAGGCCTTCCTATCTACTGGAGCCAGTCACTCACTTGTCGTAGTCGAGCACGGTGTCGATGCGATGAGCAATGGTGATGAGTGTACAGCGCGAGAAGCTCTCTCGGAGCACCCTCTGAACCTTGCGGTCGGTTTCTTGGTCCATCTGGGACGTCGCCTCGTCCAGCACGATGATCTTTGTGGCCCGAAGGAGCGCGCGTGCCAGCGACACCAGTTGTCGCTGTCCGGCACTGTGAGAACGTTGGGTGTTACTAAACGCTGTACACGGCACATCGCTTTCAAACTGTTTCCAAAGATGCATGCACTTGCTGTCGTTTTCTTCTTCTTTTATATCTTTCTTTTTATATAGCACTTTTATAGCACTTTTACATCTTTTCTGAATACACGACATCTTAAGTCGCGATCTTCTCTGTTTCATTAATTGGTATCGTTCGTGTTCCTGTCCTGTACTGCAGCAGGACACTCTAGTTTGGTTGCAAGCCAGAAGCGTCACAGTGCTTGGTGATCCTCCAAGCTTATGTCGCTAAAACCGGTTTCCTTTCCGGTGGTACAGTTCTATTCTAAACATGATCATTATACTTTATTATAAAATTGATGATTCTTAAGCATTTAAAATTGCCAATCTTTTCTACTAAGGAGTGCCAGTAGACAGCAACAAGTTGCGTTTTTTTAATTTTGCACAGAGGAGCTGTTTCTTCTAATTTTATGCATCCATGATTAAGTTTCAGAACAGGTGGCAACTCAGAACATGAAGGGCGTCAGGTCTTTTTCAAAATATTTGCAGTGCTATTTTGGTCAGATAATCAGTAGTATTTCTCGGCAATTTCTACTGAGTAGGATTAGGCTACGCGAGGCTTGCGCGTATTCCCAAGTTCAATGCTCATATATCATGTGCCATGGATGCACCAACAGCCATTTAAGTGTGAACCGCATGGCGCGTTCTTGCTCGAGATTCGTGCGCATCGGCGTTGCCCGCGCGTTAAGGCGCGAGACACCTGCAGGAGGAGAGTAGGCGATTGCCATGCAACATGTCGTGACGGCGGTCGCGCAGGACCGGTTTTCACACCGTGAGCTAGTCGTACTACGTGCGACTAACGAGCCTGAAGCGCGAGACACACGCACGATGAGAACTCGCCATTAGAATGCGACTGGTGCTGAAGACGGTCGCGCAGGACCGGTTTTGGCGTTGTACGCTTGTCGGAGAAGTATCACTATGTGCGACTGGCGAGCCAGATGCAATCATAAGATCGTTGCGACCGTCGTGCGGCCGCAGTCAATGAGAGCGTGAAGGTTTCGTCATAATGACATCACTGTTAAAGTACCTTTCCAAGCCACGAGGACAAGCTACGAGGACAAGTTCGGAGTACTTTTAGGGAAGCAGGCGCCGGATAGCGTGGAGCGAGGTTGTTGTAGTTGTTGGTGGTAAACTTTATTGACACACACACACACAAAAAGACGCCTGAAGTCCGAGGTTCTGAAACGGAAAATAATTATCTATACAGACGGGAGGACCTTACGAACGTGAGCCACCACAGCTCGCCACCAGGCCACTCGGTCCGTTCCCTCTGGCGGCGCGAGCCAGTCTTGGAGAGAAGAAGGAGGAGGTGAAAGGGAGTTAAGATGAGTTGAGAGTGATGGTTCGAAGCAGAACAGTCCCAAAGAACATTCGGCTTCTTCGGAAAGCCAGAACACTTGGAGCACCGTGCAGAGCTGTGATGGCTTTCTAATCGATGTAGTATGTGTGGGGTTGGAAGGCTGTTCGTTTGCGCTTGCCCGATAACACAAGCAACTGCCCGGTAACAGGTGCGAGGGAGACGGTAGAGTCTGCCTATTGCTGACTAACTCGTGCACAGTCTGGCGTCGATGTAGACGGGCTTGTCGCGCGTGCGTGTGTGGGTGTAAAGGGGTCACACGCTCTCTACCAGCCCATAGAAATTGTGTGAGCGTGTTCATTGTGCGAGCCGTGTACATTGTGTGAGCCATGGAAAAAAAACATGCAAATTGTGTGAGCGAGGCATCTGTAACGTTCTCCGGAAGGGAGTTTGAGTTTTTCAACAGGATGGTGCATTGATAAAGAAAAGAGCAAAAACTGGCTGCTTTGGGCGCATATACAAACATGGTATATAGTATTGTTCGTTTTTTTTTTTCAATAAAGCTAGTTGTGAGTCTGCGCCCGTCCTGTACCTTCCTTATTGTCTTGTATTTTATGCGTAGTTTTTTCACCCTTGAAAGGATGCACCAAATAGCTTCAACAACACTCTGTTCTGACCCGACCCGCTTCTGCAAGATAAGAAGGGGCTCCTGCCACAAGCGCATTTTTTTCTGCTTTCCATATATTTTTTTTTTCAGGAGCGCTTTGTCTTGGTAGGTGATATGGCTCGTGGCAGCGCGAAATTTGCGGAAACAAAAGGCTCCAGGGAATACCTCAGAGTACCAGACGAGATAGAGATAACGCGGTGGGCATCATCCATGAGCAGCGGCAAAACGTACACCTGCTAGACACATGTCGCCAGCGGTGCCAACAGCACCAACGAGCGGTTTCGTCTGTATTAAACGCCCCACGTCGCTTTACTTGACCTATAAAATATAGTGCATAACGTAACAGCACTATTCTTTTTTAATTCGACTCGATAAACGGTTTCTTTTCCCCCTCGAATTTCTCTTGCAGGTATCAACATCGGCTGGAGTGCGCGGAAACAGGGAGGCAACCAAGGAGCGAAAACAGTGGGCGGAGCGACCCCGACGAAGCACCTCACGCACGCAACGGAATGTGTCTCAAATTCACGCATGCGGCTAGTTGTGGCAGCCTTATTTCCGACCAATCGCGCCTTGCATCGGACCGCTTCCTCGTGCACCTGTCTCGCATGCCCTGAAGGGGACATGCCGTTGAACTATTGTGGGCGTGGGCTGTTTTCAAGGAGGAAGGGAGACTGGACCTGAAGTGGCACACGCATGTGATCTTATTACCTGATCACTGTATCTCCAACAACCCTATGTAGCAGGAGTTGAGAGGGCCTATCCGTAATCCATATCATTTTTCAGTGCAAGGCACTCGACACTACACGACGCAAACGCTTCAGACAACTTTATGGACTACATATTCTATTACAGCCATCATTTGTTTTAGAGTGCAAGTCCATGTTTTTTTAAGAGAATCCTGCAGTTATTGTCAGATATTACCTTTTCACACCTTATCTCATACCACCGATAGTATTACACCTTGTCCTATACACCAGTAACCCTAATTATCTTTTAAGCACTTTTGCTTTTCATTCTGGCACTATAAACCAGCCACCTTGTATTTACATAACTCTAAAATCTTTTCACTACAACTACGCGTTCGCGTATAAGTACTTTAGATATGGCGCTCTTTGACATTTGATTACCTTGCGCCAGAAAAAAAACGAACTAGCTAACTGGACTACAAGTGTTTCGTGTGCATCTGAGGTTGTCGAACGCAGCAGGTCTGTTGCGCCCCTAACTCCACGCTTCGCACTGGAAATTACTCAATCGCAATGGCTGGAATAATTGCTAACATTAATAGCAAAGCTGCTGACGTCATTTCACCAGTTCATCATATCGCATGACTGCCTACCAGGCGCGATGTGGCATTCTTGTGTAAGACCTATCTTCATATTTTTGTAGGGTGATCACCGAAAGTGTGGTGATTGCATATTCACAATACGAAGGCTTTGCAACAACAAGGAACCGAGTTCCCGGTAATTTCACTGGTATCTCGTTCGTCGAATATTTTGGAGCTTATTTCTTAGACATTGCTGTTCTAATCCGTGTTATGAAGATACTGCCTCCGCTACACAAGCAACATACCCTGTTGGCTACCATCGAGCTTTCTTTAAATTACATAATTGGCTGTGTGATGTAATCCAGCAAATGTCTGCCCGTTCATGCGCACGTACAAATTGGTGCCCCTGGCACGAAATTTTTCTTACATCGTTTCGCCTGGTTAACTATCGGCATCAGTTAAAGCCATCCATTAGTCCAGGGTGCACGGTCTCAGTAGAGTAGATGGCGCCGGTGTCATATCATTTAAGTTTTATGGCTATAAGTATTGCACGTGGGGTGCTTACCTCAGGTTTCCGCCTTTATCGCCAATGCAACATGACAGACCTCCAGGCGTGCTTTCCACGTAGTCGTTAAAGTGCACATCACGGAGAACAGTCCACAGCTGCACGTCTGAATGGCATCTTCGAGGATCCAGGTTCTCGCGAAGTGTCCCAGAGAACAGGGACGGATCCTGGGAGGCAAATTGAAAGGACGTTGCGGCAAGTGATTCTCAGAATAAAATATACTTTTTAGATACGCGGCTCTGCCAGCTACGAGTGCAGGTCACTGCACGATGCGCTGTTCTGTCATCAAAGCGTAGTAGTAGCCAAAATCAAACATTTTGTCTGAAAGGCGACGGTGTGGTAGTCTCAGATTACGCAAGTGGCCCCGTGGCTAGGGGAAAGCAGATCCGGTTTCTGTGTCAGTTGAAACATATATTTTCAAATGTTCCCTACTTGTTTTAGGCTGCTTGAAGAGACCATGTTGAACGGTATAATTGCAGGAATATACAGTGTAAAAATCTGTTAGCTCTGAGGGGCTATCTTGATTAGTATATTACTTTCGAATGTCTCTACATATATCTGCTGTGTGATCAAGCCCAACTCATAACGAAGTAGCCATTTTGTTATCAATTTGTTATAAAAAGACAAGCATGCGAATCAAGGGTGACGTACGCTCGTGTGTAAGCTGCAGCGGCAGTGGATTTACGGAAAAAAATGTAAATATTTTACTGCTCCCAAAACTGAAGCATGGTTATTAGATTTACAATTTCAACAATAAAATTACGCTCAAAAGAACTGCTGGTATTTATTTTCAAAGATGGGTAGATGTCACAAGCGTTTAAATAAACAGTTCTTAGGTACCTTCATTAAACAAAATTAAAAAATGGTTTTGAATAATTTAATCCGCGTCTATATAGCGTTTTTGGAACATGGTACTCAGTGGCGAACGCAGTTGATGATTGCTCAAAAAAGTAAAAATAAAGTGAAAACAATGGCCTCCTTCATGGGTTGCAAAGTGATAGCGCAGATAATGTGTGCATGTTAACGTTAAACATTTTCTCAGTTATATTGCTAGAATAGAAAAGGTTTTATAGAATATCTAGGTACGAATAAGAAGAAAATGTTGTGTTCTTAACTTGAGCCACACCTTTCGGTCGAATCTGGGGCGACGTTGCTAGATCTCTGAGTGGTACTGACGCTCATTTCAACTAAAAACGTCGCCGAACCACACACAGAAAACAAGTGAAATTCCCAAAAATTCACCACGCCGGGAATATATATAGGGCTCCGGGGGCGGGGGCGGGGTGGGGGGGGGGGGGGGCGCCTAGAAAAACACATTGGGGCACTTGTCTGCTTACGTGGTGCCAAGGCTCAGGAAAAAAAACTTTTTACTGGTTATTCTCTTTGCGCCTTTTCCTTCGCTTTCGTTTCTTTGTCTTTTGGCAGAAATTACTTCGGCAGGCTCGTTTGCAGCTACACAGCGTCTGCGTTTCTTTCTTCGCCTTCGTTCCGCCTTTTGGGGCGACATAAATCAATAAGCAATCTGTTGAGAGACGCGACAGCTTTCATAGAATCGGAATGCGTGGCTAGAGTTCCAGTGTTCTACTTACTATAGCCGCTATGTTCACGTGTAACGCAGCACGCACAAATGTAACTTTTTTCCACTGCTGCCAATGTGGGCGATAACGCACTCAGCTATTACTGCGCCGACGTGGGTTTAAAACCAGTACGAACAAAAATGTGTTTTACGTACTCTTACGACTTTTACACTTACTGCCATTTGCTGCGCCCATCGATAACCACAGTTTTGCGCAGAATGAGGAACTTCAGGTTTCCCACTTAAAATGACGCCCCTCCCCTTGGGGGCACCCTCTATGCAGCACTCTCGAATTACGGCCATTTCCGGGGGAGAGGAAAATTAGGATTTGCTGAGGCTACAGCGTGAGTAGTTTCGAAAAATCCTCTTTCCCGGAAATGACCGTAATGCCCCGAATAAAAAGTGATGAGTCCAGATTTCGAAGGTCAGCTAAAGTACGGTGCAATTAATAAAATTAGTTCCGATGCTGACGGCGTACGTTGTTCAAAAGTGTTCAGTGGCTTATTAGCGACAATTTATATTTTGTGTTTTTGTGCATTCGCTCAAAATTTAGTTGTGATTCCGCACCGGGCTCGTGTTACAACGTATGGGATAGGGCTATAGCAATACGACAGCTCAACGTTTCGACCAAACGTCGCGTGCGAACTGCCCTTGATTGGTCGCAGACCAGATAACCTGGTGTCTAACGGTGGCGCATTCTAAGCACGTATATGGCCGGCCAAGTGCTTACGAATTAGATGGCGAATGCATATCCAGTTTGGCCATTGAGGAGTAGTGCTTTCAGTGCTCACACATCACGCCGTGTTACAGACAGTTATCTTCGCTTTGGCGCCTCGTAGGTTCTCCAGAGCGAACGCGCGTCGGTCGAATTTTCGCGAAGTAGACAGCAAAGCGATTTCGTATTAGCCTACGTACAGTCATAAGCAAAAGTTTACGGATCACGAGAATGAACATTTTAGGTTATTTCTCTTCAGGTAGCCCCCCACAAACTGCGATATGCATGCTAGATGCCGAATAAGCACTAAAATATGGCGAAACTACGCCCATAATGCCCCGGACTGCCGTGCGGTAGAGAAATACCCCGAAGTGGCTGCTGTCGTGGTCCATGAACTTTTTCTCTTGACGGTGCGCCACTGCCTATGAAGGGGACCCGTCGCTGCCGCTTCGGACTAACAGCAACCGCAGTGCTTGTACGATCAGGAACAGACCCGTTACCTGCGGAATAATGCTGATCGCTGTGCGTAGCCGCTTGAGAGGCACTGAGCAGATGTCTGTTCCGTCAATTGTGAGTGCTCCAGAAGTACGCTGAATCATTCGCAGCAGGGCCAGCACCAGTGTAGACTTTCCGGCTCCCGTCCTGCCGACGACCGCCACCTTGGTTGTCAAAGAAGGTAAACAAACGAGCAGATTTCTGTTACCAAGTTTCTCTAATCAATGCAGTTGAGGATGTGTTAAGTGTGTCTAGTGAGTCGCGGTGAATGTCGTATATCAGACGATGACTAGGTGAAGGCATACAGAAGTAGAGTAACCAACTGAACTAAGGAACGCAGGCTGGATAGCTGGTACGGGACTTATAACACCTAAAGAATGGTTTAAACGGCGGGAGAAAGACGAACCGTGTTTTGTCTTGTTTAAAGCGCTGTTTATGCTTCGTAAAACACAGATACAGATCATCCCGGTCACACATATTGACAACTATTTTGGTAGTTTGGTCTTAGGTATTTATTCCTGGGTATGCCTAAATAGACGAATTAGTGCAAGGGGCACATTGGATAATTTTTTTTATAACGCCCAAACAGAATTCTCCAGCATGTGAGTTGTTCAGTTGCTCTTTTTTTCACGCCTGCCTCCACGGCCAATAACACCATCTACATAGTACGGGACCTCTCTCATGAAGGCATCACGATACGCATGCTCTGGACACGTGCGCACACCTCTGGAGCGGACGGAAACCGAACGGCGCACAACACTGCCGGAGAGTGCCTACTAAATCATTCCACGGTTCTCGACACCAATTCAACCTATTGTTACCTACCGAGCACATCGGAATTACATTGGCAACAAAAACTTCAAGTTAGGCGCTCCAGCTGGCACCGTCTAGCCGAGGCCTCACCCCCTGGTTTCATTGCCTCCCTAAAGACCCTTCCCAGAACGGGAGAGGTCTTCGTCAACAAAGTTTACGTCAACTCGGCTTATATCCCCGACGTGATTTCGAAGTGGACGAACCCAAGGCGTCCTCATTACTCAGATGCCCCCACTGTGAGAGCAACGAGACACGACACCCAACTTGTTCCTCCTTATTTGGTCATACTGAATCTTCCCAGACTTCCGTGCGCAGCTCCTCGCAAGCACCACGGTTCCAACGTGGGCATTAGAGCATGTCGAATATGTTAGGTGACAGAAAAAGTCGCAGTCGCTGCCCTAAAAAATACTCTCTAGAAAATGGTTTAATGGCTGACCGACGGCCTTTCCAGATAACCAGTCACAAATGAACACCGGTGTGCTTCCATCTTGCCACACCAACATAACGTGCCTTCAACAACTATGCCAGACACCCCCTGCCCTCAGGGGAAGGCCAAAATGTGTGTTGCTCCAATGGGACCTCAACAGACAACTACTTTGATAATTACAGTTAAACGCTACATAGTTGCACGTACTACAACTGATTTGTGACGTCGTTCCAAATCCCCTTTTCTATCCCCTAACCACAGGGCATTTGAGCCTCCTCTCTGCATTCATGCATTCATTCGTTCATCATTCGTATTAAAAGAAAAGTAACGCTAGCGGAGGTTGTGTTATTTTTAACGCCCACTAAAATAATATTAATGTATGATCGCATAAAGCAAACGGCGGACGTGAACCCAGGCGGTGCCACTGACGTAGTAGATAAACCGTCGGCCTGGTTGAAGAAAGCCGAACGTGCGGTAGAAAGACAGATGGAGCCTGTGAGTTACATATCTACTGTACATATCGCCATGGGCTCTCAGAATAACAAACGGCATCACAGCCGTGCTAGTGGGCTTTCAGATTTCACAACAAAGGCAATCCCAGTTGGTGGTTCTATGCGTTAGCGAATAGCCGGCTGAGTACCGTATTTGCACAATTCGAAGCGCGCCATTTTTAACAAAAATAGCCTTCAAATTTTCATGCGAGTTCAAATCTCGCTCAAAACCGAAATCGCCGCTCTATGTGGCCCGCTTGCGTTTCGAAAGGCAGCGGGATCCGGATAAGCCCGTTTATGAAGCAACACGCACCCTTGTGTATTCAGTGTGACGGTACTTGAGACAATTGGAACTTTGAGCCTATGCACACAAGCTGTAACCAGACGCGGCGATATGTTAGGAGGTTCAGGGTAGAATTAAGTCTCTAGCAGTGGCCATGAAAGCCCTCGTCAAGCTTCGGCTGATGGGTGGCCGGTCTGTCTATGTCTACCAAGCAAGGAGCTCCAGGACCTCATTGGCCATCAGGGTAATTCCTCAAGAAAGTACCCGGTTCCTTGCTTCTTTCCCATTCCATATGGTAAATCTAACGCCACCTACCCACACCTGTCGGTCTCTGAAAAGGGGTCGCACCGAAGTTTTGTATCCGCCTTCTACAACCATCACTTTTCCGAAACCAGAAAACCACCCCCGTTTCTTGATTATCGAGTCCTTTGAAGAGTTAAACCCCATTGCTTCCAAGTTACTAATCCGCATTTATAAATTTTCTGAAGGCATCCTTGGCAAGAAATACGCCCTTAACAAACTCAGAGCCTGTGAAGTTCTCATAAAAGTGAACACCCAGCAACAAGCTACAAGCCTCTTGCACAAACCCGCATCGCAGATATCGACATCAAGGTCACATCCTACCGCACCCTAAACATCGCTCATGGTGTGATCTCTCAGCAAGGTCTGATGGAAAAAACGGATGTAGTCGACCTTCTGGAAGCCTTGAAGAACCAAGAGTCACGGCGGTGAGGCGCATCACCCAAGGCCACAATAAAAAGTAAATAGCAACTTAAGACATCATCCTGACATTCGACCCGTACAGGCTTCCAGAATCGCTAAACGCAGGCTTTATACATTGTTGTGTCCACCCCTACATACCGAACCTCCGGCGTTGGTTAAGGGGTTATGGGTTCAGATATGCAACATACTTTTTTCCGGGGCCGACTTACGTGTGCAAACTGTTCCCCAAAGGACAACCCAAAAGAATCCTCCTATACGTACAATTTACTTGCAGTAACTGCCACGGTCCCCCACCCAGCATATTCCCGCACCTGTCCATAAGTTCCAACTTGAAAAGAAAATCATGGACGTAAAGATCACCGACAGCATCTCTTTTCCAGAGGCGCGTTGGAGGTTTGCCTCTTCCCCCTGGGGAGGTACGCCGACACAGCTCGCCAGGAGGCGGAGCGGCGTCTGGTTTCGGCGGCGACCCATGTCGGTGAGACTGTTGTGTTGCCGCCCCTGTCCCCAGTGGGTTGTCTCAGGTAGCCCAATATCAGCCACCCCACCGCTTGCCAAGTCAGCAACTGTTGTGGCAGCAGCCACGTCTGTCGGAACCTAAGCTGCTACAACCGATCCCACTCCATAGGCCTCTGGTATACCTGAGGGCATGGAGTAGTTGTACACGGGGCACCCGCAGTAGCTCCCGGCCCTGCGGCACCACCTCCGCCAGCCGTAGCGAATTCGGGGCTTGCGGCTGAGGCAAAAAGCCCCCGAACGGATGCTAAGTCAAGGGAGCTCGATCTTTCCGTACCTCTCAGAACGTCCAAAGATCAGATGAATGTCGCACCCTTCCTGCCTGCATCGCAGCGTAGAGAACTGGCTTTGATGTCGAAGCAAACAGAGACGATCAAGGAACCCCTTTCAAGAGTAGCAGCAACGAAAGACAATGCATAAACAAGCACGCACGCGCGCGCACACACACACACACACACACACACACACACACACACACACACACACACACACACACACACACACACACACACACACACACACACACACACACACACACACACACACACACACACACACACACACACACACACCAGTCGTTTTTAAATGCAAATAATGGGCAGGAAAAATATTCGCACTCCAATGACCCAAGTGTAATGTGTCTCCAAGAAACATATTTAAATAGCAAAAAAATTTCTTGAGCAGTTTGTGGTAATCAGGAGGACAGAGATGGCTCCACACACTCCTCGGGTGGTGTGGCCATTGTCGCCGGGAAATGAATTGCTGAATTGATAACGAGTCTCTTTTTACGTAAGTGCGGCATAAAAAAATAACGCAATTTTATAACTTCTAAACCTGAATTTATTGTTGTCAACCTGAGTTACTGTCACCTGGGTTTGGTTAATCTATTGTCAACCTGAGTTGCTTCTGTATTTAGTGTACATGATACTGTCCACTTTTACTGTACTGCACTTGTTGCAGTTTGAGATTGTGTTCTCGTGTGCCCCTCCCCACTATATTGCCATATCGGCGCTGTTGGTAACAAATGAATAATTATCCGAACATCATATCGGTAATTACATTATTTTCAGATTCACGTAGCGTCGTGCGTACATTATCGCCCCAAAGGTCCTCCAAAACCTATGTCATCAATCTTGTTTTCAGATCTTTTATGTCATCATATGCGTCAAATCTGCAAGTGACCGTGTTCTGGGTTCCAGGCCACGCTGGGATGGCTGGCAACGAGTTAGCTGTTGAAAGGGCCACTGCTGCTGCACTCAGGAATATTGTAGACATAGCAACAGTACCTTACACTGACCTGACGATGCAGGCTACCTTCCTGTCTAAACTGAAAAGCGACGCCAGCGCCACCTTTTTGCGTTTTATGTTGAACCAAAAGCACTTGTTCCTTTATTTAAATATTAGTAAAATTTACTATGTGATGACGGTGACTTTGCCTAGTTTTTAAATTACGTAACGTTTGTAATAACAACGGTAATATTAGTTACGAAACTTGCGGCTTGCTCAGCTCAACATGTCTGCAACGACGCTGTCGTCTGCTGGTCGTCTGCGCTGGTGCTGCGTTCGCGACCGAGGCGCCGTTCCAATTTCATTCCTTTAGACGTCTAGCTAGACTGCTTTGTAGACTGTCTACCAAGCTGTCTGCGAATTGGAACGCAGCAATAATAACGCCACACTAGGGACGATACACAACTGGCTCACACAATAGACACACCAAAGTGACCTTTGCAAGGTTACGGATGGACAACAAACATGTAACACACTCCCACCTGCTCACTGGATCGCCAAGACCCATGTGCAGTGGGTGTGGAGAAGCCCTATCTGTAGTCCACATACTCATCCTAATCCAAAGCAAGACACTTGACCCAACACGGCGCAAACGCTTCCCACAACTATACAGACAACACATCCCAATGCACCCAGCATTTTTCTTTTAGGACGATGCCACGTTTTTTTTCAAGCACCTTTTTTAAATATTTACCAGAAGTAAGCTCTTTAGACTTAATTTCATATCGTCCATAATGAAAACGTGGCCTTCTTCACCAGCCATTCTCATTGTCTTTGACTGATTTTACTTTTGTTCTTGATGAGTGATTTTAGTGTTTACGTCTTTATCTCTTATGTGTAACCTCCGTTTTGGCATTCTTTGCCCCAGTTGGCTTTGCGCCATTAAAATGCAACCATCATCACAATAAATAAGTAAATAAATAACTCAAATACAGGTGCTAACACGTCGACGAATAGTGCGGAACGTGGACAAAGAAAGAGAGTCCACAAACCTTGTACTGTCTCTTTACGTGCGCCATTAACACTGAACATGTTGCAGTGACGTTGCCACCTAGCTGTAGTTTATTAAAAACGAAAATGCCCGCTACTCTTGAAACCCAGGACATTACCTTTTCACCAGGGCATGCCTCAAAAGAGATGTCTTTGAGGGTGTCTTCCACAACACCCGGGCAATACGAGGCACTGAAATTCTCAAATTTCACCAGCCCCTTGGAGGGCCAGCAGTCGTCGTAAGGTTCCGTGAAGAAAGAGGTACTATTTTCGCTGAAGCTGTCGGCAGAGCTTCCGTTTTCAGGGGACATTTGCTGCGGAGAAAAAAACCACACAGTTGCCTTTGGTTCACCTTTGAAGTTAAAACCTATTTACTCAAGCAAAACAAGAGGTAAGCACCCTCTAATATCTCACCTAGCAGCAACACTATACCGCTGAGGACTGGAGGCTTGTTTTTGGCTTTGGTACCGACCGCATTGGATGTAAGTTGGTATAAAACTCTTTATTCGTGAGGTGTCTCCTCCCCAGCTCGTTATTTAGGTGAGGAATCTCTTTTATATGTAGGTTTGTAGTGCCCGTTCCGGTATGAAAAAGATAATCGGAAAGCAGTGAGGCTAACCCAGACAACAACAAACATCAGGAGAGTTTCAAGCTGGGCTAGTTATGGAAGACATTCCTGGATGAAACCAGCACGAAATTAAACAGACGAAGAAAGGGGAACACAAGGAGAGCCGCTGGTCTAAAAACTTAAGTTTAATATCATGAAGCGTGAATATATCACCTAGCTAAATAATATAAATCAATAAAAAGACACTGCGCATGAGCGAAACATGTTTACAAAGGTCACAGTCATAAGGAAACTAGATATATGCCTGCTATAGTCAAGGCCCACGCAGATATGCAATCTCTTGGGGATGGAGACACACCCTTGCTTAGCTGACACACTTGTCTCCTCTTTCTGCTATGTGGAATGCCTCCATAATTTCACGGGGTGCTTGTTCACGATGCCTAAATAAAATGTCTTTGGCAGAAAAATCAGGTTTGCTTTATGTTTGCATGCGCAGAAAAAAGTATGAATTCCATACTGTTGATGATGTTAACGAACATATTCAAATCCGACCCCTATTTAACGCTCATGTTGCTCAGTCAGTAGCTCTGCAGCTAACAGCGTAGTCACAATGACCGGCTAACGCGCGGAAATATCGCGTAACGTCTGATAGCGTATTTGCAAACTCAACCACCTGTTTAGGGATTCCCAAACAATGAAGTACTGTTTCTTTTAAACCAAAACACGCAGGTCATGAGAAAGTTGTGCGGGTCAATCAGAAGGTGCGCGAGCTATCCCGCGTCTCGTTCGTCCGTCTTCGTTGTCCTGCTGTGTTGGGCAGAATTATTGTGAAATAGCGCAATTTAGCACAATAGCGCGATTTAAACATAAAAGGGGCTTCAATTATGATTCACCCTATGCGGCGAGAAAGGAGCGCGCCCCAGTCCCGAAACGAGATGCCGTGCAGTGGCCGACCCAGCGTTGCGCGTATCTGCCAAGGGCTGCGCTTGGTGTCACTGGCTCCGTGTCGCCCTATGGGCTGTGACCGGTGCCTATATACAACGCAAAAATTTAAAACTGAACAAATCGTGCCTACAACTTGATATGGTAGTTCAACTGTTCAACCAAAAGTTTTGTTTGGATTGGCGAATACGGTTCGCAAACCATAACACCAAGAAGGCAGAAAAAAAAGAAAAGCAACAACCTGCCCTTATTTGAACACGCTACTTTAATTGAGCCAGCACGAGGCTTTATTCCACTGCGCCACAAAACAACTGAAGATTGCGTGGAAATAACCTGTACACTACATTGAGACCCACCCTTTGCGTCACATCAATGTTTTCTACCTGATTTCAAGGATTCCTGGCTGCTTAACTGTTCATTTCTTGACTAACAGTTGCGCAGTAAAGTTCCATGAAGTCCCCACCATAGGTGATCTCCAGCAACAGCACTCTTCCGGCTGCGACTGCAATTTCGCCCTGCGGAAATTGTGCTATTGTGATAAGCTTGAAATCTTTAATTGTGATTCTGAAAGTAGGGGCCGTACAGCAAAGCCGTCGGGCGAACTGAGTGGCGGTTTTTTCTCGCACCTTATCTATGCTTTGCTCGCCCTGGAATTGCTGGCAGTTTGTGTAAACGCGAAGGGGCGATGTCTGCGGAAGCAGTGTCTAAGGGAGCGCAGTAAATCTCTCTGAAAAGTCTCACCTGCTCCATAGGCAACTCCGTGTATTCCAGAGCCCGCTCGAAAGCAACGCCTCCTTGAATGCTCCAAAAGATGACAACGAAAGCTCCCGACATTGCGAAGGGAACCTGTGCAGATCGATTTGTAGTAGAACATCAGACAACAATTTCGTTTCCTGGGGTGCACCGTGATACGTGACGTTATTTCTAGTCCTAATAATTTACCTATCATTCGTTTTGACAAACTTCTGTAGAAGCGGAATGATGTTCTTGCAGGCGCCAATGGCTGAAGGAAGGGAGGCGGAATTAGGGGCCAGGAAAGTTTCAAAAACGGGGTTATCACTTCGAAGTAATACGTCGTTCAATTACTAATGTTTAGTATTCTTTGCTGCCGACCCCCACAGACACGACGGCGAAACACCCTGCATTCACACAATAATGCAGATTTTGCGAATGTTCTTCGTGTAGTCGTTATAATATCTTAAACGGAGGTAATTGGTCGAACGAAATCTTGACAAACGAAAAATTGGCCGCAGTATATGCTCCTTTCGTCGCAAATCTCGACAAAAGACGATAGACTTTGTCGAGATTTGCCAAGTAAATGCCTCCTTTCCCTTTCTCCTCTCACCTCTCAAACACGGCAAAGGTTAGCTCAAGTCAATTTAAATTTACCGCGTTCCACTGCTCCAAGCCGGGAGCCTCGATGCCAGCGCTGCCGTACGGCGGAGACGCGCGTGAATCGAGGCGCCCTACTTCAATGTTTATAGAACGCGTTGCCCTAATCCACGTGCGTTCCAGGCAGAAGGTGGAAGCTATCCAGTGGAATCTTTCGTAACTGTTGCCGCTTGATTTCTTACAATGCCGCCAGAAGCTATAGTGGCGCGGGCGACAGCAGGTGACAGTGCTGTTTATTTTCCTGCAGTCTACCCTAGGTAGTATTTCATTTCGAAAAAATCAAGCATCTACAAATTTTTTTATAAAGGACCACGGTAAGTATCCCTTGTGTATTAATTTTCTGTCTTATATTTACGTAATGTCTTGTTCTACCATGTTTGCAAGTATGAACATATAAACCGGACTTAGACGTTTAGATTTGGCTTTGAGTATATAAGATTGTTGCGCAGACTTCGTATCACTTCGGCAGGGTGGCTGCATCGAGTCAGACAGACAGACAGACAGACAGACAGACAGACAGACAGACAGACAGACAGACAGACAGACAGACAGACAGACAGACAGACAGACAGACAAACTTTCGGTGTTTAAGTAGCCCAAGAAAGACTACAGTCTTTAAAAATAAGGAAAATGTTAAAAATGCCGGAAAATGCCGAACAATGTAACACTCTGCATCTACACAATAATGCAGATTTCGAGGAAGTTTCACCAGTAGCCGTTACAATAGCGTCAATAAAGATAATTCTTCGAAAGAATTAAAAAGTAAGAAACAAAAATTATGGAAAATGCCGATCAGTAAAATGCCCCTAATTTCCACAAAATTGCAAATTTCGCGGAAATCACACTTGTAATCTTTATATAGTGTAAATGGAGATAATCGGTCAAACGAAATTTCAAAAAACTGAAAATTATCAGAAACATAAAAAAACTACGCGTAATGGCGTCCGGGTGACGCCTGCATTTCCACAATAATGCAGATTTTGTAAAAGTTCCCATTGTAATGGTTCCAACAGCGTAAATGGAGATCATTGGTCAAACAAAATATTCAACAACAAAAAAATAGGATAAATATTAAAAATCCGTAAAGTGGCGACCGTTATAGTACCCCGCATTTCCACAATAGTGCAGATTTCACGGAAGTCCCACCTGTAATCGTTATAACAGTGTAAATAGAGATAATTGCTCGAACGGAATTTTGAAATATAAAAAATAAGAAAGAATAATAAAACGAGAAATGCCGAACCTTGTAACACCCTGCATTTCCACAACAACGCGGATTTCGCGGAAGTTCTACGTGTAATCGTTATAACAACGTAAATAGACAGAATTGGCGACCAAAACTTTGAAAAAAAAAACTCAATGAATAAGAAACACAAAAATTACGGTAAATGGCGAACAATATAACGCCCTGCATTTTCACAATAATGCAAATTTCGATGAAGTTTCTCCTGTAATCGTTATAATTGCGTAAGCGGAGATACTTCGTCGGAGAGTATATAGGAAAACGAAAAAAAAATGGCTGTAAAGAACTCACACTCAAGACAAGCGGCATAAGAATGCTTGGTATTATTCGACAATTCTCTCAATTTCTGCAGATCTTTAATCCTCAAGCAAAACTTGGAGAGCTACGGGTGAGGGACGCTCAAGAAAAGGGAGGAACCTACATGGGTGGTTGTATATATGCAAATCGAACTGATCTTCGCTTAGTTTAGTGCGCTGTAGTTACTGTCCGTATCGTGGTGCCACCTCGTCGGCTCTGCCGTTCCCTTCGATTCCGGCGTGTACCGATGTCAAAATCGCGTGGTTCTTTGTGAACCTCGTTTTCTGCACGTTTCCAAAGACTTTAGTGTCTGATTTTCCTACTCTGCGATTCAGATTGTTTATGCAGCTAACTTTAAAGGAGCCATGAAGAGAAAATACAACTTCGTTTAATTTGAAAGAACTAGGTTCGGTATCTCACTCCGCTCCATTACAGCCACAAAAGATGTTTTTAACGAAAAAAAGCAAGAAGTACTTAAAAACGTTCAAATTTTGCGCCACAGTGATGTGTTATGAGCAAGAATGACGTCATACGAGCCAACAATAAAAACATAATTTTCAAGGCGTTAACTGCACGTTAGCATTCAAGTGATGCGGTCAAATGGAACTGGAGGCCCCATTACAGACGTCCAGTCATGTGTCGTCGCGACAGGTCAGTTAGGCGGCCGCCAATCGCACAAACAAGATTCCGTGACGTCATAGAAAAGTTGCGGAAAATTGGCTAGGGGGTCGCAACTGCTTCACACGTTTTCTTTGATATCTCCGTTATTTGTTCGAAGATTGCGATGATATGGGTATCATTGTTATCGGGACTAAGCCGTCTTTTGAATAAACCCAACTTGTATTTTGTCTTCATGGCTCCTTTAAGTACGTTAACGTTGTTATACTTTGAGTTTCCGTTTAGAGTGAGTAGCTAGGAAGAAATACCGTGGTACCGTGAGCGAGGACAGCAGCGAAAGGCCCGTGTTGGCCGCGGAGTCCTCTTGTCCTGGTACGATGACGATGAGCACCGTGAGGACGACGACGAAGACTCCGCAGACGGTGACGAGGAGGCGGGTAAAAGCGAAACACAGCGCGAAGACGTTGAATGCCTCCAGGCAGTCGTTGAGGAGGCGCCGGAAGCGAGCACAGAACTGGTCCATCACCCCGTAGCAGCGAATGAGGCCGACGCAGTCCAGCGTCTCCATCAGGTGGTGCAGCACCCGCGAAGCCCGGGTGCTCTCGTACAGCCGCCCAATCATCGCGGCGCGGATGACGTAGCACTGCAATGAACAGTGACTGGCCAGAATGCAGCCGGTTCCTAACGGCATATACATTCCAGAGATCGCAAAATTACTTCGAAAAGTAATTAAATTACATAACTCATTACTTTCCTGGAATTTTCTAAAATGTAATTAAATGGCACTAGATATTACAGGTCGCCAGAAGTAATGACATTACATTACTATTACTTTTCAAAAGTAATAAAAAAACTTTAAAATTACTTTGACAGAAATTCATCACTCATGCACTACCAACTCATATACACTTTATTTGCACTCATATAGATATACACTTCAATCTCAAAAAATATTTCTTTATAGACCAACTTATGTACAGTTTAGTTGCAGGGCATACATTGATATGTTAGATATATCTATTACATCTCAGAGGAAGCTGCGATTCAAAGTGAGCATCGGAAAGGTGTTTCGTTTGTACGACGGAGTGTATTTTGCCATGTTAAAAGGACGCTCCGCTGGCGCGGATGAGGGCAGGCTTGTGTTGAACGTAACGAAGAACCTTTTCATTTTCGGGTACCCTTCGAAAACAGTAAGAGCGGCGATGCCGGTGCTACTCCAACGCCCGAGTTCATCGCTTGGTGACTGAATGGGCCCGTTCCTCCTCATCTTGAAGCCCAGTCCTTGAGAAGCCCAGCTTCGCAGGACGGCACGAGTTCAAAATATTCGAAGGAACTCGGGCAATGCTTTGCAGCGACGAGAGAAACTGTTCGCGCGCTTCCGTGCTTATCCCCGCCGGATGAAAAAAACGCGCCTTCCTAGCAGCTCGCTTACACCACTGACCGGTGTAACGAAGCCTTGAACACAATCTGCACGTTTTTGTTTAACCCGACTGACTGTCGCCACGGCATTTCCAGAAGACATGAAAAGAGAATGAAGGGGAACCAGAAAGCAGGCAGAGCTCTCTTCGAAGCGTTGTTTCCTTCGCGTTCGTAGAGTTCCAATGCCCAGAGATTATCTGGGCATCGAAACTCTACTTGGTCAACTTCTCTTGGTCAACTTTTTATGCCGTAAGAGAAGCGGACAGGCTATATCGTAGTGAAAAGTAAGTGGGAAAGTAATGAGTAATTTCCATGAAATTACTGGCCTGAAGTAATTCTGTTCATTACTAAACCACCAACTCTCAAAAGTAATTCATTACATTTCTCACAACAGCAAAAAGTAATTTAATTACTGTAATTTCATTACTGTTATTTCATTACTCCCAAGTCTGGTACAGTCTTGGTCAAAATTCTGTGGGCCACGGCGATTGTGGCCGGAGCAGGCGCGCGGCCGAGCAGGGGCGCTGCGCTTGCCGCTGTCGGCTGATAAAGCGGCTAAAGAGAGTGAGGGGACCTTTCGCTCTTCCTTTTGTACTATGGCTGGCGCGATAAGTGAAGCGGAGCAGGCGCACTTCGCTCCAGCGCAGGCACCTTGCGCAGCACTTGTCGCGCCGGACACACTACTAAAGCAAGAGCGAAAGTTATCCTCGCTCTCTAGTCGCGCAACCAGCCGACAGCGGCAAGCGCAGGGCCCCTGCTCGGCCACGCGCCTGCTTAGGCCACGGTCGCCGTGACCCCCAAAATTTTGACAAAGTCTGTACATTTACTAAAATATTCCGCCCTTTTGTGTAAAGGATATGGCAGTTCGCAGAGACCAGCGCGCATGCGCAAAAAGAAACTAGTTGGAAAGGGGTCAGCAGCAAGAGGAGAGGAATGCCTGGGTTCCTTCACACCGCAGTTGCACGTGTTCCTTACATGAATATGCTCTGACAGCGTCGGTGTGGAATGCGCACGCAACAAGTGGCAGAGGGATAGAGGAAGAATTAACGCAGTGCCATCTGAGGGTGCTCTAGCTCAGCGTGGCAGGCGTGGCTATAGCGGCATCCGGCAACATTCGAACATTTTGGACCAGGGTAGCGCCGCGCAAGCGTCTGTTGTTGCGGTGTAGGAGTTTGGTCATAGCTCTGTGATGTTAAGGACGGTGGTTCAATACCGGCGGTCGTCTGAAGTTTTCGTGTCATGTTTAAATTGAACTGCAACTTTTGTGCAATCTCCATAGTGTAATCTCTAGCTCTCTTGCATCTTAGGCCATTTCCGCCACTCCAGCATTGAGTTCTTGAACTGATGTAGTGCATTGCTGTTTCTTAGAGCTATCCTACAAGACGCCTACTTGCGCGGAACTCGCTAAACGCATTGAACAGCTAGAGGCTGCATCCGGCCCTAATCAAGATGACCTTGTTGGACAACTGCTTGAGAAATTGAAATCAAAGATGCCGTCCTTGAAACCGGCAGAAGGTTCTGTACATGCTGAACTGACTGACCTGATCTCGAGCGTCGAAAGGCTGACTGGGGTTTTAGATGAAGGAAATGCGGAAAACGCCCGTCTTGTTGAGGCTAACAAGGCGTTGCAGGCAAGATACGAGGGCTTGAGCAAACGTGTCTCCCAGCTAGAGCAGTCTTCTCGGCTGAATAACGTTTAGCTAAGGGGTATTTCTTGTACTCAGGGTCACCTGTGCGGCGTGATTGTCAAGAAAGTGGGATCTATGATCGGCTGCTCAGTTACTGACAGCGACATTGACGTAGCTCACCGCGTTCCTACAAAGTCCCCCCAAAACCAAAGCATCGTCGTTCGTTTCTGCTCTCGGGCAAAGAAACAAATTTTTTTTGCAAATGCGTTGACGGTAAGCCCAGTGCAAAGGAGCTCGTAATCGCTGGAGCGCGTAGTTACCCTGTTTTTTGCAAATGAACACTTTACTGCTGATAATAAAAGACTGTTGGCCAGAGCCCTCGCTCTAAAAAAGGAGAAAGGACGGCAATTCCTTTGGACCACTACTACCTTAATAAGGCTAGACAGTCTAAAAACGCCAAGGTGTTCCGTGATGATACTGACCGACTCCTAGCCGTGTTTGGATGGACTGGGCATGCTCCGTGATGCCGCTTCGTGTTTGCGCCCCAAAATGACTGCGTACCTATTACTAGATCAACCAGATCAATTCTTCTGATTCATCATCATCGGCCATACCCTTCAATGTGCGAAGCCTGAAAAACCATCAACGTGATGTACTTTCGCTCTTATCGAGGACAAACCATAGGTTTTTATTCATCTGCGTTTCTAAGACTTAGCTATCAAATGATGATAAAAACTTGTTCGGCATTCCGTCTTTTGTAGATGAGTACTGTAACGGAGACGCAATTAACCATAGCGTTTCCACAATTTTCGTATCTGACGCCCATCTACACATCTACATTACATATCTACATACCTACGCATATCTACAAGCGAAGAACGGGTCTAAATCTTTCAATAGCAAATTGTGAATCTGTATGGATCAAAATTGATGAGAATTTCGCTTCACCTCTGCGAAATAAAACCAACTTAGGCTGCGTCAATCGGTCACCATCATCATCAGTATCGGTATTTTGCTTTAAACTTATTAACTACTAGCCACAGTATCGCTCGAAAATAAAAAGGCCGTATTAGGTGATATCAACATCAACCTTCTAAGCAGTGACAACCTTGCCACCATCGAATGCACTAATTGATTTCATGGGTATTGTTTTGAATCCTTAGTTTCTTACCCAACGAGGTTTTCAACAGGCAACACAAGCACACACATTGACCATAATTCAATTTAGTCCCAAGATTCTGGAATCATCGAGCGACATAACTGATCATTATCCAATCTTCCTTCGTCTTCTGTGTGATGCTCTTAATAATTCCAGTTCATTTTTAGGTCTTTATTAAACAAAGACAAGTATATCCAACTCGGCGGCAATGCTCCCTGGTCACGCCCTGCGCTAATCACCGACGCAGACGCCGCGTATAGTGAGTTCATTTTTATTATACAGCAGTGTCAAAAACTTTCTACAACGCAAGTTGAATGCCTTAAGAAATTCGCAGCTCTACACAATCCCTGGCTTACGGATAGCTTACTGTCATATATGCGCAAGAGACAACTTGTACAAAAAACAAAACAGCGGTATCTTAACATTCGTTGAAAAACAGTGTTACAAGACGACGCGGACACGTCGTGTGACGATGTAGCTGTATTTAGGAGATGGGAAACTGATGAGAGGTAGTGGCGTAGCAAACGGCTGGCCGAACCGAGCACCGAGCTTTTTCTTCGTTGTCGTTCACGAGCGATCACCCTATGCGCTCTAAGGTTCCTTGCCCTCGTCGTCTGCAATTCTTCCTTCAGAAGGGTATGGTGCATGACCCTTCCGGCAGAGGAAGCATCGTCTCGGTGCCACCTACATGCAGGAGGAGCGGTTGTAGCAGGGTCGCGAGAGCAGTATGGCATGAGGCGTACGACGTGGACATCAGCCGGCGGGTGTCAACGTGAAGGTGGGGTGCCAACAGGAACAACTTCGTATGTCCCGTCAGTAACTTGGCGAACGATGCAATAAGGGCAAGCGTATCGAGATAGAAGCCTCTCAGAGAGGCCAACACGCCGTAAAAGGTTCCGCGTGAAGACACGAGAACGAGGAGAGAAGTGGGCCGGACGGTGGTCGTGATCGTAGCGAGCCTATTGGACAGCCTGCGATACAGAAAGCCTTGCACAAGCGACTTAGCGGGCCAAATTAGCTTTTGCTATGACATCGCGTGCGTACTCAGTGAATGATGCAGTTGATTCGGTAAACAAGGTGTCCATAGGCAATCTCGGCTCTCTGGCGAATAAAATGTAAAATCGCAAGTAACGCGCAGCATCGTGCCTCTAAAAATTGCAAGCGAATGTCACGCAAGGGAGCGGAGCGTCCCTGTCACGGTTATCGGATGACACATACATTAATTGTCTATCGGTGAGCGTCCTGTTGAGCCTTTCCGTAAGTACATTAGTTTGGGGATGCTAGGCGGTAATCATTGTGTTTGAAAGAACAGGATCGAAGATCGTCGATGACGCGTGACGAGAAGGAGCGGCCACGATCCGTAAGTAGCTGTCGGGGTGCACCGTGATCCAGGATCACGTCGTGGAGGAGAAAGTTGGCAACGTCCGTTGTGCAGGCAGTCGGGAGCGCTCGCGTGATAGCATCACGAGTCGCGTAATCTGTAGTTACTGTAATACAGCAATTGCCCGATGTTGACAAAGTAAATGGTCAACAAGGTAGAAGCCAACGCGATAAAATCGCTCAGTGGTACCTCCAGCGGTTCAAGCTGACCGGCGGGGAGGACCGGGGGTGTTGGCACAGGTCGCACGATCGAACGTAGCGGCGAACGGTGCGATAAAGCCCGGGCCAAAACAAGCGGCGGCTGACGCGGTCGTAAGTACGAGCCATTCCTAAGTGACCAGCCGTAGGCTCGTCGTGACGCTGATGGAGTACGTCGAGCCTCATGTGCTCAAGAACACCGAGGGAGTAAGTGAGGCTCGTCCGGTTGGAAGTTGCGACGATATAACACCCCATTGTGCAGAACAACGCTCTTTGGGTATAGGGTGCGTAATGAGGTTTCGGTGCGTTGTCCAACTGCTATGCGACAGAAGTCAGAAACTGCAAGCACGTAGGTTTGGGAGCCTTCGTCGGTATTGGTCGGTGGATCGTCCAGACGGCGAGAGAAGCACTCCGCGTCTCTGTGAAGCCGTTCTGACTTGTAAGCGACCGCGAACGTATGCTTTTTGAGGCGCAGTCCCTTCGACTCAGGCGCCCGATTGGATCTTTTAGATACGAAAGCCAACATAGAGCGCGGTGATCACTCACAACGTTAAATGGCCTACCACATAGGTAGGGGCGGGATTTACCCACAGCCAACACAAGGGCAAGACCCTCACGCTCTGTTATTGAGGACTGGCGTTCAGGCCGGGACAGGAGACGATTGGCGTAAGCGATTACTCGGTCAGGGCCGTCTTGCTGTTGAGCCAAAATGGAGCCTATGCCATAGCCACCTGCATCAGTTCGAGCTTCAGTCGGGGCCGACGGGTCAAAGTGAGCAAGGATTGGTGCAGTCGTGAGGCGGGAGACGAGCCTCGAGAGGGCAGCGGCTTGGACGGGGCCCCAGGAGAATGTGGCGTTTGGCTTGAGTAGAACCGTGAGGGGACGGGCTATGGTTTCAAATTTTTTTATGAACCGCCGGTGGTAATAACACAGTCCCACAAAACTACGGACGTGTTTTGACGAGACCGGGAAAGAAAAGTTCTTGACCGCATGGATTTTCTCCGGATCCGGCTGTACACCAGCAGCGTTCACTAGGTGGCCAAGAATCGCAAGTTGGCGGCTGGCAAAATGATATTTTACAGTTCTCAGCTAAATTCCCGCCTTGTGAAAGACGCCGAGGATGTCAGAAAGGCGCTGGAGATGTGTTTCAAAGGTGGGAGAAAAACCAACATCATTCAAGTAACAGAAACACGTGGACCACTTAGAGCCGAGGAGTAACGAGTTCATCTTGCGCTCAAAGGTGGCAAGGACATTGCACAACCCGAAGGGCATGGCCTTAAATTGGTATATGTTGTCGGGTGTAATAAAAGCTGTCTTCTCACGCTCCATCTTGCCTAGAGCTATCCGCCAGTATCCTGAGCGCAGATCAAAGGAGGAGAAATATGTGGCGCCCTGCACACCGTCCAGTGCGTCGTCAATCCGAGGTAATGGATAAACGTCCTTCTTAGACACTTTGTTGAGATGACGTTAATCGACACAAAAGCGCTGTGCCGTCCTTCTTGTTCACTAGCACGACTGGCGACGCCCAAGGACTGTAGGAAGGTTCGATGACGTCTTTGCTATCCATCTTGTCCACTTCCTGTTGAATAGCGCAGCGCTCCACTTGAGAAACGCGGTAGAGCCGCCTGTGGACTGGGCTAGCATCGCCAGGGCGGATACGATGCTTGACGGTTGTTGTGTGGCGCAAGGGTCGGTTGCCGAAATCAAATATGTTTCTGTAGGATGCCACAAGATCAGACCCCTTGGGCATGTGTCCGCGACAGATCTGGGGCAATCATGCGCGGTAATTCGTCGATTCCAGCACAGAGGTGGCAAGACCTGCCGGGCCGTCCGCAGTTAGGGAACAAACCTCGAAGTCAGTAAATGGAAACGGGACAGCCAATGAAATTCCTTCGGGAAGAGCTTCGGAAGAAAACCCAAAGTTTAGGAAAAGAAGATGCACGTGGTTGTTTGTCACCGTCACGACGGTGTGAGGAAGGGTGACACGTCGCGTGAGAAGCACATCGTTGAATGGAGACACGACGTCCGGAACAGTAGGGCACGCAGACATAAGGACGTAAGTCACAACTGTGACTTACGTCCATATGTCAGCGTGCTGGTGGGACTTACACCGGCAAGCGAACATGCTCAGTTGAACAGAAGCGAGGCTGGGGAACGGCGGCAGCGGCTGAAGCAAGAGGGAGCTCAAGCCGGAGAACTTCTCTGGCACAGTCAATGAGAGCCGCGTGCTCAGAGAGGAAATATAGGCCGAGGATCAGGTCATGGGGGCACGTGTCGAGTACGGTAAACATCGCACGTATTGTGTGGTCAGCAATTCTCACGCGAGCAGTACACAAACTGGCAACAGCAGGTGTCCTTCCATCGGCGACTCGCACAACTCGTAACGGTGCTGCGTGAGGACCTTGCGTAGACGGCGGCGAAGTTGAGAACTCATTACGGATATGTGCGCTCCCGTGTCAACCAATGCAGTAACTGGTACAACGTCAATGTGAACGTTCAGCAAGTTGTTTATCGTCGAAAGAGGAAGCAGAGGGTTTTCGGGCCGGGTCAGGAATGCAGCGTCATCTCCAGGAGCTGCATTGCCTAGCTTACCGCAGGAGGCCGAGAGTATTCGGACGTCGGGGATGGGCGGCGAGGCTGTGGTGATTGGGACTGGCAGCTTTGGGGCGACGGCGAACGGCTGAATCGGGTGGTGGGACTGCTAGGAATTGGTCTGGTTCAGCTCAGGACGGGAAGAGAAGCGGTTCTGCCGGTCTACGGAGTAGCCAAAGGGTGGTGGAGGACTATATTCGGCGTAGCTGTTGCGGAAGAACGAGACCCTGCGGCTGCGACCGTACCGGCCAATTTGGCTAACTCCGGAGCAATTGAAACAGATTGGTTTATCGTGCGGGGTACGCCACTCAGTGAGGTTACGGTGTGGGTATCGTGGAGGAGGATGTTCACTGGGGGAACCGGGTGACCTGAACCCTTGTCAGAACAGAGAGCTAATCGCGCACACAGGGGGAAGGCCCATTTTGGCTCTTTCATCGCGGACTACGGCTTGGATGACGGAAACGGTGGGGAGCTCGGGCCGATCGGGCGTGTATGGCACTGCAATAGTAGGGGTCATAGCCTCCAGTTCTCGGCGCACGATTTTGGTGATATCCGCTGACGACGGAATGTGATCTTGTACGCGTGGAAGATGTGCTGGTAAGCTGCCATCTTGACACGAAGATGTCGCTGCTGTGTGCGGAAGTCATGTGACGTTGTTGGCTATACGGCATCCTTCGGTCTCCTCGAATCGCCGGCATTCCTTAATGATAGTATCCACAGGAGCGCAGTCTTGCATATAAAAGGTGGAATGCGTCGTCGGGAATGCCCTGCAGTGTGTGTCCTGCTTTGTCGGATTTCGCTATAATGCTGTCAGCCTTCGTGAAAAGGGCCAAGACGTCCCTCATACATGTGACGAACGATTCGATCGACGTCTGGGCGCGCGATGCCATCTCCTTGCGGGCAGCAACCTAGCGACCAAGAGGCTTTCCGAACATGTCTCGCAACTTCGTTTTGAATACTTCCCAGCTGGTCAACTCGGTCTCGTGCGTCTCGAACCACTTGCGTGCAGGAATTTCCTCTTTCAGGTAAAAGATGAGATTCGCGAGCATGATGGTGGGATCCCACCTGTTGTGTGCGCTAACACGCTTGAAGAGACTGAGCCAGTACCCCACATGAGCGTCGTCCATCCCGGTGGACATGCCAGGCTCCCGGAGAAGAGACACGATGGCAAAGGGTGTTGTGGACGCAGTCGCTCCATCAGCAGGCATTCTTACCCAAGGAACGGAGCGTCCACTTCGAAGCTCCGTTGTGGGTTGACCACGCCTGGGCGAGCGGTACGCGATGAGGCGAGCACCTCCAAAACTTGGAAACTGCTGTGGTATTTGATCATTACGACAGGCAGTAGGACGGAATCCCACCACAACATGGGCAGAGTCATTCACCAATTACCAGCAGTGAAGCGGATCTCGTTTTGGCTCTCGAAGCCCAGTATTTCCCTGCGCAACCGTCGGAGCCATTGCCCCCATACACCGGCAGCCAAAACGAGCTTCTCGACGAGGATCTCCATCTTCACGAAGTTACCGCTGCAATTCAAAATCTGAGGCCACATGGCTCTCACGCCTGGCGCTGTCGGCCCCACTCAGCCACCCACCTATCCTTACTGGAAACGTACCCCACTCCATTAGGAAACACTTCATAGTACCCATCTTACCATGCAATATGCACCCTGTGCATCACGAGGATCGCAAAGAAGCCCGAGCCGGACAGTATTTAGGTTGTACGGAGATGTACCATCTACCGCCTACACAGACGCAGCCTGTTACCCCGGAAGAGCAGCCATGGCAGCCGCCGTCGTTTCAAATAAGCAGCACAGGTGCAGCATCTCAATCCCCGGACAGAACCCTCTCCAAGCCGAGGAAGCGGCGATAGCACTTGCGCTTAGCCAAAGCGACGCCAAAGTTATAATCTCAAACTCTCAGCAGGCGTGCCGCAACTTTGCCAACGGTCGTTTGCACGTCACAACACTTCGACTAATCAATCCGAGACCACCAACGAGACCAGTCAGGATTCTATGGGCACCAGCTCACGGCGGAATCTCCGGCAACGAGATCGCCAACCTCGTGGCTCGAGGTTTGAGCTGCCGAGCCAGCGCTGGTGAAGCCGAAGCCGTGCCCGAGCGCATGGAACCTCTTGTCACATACCAGGAAATTACGCAGCACCATAGGCTGTCCGTAAAACATACTCTTCACCCCACAAATTGTTACAGAGGGATCAGGAAAGACTATTGCGTGCCCTGCCGGTCAACACCTTCCCACATCCCACCAGGCTTCACTTATTTGACCGGACACACTTTTCTTAACTTTCACGCTTCTGTGGAGAGCCTGGGACAATAATACAGAATTCGCGAAAGTTACACCTGTAATTGTTATAGCAGGGTAAATGGAGACAATTTGGTTAACGAATATTGTAAAAACTCAAGAAAAAGAAAAGCATAAAAAATAAACAAAAGGCTAACCGTGGAACGCCCTGCATTTTCACAATCATAAAGATTCCGCGTAAGTTCCACCTGCACTGGTTATAATAGCGTAAATGGACACAATTGGGTGAACGAAATTTTGAAAAACTAAAAAACAAGAAAAATATAAAGAAGTTATGAAAAATGGCTAGCCGTGTAACGCCCTCTATTTCCCCAATAATCAATAGTTCGCGAAAGTTCCACCTCTAAATACATAATAGCGTAAATGAGGATAATTGGTGGAACAAATTTTGAAAAACTAGAAAATAAGAAAAATACTAAAAAATGCAGAAAAAGGCTTACCTCGTAACGCCCTGCATTTCTACAAGAATAAAACATTTTTACGACAGTTCCACCTACAATCGTTTTAATAGCGGAAATGGAGATAATAGGTCGAACGACACTTTGAAAACTAAAAAATAAGAAAAACATAACGAAGTTATGGAAATGGCTACCCGTGTAACGCCCTCCATTTCTACAAAAATGAAGATTTCGCGAACGTTCCACCTGTAATAATGATAACAGCGTAAATGGAGACATTCGGGTAAACAAAATATTGAAAAACTAGAAAATTAAAAAAATATAAAATTTATACAAACAGGCTAACCGTGTAACGCCCTGCATCTTCATAATAGTAAAGATCTCACGAAAGTTCCTCCTGCAGTGGTTATAATAGCGTAAACGGACATAATCGGTCAACAAAATTTTGAAAAACTACAAAAGAAGAAAAATATAGAGAAGTTATAAAAAATGCCTAGCCGTGTAACGCCCTGCATTTCCCCAATAAGGAATATATGGCAATAATTCCGCCTGCACTTCTCATTGTACCGTAAATTGAGATCATTGTTCCAACAAAATTTTGAAAAAATAAAAATCGGAAAAATATAAAAAATTACGGAAAATGGTTCACCGTGCGCCATGTATTCCCACAATAATGCAGATTTCACGAAAGTTCTACATGTAATCGTTACAAGAGCGTAAATGGAGATAGGTGGTCCAACAAAATTGAGAAAAACTAGAAAATAAGAAAAATATAAAAAATATGGAAAAAGGGCTAACCAGTAACGCCCTGCATTTCTACAATAATCAAGATGTCGCGAAAGTCCCGCCAGTACTCGTTATGAGAAAAGGAGATAACTGGTCTAACGTTACTTTGTAAAAATCGAAACTAGGAAAATATTAAAGAATAACGGGGAAAATGGCTGACCCCGTAGCGCCCTCCCTTGCCGGAATAATGCAGATTTCGCGAAAATACCACCTGTAATTGTTATGATAATGGACATGAATATAAAATATCGAACAGAATTTGAAAAACTAAAAAGTAAAAAAGAACGATAAGGAAAATGGCTAAACCCATAACGCCCTGCTGCATTTCCACATTAATGAAGATTTGGCGAAACTTCCACCAGGAGTCGTTATAATAACGTAAATGGAGATAATTGGTCTATCGAAATATCGAAAAACAAAAAAAAACGAAAAATATAAAAAGTTACGGGAAACATGGCGAACCAGTGCAACGCCCTGCATTGGCACAATAATGCAGATTTAGCGAAAGTTCTACCTTTACTCGTTATAATAGCGTAAATGGGGATAATTGGTCGCGCAGGATTTAGGAAAAACCAGAAAAAGTGGCTGTAAAAAACTCACGCTGTAGACAATCGGCATGATACTGCTATGCATTAGTAGACAATTCTCTAAATTTTCACAGATTCTTTTGTTTCCAATTGGCTGAACACGTTATTGTTCCCCGCGGCTGCTATCTCCTACCCCTCGCGCCTTTGAGGTGGCGCAGTGGCTAGGTGACCGGTTGCACGGCGTAAATGTCCGAGGTTTTATTCCGGGACCTCGTCTACCATACTTTTTTCTTGAGGCTTCGGGGCTTTCTGCTAGGGAGGACGGATTTGTGTCAGCTTAGAGAACTCTGCTGTTAAAGAATCCTCATTCTCAGCCAAACCCGGGTGTGTGCAGACCTTATGTCTCGCTAGCTGCGATTGGAGGCCTGCGCCAGAATGACGTCATCATATCTGCGAGGGGTCATGTGGCGAATGTAGAGTTTGTGCTGCAGCTAGACGCACCTCCTTGGTTATGCGATGGCCCAAAGTTTGGCGTAAGTTACGTTTAAGTGCCCAACGTTTTACCTGCAGCTTTAACGTTGCTTAAGGTTGACAATGCTTCGCATCTCATTAGTCTCAACGTTACGATCATCTAACGTTAAGGCTAGATATTAGTCTATCAACATGCCAACTCAAGTTGTCGGGATAGCGATAATTACAATGACTTCTTTTTGGCAGTTCTCTTCCATAATTTTGTGTTGTATGAGCTACAATGACCATGAAGAAATGTACAGTTCAAAGGAGGTACGCAATCCGAGTGACGCATCGAATTATCGGTCGAATTATCGAATTATGAATTTCTTTTGGTAATCTTTTACTGGTCTAAAAAAATTACGATAGAAATATTGATGATACTGAGAATCTGTGCAAAGCGTAGTTATTTGTGATATTGGGCCTACGTGAGCACAAGCCTAATGGAAATTTTGAAATTTAAAAATTGGAAAAAGTGGAATGGCGATACTTACCATGGCAAAAATGAGCACAACCTCTGCACCACAGGCGAGGCCAAAAACTACAGGTGCTTGACTGCCAACTACGCCCAAGCGTGTCACAACACACAGCAAGTTCTGGAACAGCTGTTTGTAGGACACGAACACGCGAGTGTCATTAATTTCAAGATCCATGGAGAAGCGGTTGAGGATCCTTGCGCGGGGAGTGGCGTCGAAGAAAGACACTGGACTACCCGCGATCCGCCGCAGCATCTCAGAGTGTAACTTCAGAGAACAGCGTCGAGTTGCACCAGCCAGCAAAGTACCAGCTCCCAACCTGAAGACAGCTGCATAGAGACCCACACCATCCCACAATGTGCAGTTAGTATTTCAAGGGAAGTGAAAAATGCTAAAGGACACTTTGTGAAACGTGTGGGTCCTTAACACCGGCTTGACTTGTTATTTCAAGCGGGACATTCAAATACAGGCGAAACAAGGCGCCAGCGTAAATACGTATGCACCATAGGTCCTTTTCTAAATATACGGGTCTGGAGTATGTTCCATACTCTGCTTAAACCGAATACACACACCTTGGCAACAAACTAGCGCTTCAGAAGCGAAGGCGATGAAAGGTTCCCAAAGCAAGTGTTTGGTGAGGAAACTTGAAACATTGCGCACTATATGTATCACTAACTTGAATACACTTAGGAGAAAATTGAACGCACAAATCGGGTCGTAGAAAGCCATGTACAGCTGCAGTCATAAGTAATTCGAACAAGGATTTCTGAATATCACAAAATGTTTGCCTTACTGGCTTTGTGATAGCCATTACCGGTTTACAGGGAGCTTTTTCAGTTAGGGGGGACTCATTTAAACGCATGCCAACGCAGCAGGGCAGTTTCCGGAAGAAGAAATTCCTCTAAAGTTACGAGACTCTGTTGCAATTACTTTTTACGGCACCTGTACGCTTACTTTTTCGCGCTCCTTCGGTGTATACTTTCGTCGAGGACGTGCCGCCCTCTATGTGGTTATCCTATCAGCATATTGCGCTCTCCACCACAGCGTTCGGGTATTGCCGCTAATAGGCAGTGTAAGTGCCGGAGAACAAGAATAGTGGGGACCCATTGGTGCGTGTTAGCCTTCCAATGCTGCCGTGCACATTTGTCGCGATTGCTAAACACCATGCATTCTTCAAAGTAGTGTCACTCGTCCGCTTTCAGCTGCATTCCGCAAACCACCTTGGTAGCATTCTCAGCCATCGCGCTTTTTGTTTTTACTGCGCAGCAGTATATGTCTAACCCCCCAATTGTCATTCCGGTGAAGCCGCTTTCCTCGGCGCCTCTCTGGTTCTCCTTCGTGGCACATCCCAACCCTCTGTCACCGCTTTTATTCACCTCGCAACCACTGCTGCCTCTTTCGCGAGTTGTGGCTGAGTGGCTAAGGCATTGTGCTACTGAGCCCAAGGACGCGGGTTCAATTCCTGGCTGCGGCGGCCGCTTCTCTGCTGGAGGCGATAAGCGTAAGGCCTGGGTTTTCGAGGTTTCGTCGTGCGCACATTATTGATCGCCAGGTGGTGAAAATTATTCTGGAGCCATCTATATAAAGCCGGCCTAACCGCCTGTGTAGTGTCGTCGGGTTAAACCTCATAATCATAATTAATGACGTTCACAAGTTGCACAATCGGCTTGTAACGGCGATAGCACGGTTATCAGACGATTGCGGAGAATCAACACAAGCGCGAATGAGCGCAAAAAATATGAAAAGACGCGGCCGCCGAACGTGTAGCCGCCGCTGTTACAGCCTCGCATTCTACCTCGGGGAGTAGCTCCCAAAATCTTTCGCATGAAGAGCAACAAACCCAGTTGGTGCGCCAACGTGAGCTTATAATTTTTTTTTGAGCTTGGCAGGTTTTCTGAACGACATCTTCGCCGGTGTATTTCACGGTGTATTTGGCTACTTGTTTATGCGTGCACGGATTGGGGGTGGCATACAGGTGTGTGTACGTACAGCTAGGCGCATATCCCACCAGCCCATTGGGCTGGTGGGACATTTAAACTTGGACGTTTCGCGGCTCAATGCGACCTGTCACCTGTTCGCCGTGGTCGAGTAGCTTGGGCTTGGGAGGGATTTGGGTTCTGGTTTGAGAAGTTTTGGGAATGGGGGAGAGTGGTTAAGGTTGACGATGACGGAGGGAGACGGACAGCCACATGTTTGTCCGCTATTTAAAGCTCGAGTCTTCCCAGGATTTTACTCGCGACGGGACGGACGTATGTCGTTCGCTCAGAGGAAGAAGAGCGGAAGCTGAAGAAGTGTCTGCCCGAACCACGGAGCAAGTATAGGAGGAGAAATGGCACATCATGGGAAGCGCGGGCAAGCGACTAGCTAAGGGAAAAATGAAAACCAATGCGGTCTGCAACTCTTCGTAGCTGCGACGGCGAAGGAGAGGGTGGCGGCACCTGATGAACGAAATGATAAGCGGCCGCAATTCATTCCGTGGTTGTGCAGTCAAATGCCGATAGCGGCGGCCGCGCAGTTTCTCCCGCAGCAGATGCCACTAGCTTAACCTATGACGAGGGCTTGTGACGTTATCTGGCCGCGCTAAGGAGCCCCGTTTCACCTCCTGTCTTGTTATTGCTCCGTGGCCCTGAACAGAAGCGCGAACAGACGCGAAAACAACGAAATGACGCTGCTGCCGCCCTTTCCGCCGGTAATTCCAGCTCATCGAGTAGCTGCGAATCCTTCACGGATGAAAAGCCACTTGCCCTCTTGGAACGCCGGTGTAACCCGCTATTTCTTGTTCAATGTGGAAGGTTTCAAAGCGACATTTTCGCATGTGTCTTCGAGGTCTAAGCATGCGGATATAACTAGTTGCCTGTTTATGCGTGCAGGATTGGGTGCGGAAGGATATTGGGGCGTGCACGTGCAGCTATAGGTTCCATGCACTCAATGATCACGTCCGTTGTGCTGGCGGGAGGTTTAAACGTGAACGTCAAATGACCCAATGCGGCCTGTCCGGTGTCCTCAGTGGTCGAGCGGATTGGGCTGGTGGGTTCAACAGACAGTAAGATGCCAATGACGCGGAAGGAAAACAGACAGCCCATGTTTGTCCGATAGAATAAAATTTGAGTCCTTTTAGGTTTCATTCAGCTGATTGGCTAGGAAGCACGCTCAACAGAAAATAATAAGAAACGTGTTTTGTTTTGTCCACTCCGTGAGCTGCGTCCAGCTTCGCGAGTCAACCTTCTTCACACAGTTAAAGGGTTCAGATTTTTTCGTATGATTTCGTGTGATTGCATTGGTAATGTTTCATGGTCGTTGTCTTGCCTGTATTTGAGTTTTGAATTGGTGTAATGAGGCAGCTCGGATTCGAGCTGCACACTTTTGTAGGGAATGCAAGGAGTTTTACGCTTTCGATTTGCCTGGTTGTTGTGCGCCCAACTGCAGTACAACCCATTTAAACGGTCCTAGATTGTCAGGCTACGGGCTAAGCACAACACATTGGCTACAGTAAAGGTTGTTCATTTAAGTGGTCACTTTTTGGCCTATGAACCGGCCGTCGAATACACTGATGTAAGTTTCGAAGGAACGTTTTCTTGGACGCTTGGGCGGTGATATAACTATGCGGCGGCATTGTTTGAACTGCGCAGCAAGAGAAGATACGTAAACACACATAACGGGTGTTTCGGTGTTGACTCTTATCACCTTGTGTTTTTCACCATTCAAGCAATGAAATCCAACCAATTACCCGAGTAGCCCTTTCTAATTATGTCACTGCAGCTGCGTGGTTTTTGTATAGGCCCGCTGAGGTCATGGTTGCCATTTTCTATATTAGCGCCATTTTCTATATTATGGTGGTACGGGCAGTCATTTATACTATGAAAGATGCCAGACGCATCACTACACCTGTTGGTAGCATTACATTTACGTATCAGCACTCTTCCCGAGGGACCAACAGCCATGATTATCATGACATGAGTCAAGCCACAGGCACCGCCACAAAAAGACATCCAGTGTAATGTCATGACAACAAAAGCCGGAACGAACAAACAGTAATCATTAAGTGGTGCCACTGCAAAAAATTATACGCTAATATTGTAGTGGACCAATCAGTTTGTAGATGATAAAACACGAACTTTTCCATTAACGAGAACAAGGGCTCATGCGAAGCTTGCCCAACCTTTGAAACCGCAAACCAATACCTTGTGAATTCTTTTTCAGTTCGAATGACCCACCACACCCCGACTCTCGACCACTTCGAACCCAACCATTTTCTGCGGGTGAGCTGGCACAGACGACTGCGTTGGCATGTGTTTGCCTATGTGGTCGTTCGCGAGGCGCCATCTGTAGTCTTCGTCGCGAAGCATGTGGCGGCAGCCTGACGGCGGGTGTTTGAAGTTTTCTAATTATATGTTTTGTAATTAGGGCTTTCTTAACACGTTTAATTTTCTTTGTTAATTAGCCCTGTCTAAGATAATGACAGACGCTGCTTTAATGACAGACGCTGCAATATTCTAATATTTTGTCATTTTTATTTTCTCTTTCTCTATTAAAAATGCGGACTAAGTGCTGGATGAGCCTCGGGAAACGGGGCCGCTGGGGTTTTCCCGCCGCCAGTTGCCGCTGAGGAGGGAGGAGAAGGGGTAAGGAGGTAGTTCTAGCGCACGATGCCAACACAGACGGCGACATGAGTCAACCAATACGAGCTTCGCTTGAAAAAATCAGGAACCGAAGCATTCATCACGGCTGTCTGATGCCTTGTATTAGTGCCAGCCCCGTAGACCGCTGGTACGGTACGCTGCACGAAGTTGAATTAATGGTTGAGAAATCGCCAATCATTTACCGATGCCCTAGTGTGCGCTGCAGGCAGTTCTAGCAGGATTAGATCACAGAGGCCTCTGTCCGGTGCAGGATCTCTGTACATTGATACCTTGAAAGTCTTATCTGTACACAACTCCTTCTTTAGCCATCTTTTGTCACTGTATTCGGATCACGCTCTCTGCGATTCCCTTTGCACGTTTAATGACGAATTGTGACCTTACATCGACGACATACGCGTTACGTTTCACTTCCATTGTTCGGTGCTTCGTCTTCGTTCTCAAAATACGGCCAATATTTAAGAATTTTATGATTTACTCATTAGAAGACGTCTAGCGAAATGTTTTTTTTACACCAAACACCCAACAGAACACCGCCGCGTTACGAAAAACTGGCTCATTCGTCAGTTTACAGGTCCTCGCATAGGGGATATTGGCGTGGTATACCATGCTACATTCAAACATTTTCCCTTTTTATTTTGTAGTTTATTTTATTTCGTTCAGACTCTTTCATGTTTCACACTTTAAAAGCGATGATTATCTAATACGAATAGGACACCTGCACAGGGCAGATGCCCGAAGGCCATACTTTTGACATCACGTTAGATTGCGTAATTTTCATCCAGTGCGAACGACCAGGGCCCGTGGTATTTCGGACTAGGTACGTCACCCACACAGCATGAAATACAATTCGTCTTCTTCGATAATCAAGTACTACTACTTCGATACTACTACCATAACGACTCCTATTTTCGGAGCCGTGTCACCATACGACCGCAGCCAAATTCTATGTAGCAAGATGGCGCGCTTGGGGCTTTTCGATGGTGACAACAATGACACTCCTGAACCATGTTTTACTCGCAAATAATATACAATACCACTGACAGTCGGCTTTCTTGTAAAGAATGTAAGTTAACGTGGATAACTTTGCAACCGCGTCAATTCATTTCTTGTCTTTTTGTAGCAAGGCTACGCGTCGTTTACATTTCCCCACACGTGGTAATACGGGGAATGCGTTCTCCGCATCAGCAATTAGGTCCAATGAATTTGTCTGCATTCGTCTTATGTGACGCACCTTAAGCAAGCCACAAGCGGTTCGGGGAGTTTCTCCGGTAAGCAGTATAACTATAATTTCGTATTAATTATATCGCCTGATGACGCTGTTTATCATGACGCTGTGTAACCTTTTTATCATGATGCTGTTTACCCTGTTTATTATGACGCTACTCGATGCGTTAGGCTGCGTATGTTCTCCTATTATGCATCATGAACTGTCGTTTTCAGATGAAACTTACTGTTGCGCATTTTATGTGACAAAATGTAGAACTTGTCGCGCACGTGTCTAGAGACTCTAGTGCACTCACCGTCTCCTATGCAGAAAATAGCCAGCAAGCCAATCATGTTTGCGCTGGAGGTACTGGAGTCGGCGCCTCTGCTGGTCATCGTCAATGCCCAGGCCTTGACACACAGCAGCTGGCAGGCGACCAGCACAGCACTCACGATGAAGCAAAGTAGTGCCAACGCTGCATTAATGCCGGAGTACTCAAAGTATGCCAGGACGACCTGTAGAGTACCCTGGAAGGATGAGGAAACAAGGCAGTGCAGATATAATTGATAATGTCTATTCTTAATGTTTTAAAAAGCACGGAGAAAAAATTATGCCCCCCTCCGCCTAATGACGACGATGTTTGAACGCGAAGCTTCCTCGTGATGTATTCTTTGGTTTGCCAATCCCACACTGCGAGTATCTGCTGCTATGAAGATAGGCAACAAATTTCTAGAATACCTACAGCAACTACCGGGTGTGCACTCCGTAGGACTAACGTTAGGGTCTGGGCTGTACGGCGTGAATCGGGACCTGCTGGTTGGCGTTCGCTTCGACCATGTCGACATGGAGCAATCGGATAGACGTTGGTTTCATAACGCGGAGCGCCCAGGTTCAATCGCGGCCACGAAAAGCGTTTTTTTTTTTTCACTTCAACAACGACCATTCATGATCATCGTCAGAGAAAGTTTACTTTTTTTCAGGCCGTATTGGCGTACAACGGCATCACAGAGGACACTCAATCTTCGCATTAATGATTGAATAAGGAGTGTGGGGCGTAAGGTTTCTCGTTACACCAGTTTGTCATTTCTACGCTAGCCCGGTAAAAATCTACAGCTATCTCAGATGTCGTAAAACAATGTTTCGTTTGTCACGCAACAAAAATGGTACATGAAATATACGGATGGAGTGGCTATCTACGATTCACGGAGCCCCCGCATTACTCTACTATAAATACCCGTACTCTATCCGATTGTTAGTGCGTTGATCCAGTTATTATCATCACCTGTAACCAGCAGTCAAATCGTTCACGAAAGTGAATGTTAGTGTGTGCTTGTAGAGCCTTTTTGCAGTCTTTATTTGTTTTGTTCGTATTGGGCATCTTTTCCTCTGTGTTGCTTATTTTGATTTTCCGATTCCCTTGTCGTGGTAAATTAATCAGCACGCTGCATTTCATAAAGAAAAGAAATCAATTACTAAAAGGTCCAGAGGCACCCCCCTAAGTAATTTTAGACGAATGCAATGCGCATCATTCATTGACGAAGAGACGCATTTCAGACATGCAGCAATGGCAAAACTCATAACAAATCCACGAGGCCGAAGAAACGATGGCCCAGATCCCCGGACACGTTTATAGAAATCAGCCATCCCAGTTGTCATTGGACGAAGTTGAATCTATAGATATCTAAAGAAGGTGTAGAATGGTGCCAGTACCGTTTCTAAAAGCTTATCCTACAGGTGCCCAAAGAACTTATTCCTCACCTTTCCCCGTGACATTCCTTCGTCTTTGACGACCCTGAATTGTTCTTGTTCTTTTGTAAAGTCTTCCTTGGTGCGCCTGAAAAAACATGGACGTCAAATATAACTTTCTCCTAATAAAACTCGGTCGGTTGTAATTTATACTAAATTTCGCTTAATTTATTGAGTGAGTTTTCTCATGGAGGAGATAACGAAGAACCCAAAAACATACGACTTGGCGGTGCGGTTTTGGTGTGGTGCTTACTCGGGGATAATAAACATTTCGCAAAACTTATCCGACAGGATCACAATTCGCATGCGCATACTGCTCAGTCTATAATTCTTGTCTAGCATAACACAGTACACCAAGGTATCGCCAAGTGCCACTTAAAATACGATTTAGATCAACTGCGCACTACAGCAATAACAAAAAAATGAAGGAGGTTCATGCTAACGCGCAAGACGTGAAGCCAGCGAAGCTGTGCGCTATCTTGAGAACCATCGCGACAGTTTAAGCCCACGATTACAGCCGATTTGCTTCTTTGCTGCCGCAGCGGCCTTTGCTCCAATAGCGGCGAAGAAGAAGCAAATCGAAAAAAACGAACGAACGGAACGCGCCCACTTAAACTATGCGCCCACAGGTGCAACGTGTACACTATTACGTGTGCTGCGTACAGCAGGTAGCGTGATTTCTCTCCCCACAGCCACAGCCGTGTGAATAAGCCGTTTGACTCTCGGGAGCTAACTCATGGTCGTAGCCGAATTAGCAAGACGACTGACTCAAACTCTGTGTAACTACCCGACACAGATTCGAATGCTCCGGGTGCCGGTGGTTCCTTTTCTTTATAGCTGTTTGTACTTACTTTTGTGAAACGCCGGCATCAACGAACTGCTAAACAGCTTCGCCGTTAAAAACCGCAGGATAGTCCTGTCACCAAAATGTGAATAACAAGCAAAAGCTCAGGAGGCCATGTTCGCGATTCTGGTTTTGATTTAGGTTTTCTAAATGCTTAATTGATCACTGATTTTTATTTACTTACATTTTTTTGACGGTAAAGCATGTTCGGACCATTTCTGCGCGTAAGAAACTCAATTGTAATGACTTTCAGTGTGCAACTTACCACACTTCTGATTTCGTTAGCTCACTCAAACTTCCTAGAATTATAGCTTTGCCAGCGTAGAAACCGACTGGTCACAACGGCTGTTTTGCCAGACCTTCTTAGATTGCGGCTTCGAAAACAGTGGCGTATGCTAGTAAATGATCTGTAGTTTGTGCTTTCGCTTTGCCGATTCTCGACCGTGTCGGTACGGTGTCAGAAGTTAGCAAGAGCAGAGCGCGTTCGCTTCCTCTTACACTACCTAGATGTGTCAATAAAGAGCAGGGATTACTCTAGGGGCTTTAGCTCTGCGTACAAGCAGCATACCTGAAGACGACAACGCTCGCTCCCGGGAGGACAGTCTTCTCGGTAGGGGCAGTGAAGTACAAGTTCTGAGGTTGACTCGCTATGTTTCGTGTGTTCCAAGTGCCGCCTGCTTTATTCGGTGGACTGGCTGGAAAGCGGGTAGCTGCTTGAATTTACTTGTAGCAGTTTTGTGCCCGTCTAAGATGTCAATCATTTTATAGAAAGTAAATTGTAGCTAAAACATTATCTGTTAAACTAGCCTGCTTTGTCTTGCTGGCTCTTCGCTTGTTTTGTCCAATAGTGTCATACTATGTATGGTACCGACTGAGGTAAAACAGCCCACTGCAATAGTGATGTCTTAGCTGTCTGGAGACTAACTTGCTTCAGCGTTCTTTGCTGTTTTAGAGCGGGTCTGTAAGGCAGGTTACCCAAACTTGTTTGAATTTACTAACTATCTGCCTGACACACTTAAAGGGACTATTAGATGCACATATCTCTAGATTTTCTCTAAGCCGTAAGATGCTCTTCCCCATCAGGATCTGATACAAAACTATATGTACTTAGCTAGTTGAACAAAAAGGTTGTGGTCATGGATTCAGTGCTACTTTTAAAAGACCGAAAACAGTCGTTTGCTTTTACATGAACACATCTCGAAGGCCTCTGGATTGTATTTTCCCGTGTGCCGCCAAGGCTCAGGTCCTGTCCCTAATTTTCTTTATTAATTTATATCAACGATAATCCAATTCGCTGTGTTGACTCCTCTATTACAACTAGACTGTTCGCAGATGATTGTGTGGACTTTATACAAAGGGGCAGTTAACAACTCATAAGATCCCGATAACACTTTAACAAATCATTAACTTCTATTTCAGGCATGGTGCAAAACACTGGGGTTTGATGAAACTATTACAAACCAAACGTTCAGCCAAAACCAAAACATCAGTTTCGCCAATAAGAAAACTCATTTAAATTTCCAATATCGAAGTGACGGATACTGAGGTGGTAAAGGTTGGCCACGTAAATATTGGGCTGTCGCCTTTTCTTAGTAATTTATCCTGGGAAAGCCATGTATAAATGCTAGTATGTGTACAATATAACGTAGACAATATATGTAGTAAAGCTGCTAGGTAAACTAAACTTCTTGAGAAGGCGCCTACTGCCAGGCACCCTTAGTTGTTAAACTTTAACGCCTATAAAGTCTCTGATTAAGCCAACTCCAGAGTATGCCGGACATAATACTGGAACCCCCCGCCAAAAATATTTAGTCACTGCGAAGTTGAACGCGTACACAACTTGGATTTGCGTTTTATCTTCTCCAACTACTCTCGGTTTACTAGTGTTTCCGAATTTACGCAAACGGGCAGAGCTCCCAACTCTTTCAGACTGCACGAATTATACCCAGGTATCTTTTATCCAGGTATCCTGGGTATACCCAGGTTCCTGTATCTTTTGTTCCACGAACATTATAAAATACCCCGAAATAACTACCTTCAAGCTTCCCTTCAGGCATTGTTCGCGCACGATTCATAAAAAGACTTTTAGGCAACCTAATAGCAATATAAACACAAATAAGTACGCTCTATTTCCATCAGCCATCGCACTGTGGAACAAACTACCGGCGGACGCCGTCAGCAGTAGAGAGCTTTGTAAGAGCCATTAACTATCTAGAATTTTAACGCGGCGTATTTAATGTTTATATAATTTCTCTTTGTGGACTAAACGTTGACACTGTATAGCATGTTTCTGTTCATGTGTATTTTTCATTTTTCTTGTCTCTTGCCTTTTGAATACCAATTTTATCCTTAAGATGAAAACGAATTCATTGTAACCACTCTGCATGGGCCCTGAAGGGCCTTCAGTATGTTGAAACAAATAAATAAAAAAAACGTAAGGGCATTTTCAGGAGACTATGCTACTTTTATAGAAGAATATGTGTTGACAATTGATGGGAATTCTCAAACCGTTGACTACAGTGAGAGCTAAGTTATCATCACGAGTTCCTTAAATTGAGCCCAGCAATATATGACTGTAACAACTTACACGCTCTTGTGTCTACATTTCTGCTTAGATACGTGAATTACAATGCGAGTTGAAGAGCTTTTGCCTAAATATTGGTTTGTCGCAAGGCGTACTCCGCTGACGATGGAGATAGCGACATATCAAGCGATGGTAGCGAGGCTTCACGTTGAGCTACTTGGTACACATTTTGCCTACTTCAAAAAATCAAATTCCTTTCATCTAACAAAAAAAAACATGGTTGAAACGCAAAGCTTTCTCTGCGTAAAATTAGCGCGCGTTTGCGATTGATATGTTTGAATTCTATTTATGTACACGTTTAAAGTACACGACCGAAAAAAAAGAAAGACGACAGGCAAGAAAGAAGTGGCGAACTAGACGGATGAAAATATTTTGCCCTCGCCTCTGTTCTGTTTTTGAAGCTGTGAACATGATCGGTTTGAGCTTCCTGTAAAAATGCTCAATGTAGTCTAAGCATGGCCATCAGATAGCTAGCAGGATGCTCTGTCCCATCCGAAAAAACATAACTCGAAGGTGGTTGTTTTGTTCACAGCAAATCGTTTTCAGCCACTTGTGTTTACGAGGTTTCGGTGGATGTGTGCTTGATCCATCTGTTCGAGTGATTGCGGGACGCTGCTTCAAGGGTCATCGTGAAGGTAATGAGGGTATCGGAAATAGAAAAACCGTACCCGCCGTCCTTTGCTGCTTCAAGTTCGTTTGGAGCAGTCAGGTCCTCTAGCAACGTTATTGGGACTCCAGGGTGTTCCTTCAGTGCCTTGAGATCCTCGAAGACTACAGCTGTCTTGTTGTGCATCAACACCCAACGGTCAACGCAGAACGGTAGCCGGGGGCTGTTGGTTACAAGTAGGCGCGTCTGAAACGAAGAAACGGCTCACATGGAGGGCTTTCTTCAAGCTGGAACAGTATACAACACACGTGCCTTGGCTGCAATGAAGTTACCCGTGGTTAAAGGGACTGAAGTGAATTTGGTCAGCTTCTGTTTTTGCTTGCATTGCATAGAATGGCTCATATAAACACACATTTCATGGTTTATCCGCTCGATAAAGGAGTATTTAAATTATAAAGCGTGAAAAAAGAAAAATATACCATTCGACATGTGCGGCAGCCGCAACAACTACAAGCAGTGACGCGTATTCGAGTTGCGATGTGATTGGAACATGAAACATTTTCGGTTTCCGTTTTCTACAACATGCTAGGCTTCCCACGTAATCGTTCGTTGGAATTTTCGATATCTCAGGAATCGGAACACGCGCCTCTGCCATGCTTTCAACTGTATAATGCGTGAGATAAACACGCCCCGCACTGCTTAGAATCTTAACGTTCACTAGCTGAGCCATGCGCAGTGGATGAACGCCTTCCCCTTCATCGTTGACGCTCAACTGCGAGGCGCTTTGCCGCCACGTTTGGAGCTTGCTTGGCTCGTCCCTGGGTCGCAAGAGGCGTTTTCGCACCAGGTTAGTGCAGTTGGTGCGTATGTCAACACCACGCCAACGAGAGCCAGCGGCAGTGTCAATCTGCACGCAGTCTGCCAGCTCGCTCTTGAAGCAATAAACGTTGCAGCGGAAAATAGTGAACCAGCATAGAAAACATTACTCAAGTACCAAAACATCTAATTTAAAAAGTACTCTCGGAGATCCGAACTTGATAATTGCGACACGCTGAACCCAGTGTTTCAGACCACTTGGCGTCAGCCCCAGTGCTGTCAGAGGGGGGAAATATATGGTATATATCGTATAGTCTGTTTATTTTTTTTTTTAGTTTGATCATTCCCAGCAGACTAAACGAGGATTTATTGAATAACGTTCGTGCAGTAAGCCTCCCTCAAATCCTCACGAATATCCCCCCGTGTTCGTCCGCACAAACGCCTATCATTTTTCCCGCGAACAATATCTGAATGGATATTCTTGCCACTGTCTTTACTTCGCCGAATCGGCATGCATCAATTGAGCAGCTTTTTCCAGTATTCTGTCTGTCCTACGGCGGATATATTATGTAATCACTGCTTGGGCCTAATCCTAGCCTGCAGTATTGTCTAAATAAAAATAATAATCTTTTCACTAGCGGCTACGTTCCTTAGGCAGGAAACGCGATCGCAAATGTGTGGTCGTTCTGCTGACCACTGTGCTAGTTTAGTCAGCACAAAAAAGTACTTCTCGTACCTTGGTTTTACGCTTTCCAATAAAAGCTTCGGTTCATTTATTTCCTTAGTACCTATTATTAACTTCGCTGACTGTTCTCCCGGTATATGCCGTCTTTAGGTTGCTTTAGATTTTCTACTAGCCCACCAGTCAGCGAAACGTCGCATCTGCGCTTGTGTGGAGCTACTTTGACCTTATAGGCTTCACTGAGCTTGATAAAGTCTCCAAGCTAACAAATTAAAGGCATATTCTTCCAGGCGAGAATTGTGTCGTGTCGTAGCTTCAACTGAGCGAACGAAGTGCGACGACCCGCCGGCGGCCGGGCCGACTGACTCGGAGGGTCGGCGAGCCACGCAGTCAAGCCAAGCCTGCTAGAGTAAGCGTCACACGAAACGTCATAGCAAAATGGCAAGAAGGATGCAGAGAGAAATACAGCAATTTCGAGTTTGTTTTACTACTAAATAAAGTCGCGTAAACGCCCCGAGAGTGGTCGAAACATTGCCTAGGGACTCCAGACAACTTGCGCCAGTAATTCCACAGTGTTTGCAAATCAGTTCGGTGTCCCTTTAGGCCTGGTAAGGTTTTTTCCATTTCTGTAGATTCTGCGCTCTCAGCCAGACTTGTTCCTCATAACTGGGAAATTTCTAGACTTTAGAAATATTCTCTGTGCACTCTAATCCTTCAGCCGAACTCCCTAGACAAAAACAGCACTGCGGGTCTATCAAAGTCGGCGCTGAAGTAGGACCGTAGTATTGCATGTTCGCATGTTGCGTTGGTTAAATGGCACATTTGTGAAAACAGCACTCCCTCCACTCTGTTAACCGCTTTCATTGCGCAATTGAGGTACGTAATTTGCCAGATTCGCAGAGTGTGCTACAGCCGCATTATTACTCCTGCAACAACGCGCAAGGTTTTTAATCTGAAAACACTTGTACATCACGTCCTGGAATTTCACGTATGTACGATGAAGCCTTAAGTACGCTTTACCGTTGTCAGGGAGTCAGCCGAGCTGCTGTCGGTACAGCGGAAGGGGCGCGGCGCGGCTAGGCACCGGCCTGACGTTAAACCTAACGGTACGCTTTGAGTTACAACGTCTTCAAGCGGTACCCGCCGCTTGACATACAATCACGCTGACGTTGCTTGGTAACTCGATAAGCTTAACGTTCGGGCTTCAAAACGCTAAACCCAAGCATACGCCTAACACGGCTTATATGCCAAGGGGAGAGAACAGTGAAATGACGCAAAAGAGAGTTTGATGATGACGCTTTCAAGAACCCATGTTTTGTCGCGTGTTTGAGAAACCTGGCCGCCTCGACTCACTTCCACGTGCGCCATCTACGGGTACGTTCTGGATAAAATCAGATTCTCTTGAGCCACCACTAAGACTACGCTGTTCGGCCTCAGTGGCGTTGGTGTAGATGTTTCAACGCTAACTGCCTTCCCTAACCTTATCTGCCAACGCTAAAAAGAGCCGCGTTTTTTTATTCCAAAACGCTTTAACGTAAAATCGATGCTAGGTCAGTTCTATGCATTCCTTTATAACACAAGGATATTTTGGTATGCTCTACATTGTTTTTAACCGACCAACACGTTTGATTTCTTTTGCGATTCTTCTATTATAGCGTGAGAAAGACGAGCCCATGGGGTTTGTCTACGCGGCAAGGTCTGTCAAATACGCTGTTAAGTCGCACAAGCGGTGATTACCTCTGCAACTCAAATAAAAGTATCCGATAGTTGCGCATAGCCGCGATTTGTAATAAACGACGTTTTGTAAAAACGACCAACCAACTCCTTCACTTCCATAAGATCAAACTAAAATTAGAGTGCAAGTGCTATGATCAACTGATCACTAATTGCCGTCAAAAGGTTCGATCAATCCATCGTTGACTCGTGGTCGAGGATGGGCCTCTATGTGTGTTGTTAGATAGCTTTAATGTGGTTTGAAACCTTCGTTTTCAGCCATTTAAAAACAAGCGATTGCTTTACCACGTGTTACTCCATCATTAATAGTTCGTTCCTAAGAAATATTTAAAAAAAAACTTCACACACAGATTCTTCAATGTACAAGGGTTCAAAAAATCAACAGCAGTTCGGACCTTACAGCTCATATTGCAAGTACTCTCGACAAACCATGTATTTATTCACTAAATTTACTTATGTTTTACGACATCCTTCTTCGTGGAACCGGATACACATTTGGCTAGTCGAATGCCAATGCTTCCCTTTCTATTGTACAGCATTCTATTGTTACGTTATCCTTGCTGGCGTGACTAGTAATCCAACACATATGACAAAATTTAGCGCTTCTATATACTCGAAATGGTTGTGTGGTAATTAATACGGGCCTAGTGAGGAAATCAAATATTATTTTATCGTGACTTCTCGCATCTTTAAAAATACGCTGCACAACAAGCAATATCTTCACGCTGTGCTAAAGAACAATTCACCTTTCCGGAGAGGACTCCCTTTGGCCCCACCACTTGCTCAAGGATGCAACGGGCCACCCGAGGGTCCTGCGCACTCGTCGGATCGTCCAGGAGGTAAATGTCGCTGCGTGAGTAAACAGCTCGGGCAAGTGCCACCCGCTGCTTTTGGCCGCCGCTCAGCATTTCGCCCTACAACGAACGCGCATTGTCGGCTTATTGGGGGGAAATACAACAAGCTTTAAAATCTATACTCTTTCTTGGGTACACACTAAACTTTCTTACACCCTTTTTGGCCGAAAATGGTGTAAGAATCTTGTCCCATGGCGAACACCTTTAAAAGGTGTTTTGGCTAAAAAAGGGTGTAAAGAATGAACAAGGGGTGATCGTGCGAACACCCTAAAAAAGGGTGTAAGGTTTCTCGACACCCTAAAATAAGGGTGTGGGCAGCGGAGCTACGCGTGACGGTGTGGGTGGGACGAGAGCGCAGCATCACATACAGACACATTCTACTTGCACAAGTCACACTTGACCATCAAAGGAATTGAGCAAGAAAATCACTGGATGCATGGGGACAGCGAGTACATACTTACTTAGAAATACATCTGCTCTTCATGCTTTTATAGCAAGCAGAGGAAAGTCCTCCAATAGAGCCAGTGGGCTTGTCGCAAAAATAACATATTAGAGAGTTTTAGTATAGCGTTTTCAGCCTTACGCAAAGTGTTACCGCTCGCTATTCCATTGCGTCGGTGGAACTGCGCATGCGCAGCACCCAAAGTTGGTTTTGCGTTAGCGCCAGTAAAACGAGCGCGCGCTATTTCACCAAAGCGTGCGTACGCCGCCCTTGCGTGTCCCGGTGTTTATAACATGGCGACAGGTAGAGCGGAGCACCTAAACGTTTTCTTTCATCTGTATGCACCAGTTTGCGTCTTATAGAAGTTTTTTGCTCCTGCATCCTTAAATAGCTCCGGTTGTTTGTGCGTTGCTATCGTGGTGAGCGAAACTAACGTGCATCGCTGACTGCCCGAACAAAGGCCCTTGCAGGCCGTCGTCGGATGCTGTGTGTGTGCTGTTGACGCGTTCGCTTCACGGTGCACGGCGACGGTGCGCTCCTGTGGGTGAAATGTGCTTGCATCGAAATTAAAAAGCTTCACTAACCGTAGTAAAAAAAGCCTCCATACCGCTATGCCTCCTTTATGTTATGTTGTCTCTTACGGTCATGTTCAACATTTCCTGAGCCGTTTGCGACACAATCCCAATTGCCGTTCCCTTTGCACGGTCACAGGGGCTTTTTGTACCTTCTCCACGCTCGCAGCATCGACCTGCCTTTGCGCTCGGTTTCTGATTTCCTCTTTGTGGTAAAAAAAGGAGAGCAGCGCGAGCGATGTATTCCTATTCTCTAACTATTTGCTTCTAAACAAAGAATCTCTTGGCATTAAACGGGGCTGAAAAGCCGCAACCGTGTGGTACTCCATTTGCAACTGAAGACACTTGTCTTCAGTGCACCATTATTACAAAATAGGTGCCGTAAAGTTACTCACAATGTGTCGGAAAATTCGGTCAGTAATTGGCGAAGGGCTGCATTGCGAACCCTCTTTGGAGGATTTCAATTCGTTATTGTTTGTTGTCCGCCTCACCTTGTCCCCGGCTTCTGTGAGGTCGCCGGCCGGAAATCCGTCGATGTCTCGTACCAACTGGCAAGCTTCCAGCACTTTCCTGTACAGTTCACCATCGAAAGGCCTCCCGAATGTTATGTTGTCTCTTACGGTCATGTTCAACACCTGAGCCGTTTGCGACACAATCCCAATTCTCCCCTGCAACAGAAACACGTGAACAAATATGCGGAGCTGTGAAACTATAATCTGCAGGCTCACCCATAACAACATTGGCGGGCACTTTGAGTGACCTCCGCACTTTAATAATGGGTCGGTGGACGCAGCGTCAAGTTGCTAATGCTTTCTCGCTGTGAGGCAAAGTCACAGCGTCGCTTTGGCGGAGTAATAGTCTAAAGTCTACTGCCTTAAGTAGAATTAAAGTCTACCTGCTGCTTCATTGATTTGACTGAAAGTGCTGCCGGCGAGATGGGGTGTGGACGAGTTACTTAAGCACTAGTTGTGTGTCTACACCCGTTTTTGAACTACGTTGTGCACACTGTCTGCTAGTCTTGACAGGCTTACGACTGCGCAAATTCAATGAACAGGCTTTTCTATATTCTCGACCTCAGTTGTGTTAGTCTGAAATGTAACGCAAGCGCGTGTTCCTTTCCCTCGGCCAACTGTCCTGGACCAACGCCTGTATTGTATTTATTTTCGCAGAACGCGACGTGTTTGCTATCGACTTTTAAAGCAAAGCTTTGTATGGCTGGAGCTCCTTTCTTCATGTTTGCAAGCAGCCTTCCAGCAAAGCCAAGTTTGTTCCGCATTATCAACAGTAAAACGGCTTGTGACTCGTTTTATGAAAATTTTACCAAACAGAATTACAAGACAACTGGCCGCAAAAGCGACTACATCATTACTACGAGCTTCATTTACTTGCCACAACTACTTAGTTCACATGAGAAGAAGAAACGTCACAGAATTCTCTGCGGCCAACACAGGGTAATCTACGGGAGGCGTATGGTTACAAAATACGGCTGTAACTCTTGTTTTATGGAAACTGTCTACAAAAGTACAGCAGAGCGTGCCGCTAGGGCGACTCTATTTTTACGCCGAGTTTCATTTGCTTCTAAGGAATAGGTAGTTCCCAATAAGTGAGTGTGTAACTTTGGCGCGAGGTTCTTCGCACGTAAAAACGTACGTAACACTAGCCATAACAAGCTGTATCCTAAAATTGTTCCTCCCAATGATACCACAATGACAGAGATGTAGTGGCGAAATTGGATAATTAACGTACGTGGTTCTAGTAAGCACAAAGTATGAACGAGGAGGCTGGCCATCATTTTATATCGACACCATGACGCCGTTTTCTTACATTGGGGAGCTGTCTAAGCTCGAGCCCGGTCCGCGCGGATCGTTAGCAGAGGGCTTTAATCATCGGCTAAGTGGAACGGGGAAATCGCTAGGCCAAGATATGGGAGGAAAGTAGAGAGCAGGGAAGAGCCCACGAGCAGGGGTTAGGAGTGCGCGCCTAAACAAATGTGGTTAGGGAGGTCCCGGGAGTCCACCCCGGAACCTTTACACCGTTAAATTGGCAACCCAACCACTGGGCCACCACAAATTTCCGAGGTGTACGGGGTTAAGAGTGGCGGGAATAACAACATGTGCAGCCAATTAGAAACAAAACTGTGGTGTATTTCTCTGTCATAACAATCGGTAAAGCACGAAAGCGAAATATGCAACGAAATCTGCACCGAAAGAAGCATATGTGGGATGGCGGCTGTCTTGTCGGTGTGCTTGGCAAGGGACGTCCTGCTAGCGGGTCGCTTCAGGAAAGTTGCGACCACTTCGGTCCTGCTCCCTGGCGCGCACGGCAGACGTCTGCGTTGCGACGAGCTCAGCTTGTGGAACGCGAGAGTTAGAATTTGTAGCTTGAACCTTGCACGTGCGAGAACGCGTCCTGCTACCCGCTGGCGTTTTTCCTAACATCAAATCTGTCAGCGTTCGCGCCATTCGCCAATCGGTGTCGCTACGACGCAGCTTACCCCAGCTGTCGACGCTTGTTAGCATTATAACGCACTACTTCGCTTCACCTCTCCTAGACGGCAGCACCCCCTGCGTCAATGAAACTTTTTGTGGCGTTTCTCCTGTGTTCGTTCTGCTGGCGTCATTTCCGTAACGGATATGACGTCATCGAAATCTTGGTGTACCCGGGAATACAAAACTTTCGTCTTAAAAAGCGCTTCCCGTGCGGTTGGCATCGAACCTCTGTCTCTCGCATTTTGAAACCGGCGCCTATCAGATCGTGCTATTATCTCATTTTCGCGCTCAGCATTTCCTTTAGGTTCGTAGCGTGGCTGTTGGCTTCGAACTTTGTCAGTTTGCAGTTTTGACTTTAGGAGGGTTGATTGTGCACTGTGATCTAACTGAGTTTGCCGGTAGAAAGCTTGGCCTCTTTTATAGCGAAGCTGTTAAACAAATCGTAATTTTTCGTGTCCGCAATTAAAAATACCACAATATTGCCGAGCGCGCGCACGTGAGGGCGGGTCTTGCAGCGACCTCCCGGCAATTAAAAAAAACCAATAAGGTGGCTAGCGCTCATGTGCGCGTGCCTCTCCGTGACCGCCCAACGTCATGTGAGCAAGTTTGTTAATCCAACCATACCTATACATAAGGAGACTGGCCAAGATTGCGACGACCGCCGGGCGGTTTTAAAAATCTAGAAAATGCCGAGCGCTCGTGTATGCGCGCCTCGCGGCGACCGCCCAGCGTCCCCGGCGCACGTTTGTCAAGCCAAGCACTTAGGGAGATTGGCCAAGATCGGCCAAAAAAAAAAAAAAACTCGAGCGTTCACCGTAATTCTGGCAACACTTCCTCAGACCGCGAAACACAACACACGTCATAGCGTACGCCCCTCTAAGGTGATGTGCAGTTATTATAACTTTTAAGAAAATTGAAGAATATCACACTTATAGCAAACATATGGAGCAAAAGTAGTTGCAGCATCGAAGAAGTAGTAAATAGGCATCAATATTCGACTTAAACCTTCGTGATGGTCGTGCGGATGCGTGCAGCCTCGCTAAATTCAAGTCTTGCCACGTTAGTGTGAGCTTTCTACATTTTTTGCGAACCATCTTTTTTTAAGAAGTAGGCAGACCTAACAAAATCCAAATTAACTTTAGCTAGTGAAGACCACCAGATCCGCTGTTTCCTCAGTCTTAGCATTTCAACTGGCGGTGAGCGCGACCACTGACGGCACTGCGAAGCGCATCTCCGTCGGGTTTCTCGTATTTGCCGTCTGCTTTCTTCGGGCTCGCTTTATCAGCTGTTTCTTTGCGCTCGGTGGACATCTGATGTTTGTCCGCACCAGATTTTGCGGGTGCGGAAATTTTTATCACAATAAAAGACTTAAAATCGCATACACTCGCGCAAGGCGTGATTTAAAGTGCAGTTTTTGGTACCGCTCCTTATTAAGAAACATTGCAGGCGTCACCCCATTCTTTCAGAAGCTGGCCCTGTGAGGAGCGCTAAGAGTTGGAGCGAGACGTCAGCTTCCATATCGATCAATCTCTTTAACAAAGGGAACAGCCAGTTGCTAATAACCGACAGCAGCCAAAATGCAAGATCAAAACAAATTCCAGTCATTCGGGGTTGTGGGCTTTGGCAGAAGGCATTATGATTCCCAATAATCGTATGTCAGGAGATTGTAAAACAGTTTTCGTTACCTGGCTGAACGCCCGAAAGTACTGTAGCACATCACTTTACGCTGTCATGGCATGGGAGTATGCCGAGAAGCACCTTGGCCGCAGAAAATGTAGGTAGAGTTCGGGCTTCTAACCAGTATCATCATCACATCCCAGCCTATCTACGAGGGGCAAAGGCCTTTATTCTCCATTACCTCGGTCCTGTCCAACTGCAAAAGCTCTAACTTTCTGCCGCCCCTGCAGCAATCCACTGACCCTTAATGCGCGGTTATCTTGTCTTCGCGTTACATGCCCTGCCCAATTTCTTCTTCTTATTTCTACTAATATGACGTGCTCCCTTGACCCACTCCGCTCTCTTCGTGTCCCTTATTTACACCTATCATTTTCCGATTGCCCGCTGAGCTTCTCAATTTAAGGAACCCTCTTAGGCTCCAAGTTTCTGCCCCGTAGGTGAGTACCGGTAAGATGCGTATACACTTTCTTCTTCAGGACAATGGTAGGCTGCTGTTGATTATCAGAATATCGCCATATGCACCCCACCCCTAACCGTTCATTGGCCAAGTATATATATTCAACTTCCACCCTCGCCATCTATCTCAAAGTTGTTTCCAGGTTATTGATCATTACTTTAGTTTTCATATTAATTTTCTGATATTTGTGAGTGCAGAAAAGGCGAGCCTGAGGGAGGCATTCTCCATTAACCCTTACTCCCACCTGACACAAATGTAAGCGCTGTGATAATCCGTAAGCCTGGCGTCATGACGTGCTGGATTGAAGCGGAGGCACTTCGCAGACCGCCAGTTGAGATGCTAAGACTGAGGAAACAGTGGAGCTGGTGATCTTCGCTAGCGTTAACTTGGCTTTTCTTAGGTCTGCCCTCTTCTTAAAAGAAAGATGGTTCACAAGTATGAAGGAAGCTCACACTAACGTGCAAGAATTGAATTTAGCGAAGCGGCACGAATCCTGACGACCATCACAAAGGTTTAAGTCGACGATGGCAGCTGATTTGCTTCTTCTTCGATGCTGCAACGACCTTTGCTCCATATTGTTGCTATAAGTATGCGCTTCTTCAATTTTTTGAAAGTTATAATCACTGGATACCACCTTGGAGGGGCGCACGCTATGACGTGTATTTCTCGGTCTGAGCAACTGTTTCCACAATTACGGCGAACGCGTGAATCGAAGCGCCCTACTGCAACGTTTATTGAACCCCGTTGCCCTAGTCCACGTGCGTTACAACCAGAACGGGGAACCTATCTAGTGGAACCTTTTATTGCCATTGCCGTTTGATTTCTTAAAATGCCGCCAGAAGGTGCAGTGGATGTAGTATTACATTTCACAAAAACCAAGCATCCGTCGATTTTTAATAAAGGAGCACTGCAAAGATGACTCATGTATTTATTTTCTGCCTTTTATTTGCGTAATGTCTTGTTCTTGTTCAACAATATTGACAAGTATGACCATTAAAGCGGGACTTAGACGTTTAGATTTGGCTATGAGTATACTGTATAAGAGTGCTGCGCAGATTTATTTTCACTTTAGCCAGGTGGCTGAATCGAGTCACAGACAGACAAGACAGACAGACAGACCAAAATTTTTGGGTTTAAGTAGCCCAAGAATGCTATGGTATTTAAAAGTAAGTACGAAGAGGAGCTAATGCTAGTCGGTTTCAATCATTTCTGCAGATGCGCCGCCAAACACGGACGCACCCATGCACACACACGCACACACACATGCACGCACACATGCACTCACCAACCACACGCACGAACACACACACGCACACACACACACGCGCACACGCACACGCACATACACATGCACGCACGCGCACGCGCACGCGCACATGCACACACAGACGCGCACACACACGCACACGCATGCTAATCACGTATATGTTAAAAATAGAGTAAGTTCACACCTGAGGGATATTTACGGTACACTTCCCACAGCCATATCTTCCGCATATTCGGATACGTTAGTAAAACTGCATTTAAGAAAGCAAGAGTGATTTTCTTCAATTCATGGAGCGCCATTCCGGGTCCACGGTTTGTTCTTTACGTCTTAAGGTACTGGAAAACACTAAAGAGCTTCTAGGATGTATTCATCGGTTTCCAATCTTGTTATACTGGAAATCGGCACGTGCAGTATTTGTTGCGCTCGGTAGCGTATATTAAGCCTTCAAAACCGTAATCATGTCATAACCGTTCGGCTTGAGGGTCAGCTCGTTATGATAACGACAGTTACGAGGGAAATTCGGGACACAAAATCCGCCTTAGAGTACTTTGGGCAATGTTGTCTTCGTCGTTTCGTGGTGGCACGATCAAATGCAGGTGAATAAGCAATGCACGCTGCGGATATGCAACTTCTAGTAGGTAGCCCTAATGAAATCCAATTAGCGAAGAAGGGAATGTATGCCATACAGCCTGTAGAAAATACCCACACGAACTATGCGAGCTTCCCAAACAACCCAAACCTCGTAATAAGACGTTTGTGACTGTGCCGAAAAATTAAAGCGTTGGGTACAGAAAAAAAAAAATATCTGATACAAGTCAACAACAACGAAATAAGTAGAAGACCGCCGTTTTATTTCCTGCTGTGCGATGCGCAAAGCCCGCTGCCTGGTGCGTAGCATTAGAGACTGTTGAGTATTGATAAGAGCACCTCAAAAACCTTTAGAGAAAACTACGCATTTTGAATACTTTTCAAGGAGATCTGAGCCCTGAACCTCGCCAATAAGCTAGAGAGGACGAGTTACACGCGATCTTCTGACCGATGCTCGTCAGAAAGTTGTTCTCTTTTTCCTCATTTGTTGCAAACTTCTGTGCGATACAGCTTGAAGTTATCGGGCGGTATCAGAAGCTGGCAAAACAACTGAATTACTGGAAATGCGCTTTTTAATACACTAAAGCGTCAAAACGGGCACTTTCTAGCACAGGCACTGCTGCCCCTAACAAGCAGAGTGTAGGAGCCCCAAAGCTGACGTCAGGAGCCAGGGGGCGCCACTCAAACATCGCACCGCCCATTGCGACGGTGGCCGACTTTTTTTCAGGAAACCGTTACGAACGATTCAAATCTCGACGACGAGTGCTATTGCAACGCCGAACCGCGTGCATGACGATTACAAAGAGCCTCACCTATTTCCATGCTCTGTTGGATACGTACTCTCAATCCTACCTATTTTCGAAGTTAGCAATGCGTTGAGTGGGTGTTTCAGCGGAATGGCGCCTCTCAGTGTTGTTTGTGCCTTGGGACCTCGAGTACCCGCTTTTGTCATGACTGTCGCAGTGTTTTAACGTGCACGTTTTGTAATGAGAGACGAATCGCATTCCGTTGCGGCGTGTATTCAACGACTCGTGTCAGCTCGTGGCGTATATTGCAGCTGTGTTTTCACTGTTGCCGTGGAGACATGAACAAAAGCGTCCCCACGGACAAAGGAGAATGCGTGCTTTTCACCTCTCCACGTCACCGTGCGCCGCTCACCTCCTCTCAACGGCTATTGGCATAACGGCCTTGAAAACCGCGTTTAGATCATCAAAACGGCTTTCGCACGTAAAGGGACACTGAAGTGAATTTGTCAAGCTCCCGTTTTTGCTTGCACTGCGTAGTCTGGCTCAAATAACACACTTCTCATCGTTTATCCGGTTGATAAGTCGCTAGTTTTTTTATCAAGCGCGAAAGAAGAAAACCTACCATGCGTGGTTTGCGGCGGCCGCACTAACTAAAGGCTGCGACGACGGGAGGAGATTCACCATGATTGGACGATTTCCAAAATTAGCATTCAAACAAGTTTCGTTTCTCGTCTGTAAAACAACATGCTTTACATCCGACGGCATCGTTGGATGGGCATTCTCGATATCTGTGTAATCGTCGTACCACGCTTCTGCCATGTTGAAGGCTGTAAAATGCATAAGATAAGCCTCCCAGGACGGCTTGGAATCGTAGCCGAGCCTACGCAGTGGATGAACGCCCCTACGCAGTGGATGAACGCGTCCGCGTCCCCGCTCAAGTGCCAAGTGCCATGCGCTTTTTCCCCCATATTTGGAGCTGGCCTCACTCATGCCTGTATCGTAAAAAGGGTGTTCGCACCAGGCCAATGGTCTGTTGATTCTGCCTTGTGCCCTCTACCCGCAAGCAGTCGGTGCTTATGGCAATAGCATGCCAACGAGAGCTCGCTAGTGCGTCAGTGTCAGCCGCGCGTTCTGTGAACTAGTTCGTAGAGAAGTGAACGTTACGACCTAAAAATGGTGAACTCAGCACAGAAAACATCTGCTGAAAGCAAAAAAGTCAACTTACAAAAAAAAGAATGTAACATTGGACATTTGAACTTGTGACTTGCAAAATAACACACCTAGCACTCCAGACCACGGGCCAGCGCTCGTAGCGTTGGAAATATAAGTTATATAATGTATAACCAGTTTACACTTTAGTTTTAGCATTTTAAGCAGCTTAATTGACTGTTTGTTGTATAGCGCTCGTGCAGTAAGCGGCCTCCAAATTTCCACAATATCTCACGTCTACCAATTCCATTTCTTAGACGGAAAAACGTTCACAGATGTGTGGTCGTGCTGCCGACCGCTGTGCTCGTTCACCCAGTGCAAAAAAAATGCTCCTTGTTCCCTAGTTTTACGCTTTATGGTAAAAGTTTCAGTTGATTTTATTTTCTTAGTATCTATATTGACTTCGCTGACTTTTCTCCTGCCTTAAAATGGCCTTAGATTTTCTATTAGCGTACCAGTCAGCGAAGCGTCGCATGGGCGCTTGGGCAGCGCTTGTGTGGAGCGACCTGGACTTGGAGCTTGATACAGTCTACAAACTAACGAAGTAAAGAAAGGCACATTCTTCCATTCACAAACGTGTCGTGGCTTAGTTTTCAACTGAGCGAACGAATTGCGACGACTCGTCTGCGGCCGGCGAACTAAACGCTGGGTCGACTAACTTTGTCGAAAGGTCGGCAAGCCGTGCAGTAGCGCAGTCAAGCCGAGTCATCTCCTGACGTCACACGACAATGCCACAGAAAATGGTCGAGGATGCAGAGAGAAGGACAGCATTTTCGAATTGCTTTTGCTACTAAATAAATTAGCGTAAACGCACTCAGAGTGGTCGAAACATGAACTATGGAGTCCGGTCTACAATTTGCGCTAGTAATCCCGAAATGTTTACAAATCACTTCACTGTCCCTTTAATAGCTCAAAGTGTGCAGCGCTTGCACACCGGAATGTGTCGTTGTTGTCGCTGGCGGCAGGGAGGCCATTATGGCCTTTTCGCTGGTGCTTGAAATGCGTTTTTCAGCGAAATCCCTCACTGTAAAGACGTACACACGCAAGTAACCAAACCATGATTATTACATTGATTTAAGTTATAGCGAAATGTGCACCTGCCTTCATTACCTCAGGAAAGTGGGAAAGTGTAAGCGCGTCTTTGTTGCCTCCACAACCCGTTCGAAAAAAGCACTAGGAAAATGATGTGGAAAACTGAAATAATATGTTTTGCAGCCCAAATTGTCGGGAACCACAAATTTTACCAATTAGTCGTTGGTAGCAAGCTTGCTAAGCACTTTAAACCTAAAAAACTACACGGTTTGCAATAAACACTGTGTGGTTTATGGTTGGATCTCTACAGCAGTGCTAGACTTGCTTTCGGGTGCAGTTAATGGGTTTCAGAGTTTCACTAACATATTTACGTTACCCTCACACCCAGAAGAACGTTTTAAACATTAAAAGTATGTTTCGGGCACTTTTCATGACCAGCTTGCATCATGTACGATTTTTAAAGGGCCATTGGACTAACAAACCAAAAGGCAAAATTGTTGATGAAATTGTATTTTGTTCATACGTATGTGGTTAAAGTAACGTTAGAAAATGATGAGTAAAACTGCAATAATATGTTTTGCAGCCCAAAATGTCGGGAACCACACATTTTACCAATTAGTCGTTGGTAGCAAGCTTGGTAAGCACTTTAAACCTAAAAAACTACGCAGTTTGCAATAAACATTATGTGGCTTCATGACTGAATCTCACGCATAAAGATGTGATAAGTGTTTAACTGATGTTCTTGTGGAACTTCGTGCCCTTCACCTTTTTGTGCTTCAGGCATGGTTCCTCTTACAAAAACAAGTGCCCCCAAACTGACGGGGGCGGGAACACATGAACACAACACTGCGCTTGTGTAATCTTTACGTGTTTCCATCCCCGTCAATTTGCGCGTCAATGTGCGTCAGCAGTTTGTAAGATGGACCATTACCAATCCGCCCAACTTTCAACCCTTCAGGGATAGTATTGCCGCCATCATTCACATACATGCTGTGTCAAGGATTAGTGAAGTTAACACTACTTTCAGCTAATGGCACCACCGGAAACCGCGTTTTGTGAGAGCCTAACGCCGGGTTTTCAGCCGGGGTTGACGGTGACTGGAAGCCATCAGGTTTATTTCACGCCCGATATGCACCGGCTTTGTTCGCCTTCCTTATCATCACGGCGCCCTTTTTTAAACGGAAACTTTCACTCCTGCTGGTTGTACTTCTGTACTGCATTGCTGTTTTGATTAGAACTCACCTTCACCTTGAGGTAGCCCCCCAAGCAGCTCATGTTGCCAGTTATTGCAGATAACAAGGAAGATTTCCCACTCCCCACTGAACCAATGACGGCGACGAGAGAGCCACCTTGCATATCCAGATCAACACCATGTAACACCGCTGTCGAAGTGTCGGCGTCTCTTTTCGTCCAGGAGAAGGAACAACCCTTTAGGGTGACTTGACCACCTGCGTTATGGTTAGTGGCGATGGTTTAGGACACCGTCCGTGCAGCAATATATCGTGAGATGTGTGAATTAAAAACAGCTCCCGGTTCACACGTATGTGCGATATTTGGCGTAACATTCTATGTTGCGCTACACTGGCTGTGTTTGGGCAAGGATACTACGTGCAGCAGAAAAAATTGTGGAGGATGTATTAGTGGACCTTTAGATATGCGTAAGCATCTCATCCCTCAACTGCAGTCATTCTCTAATTGTTTGGATGTTGTTTTGTGTTTTACCCGTCTCCGTAGTCACGTTTGGTCGCTTAAGCAACTGCATTGAATGCCTGCATCGGCCACTTTGTTGTCCACCAATGGAAACATATTTATATGATACCGTCGTCGGTAAGTCGTGACATCGGTTAAATACAACGCTTAATAGTTACTATAATCGCAAGTGGAATACGCACATGGATAACATTTTTAATAAAGCCCTTCAAGAGCTATGTTACCTGAGAAAAAATTTTAAAAGATCTTCTAAGATTAAAACGGAAGCTTATCGCCCCATGACTCGTCAGTCCCGTGTCACGCCTCGATAGTTTGGGACCCATTCCTTGCCAAGAACATTTTTAAGGTAGAGCGCATCTAGCGCTTTGCCACAGGGTTCATTTTGTAAAACTACAGGGCGTAACCGTCTGTAACAAACGTGATACGGCAGCTCTGCTTGGCTCCGCTTTAACTGCGTGGGCAGATCACCTTCCTAAAATGCCTCTACCTACTACTATACTACAATAGAATCTACGTCCCGCACCGCACTGGTCATTAGGATAAATCACGATAAAAAATACGACCATACTTCGCTCGCTCCAAAATCTACCAGAAGTTTCTTTTCCGGGCACAATTGAACAGTGGAATGCTTTTCCCGCTTCGAATAAATGTGCGAGTGCATGGTGCCTTTTAAAGAGCGGTATCGTTTCCCCGTCTCAAAAATGGTATGTACAGACGCCCGAATTTTTAACTAGCGTGCGCGAGTGACGACCTTTCTGTGCGTGCACGCCGGATGACGGGGCCAAGTTGAAAAAGGTTGAGGGTAGGCGCCTGCTCAGAAAGCCCGCTCAGCGGGGCCGATCGTCTGCTAGGCTATTCCTTCTTAAGAAAGTCACCCCATACACACCCGCTGCAAAAGAACGGGCAGCGTGAGTAAACGAATTATTTTGCCACCTCTTTATGCTCCGAAGGTCAACGTTGCAACAAAGGAATCGAGCAAAGGAAATCTAAGGATATGCCGAACACCCGAACACGCCCTACGCCCTACCATGAAGTAAGCCGAAGAACATTAAGCATTTACAATTAGGTTACAACCGTGAGTTAGTACCCGAGAGTCAAACGGCTTACTCCCTCACCTGTAACGGTGCGGAGTACCTTAGGACCTCCCAATGTCCGTCCGCATCCATCTGTGCGCACACCGGCATCAAGCGAAAATCAAGCGAAATTCGATTTGAGCCGTGAGTTGCAGTTTCATTTAGGGAATAATCAAGGTGCAACTCACGTCTAAAATCGAATGACGGTCGGGGCGCAAATCAGATGTCACTCGGGGCGCATCTTGGATGTCATTTCGAGTCCCCGTACTCGGCACCCTCGCCATCATCCACGGAGTGGAGATGCTGCTATTTTCATTTGCCACTTCCTGGAGTAAACACTTTTTGTTCATCTGTAGAAAGATCAGTCATCGATCGTGTGTGCGGCAACGTTTATCTTCTAAACGTAAAATACTAGACAAATCAGTCGTTTACTCACGCTGCCCGTTCTTTTGCAGTGCGCTTGCATGAGGTGGCGTTCTTTAAGAAGGAACAGCCTAGCAGTCTGATGGGCCAGTTGAGCGGGCTTTCTGAGCATGCGCTTACCCTCAACTTCTTGCAACTTGGCCCCGTCATACGGCGCTCACGCACAGAAAAGTCATCGCTCGCGCACGCTAGTTAAAGATTTGGGCGACTGTACGTGTTGGTGCCCTTGAACATCGATTCCTCTATTTTACAATGCCAAACGCATCGCGCGCTTCCCTATGGGAGTAGCCTGCAGTACGTCTGCAGTACCCATCATGTCGCAGATGGGGCGTGTGACCCAGTCTACGTGGCCCACTTGATTTACGCTGTACGCCGGGCAAGCGGTGCGAGGCAGCGAGGAGACCCCGCTTCCCGGTCAAGGCCGGCAGCTGCACGTTTGAATTGCTAAGATCTAGAGGGAAATGTCGCTGAGTCGCGGGAGCCTGGCGGCGCCATTGCCCTAGGACGGCCGGAGTAGAAAGAGAGGGCTTGGCTTGGCCATGCGGCTTCTTTTGGCATTGTCTCGAAAAATCACAGGAGTACGGCATTTTCTTCTATCCTCTCTTTCAGCGTACCCCGCCGTCGTGGCACGAGTTTACGCTTCTAACAAGACAATAGCGAGGGGGGTCCCGGTCAATTTTTCAGCGCCCCGGCTAAATTTAAACATCACCATTACATTTGTTCTTTTGTTCGCAGCCATTCCATCTTTTCAGCGACCCGTGCCGTGCCTGCCGGACACTTGAGTTTACAGTACGCCGCGCAAGAAATGTGTACGAGGCGGCGCTCCCCTAGAGCCCCCGCGATCCCGGTCAAGGCCGGCAGCTGCACGAAGGCAGCGCCCCGCTACCCACTCGGCTTGACATCACCACTCTTTCGCGCGCGCTTTGTCGTTCTCTGTTCTTCCGATTTCTGTCCACCGATGGACGGCACAGATTTTTGCCACCGTGGGCCATCTATTTCCCACGCAGTAATGAACACTTGGAAAGCCTGCCCAGATTTATGGCTGATTGTGTTGCGTCTCAGATAAGCGTCGATCCGCAATATTCGCCATCGTATCCACACTGTTTTGGGAAGTCACTAATCTTTTATATACATGTGTTATACATGTTATGTACAATTATATACATGTTATATACAATTGACAGTACCAACTTGTTACAAAGTGTAGTATTATTTGGTTGGGACCCTGACAACATTGTTGGGTCCCTGTGTACATTGTAATCTGAAACCTCAAAAGCTTTCTTATTATGAAAGCTTCCTTCTTCTGTAAAAAAACTAATGCATTTCCCCTTAGAGCGCTTGGTTGAACGAAAGCTCTCATAAGATCTCTCGACACACCGCGCGTATACTTGCTTGACACAGGCCTTTTTCCATTGCCTCAAAATGGCCACTTCAAAATCGCGAATAAGGCGCGGTTCTAGATAGAACAATACACGCAGCTATCATGAAGGAGTACAATAGTACACCTGTATCGTATAAATCACGTATCGGGATACGACTAGATCGTTTGTAGATGCGTTTAACTAGTGCGCGAAAAATCGTCGCGTGGGTTCGTCCTGCGTTGGCACTTTGGATCTTTGAAGGTTTGCAGACGGATCGGATACACTTTCAGCGAAGGTTGGACGTATTTTAGCGAAGTTTTTCAGGCAGTTTTCATGCAGTGCTTATGTCGGAAAGCTTTCGGGCTTCTCTAAACTTTCTTTAGGAAGGAATGGTGAAAGTATTTGCAAACACGGGCCATGCATTCCGCACGAATTGATGACACTTGGAAATCCCGTCCTGATTTTAGGCTTATTGTGTAACGTCTCAGATAAGCGTCGAGCCGCATTATTCGCCACTGTGCCGACGTTCTATTGGGAAGTCACTGGGCATTTATATGCGTGTTTTTCGAAGTCTCTTGAATCAAAAAAACGTGGCACCAAGATCGCAGGGCCTACCCCTTCGCTACTCGTGTAGATTAACACATCGGGGAATTTTCGAACACGTAATGAAAATCGAGGCGCCAAAAACAGCACTACGGATAGGCTTCCTTCTATTAGGGGCGAAACCCCTTAGGTGCTGGGGCTGTTGACGTGTCCTGTTCTCGTCGTCGTCATCGTAATCGTCGTTAGTCTTATGTAGGCACGGTACTAAAACACCGGGAAACTCGTTTACGCCTCGCGCTAGAGCGTAACACGTACTAAAAAAACACGGGGACACTCGTTTACGCCTCGCGCTAGAGCGCTTCGTGCTTCAAAGACAAGAGACTTTTACAGCAAAGCTGTATACCTGTACCCCCCAACGGTTTCATCTCCGTTGACAAAAACGCCAAGGCGCCAAGAATACACTTGTACACTGCATGCTTCGCCCCTCACCAGGTTTTACGTTAGTGGAGATGGTCCGGGATTTTTTAGCGTGAAAATACGAGTTTTGATATGTTAGCAAAGAAAGTGGTGAAAAGCGTGCGACCCGGGTCGGATCCATACCCACAGCCTTTGTATAACGAGCCCGAGCAGTTCTCCTACCACGGTGGCCTGGTTCTTCGCCATTTTGTGGTCCATTTATGGGAAGGGACATGGTATGCGCCTGAGAATTCAGCGGTAATGTGAGAAGGCCATTCAGACATACGGAGCCTGGTTGTATGCAAAACTCGTATGACATTCATTTCGTCACCGTTTTCCACAATACGTAAGCGGGACGTGAGTATTATCAACTAAGCGATGAACAGATCATAATGCATACCCGCCAGTTTGTCGGCTTCCGGTTTTTTTGCTTCCATTTCGCAGTACTCTTCGGCACAGAAGAACGTGATGAGCCTTCGGCAACTCCGGAACACCTTTATTTAGTTGAACACAAAGTACGACTATACGTTAACAGCCCGTGTTGCTTCCAGACGATATGTTAATTAAAATCTTTGCTGGAATTCAACCACCGAGTTATATTGGCTGGTCGCTCATTTCTTGGGTGACACCGTTACCACACGCAATAAAAAGCAAGTCAAGCCAGTGCTGATTTCGCAATGCTGACTTCAAACTTGCTTCCCTTGTAAATGTAAGATTTTAAATCTGGTTCCCCTAAGAGGACATTACTTCAATCGCGGTGGTTGCATGCAATAAATTGAGAAGCCTACCCCCTACCTTACAGCATACGTCCCCTTGCCAGCTTTAAGCTGAGCTCCAAGTACGCCTCAAAGGTAGCACCAGAAGACGGCAAAGGCATTGGCGGTATTTAAACCCGTCTCGAACAAAAGTCGAGTGGAGAGTTCATTGCAAACCACAGCTCCAAAGTAAAGTTCCCTTCCTAAAACAGACTCCGGTTTTTACGTGCCTGTCCGGATTTTGCAGCAACCACCAATTCGGCCGATGCCACTATTTAAGAAGATTATAGCGGCTAAGAAAAAAACACCGAATCGTGCCTGATGCGTTTAATTATCGGCACCCGCGGGCGATACTAGGCAGTAATGGAGAGTTATAGCAGAGCAGAGAACCGGTCCCGGTACGGCGTCCGGTACAGGGTCGGTGCACCCGCGCATTCGCCCAGCCGGTCTCTCCTCTCTGCGCACACGTAGTGGCGCCGGTCGGCTACCGGGTGCCGTACCGGGACAAGTTCCCCACTCTGCTGTAACTCTCTGATAGCAGAATGGAGAACGGGTCCTGGTACGGCGCCCGGTACCCACCCGGCGCACGCGTGCACGCGGAGAACCGGTTTCCCCACTCTGCTTACGTTCAGTGTCGCGAGGTGGTTACCATGTACCGTACCCGGGGCCGGTACGGTGCGCGGCAGCAGCGTTTCTTATTCCCGTCTTCTCGAGGGTTTTCGTCAGAAGGCTATTTAAAAGTCTTGCTAGTGCAAACAACACGCGCAAGTATTTCACCTAATATTTCTTGCAAAAACCGGTGGTTAGCTGTTTTATTGCTATTTCTCACTGGTCCGCAATCCGCACCTATTACACCTGCTATGCAACGGGAAAGAACACGTTACTGTGATACAATGCTTAAGTGATGTGTCTTTCACATGGGGCCGCTGGCTCGGTTTCCAGCCAAGTAGCTTTGGCCTCAGATAGTTACGGTGACGAAAAATTAGAGTGGAAGATATGTAAAATCATCCTGGTCATCTAAATAATTTTGCTAACTTCCATTGGGGCAATTTTAAAACACAATTTTAGCTCTTAGAGCTATCGACTTCGAAATTCGTTTTACTCCCGAGAGATTCTTGTGTTAACCACTGCAGACTGAAAAGTTTTGGATTAATAACCGCTATAGAATTTCAGTTTTAGTTCTGTTTGAGGTCTTAGAACTTGCAATATTACCACAAGGGTAAATAAAACATCACTGATGCAGGTCATCTGGAATATTGTCGAATGTTTTCGCCGCTAAAAAAATCGAAGGCACTACTTAATGGGTTTCGGAATTTCCCTCGTAATTCGACTGTAACCGCTTTCACTGGAGGTGGTTATTTTCAACTACTAATTTTGTAAACCCGGCTGGGAAATTCATTTTTAGCGCTGAAGCGCTTCTTTCTGTGCTGTATTTGAGGCGGTGGCCAGCTAAGGGAAGCATTATTAAGTCACCTACCGGTGTCTTCAGCCTAATGGCATGTGGCAGGTAGCTCGTGAAAACGTCCATTAGGGTGAGGATGTAGACGCAGGAAAACACGGTAGCAGGACTGAATGTTACGTCACCGCGCATAATGGTGACAGTACCGAAGGCAATAATTATCATCTGCAAAAAAGAGGAAAATCTTAGAGCCGAAAAAATCAGGCCGACATGGAAAATGAAAAATGTTAGTTGTTGGTAGTTTCGGTAAGAATGTGAGGTAGCGGCGAATTGTTATTATGGATCCGGTCGGATAGTGTTCGAACCTGTTGTATCGTGCCTATGCGACCTCTTTATCTAAAGCCTGGTTGTGCCCACTGCAGGACGAAGGCCTCTCCCAAAAATCTCCAGCCGCGCCTATCGAGTGCCTGAAGGCCGATAGTGTGATTGTATAATCATTAGGAAGTTTTAAGCAAATTTACTCAACCAGGGTTGCCAAATCCTTCTCTGGTGAGAAAATGCTGTTTGTGCCCCACGGGTCCTCACCTAGCATGGTTAAAACTTTCTAGTACAGCCTCCCGTGGCATCCGGCGACGTTATATACCGGACCAAACAGCATTTCAGACCTTGTACAACGCTCTGGAGGTGTAGCATGGAAGGTGCATAGAGCGCGCAAGGAGAGCGGCTACGCTTCCCTCCGCGCTTTCTTCTGCCCCAAAGTGCCTTGTTTACTTGACACTCTTCAAAGCATCGAAAGTCTAACCAGCGAGTACCGAGTTATCAAACGCTGCCTCACTTTTGCCCTCTCTGTCACGCAAATATTTCAGCAAGCCAGTATTTGAGGAGTAGCATCGGATGAGCATTACGACACGCCAGCGACTAACGCACTTCTTAGTAGCATAGTACCTTTTAGTACGACCTCTTAGAGGGCAACATTTCGGTCATTCGAGGTTATTGATTTGCGGGTGTGCATTTGCTGTAGTGTTCGACCGCAAGACTGCAGTGTTCTTCTGGCTTGTAAAACATTTAATGAGGAATGCGGCCTTCCCCGTTACAACAGCAGCAACAAAACGCGATAAAATTGTGTCGGAGGCCTGCACTAAATGCTCCAAATTCAATTAATACCAAAATAAGCCAGTATAGTAAAATAACACTTGAACGAATGTCATTTAAACTAACTATTCAGTTGTACGAACTTACTGAAATCCCCCACTGAACCGCCATTGAACACAGTGCAAACGCCCTTCAGTTTAACTGAAATTCGGCGCAGTGCGCATTTCAGTACTACGAACATATTCATGGCACCATCCCACGTCTCCCAGGTCACATTGATCACTTCAACAAGTACAACACGCACTTTTTGTAGCACATTTCTTGTTGAGAACCGCGCTTCGTTACCGCGCGACCAATAAGAGGCCCCATTTTATCATTGAACTGGACTGGCTACCTAGATAAATTTGTAGCCAGCCGAAGTCAAGCCAAGCCACAGCTTTACCGTAAAACCACTAAGAAAAGGCATTCGCGTGCTGGCTTAATCATGAGTACAAACGAAAGAGCCTTTCTCTACACGAAAAACTAGATGTTTTAGGCTCATGGTTCATGAGAGCTTGGACACAGTGATTCAATTCATGAGCACTGCAGGCTTAAGTGCACAGGTGCTGCAAAAGGTTACTGCATTCTACAAAAGGTGCTAAATAGTGAATATCCGCTTGCAAATGAGCGGAATGACAAATAAATTGGTTGAAATATCATTCGAACATCCGATGTTTCCTTTAGCTTTACGTGACAAGCTTCGACATACCTATTACAGTTGAGTGAACTTTCACTTTAAAAACAATTTTTTTCTGGGTCTTGAAGTTAGTTCAAATGAAGTTTGACTGTATATCGATGTGTTCTCCAATCGGCTGTTCATGCAACGATGCTCTGATGTAAGTCGGACAATTGGGTGAGCTTATGTTCACTACGCTGCAGTAGTGCGGATCACGCGTCCTTGTCTATGGCTATAGCATGCGGGCAATTCGCTGCTATTCGTCCATGCCTCAGCTTATGTTTCCCTCGTACTTGAAGCACGTTGACGAACGCGGGTTCGCGCCAACACGGTTCCGCCATCCAATCGAAGTGCAAGTCTAGCTTCGTGGTCAGCTTGCTCGTATAGCATTCTGGAACTTACAGATAATTCATAATTCATTTTCTGTACTTTTCTGAAGTAACTGACTTACACAACAGGTTCACTGAAGCTGCATTATGCAGGTTGCGGATAGAACACGCACATGTAACACTCACGCCAGCTATCACTGGATCTCCAAGACCCGTGTACAGCAGGTGCGGAGAGCACTTATCTGTGATTCACATACTAATACGCTGTAAGGCGCTCAACACAACACGACATAAACACATCCAACTACGCAAAGAAAACATTCCACTACGCCCATCATGCTCTTTAAGTGACGTTCCCATGATTTCTCATAAGCGCGCTTTTCAGTTTCTCAATGATGTCAAATTTTTACACTTCATTTCTTCACGCCATACACCCCACCCTTTCCCACCACCTGAAAATTCTGCATCCAGCCCAGCACACTATCCCATATGCCATGGGAGTGCTCACAAAACCCTAAGCTCTCCCCCAACCCCAACCCCACCTACGAGCAGTGGGCGGCCCGGCTGACCAGATCAGACCTCTCCGACCAGCGAGACCTGGTACGAACAGCAACAGCAGCCACGAGGACTTGGGTTTTCCAGACTAAAGAAGACCCCCCACAGGCCAGGTGCCTCTAACATCAGCACCTAAAGCTCGTCCTGAATAACGTTTATTCCATCCATCCATTTCTTATCATGCATATAACTACCTGCCCCATTTACACCAACCAGCGTGTTCATTCCCCTTTAATTTATTTCACGTTTATTTTTACGGAAACGCTTTAGTATTTACTGTCACAGCAGTCTCATAAAATAACTTTTTTGGCCCTCTTTGCACATAGTCGGCCTTGCGCCATAAAAATCGAATCATCATCATATTCAAATGATATTCATAAACTATCATGCCCCCTACTCAACTTCAGCCCCCACGTGTTACTTCTCATCACATAATTGGCAAGTGTCACACCTTACTACAGTGATACCGTGTTCTTAGCTGTCAGCAACTGGCGTGCGTGAATTTGAGCGAAGACAAGCTTTGTGATGTGTTCAAGGAGAAGCAATTTTCCAGAGAGACAGGCTTTATTGGGAAACGTCCGCCTAAACCTTCTCGCCCTAGTGCACATGTGTCTCTAAGAAGCGCTGCTTGGCTGTCCATCTGAACAGTCTTACGTCGGATTGAAATGCATATACCGCGCAAGTGCGCTGATCTATGCCTTTTCTTGATAGGTGCGGCTTCTAGTCGGGAAGGAAAGGAAAATCAGCTGTGAGGGTGGAAGAGCCACTAGAGAACTAAAGTTTCGTTTATGTAGAATTCCCAGGCTAGTTATATGTTCTACGTATTGACTGCACATCTAGATATTTCAGTAGCCACTTCATGTGCTCCGGTGCCGTTACAGCGACCGCACGATCATTAAAAATGACGGGGTCATGGCATGGATAAACGTTTTCTGCCGGCCCGCATCTCTATGGTTTGTGAGCTGCTCCAGTCTAGCCGCCAACATTTCAGGGCCGTCGGGCTCCATGTGCACTAAAATTGAAATTGAACATTTAGATTCAAGCGCTAGCAAAAGCCTTCACTATTAACTGCTTTCAGAACACCACAGGGGTGCTTAAAATAAATGCGAAGTAAGAAACACTTAAAAAATGTAGCGTAAGGGAAACAACACTGTTTATGAACGTCTGTAAAAGCTACGACCATATGTAACATTTCGAATAAATGTTGATCGGTGTTGGGGTTGATCTAAATATTTCGTTCACGTTGTTTCGTCTTACCACTGAACTAGACGCACTGATCAATGTCTCAAGAAAGCTTTCCAAAATGTTGACGCGGTATGCCTGGTTGATTTCCTGGACCCTTAGCTGACGAAGGTTTTCCTGGAACACGTCCTCAAGCGCTGACATCTTGATATGTCGCACTGACGAGAGAAAGTCGGTGAACTTGTTGAGCCGCTCGTCCCGATATTTGTACAAAATGTCCTGCAAAAACAGAAGAAACATCCCCAAATGTGTAAAGGTGCGATATTATCTACGCACACATTCCAGCATTTAATAAAGTGTGTCCCCCTGCTTAGCTTTTGCGCTTCGAAGCGTTTTCAGTGCGTAGTAGTCGTTTACCACCGTCGATGCTATCCCACCTAAAAATAGACGCAGCATAACTTATTTCGAGGCTGACGTGTTGAAGGATGACCGAACCGGAAGTGACGTCGTACTTTCCTGTGACACAACGTCAGGTTACGTTACCGGCTATGACGTCATTGCCAGTGACCTCACTTCTGCAGATGGGGTTACTCTCAAGCGTTAAAAATCTAGCCGTTAAAAATCAGCCGTTAAAATCAGCCGTTAAAAATTTACATCCGACCCTCCTTATCCTAATGCAAACGCTTCAAATCAGCCACGTTGGAGCTGGTGCGCCTGCAATTGTCCTTATATAGCCTCCTACGCAACGGTGTTTGGTGTGTGTAAGCGCTTGTCTATAACTAGTAATTAACACTTACATGTAAGTTACATCGTCATTCAATCAGCGAAAGTGACTGCCGATGCCTTAGTTTAGCCTTTGGAATAAATTAGGTTTTTTACCTCACCATTCGCACCAACAAATACTTCTTTCTGACCGGCAGAGTTCCACGAATCTTCCAGCACTTCTACAATGTACCCAATCACTAACTATCCGACGTACCAGAAAATATTACTATTGGTGTTTATTTCAGCCATGTGACTGTCGAAACGTCTACTACTTCACTAGCAAACGTTCAAGGTAATTCATCCAATGAATTTTTCCGCATATATGTACTTTCGATTGCGTATATGATATCTTAGTAAGAAACAAACGTCAAAATTATGAGGCATCATGCATATTTCTGAACAGAAGTATGAGGAAGCAGTAACCCCACAAAACCAACCGGTCGGGCTAGGTGGCACACGAATAACCCGGCGAGCATTACTAGGCTGCTGTAGACTGGGCTAGCGAATTCACTATGAATTACCAAGCCCTTTCACTCTACCCCGACCCCTCATCCTGATCGGGCTCGCCGCCATCTACCTTCTCCTCTGCAAGAATACCTGCTTTCGTAGCTTGACCTGTGTGTGCACGCCGGTGCTGAGTGGCGCCACCTAGGTAGCGTAAATAGAATTAACCGCGCACTGCTCCCTATAGCTTGTAGTACCGGACCGACACGGTCCAAAAGACTAAGTAAGCGTCAAAAAGCTAAATGTTTTACGTTGGCATGAAGAGAAAATGCAACTGGGTTCATTACAAAGACTACTTTTCCTGATAAAATTGATGTAGGCTTGAATGCGAACTTCCTACAACCAAGCTATACATTACGGATAATGGATAGAGTAGTGGTGACACAGCGGCCACTTTTTCGCCCGTACCTTAGACGAAACAGAGGCAGGTGTTCGATTGGCTGCCGCTGAGCAAACCCACTGCCAAGAAACATGACTGTGCGGTTGTAGTGTTGCTTCTAGTTTTGTTTGATCGTTTCCCTTCAATATGTAGTTAACACACTGAGAACTCTACTTTTAAATCATCACCCTATTATATCACGGCTGACGTCGTATAGCCCAAAAGCTGAAAATTTAATTTTTACAGCGAAGCTGTTAGCCTCTCGTTGGTCGGGAAACTTCGTGTCGTAAACAAAAAACGCAGGCAGGACCCAGCTCTTTTTGCCCAGAACGCCGAGCGCATGCGTCAGGCCAATCAGGCGTGCAGCATAGAGCTCAGTATTCGTGTAAAGCAAAAGCCCCCAATACAAATATCGAAACGGCATTATGGTTGATAAGGCGCCGGTGAACAATGGGAGCCCCCCATTCCTATGTGTTCTGGTAAAGATTAGGTTTGCAGCTGCCCTCGAAAGAGGAGCGGGGTTCGCGTCATTGAGGGCTAGCGCATGCGTCAGGGGAGGCAGGACCCTGCAGTTCTCGCCCAAGACGCCGAGCGCATGCGTCAGCACCCAACATTTGCCGCCAGAGAAGACAAGTGCAAGCGAAAAGCCCGCCGAGACTACGCGAAACATTTCATACCGTCCCCCATCAGCATGTGTAAGTGGTTTACAACAGCTGCACTGGACACCCACATTCGGAGGGAGTCCTTCATTGGTAGATTATTTCGTTGGTCTATCATTGGTGGAGTGGAGTTGAGTGAGCTACCATAGGCTAATTATGAGTTCGGCGCTCCTTGTACACATCGTAAAAGAACGCAAGAAAGTGACACGCTTACGCAGCACTTGTAGAGGAAAGGTTCAATTGCTAGTGAGGCAGCCACGATCACCAGAAGCCAGGCAAGGCACGCCAAGGCTGGCGCGAAGCCGATATGGCCCGCAAGAGCTGCCAGCGCTATGGGCGCACATACGACGCCCACAAAGGCGTTCGGAAGATAGTACGTGGACACGGCGACGACCCAGGAATCAGCCTACGAGCAGCGATGAAACGAGCCCGGCTGGGTTGTCGGCAATGGCGGAAGCAGACAAGCGGGTCACCTGAGCACGAAGAGATATAGTTAGTCAGGTTCGTCTACTCAGTTGCGCACATACAAAACAACGGTTACATTTTGGTGCTACTTTCTGTAGCTCTATTACTTTGACACTACGCTTCACGACAAAATTACGTTCGACTGTAAACTGGCTGAGCCTAGAGACGTAAGGGAAAGAGCAAAAAAATCCTAAGGCCCAAAGCAGCCGCAGTTAATCACACAATCCAATTTATTTATATGCGAAGCGCATCTGGCAGAAGCCAGACCTGTGTTTCGCGTCCCGCTTTTTACATAAAAGGAGGATGAGTAAACATTATTTGTACTGTATGAGTTGCTTTGTGGGAGGCCTCCTGTCCAAGAAGCCTTGGTCCTTGGCTTCCCGGTGGGCCCTGTCCACCAGTCGTTGCTGGTCTTGAGGGCGTGGGCGTCAGCTGGTCCTCCCACTGCTCCAGGGTTGGGTTTGGTAGGGGTTGTTGATAGTGATTGTCGGCACTCCCATGCCGTATAGTAAAGAGTCTTGGGTGTAGGGCGGTGTTGACAAGTCAATGTGTATGTCGTTGGTAGATGGCATGGAGTAGTGTTCCGTAGTGCGTAGGGGTTAGTTTGCAGATGTCTGGGGGTAATGGCGTCCTCTCTGAGTCATCTTGAGGTGGGGTGGGAGGATAGATGCGGCGCTGCAGTCGGTAATGGGCCAGAACATCCGTGTACCTTCCTGGAATGACGTCGCTGGAGGCCATCGATCGATCTTCTAACGAGGGGAAGGCCCGGAAGGTCTGCATGGACAAATCGGCGTAAAACGGATTTTTTTGTGCCCAAGAGCTAGTGTTTTGTATCAGTAGCCTTCTTTAAGGACTCCTTGAGTGGCACTTCAGCCGTTCTCGCGGCCACTGGAAGGGCTTTCGGAGCGACGTTTTGGCTGGTGCCTTTCACTTATAAGCCCACGCACATCACCGTTTGCCCCTTTATGCGCGCACAATTGGTGTCTGAAGGGGCTTGCACGCACAGCCAGGCTTCACGCGCTCACCGATGGCATGCCTGTTATGCTGGTGGAAGATTTCAACCTAGACATCTTGCTGTCCGATGCCTGCGGAGCGTCACTGAGAAGCGTGTGGTTGTAGCAACTGGCTATGACTTGTAGACTTCTTCAGATACACTGAATGAAATTATTTCACATCTCTTCGCTATGATGAGTCCGCAGTCTTGTTAAAGTGCAGTGAACTGGTTTGGGTTAGGCTTTGCTGACGCTGTGGAAATAACGTCCATATCGTTTTCTTACCTTTTGCCTACCGTCTGCATATGGTGGCGAGAAGTAAGCCATTGTGTTATCTTAAATGCAGCCGCTTAAGTTGCATCAAATGGTACCCAATAATTAAGCGTTCACAAGCTCAGGTGTGATAAAGGGACTCTGCAACACCTACCACCGAGTAATCGGAATCCATTTCTGGGTAAAGTCAATTGTCTCGGAAATACCTTTCTATATGAACTATTAAAATTTGTCCCGTACCACCGGAGTTATGCGAGATAAAACCTCGCGTAATCGTGAATTTTGTGGTTCCCTATATTCGGGTAAGCCCAAAATTCATTTCTTCTTACCCCATCCCGTATCCATTATACACCTGGGATCCCCTTCCGCCCCACTTGTCCTACATCCAACTGCCCTCCCAGCCATCAGTGCGTCACCTTTACTGGGAGTGCCATCCACAAGACCTACCACCCCACATCAGCTCCCGCATCGCTTCCTGGGAGAACTGGCTGAACCCGCGTCGTGGCGTAGACGTCAAATAGGCGCAGGAACTCCTGGCGGTCCACTGCCCTCAGCCTAGTGGCGAACTCTGGGAGATCTATATACGGACTGTCCGTCTCCTAACGAAAAGACTGCGGCGTGACAGCCCGGACGAGGGCTGTCTAGACAATAAAGTATTCTCTCTCTCTCTCTCTCCTTTACTCGCAACGTGGAGGCTTCCGTTTTCGGTGGGTGCCACACGCGGAGATAGGGGAGGCACTGTGCCCGCTTACGGGTTCTCAAATTCACCTGACCTTATCAGCTGTGTTACTTGGCGGCCGTGACGGTGTTGTAGAAATTGTATTGGCGGACGTTCGCCTGCGTTTCATATCGCAATGAACCTGGCACCCCGAGCATGCTGTAGCCGATGACCGTGAAATGGGTTTTGACCCGTTATCGGACATCGCGTGCCAGAAAGTACCCAGGAGTGAAGACGATGAGCAACTGGAGTCCCCAGATCAGCGCGCAGACGACATGCGTTGGTGCGTATCATAGGAGTGATTTTAATAGGCCAAGCCTAACTATGAAGCGTAGCATAAGCTCTTTAGTGCAAAAGCTTTATGTGTTTCGTTTTTTTTTTTAGGTTTGCATACTATGCCAGCGCAGTGAAAGTGTCCGAAGGAGTAGTTTAGTTGACCAAAGTAGTTCGATTAAAAAAGCTTCCAATGATGTCGTATCTCATTATCGTTCACATAGTAATAATGGAGAGCATATGTGGGAATTTGAACCATTTACGAACAAGATATCGTTTTATATTATCTCACTCTTAGAGACCCGCCAATCTTTCTTAAAATCGCTTAAATTTTCTGTGCTTCGCGGCAGTTGCGCGACTATAGCCTGTATTAGGCTGGGTTAGAACGAGAGTTCCGCATTTTTCACAACACACGTCGCCGCCTTCGAAAAGGCAGTGACAGAGTAATAGTGACGTTTAATTTTCAAACCCGTGTTTTAAATTTTGGGGGCACAGCGCATTCGACACAGTATGCAGAAAACAATGACGACGTTGCTATCTCGTCTTCGTTTGTGCCTTGTGTCAAGTGCGTTGTGCTTCAGCAATGCCAATGTTCCGAGTTGAGGGCAAGTCTACGCCCGAATTTTACACGTGCAGCTTTCCGGCTCATCGAAGTTCTTTTAAGTAGCATTTTCAGTTGCGATTACTTTGTAGTTATTCACAAGAAAGCGAAAAATGTCCCCGCAGCTAACATCGAAGGCTAAAGATTTCTTTGTGCGCAGTTTTCAAGATTATCACTTTGCTGCGCGATTGGGCTCCAGGGCCATGGAATCTATCCCATTGAAATGTATGGGGAGTAAATTTTGACAACGAATTACAGAAAAAAATATTCGTCTTAGAAAGTCTTTTTAGAGTTTTCATGTCTAAACGACGCCTTGCTCTATGCGAAATAACGCTTTCTTTTAGGGGTTTTCCTAGGTTCCTGAGAGGCTGAAAGTTTGAGGGAGACAGCTCGAACTGAAAACAAAAGTTGGGGCTGTACGTGCCCCCAAGATATCCAAGAATATTCTGTCAGAAAGTGCGGAACGGCGTGAATCATGAACGCTCTTTCATTAGCATACCAATGACACTTCTGTCACGAGTGTCTCGCTTCGAGTCGCAGAACACTTACCTTTTTGAAGATCGCTGTCTGCAACAGCAACTGCGCTCTGATATTGTTGCGAACAAGAAAGTAGGATTGGATGCCGCATACGAGGCATTCGATGATACAGGCAGCAGCGAGGAGAAGTATGGACTGGTTGAAAGACGCTGCACCGCTGTTTCCGATGAGGCCCCTATTATTGTGAGCAGATAACAGGGTGCGGTTGAAAAATGTGCCGGAACCCCATGAGCAAAACTGTCCGCAATTACGCTACGAAGTTCGACAAAGTGGCATACGCCTCATTTAAGGATTCGAGGAATCGTTAAACCAGCCAGACTCCTGTTTGGGCCAGTACAGGTATCATCATTGTTTTGAAATACAGTAATTATTACATCAATGTCTGAAATATCCAGCGCGGTTTTCTTGTCTCATCTCTGAGTGTTTAGTGTGCAGTACTAGAGTGCCACACGATTTCTGTTCAATACCTTTGTGCCTTAGAAAATCTCAAAATGCAACCATATTTCCACCTTTATTGCACGAACTCTAATTAATCATCGTTCAGCGTAGCCATACTTATCATTGTAGAATTCAACTATATCTCCTCTCTATACGCCCTTCGAAGTAGTAAGGGTATTGAAACAGAAATGAACGACTATACGCAGCATAACCACAATATTTCGTAAACAAGTAGTCATTTTTGTATATTGAGGAACGAACTATATAATTTGAAGGGCTACATGCACAACATCTGGGTCACGTGTTCGACATCTTGACCGCACTTACTAAGCCGGCTAAAGCTAAAGGAGAGACACGCAGTCTTCAGTCAATGTTCTACATCCATCCCCTACACAAATGCAAACCTAAATCACCTCTTCGTCAAGACGGCCTCACATAGAAGCCCTTTCGCCCTTTACCGAACTTGTAACTCACTCTCTCACTCGCCAATATTGAACCCTCCTAGAAAACTGGCAAATAGTTTGAACTTCTTGGCGGTACGGTGCGCTTTCCTGTGGTACGTTTTCTAAAGTGCATCATGGCAAGGGCTAGCTCAAAACAATGACTTAGATTTAACATTTCTGAACCTGGTTATCACTACCGAAAGCAAAAACTGCGCACTCATTGTTTCGCGAAACCTCGCTTTCACTTGAGATTTCGCAGCCTGCCATCTAGCTCAATCTACTGAATTATTAGATTCATTTTTCCCCTCCGCTGAACGGCACGCACAAACATCCCAGCCTGCGCTCCATCGGTGGCGATATTGAGGGACCAAGCTCCGGCGAAAGCAACCGTTAAAGCTTAAACGCCAACTGCACTCAAATGTCAGCTGGGCCAAATTTCTTTAGAACGTACCGTACGTGCCACCTCATGAACTACCCGCCACGGTGGCTTAGTAGCTATGGCGTTGTGCTGCTGAGCCCAAGATGGTCGCGAGTTCGATTCCCGACCGCGGCGGCCGCTTTTCTGATGGAAGCGAAAAGCAAAAAACGGGACAGACAACGAGGGAGGGACGGACACAGCCCCGAGCATGAGATGCTTCGAATCTAAAACGGCGTGTGTTCGAGATTTCGGCGCACCTGAAAAATCCGTCTATTACGGCGCGCCTCATAACCTCTGTAGTTTCGGCGCGTTAAACCGATCAGTCAAATTCACCACGTAAACTGGGGCATGACTTGTAGCCCAATGAAATGCGTGGTTAATTAGAAACGTTTCAAATAGCTTCGACGCAGGTGACTCTGCACCTGCCGGCGGATCGCGCAACCATCCATGAAACGGAAGTGAAACTGCGGCCAGCCGGGTACTTCTTCCTCCGGCTAGCTAGGAGAAGCGGTCGAACTCTGTTAAGCGCTTGTCTCCTAGGCCTGCTGGAAGGCTGAATTGTTGCGCGAAGGTTTGCCCCGGCCTGCCGACCGCTTGTGGCCGCTCTCTCGCCGGCTGCAACGTCACTTCAGCTTGGCCGTAATGGCTGCGCTTTTCCCAATTTCGGTTCCAGAATCGCTGGTCGTTTGCGTTGTGGATACGCGTATTTCAGCTGTTATATTTTGTATCGCAGTCTTTTCAGGCATACTATACGGAAAAAAGGTTTTCAAAAAGTTAAACTTTGCGTGCAGTTGGCCGTAACCCGCACCTAGTAACGTGGTTCGCTGGCGATGAAGCCCATGCACCGACGGTGGCTGAGCGATCAAGCGCAGGCGAAGCGGGTGTTTTAGCCCTGGCCTAATCACGTGGCGCCGCAGCAGCGAGGCTCCGAGCGAGCGGGATGATACGAAAGGTGCAGCTAGTGCGCCGGCTGCTGGAGGCCACTTGCGACGTGATGCACGATCTTGTAAAGGTGTACTAGTGTAGTAGAACTCTCGCTTGACAAGAGAAAATGCTCTTCTGGACTGCCGTCACGACCAAGCCTAACAGGGCGCAATACAGCAACCGAAAACCCGTACGTGCGAAGCTTTCGTGCCCTTCTTGACGTGGACAAAATACAGCTTCAGTTAGTGCGGTCAAGATACCGCGAGCAGCCCAGCAGTTGTATAGCTGTCTCCAGCGCCAATAAACGCGGGAGGTGAGATTCCCGGCACCTAGACACCCGTCACCAGAAAGTAGGTGGACACCAAATGGAAATTAATATAAGCACGATGCTCAGCTGCAGAGGCAATTTTTTGTGTGTAAAGATCTCGTCATACATTGACGTGCGGCGCAGGAAACTACGGAAAGGAAAAATGATTGAGCCCGAAGCAGACGACGCGTCTCTGTACTTTACGCTTACCTCTGTTCCCGGCCAGAAGGGGAATACATGTGCCCGACCGATCGGGTTTCAACCGCATGAGCCTCTCCCGACCTCAGATCTCAGCCCATTTATGTACTTTCTCTGGCGTAGAAATGCCACACCCATTTTACACTATAAAGTTTTCTCAATGTACTCCCTCACCTCGTCGAACAACTTGCCAAATGTTTTTGCTTTGTTCTATGGCGGCCAACTTTGCAGCCTTAACGAATTCATTAAATTGAAGAAAAATAGATGTTTGTTGACAATGTGCAAGGCGTATTATTTCTGACATCTGTACAGAAGGTGTGGCGTATTTCTGAACGCATTAAAGACGGGTCCGCACTTGACACTGATTCGGTTCTTGATAAGTGCCTTTCATGCTGAATGAAACACCCGAGCTGTTCCTCGTGTTAGCTATGTCTAAAATTTATTTCTCAGGAAGAGGACTTTATTCCAGTGCAGAATTTAGTCCGTTTTGTCTGTTTATGTATATCACACTTTTGACAGAAAAAAAGGGCAGCGGCTTAGCTCACCTAACCTTAGATATGTAAAGCAAAAGCTTGGCTTAGTCTGCTTGAGTCTTGGTGTGGCTTGGTTAATCTTTGATGTAGCTGTATTGCCGACAACGACTCAAAGCCGATGGGTCCCGTGCAACGTTCACATAAGGAGGCCCGCCTCGCTTTTAATCGCGGCGAACGCGGTGTTCCTCTTCACTGGGCGCAAGATGAGTCACGCAGCCCAAGACGACGCAGCGGCGCATGCCAGGCAGGCGGCGGGGTAGGTCGGCTGCCGGTCAGCTGAGCGCCCGCAACCGCGCGCCGCTCAGCTGATCAGTTGAGCAGAACGACTAAAGACGAGGCCCTGTGCGCAGCGTCGAAAGTGGGCCCGGCGAATCATGCGATTCCCTTCGAGGGTGTGTCGGAGGGGGCGTGTCTGAGGTCAAAAGGTGAATTTGTGGACCCGCGGCGAAACCGCTGGACAAAAGTAGTAGAAGAAGAAGAATGAGGAGTTTATTTAAGTGAGTAAGAAATGTACATGAGTAAAATCGCTACAGATAAGGGTGCCAAAGTCTGTGACTGTAACGAGACCCTCGAAGAGTTAATACAGAGGTAATAATTACAAAAAAGTAAAGGTTTACAAAAGTAAAGCTATGCTTTAAAAAACGAAGTGGTCAGCGAATATCTAAACCCAAACAAGCTCGCTACAAAATGAGGATAGTGATAACAATATCTAAGGTATTACACCATATGCGCTACGTAAATGCGCCAAGGTACAGCACAAGGGCACATTACATGTCCCTCAATAGCTGTTTTTAGTAACAACTAGCTCGTATAGAGCCATGCATGAACCGTATTCTTCAAATGGACGTGAACATCCGTGTACTTACTGAAACAGTGGAATCCGGATGAGGAATGACGAGAAGTAAAATAAGGTTGTTGCATTCGCCCATAAATGCTCTTTCCAGCTGTATCTTAAGATCAGGCAGTAGAAACGAAGGTAGCCGGTTAAGTGTTGACTGCAAAAAATACGGAGCGTTAGTGACTGTTCAAAGGTACCACGAAAGCAAATTACCACCTTGGTGAATTTGAAAGCACGAGATTAAGGGTCATCCGCTTTATTTCACAGAGAAAAATGAACCGGTAAACCTTCAAATTTAGCGCTACAAAACACGTCAACACTAAGATAATAAGGGAAGTATAAACAAGAAGATTTATGAGTTTAACTCTGTTGTCATTCAAGTGTTGCAATCAAATGGAACTGCAGGCAGCGGTACAATCGCGCAGTCATTTTGGGGCGGTGTTTTTGCTAGGTGGGCGCCAACCGCACAAGACCCTGTGACGCCATAGGGGCTGGCAAGAAACTTGCTCATGAGTCACTCCTGCGTTGTCTGCAGCCTGCAGTACATTGTTACGAGACGAGGATGCCATAGATAAAAATGTATTTATAGTATTTACACTATTTACAGAAGGAGAGGCTGGGCTGCCGCTAACAGTCGGAATCGATCACCAAAAACCTCGTCGTCTCCTTTCACCGACACCCTTCGCTGAACGTTTTTGATTGTGCAGCAAGCATTCGTAAACACATCGTTCATCGTGTTCTCGTTGGCCCCGTGGGAATATATATATATATGTATATATAGATTTTTTTTGAAGTGGCGTTCGACCGGTGCCGTCAGACTTTTGATGAACCAAAAGGATCTTCTGCAAACCCTCAGTAGGAGCTGTACTGAATACAAGGAGGAAAGATTTTAGGCGGTATAAGTTTGGCGTAGCTGTTAAAGGCGGAGATCACGCCTAATGCTCCAAGGCTTCAACTTGTCTGGACATGAATTTTGCACATAAATTTGATAAAAAACACTTCTTCAAACATACGACGGATGGTCATGTGACGCTCGACATTTCTACGGGGGCAAAGGAAATGCAAACTCTGAACACATGAACAACAGAGCTGCTTCAGCTCTTTGTTGCGCCGTCCATACGCACAAACAATACCAAGGAAACGCTGAGCGCACGTACCCACGTGTGGCACCCGCCAGAAATCGGGTACAAGACCTAATGCGCCCGCTACACAAAACTGTACATTAGGAACCTCATCATTTTAATGAAGAAAGTGCATATGCAATGAAATCTCGTTGATACGTTTCGGCATAATACGTTTTTCTTTTCATTCCCGGCTGACGTCCCTTGGAAATATTGCATTTTCGTGCGTTTAGTACGATAACATTCTTGCCAAAAATTGGACAATATGACCGCAAATTTTGAACTCTGTCTGCCTTGTTGCCGTGCGCGATGGTGGTGCAAGGCTTGTGACATTGTCGATCGAGGAAATGCAAGGCCCTCATTGTAAGAAACAAGTGCAAGTTGTGCGCGAATTCGACGAGAACCCAAAGAGGTAGTGCGGGGAATTGGCACGCGAGGTTGGTTTGCCAGTGTCAACGCTCAGCACTAGTGTGGGTCAGCAAGAGTAATTTCGAAACAAGCTACAAATTTTCTGTTCCGGTGTAAAACAAACGCGAGGTGCGAATCATGAACTATTGGAAGATATCCTTCTGACATGGTTCAAAGAAGTTAGAGCAGCAGGAGTGAACGTCGACGGCTAAGTCCTACGCGAAAAAGTTCACACCTTCGCGCTATGCTTGGACATTGATGACTTCTAAGCGTCAGGCGGCTGGCTTCACTGATTTAAGGCACGAGACGGATTGTAGTACAAAGTAGTGTCCGGCGAAGCGGAACATACCACAGCTTCTGTTTGTGTTTCAGAAGAATTTACTCCGTTAACTTTTAGGATAACAAAGTTCAGCATAAATGGACCAGCTACTGGCATGTTTGTCAATAAAAATGAGTTGCTGATGGAGTATGCATATTTTCCTCCTTTTTTAATTTCTTTGGGTAATACGAGCTTCGTATAAACGATTTATTTTACGGTTCCAGTGAAACATGTATCAATGACCTTTCACTGTAATCAGCAGCCAGATTTTGCAAACAATGTGGAAGTAAAAGTTGGAGCAAAAGAACTAGCTTTTCGAACTGCAAAAGGGTAAACGCAGTCAGGGCTGCGCCTAGTCTCAGATTCCTATGCAGGCTTGCGCACGGACTTGAACCACGTGAGGGGCTCGCAAAAAGAACAGCTATAGCGAGCGCAGGTGCCAGTCAGAGTTTGAGCAAACAGCGTCGCCAACAAAGCGATTGTCGTCTGCTCCTGACGTCACCTGCCTTCATAAAGCTTAGAAATGCCCCGGCGGCGGTGGCGGCATAACTCTCTCCTACTCTGTGTCGCCCACAAGGAAGGGGGATGGGGCGACCAAAGACGACTCGTACGCCCGACGAAGAGGCGGCTTATCAGGAAGCACGCCGCGCTGTCAGGAGAGAATGCAACCGCCCATTAGAAGAAGTAGTAGTAGTTCAGGTCTTCAACGGGGCAGAAGCCCTCGACGAAGACTTCGCGGCGGCGGCGAACAATGACGTATAGGAAGATTGAAGTGGTCACTGCACAAATAAAGCACCTATATACTTAACTTTGCCCTTGATTTTGTATTCTGCTGACAAGCGCCATATACTCTATACGCAGGGTAAATGGTTCTCAGTGACTTATATGGCGCTCGTCAAGATTAGCTTAAAGAGACAACACAGCTGTGCTGTGAAATCAGGCTTGCACCGTTGTGCAATCTGTCTTTGATTTATTTTATTCGTATATTGCGAAAACGTTACAGACACCTGGAATACAGTTTTGGCATCATCTCACCTATGTCAATTATACACGAAATGTCTCCCGCATCTGCTCCGCAACACCGCAATGCGAACTCTATGGGAAGATGACCGGTAGATTTTCAGAGCTTTTGTGTAAGGCATCATTTGTAGTACATAACACATCCTCCCCTCTGTGTGAGCGCGAATGTACCACTGATGCTGGCGATGGAAAAAAATGTGACATTGGCGCCGGCGCGGCTCATCGTGTCGCACCTAAAGCGGATGTTTCCCTTCAGTTGAGTTTCAGTTCAGTTTCAGTTTATGGTTCGTAACAGATTATACAACGCGTGAAAAAGTATACAGAAAGGGGTCCCAGAGTTTAGCACTGTAATGGTACCCCTTGTAATATAACGAGTAGGGAAAGAAAGTTCTCAGCAGTAGCGAAAGTTATGAACAGTGCTATTCTGCGAACGTATTGAAGTAATACAACAGGAATTATACAAAAAAAGCCACAGAGAAAGTCACAGTAAAATATTGTGTACAACAGTTAGCGGTAAAGTCACATTTAATTCGCATAAAAACGGCGAAACACTGGAATAAGGTGGAAAAACATTTCAATACAAAACATACTGCATATACCGACGCAAATGAATGTCTAGGACTCTAACACTTCAAATAACACAGACAGGAAGTTAAATGGCGAATGATCGTTCAGATATGTATGATCGCCGTAATGTTTTTTAAACGGCGAAGCGATAACGCAGTTTTTACAGTGAGGGGCAAAGTGTTCCAAACTTTTATGACAATGAATCGTACAGTCTGTAAGCCGTAATTTGTGCGCACTTTTGGCAGTAACAAGTTATTCTGTTGTGAAAACCGCGTGACATTTGGGTTAGTAAATGATCGATTCCAACCACATATAGGCAACTAGAAGTTCTAACTAAATGATATGCGCTAATTTATAAGTTGTATTTGATGAGTTCGTGTATGCGTAAAAGATTTAGCGGCAAGAAGCGTGGTGTAACGTGAGCATTGTAGGAACTGTGTGTGATGCTTCGGATGGCTTGATTTTGTAGATTCTGCATAGGAGTTACACGAGTGTGGTATGTTAATCCCCAAGACACCATACTGTAATTGGAATGGATCTGGATGAAGGCGTAGTACAGCGTGATGTGGGTTTGCTGCGGAAAGTAAAGACGGGCTTTTATTAGAACCCTGATACCATATGCATATTTACTTAGGCCAGGTTGTGACCCCGGATCCCAACTATGAGGCAGATATAATTAGAAGCATAAGAATGGGGTGGAGTGCATACGGCAGACATTCTCAGATAATGAATGGAAGCCTACCATTGTCTCTGAAGAAGAAAGTGTATGACAGCTGTATCTTACCGGTACTCACCTACGGGGCAGAAACTTGTAGGCTCAGTAAGAGGGTTCAACTTAAATTGAGAACAACTCAGCGGGCAATGGAGCGGAACATGATAGGTGTGACATTAAAGGGACAAGAAGAGAGCGGAGTGGGTCAGGGAACGAACGCGCGTGTTAAGGACATATTAGCAGAGATTAAGAAGAACCAATGGACGTGGGCGGAGCATGTAATGTGAAGCAAGATAAGCGTTGGTCATTAAGGGCAACAGAGTGGATGCCTAGAGAAGGCAAGTGTTGCAGGGGGTGGCAGAAAGTTAGATGGGCAGATGAGATGAAGACGTTTGCGGGGATAAATTGGTCGCAGTTAGCACAGGACTGGGGTAATTGGAAAATAATGGGAGAGGCCTTGCCCTGCAGTGAGCGTAGTTAGGCTGGGGTGATGATGATGATGATGACCATATGCAGTCTTCTTTTTTAGCGAGTTAATGTGAAAAGTGAGGAACGGGTCTTATTCAACACGTAAAAAGCGGCAGTGCTGTGATGGGTAGGTGGAATGTGTGTTAACGTAAACCGGAGAAATGGTACTGCCACACTCTGTTAGGGGAATGAATACCATATAATGCGTTTTCTGTGGATTAATGCATAATTTGTTTTCTCCGCACCAGTCCATGATATTTTGAGGTCGTAATTGAGCTGCGAGGTTAGTATATCTAGGTTTACATCAGAAGCGAAAACAGTAGTGTCGTCAGCATATAAGGGGAAATAAAAGGTGAAATAATATAAAGAAGAAATAAAATTGGTCTTAGAATAGATCTTTGTGGAACGCCAATGTTAATAACTGTTGTAGGTGAAAGCACTCCCGATATGCTACTGTCTGCTCCCGATCAAGTGAATAACTGCGAAGTAACTGTACTGGAGGTCCAATAAGGTCATAAAATATTATTTCTGGAAAAGTATATTGTGGTAATGGTATCAAATGCTTTAGTGAAATCAATAAAAACCGATCCAACAAATTTCCCCTTCGTCAACTTTAGATTTTATCATGTCTGTTAAAGAAATTAAATTTCGGTTAGTTGAATATTGAGGTCGGAAACCAAGCTGTCGCGGGGATGATAGGTTAATTTTTTGAATAAAACTGGAAAGATGCTTTTCTATCAATTTTTCTCAGACTTCACAAAAATGGCACAATGCTGATCGGCCAGTAGTTGGTTATTATTGTCTTAATGCCCCTTTTAAAAACCGGAACAATTTTACTTCTTTTTAATTCTTTCGTTAAGACTCCGGTCTTAAAAACTTAGTTTATGATGTGCGCAAAAGCATCTACTGCGTATTCAACTACTTCTCTGATGTGAAAAAATAATATTCAGACCGGGACTTGTGTTTTTGGATATTTAGAATTATGCTGCGCACTTCGCTTGGTGACGGGGGGAAGATAAATAGAGACTACGAGACGTGTCGATTTTTATCAAGGTGACGGCTTGTTGATAGGTTAGGATGAGCAGAAAAGAATTTGCTGAAGGAGTTTGCAATATCGGCAGGGTTAGTAAGAAGTATCTTTGTTGTAACGTATTACAGTAATAGCGCTTTTATTCGTGTTATTATTAAAGAAAGAATTTATTATGCTGAATTGCTTCCCAACATTATTGCCAGTTCGAGCTATCTGTTTCTCGTATTACTCACGTTTGGATTTTTTCAGCAGGACGCTAAGCACGTAGCAGTGTTTCTTGTAGCGAGCTTTAAGGGTAACATTAAATGGCAGTTTTTTCGTTTTTCTATACAGGTTATCCTTCCTGTGTATGCTCTTTAGCAGAGATTGTGTTAACCAAGGGTTCTGTGGCGAGGAATATTTCTTTCAGCATGATACGACTGATGTAGAGGAGGATAAACATGTGGTAATAATGGATAAAAACATGGTGACGCTACTCCAGCTGAAATTTGGGGCAATTGGGATTTGCACGTTTGGTGAAGAAAGGAAAAAAAATTGCGGTTGATTCCTCTGTCATAGGAATCGGTAACACAGGAAAGTGAAATGTGCTGCGAAATCTGCAGCTGAGCATGATTTGCGGGTCGGCGGCTGTCTTGTGGGTGTGCTTGGCGAGCGACGTCCTGCTGGTGGGTCGCTTCGCTAAAGGTGTACTGGCGTCATTTCCGCGACGGATGTGCCGTCAGTAAAATGGTTGTGTATACCGCCATAAAACAGTTTCGTGTTAAAATATACAACCCGAAAAAAGAACAACCCTAAGAATAACGTACTCTTTAGTACTAAAGGTCGCTTCCCCACAAAAAGACCCTGTGTGGAGGTGTGCACCCTTTACAGGCCGCTTGCTTCGTTGTACTGGCGTCACTTCAGTGACGGATATGACGTCAGCGAAATCTTCGTGTATCCGGGAATAAAACACTTTGGTGTTAAAAAAATTTGTTTTGAAGTGTGCGAAATCAGTTTCTGAGCAGCGTGATGCAGCTCTCCATCAGGACTGAGCTTCTTGCCGTGGAGTTCCTCTTTTAGCGGCACAAACTATTTAAGCGGCGGCGCCAGGTCTGGTGAGTATGTTGAATGCAGAAGACATTTAACCTGTTTCTCGTTGTTCACAACTTTTGCTGGGCCGTCTTTGCGTTTATTGCCATACTTTGTCCGAATAGCTGAAAGAGAACAAGCCTATCCCTGGGGTCGAAACTCTGAATCTATGTGTTTGTTCAGTTACTGTTGATCATTACTGTGACCTGTATGAATGATCCTTTTGAACGTTTCAGGCTCCATACTTTTTATTATATGGGTTTAGTGCAACTGCGCTTTGACCTGTGGGGCCCATCGTGTTAGTTCTGTTCATTACCCGTTCCCAAGAACCGTCGTTTCCTTCCAATGCACTGTTTTTAGATGCGACGCATCTGTTTCACTCGCCTTGTCTCCTCCGACGTCGTCTGGCGTAGTCCGCATCCCTCCCCCATTCTCCTCGCCGCGCCAGCTGCGCGCTAGCGCCGCTTTCACCGCAGCGCCATCTGCGTGTTAGCGCTCGCCGGCGCTCGCTTCGTCGCCGTGCCAGCTGTGCGTGGGTGCGGGTTAGCGCGCAGCTTGCGCTCGGTTAACACGTGCGCATGCGCTGCTATGCGCTGCTCTCTCTCATTCCACTGCATATAAACGCGGTAACTGCGCCGCTCCGCTCAGTCGTTCCGCCGTCGCTCCGCTGATGACATCCTCTGATGACCACCGATGATTTAAATGGAGACTAACAGGCCTGCTATCGCGATGGTCGGCGCAACCGTAACAAGCACCGGCCACCCCGATAAAGTTTACACCATCTTCCCGCGAGGGGAACCATGGGGTAGATGCGACGCATCGGGGGTGAACATGCTGCGTAAAATATGGACACACAACAACAATGAACACGCTAACAAACGGAAACACAACGACAACCCCCGATGCGTCGCATCTACCCTATGGTTCCCCTCGCGGGAAGATGGTGTAAATTTTCTTTTTATTACGCCTAACTTTGCCTTCACTCGCAGTTTTCTCTTTAACATAGGCTGGGTGGACTCAGCATTCCGCTCGGAGTGCTTTATAAAACAGGAGACACGGCACCTCCTGTGCAACTGTCCGTTGCATGCAACCCAACGTAAAACAGCGAAAACCATTCTTGTGGGACTGCTATGAGGGAAGTCTTTGGCACTGGGTCACTTTCTTGAAGCGTGGCAGAAAAACGGTTGCGCGGCGCTATGAACAAAGGATACCTTGACTTTTTCAATGGAATCATAAGTGCTTGAGGGTCTATAATCTCCAAGGTCTTCATACCTTTTATCCTGCCGTTTCAATTTTTTTCAGCCCTCCTTTTTTGTTTCATTTCGTTTGCCCTCTTATTTAGTATTTCTTCGTATTTTACCCTATATTTTCTTTTTTTGGCCGCACTATGTTAACCCCCACCTTATGTAACCGCCATTTTTGGGGCCAACCTCTACGTATACATTAACGCTTTGTGACTTTCTCTCTCTCTCCCTCTTCCCTGGGCGACACATCAAGCGGCTTACTGTGCTAAAATAAATACTCACTCAGCAAGAATAATTAAAGTCGGTGTGCCGTATCATTCCATTCGCAGAGCTTTCCTATACTAGGGCGTCCATTTTCAATAGCAGATGTTCTATAAACGCTTGTTCCGCCGGTGGAATGGAATACGAGAGATAGATTTATACGTCAGTGCTGCTCGGTACCCAACCATTTACGCTTGGAGGCTTAAAGGAATACAGAAGTCGCTGCTTTTATGGCGACTGTAACACGCAAGAGCTACTTTTCCGTACGTGTTTTCCGTGCGCCTGTAAAGTGGGAACGCTAAACATAAAAACTTACGTAACCGCCCAATCCCCCGACACAGTAGCACATGTGACACAAGCTTGATATCTCTTTCAGTGGCCGTACCGCGGCCTAGAAAGTTAGCTCAATTTATTATCTCAGCAACAAGAGTTTTCTATAAGCTTTGTTGACTCGAGAAAAGCAAACAGATGAGTTTTATGAATATTCAGTATACAGCGTGCCATGTAACTCGGGCTCAGTGAATTGAATATGTTCTAATCCTAGTGATTCTTTTAGCAGAGCATGAAAGCGATGCATTGATATGAGCCCGTCGAATAATTGAGGTTCATTTTCCTCCTTAATTGGGTGTGTTTAGCCATAGCGTTCTTTATTCCAACGAAAAGTGTAATTCCTTGTAGCTGCGCAAGAATGGGTAACTGGTTGTGTTAAGATATTTCATTGTTATATTAGTTGAAATGTATATTATTTTTTGACGAAACTTAGCAAAAACCACTACAAAAATTTAAAAAAACGAAAAGCAGCCAAGCTAAGAAATTCGCTAACACACCGCCCTCAGAAGACTGAAGGAAAAATAAAACGAGAAAAAGCAAAGACAACATTCTTCAAAAACAAGAAATCCCTAAAACGAGATCAGTGTTTAGACGAATCCAGCTCCTGTTTGGGTGGGAGCTAAACTCTCCGCAATAAATCATTATTTATCTCTCTCTCCCTCTCTCCCCTCTCTGTCTCTCTATCTCTCTCTCGATCATTGCTAAGGAACACGTCACCAGATATAGCCCAACGAAAACTTAAAACTACGAAAAGTTTGCACTTGGCTGCTAATTTGCCCATTGGCAGCCAAATGCACACTTTTCGTTGTTTTAAGTTTCGCCATAAAACTTACCTGGCCATAACCTGGCCATAAAACTCTAAATGAAGTACAGAAGTCACATTCAGTCCAGGGCGAATCACGTGTATAAATTCAGAACGAAAAATAAAATTTATCACACAAGATGCCAGCAAAGAAGCTCCAGGCTCGGAAACGGACAAGTGGCGAAAGACCGCTTACGCATTAGCGGGTATTTCTAAACATTTCACTACAATTTGTAATTTATTATCATTCATTTGAAATATCAATAATAAAACAACAACGTTTCAACCACTTGCTTTTTTGCGATGAAGCTGAGGCAGTCTGTTTCTGTACTCAAGTAGCAGCGAAGACGGCGTTTCAGCCTTGGGATATGTGCTTCCAGGACTTTCGATGTTGAAATGGTGTTTTTTAGATGTCTGCAAAAAAAGTCAAAATGAGTGCAAGTCCTCGTAGTATGTTTACACTACTGTTGCGGATAGAAAATTTCTCAGGACGATGAATCGCTGAAAGAAAATCAGTGCCAAAAAGGTCAAAAAGTGAGTGAAGTCATCATAGTATGTGAGCAATATGTTGAACCGACAATTATTCACGGTAAGAAATCTCTCAAACAAGGCCAGTATTTCATTACCAAATTGATGCAAACATTCGCTGTACGCTGTCAATTTTCATGCATCAAGTTAAACGGCACATTATAAAAAAACGAATCTCTACACGCCCGAGCATAAAAGATGACCTTATATGAGATTTCATGCCAGAGATTTCTGTTTAGTGACAATGAATCACGTATGCACCATAGCTGGTTCTGACTTCAAGTTACAGACAGTAGTGTCCTTACTTGAAGACCCCGAATAATATGCTTTTGGCAAACAATGGAAAATGGTCCACTTCACGCTGTCTTCGCACCTGCACGAGAAAACGGCTCAATGTATCACTCATGAAGTTTTTTGTTAATGTAGATGCACTTGAAAAGGAACAGCCTCGTTATAAATTCTAAAAAAGCGTGAACTTCTTTTCTCACGCTGTTTCTCCACGCTCATAGCCTACTCCCATCACACGGCTTGCGTTGTCAAACCACAGACACAGCGCCACGCAGCGTGTTTTGGCAAAGCACTGGAATAATTTGTAACAAGTGTCACTCTTGTTACAATGCTCAAGCTAAGGCGGTCCGCGAGATCGCTCTTCTAACTCCCCCTTGTTGTTTTCCGCTGGCGCAGAAATCTAACCACGGATATACGAAGTGCTTGTCCCTACATGCACCGTGCTCGGACATGGATACAATGTCACATGCACGGGCGTCACTCCGCCCGAGAAGTTTCCGCCTAGCAAAAGTAGACGGCATCGCCCTAAGGACTTTTGCTTCCGATTAACGCTCGGTCGTGGCACCTTCACATTGTGATCCTCACGGGCTGTTCTACAAAACGTTGGCGGCGGGCAAACCCCTCCGAGACTCCACGAGAGAAGAACTGGCTGATTTGGCCGTCACGTAGATCGCAGAGCTCTGACTGCATGACGTAGTCTAATACACATTTACATCCACTGACGGCTCGCGACAAGAAATAATTATTTTTGTGGCATTTCGTGGCATAGTTCTGGGAATTGGGCATATTATTTGTGCACTTTTATGCGTTACTTTATCGGGCATTCTGGTAGAAATCTGCTATACTAAAGTCTTACAAAAACTTGTTAGGGGCTAGTTGGTACAGTTTTGAATTCGAATGTAGCGTGCGCTGCATACTTCTAAACGAGGGACGATTCCGCACCAACGTGGTTTCTTTTTTCCTTTGTCTCCTTCCCTCCAATAAGTATGAAGCTCACGCTTAATTTGAATTCACAATGTCTTACCTCGGGTGAGTCTCTAATAGGTGTGAGTAACATGTAAATGCATGTATGAGTGCATTAATCGGGAAAATCCGTCAGATAACAAATTCTTCTTGTAATACTGGCAGCACTTCTTCGTCATGCTGTATAAAAAGCTTTCTAATTCCCGAGCATAATGTGCAGCTGGCTGACAAAAGACTATGCCCATGAACACTTTTCTGCACTAGTTGCAGGGACGCTAAAGGTTACCTTCAAGGCCATTGCGTCAGATGGGGGATTGTATACGAAGCCAGATGATATGAAGTTCCCCAGCGTCGAAAATGCAGCAGCATGTCAATATCACCGCTTTGCTTGCCAAGAAGTACTCCTGATACAGCGCTGACAAACTGCAAAGTGATAAAAAAAATGTATTCCTGTTTTGTAGCTCCTATGGAAGTATGAAACCAATTATTGCGGGCAGTCGCAATGGACGAAAAGAACAAGCGTCATCACTGTTAACGCATACAAAAAGTGGGCAAAAGTAATTCCTGCGGATTTCTGCGTAAATACGACCCGCAAATTATATATAAATATATTTGTAAACTTGATACAATATACCCATAAGTACGGCATTCGATCGGTTTTTTTATGGATCTGTTTACCGCACACTCGTGGTGCTGATATTTGTTAGCGACAACTCAATAGTAACTTCAGTGTCACCAGTTGACTCCATGCCCAAGAAATGAAAATAATAACGTTAGATGGCTGCGGGGTGCATAGGCGAATAAACAAGTGTCAGGGCCGTCAAAAGGGCCTTCATATCACTCCGTTTACACGCCACGCTTTTACTAGCAATCGCTCTCGCGATAAAGAGTCGTTATCGCCTTAAGGTCGCTATGTTGCAACAGACGTGTAAGCCCGCAGTGAATCAAGACATGGGCGAATACAGAGAGAAATCACTTTATTTTCCAAGCAAGTTGTCTTGGAACACGTGGTTGCCGCCGGGGGAGGGCTGGCGGCGACTGTGGCGGCTCGGTCAACCAGAAGTAACTGCAGCCCCGGTTGCGAGCTGCCCAGAAAATATGCGCTTTTAAAGCAAAGCTTTCTACCTCTATCAGCCAACGGTTCATTCGTGCTTTGTGGGACAAGAAACTCCCAACGCGGCTGCGAAGGAATGGGTGTTTTTCACTCATGGAGCACGGTGTAGACGCCGCGGCGAATTTACTCAGAGTTCCCCGCGGGCTCACGCCAGCTTTGTCGTCTGCTTTAGCGACGTTTGTTTTGGGCCTGTTTAGGCGCGGCTTCGCGTCCATTGCGCGCTTGCTTCGCAGTACTTGATTAAATTATTCGACAGCACCTCCTGGCTAAACCGGACATGACGAAATGAAGTGGTCGTACGACAAACGTACATTAAAGATTGGTTTGCAGGACACGGGAACAAAATGTAGAGACCACATAAAGACATCTGGCCGCTAAACAAACACTACCTTTTGCGCACTGCTTGCCACGAATGGGACTCAATTTTATAATATGGTGAATACCAATTCGTTTGTGTTTTAACTGGTATTAAAAAGGCGAAAGGACCAACTGGTTATGATAAATGGCGATTATAAGCTTGATCAGCTTTCTCACAATTCTCAATCTTACTAAAGTAACAAGTTTAAATCCGTATAATGTGAATCCCTCAGCTCACATGCCGTATTGTTTCGGTGTCCGCGCTTGTGTCGCGCGGGGATGTAGCCCCGAGCTAGCCCATCAGGATGACTAGGTTCCGCGGTCTCGCCCTTCGAATGACGCACCTCGCCGTTTTCTTTCTGCCGACGCACGTCCGGGCTATAGCGGCGGCGTCCACCGCTCTAGCCCGGCCGTGGCCGACGCTTGTGCGTTCGGGACGCCGCCCCCGCGAATTCCAGGTAACGGCTGGCAGAATCTCTGGTTTCACTGTTTGTAGAGCCGCGTGTATGAATTCAAGTAACGTCGCATGGGCAATTGTTGTAGATGTCGTTTAAAGCTTTGCTTTACAACCACCTTTACAGCGTAGATTTGAGCCAATTATTTTAAAAGAGATGAGTTTTTAAAGCGGCGTCTTAAACCGGTATGGTGATAAAGAGAGCTCCAAAGACAGCAATTTTGCATATTTCGCAGCCACACCTGTTATTTGAACTTCTCGGAAACTATTTTCGTTTAAGGTCCTTTCAGGAAAAACTAGAATTTCACCGTTTAGTGAGCAAGCCGAACGCATGCACTTCAGCATGAAAATCCTTCAATGGAAACCGCCCGCAAACTAGCACGTCTTGAAGGGTTGTTCTGGAGGACCAAAGCAAAGTTTACAAATACAAGCTGTTGTGATATTTTAATTTTTGTTTCTAGGAAATCAAACTGCCATCGTAGCAGTCGAATTTTCTCTCTAAAACTATTTTTTTATTATTGTAAAACACTATAAAGCTTTTATCGGGAGAAAAATTCAACAAACCTTTTCAGAAGGGCCAGTGGTAGTCGCATCTAGCAGATCACTGACCTGCGCCGCCATGATTAGCCCGTGGGCAGAGCAAACGACTCCGGGCATAGATTCTCCAGACAGTCTCCGTACAAAATATACGGCACACATGAATGCCTGCAACCAGCAAGAAACCATGATTTTAACACGAAAGTTCTTTATTCTAGGATTCAAGAAGATTTCACTTGCGCCATATTCGTCACGGAAGTGACGCCAGTACAACGAAGCAAGCGGCCTGTAAAGGGTGCACTCCTACACAGAGGGTCTTCTTCCAACAGCACAGGGAACACAGCATTAGACACGGTATTGCTTGTACCTTATGCAAAGAATATGACTCCTCCATCTGCTCCTTATGTGGTCACCTGATTCCTTTTGTTTTGATTCCTTAGCTTCGAGTTTAGTACGGGCAGGAATCCCCGCAACCTTTTCTCTGGAATTTCACTTTTATTTTTCTTGCTCTCTTTTTTGCTCCGCTTTGTCTTGCGCTCGGTACGTCCCTCTAATATCATCTTTTCGTTTTTGAGTTTCAGGAAAGGCCTGTTCCAGGAACGTTGCTGCTGGCGACACGTACCATTTCATTTGTGGTTATTCCTTTTCTTTTGTGTGTGAGTGCGGTTGTATGTGACTTTTCCTCCCTTTTTATCCCGGACCTAGTTATTCTCCCCCTTCTCTACCTTTTCTTTTGACCTGAGGCTATCAGGTAGTTTCTGATAAGGACTCCTGTCACCGCCTGTTCTGCTTCCGGCGTTTCTAAGAACCTTTCGGTAGGCCGCGCGGCGGGGCAACAAACACCCTATCATCCTTTCTCTTCAACAATTTCCCCAAATATCCACCCCCGGCTAACTTCCTTCTTACCGACTTCGCGGCTCAAACTATACAACCTTCTTTCCCCCTCAATATCTCAATAACTATAGAAGAACGGAAAGTTGGGCTAGTTGGTAGGTGTTCATCTTGATGGAAAACAAAAGCGCGAAAAACTGGACGTCTTCCTTCGTCCCTGTTTTTTGAGCACTTTTGTTTACCACCAAGATCTCAATAACTCCCAAACCAATGCGCTTTCCAAATTCCACTTTCTTCTCTCCTTTCACCTGGGGACCTACCCCTATAGAAAGCATGCCAGCCAGGCGAGTGGTTGCCCTGACGAAGGCATGTGCCGAAACGTTGGTAACAATCGTAGTTTTCTTTTTTGTGTTCTCCACCATCTTCCAAGTTTTATTGCTCCATATTATATATATATATATATATATATATATATATATACCATAGAGAAGTCAAACTGAAAAATATAACAACATTTATTCTGTTGTTATGTTTTTCAGTTTGACTTCTCTATCGTACAGCTAACCTCATAGTAGCCAGAAACCTTTTCTCTTCACTATATATATATATGTGTGTGTGTGTGTGTGTGTGTGTGTGTGTGTGTGTGTGTGTGTGGTGTGTGTGGTGTGTGTGTGTGTGTGTGTGTGTGTGTGTGTGTGTGTGTGTGTGGTGTGTGTGTGTGTGTGTGTGTGTGTGTGTTGTGTGTGTGTGGTGTGTGTGTGTGTGTGTGTGTGTGTGTGTGTGTGTGTGTGTGTGTGTGTGTGTGTGTGTGTGTGTGTGTGTGTGTGTGTGTGTGTGTGTGTATATTATATAAGCCTTTTGACTGCCAACCTTTATATATATATATAAAGGTTGGCAGTCAACAATGCCAAGGCAAGCGAGTGGGAGAATGCGGTAGTTGATTCATTATCATTGAAAGAAATGCAGATTTTTGAAACTCAGAAAGAAAGTGGAGAAAAAAATGCCCGCCGGGTGGGATCCGAACCCACGACCTCCACAATACGCGTCTGGTGCAATGACCACCACGCCAACAGCGGGACTGTTCTCCCCTTCACTTTCTCGGACATTAATGTTAAGGTATTCGTTTCCTCTCTCTTTGGGAGCGCTTACACGTGGTATTTTTCATATTTCGTGATGTTTCCTTATCAGACCCGCCGCGGTGGCTCAGTGGCTAAGGCGTTGTGCTGCTGAGCACGAGGTCGCGGGTTCGATTCTCGGCCGCGGTGGCCGTTTTTCTGATGAAGGCGAAAAGCAAAAACGGCCGTGTGTACGAGATTCTGGCGCACGTTAAAAATTCCCAGGTGGTCCAAATTAATCCGGAGCCCTCCACTACGGCGAGCCTCATCGCCTGCGTTGCGTCGGCGCGTTAAACCCTACAATCAATCAATCAGTTTCTTTATCAGTCGGAAATAATGAGTACGCAGTTAGTTGGTCGCTGAAAATGAAGCAGATTACTCTCGTGAGTAACTGCAAGTGTCTCATTGACACTTCAATTATTAGGCCAGTACATCTCGAGTTAGATAATTATAAAAAATTATTAATTAAATCTCATTCACGATGAAATTACTGGCCCTACTCTACTGTACTGGAAACATTATCCGCTAGGTTTTGTTCGAGTAATGCCATTGCTCTTTTTTATAATCTCGGTGCATTACAGCTTGGACACCCTCTATATGCACATCGCCTGGGTGACGGCGCTGCCATGAGCTTTGTTATTTGTGAAAACAATGACGCCATCCATCGAGAGACATTTTAAAAACGAATTCAGTAACGGTAACTGAATATGTATTCCCTGTAGAGAGTGGTCGGTTGGAGTTGCCGCTTACTTTTGCAGCTTGAGACCAGCGTCGTGAGGACCAGTGTCCATTTGCGTTGTTCTTCAAAGCACCCACAAATAATAGACTCTTAAAAGAAGTGGACTCTTAAGAGTCATAATAATGGACTCTTAAATTAGCGAAAATTGTCAAGTTTTGTTGCTGCTTAACGTTATTTCGTGCGTGCATTCTTACCATGCCCAACTTGTACCTGCGTCATCAGCACGAATTTAATGTGAGATCTCTAAGCCTGAATATATTTATAAATATATATATACATTAGGAATGGTTCGTTGGCGGGGGACATTACGGGCGCCTGTGCCACGGGGTGGTCGTGCTCGCGCCACTTTCAAATATTTGGATTTATTTTATGCCAAAATGAGTTCGTATTGCGGGCTTCTGGTCCCTCGTAATTTGCCACACTTGATGCACACAGTTGAGTTCCGCATAGCACGGTGCACAAAGAAGAACGTCACTGGACCATTACTGCACCATTATCGGTTTTCTTTGCTTTCCGAAATCATTAACTGCAGGTAGTGCTGTAACTGACGTGTGCGTTTCTTCGACATAGCAGTTGTTCATGCCGAACAAATCTGGTCGTTTTTTACGCTTTCCGCAATTCACAGTGGTGTTTAGAAGACGTCTTACCGTGGCAACGCAGAAGGCTATCAGGAGAAACACGTCAAAATGTTGACTTGACGTCCACCAAACGCAAGACATACAATCCGCAGTCAGCTGATACGCTTCGGTAGCTAACAAAGCACATGTCGCCATGCACGAGACCTAAAAAAAAGGCAGCACTGCTTGACCAGAGATTCGTATTCTTCAGTTATCAGTGGAAATTTCTTGGAGCATTAATAGCTTGCAGACACCAATTGAAATAATTTGAAATAATTGAAAACACGAACGTGTTTTATTCCCGGATTCGCGCAGATTTCATTCACGTCATATCTTTCACGGAAGTGACGCCAGTACAATGAAGCAAGCGGCCTGTAAAGGGTGCACTCCTGCACACAGATTCTTTTTGCGGGGAAGCAACCTTTAGTACTAAAGAGGACGTTACATTTCATGTAGTTTGTTTTCGCGTTTTATAGTTTAACTAGAAAAATGTTTTATGCTGGGATACACCAAGATTTCACTGACGTCATATCCACGGCTATCACGGAAATGACGCCAGAACACCGTTTCCGAAGCGGCCCGTCAGCAGGACGTCGCTCGCCAAGCACACCTACAAGACAGCCGCCGACTCGCAAATCATGCTCAGCTGCAGGTTTCGCTGCACATTTCACTTTCGTATTTTACCGACTCCTATGACAGAGGAATCAACCACAGTTTTTTTTTCATGTTTTCACCAAACGCGGAAATCACAATTGCCCCAAATTTCAGCTGAAGTAGTGTCACCATGTTTTCATCCATTATTACCACATGTTTATCCTCCTCTACAGAAGTCGTATCATGTTGAAAGAAATATTCCTCGCCACTGAACCCTTGGTCACAATCTCTGCTAAACAGCATAACCTGTATAGAAAAACAAATAAACTGCCATTTAATGTTATTCTTAAAGCTCGATACAAGAAATACTAGTACTTGCTTGGAATACTGTAGAAAAAATCCAAACGTGAGTACTACGAGAAACAGACAGCTCAAACTGGCAATCATGTTGGGAAGCAATTGCGCATAATAAATTCTTTCTTGAATAGTAACACAGATAAAAGCGCTATTACTGAAATACGTTACAATGAAGATACTTTTACTAACCCTGCCGATATTGCAAATACCTTCAGCAGATTCTTTTCTGTTCATCCTGACCTATAAACAACCCGTCGCCTTGATAACAATAGACAGGTTTTGTAGTCTCTATTTATCTTCCCCACGGTCACCAAGCCAAGTGCACAGAATAATCCTAAATATCAAATACACTAGTCCTGGTCTTGATAATATTTCATCGTTTCACATCAAAGAAATAGTTTACTACATAGTTGATGCTTTTGCGCACATTATAAAGTTAGTTTTCAATGTCGGAGTCTTTCCGAAAGAATTAAAACGGAAGTAAAATTGTGGGCGTCCGTTTGTGCGTGTATGCGTGTGTGCGTGCGTGTGGGCGTGTGTGCCTGTGTGTGCATGCGTACGTGTGTGCGTGTGTGCGTGTATGCATGTGTGTGGGGGCGTGCGTGTGTGTGTGCATGTGCGTGAGGGTGCGTGCGTGTGCGTGCGTGCGTGCGTGTGTGTGTGTGCGTGCATGCATGTGTGTGCGCGTCCGTGTGTGCGTGTGCCTCTGCGTGCGAGTGTGTGCGTATGCGTGTGTGCGCGCGTGCGTGCGCGCGTGCATGTGCACGTGCGTGCCTGTGGGCGTGTGTGTGTGCGTGTGCGTGCGTACGTGCGTACGTGCGCGAAGCGGTGTGTGAAATGAGTTAACCATTGCTTGTAAAAACCATCACGCGTAATGTTAAAGGGTCGACAGTCCTGTACAAGTGCCGGACGCAAAATTCATGATCGTGAATGCGTCATGACAAACGCCAGTCACGCAGCGGACCGAACAGTTGCCATTCGTTGCGAAGTCCACAAAGTAACTAACGCTGTGATACTTACGTGAGCTTTAAAAGCCACCGGAAGCAACACATGCAACAGACGCGGTGTCGTCAAGCAGTGCAGGATTCTCTTAACCCTTTCAGCCTTGAATTTTTTCTTCCAATGGAAAAAAAATCTTTGTATCTTTTCTTTAATATTCGGACCCATAAAGCGTACAAACGAAAAATTGAGCTTGTGATGTAAGTAATTAGCGATTTAAAAACATGGCATTTAATTATGTCATCAAAAAATTCAAATTGAAATTTACACTAGACAAACATTTTTGGCTTGTTTCCCTAAAATTTAGAAAGCAGTGAGCCAACATTAAAACAATAGGGGTGGTAATGCAAGTATTTTTGGTTTCACGGCCATGTCATAAAACTAGAAATTCGGTCCTTGGGACCACCATGGCGTGAGTTTGACTATCACTGCAATTCCTTCCTCATTCGAGCATTCAGTTTCAGCAAAAAACTAACAAAGGTGATATCTATCGATAGAGGCATCATTGAAAAACTATTTCCTAAAAACTAGCTCTTTTATTTTGTTCTTAAATTGCTAGAAGTCTTTTGGTTCATGTCCTAAATATAGGATACCAGGGACGGGAGGGCTAATTCGCAGTCGTCGTCCTCTATGAGTGGGGATTCCGCATCTATGTCCACTCCTGCTTGGCTTACGCGAGCACCACTCTTAAAGGCTATAGCTACAGCATTCTTAAAATTTTTAATCAAGCGGGGAAGGGGCTTATGAATCGAAAAAGAAAAATAGTTATTCGTTTAATCGAAATCCTTTCATTGTTCAGAAGCCGCAGTTTCACCTCTATCGAATGCTCAAGCAATTTTTAAAGCGAAAGCTTTCTCACTGGAACCGATGGCGTTCTGTCAAAAAACCTATGCGTTTCGCCATAAACCGGTTCGCCGACGGAAACGCTCTGATAATATGTTTGGACACACGGCGCCTGCGTGAAACCGGGCCTCCGTTGTGCCGAAACGGTTACTCGAAAATCGCGGAAAATGAACGGTTCTAGATACTACAATACACGCATCTATGAGGAAGGAAGAGTGCGATAGCATACCTTTGTCTGATAAACCACGTACCGGTATACATTTAAATCGTTCGTAAGTAAGTTTACTTAGTGCACGAAAAATCGTCGCATGAGTTTCTTCCTTCGTGATTTGGGTTTTTAGGGTATGGCGATCGATTGAACGCAGTTTCGGGCAAAGTTTAGACGCACTTTCCGCGTTCGCACTTTTCTTTACGAATGGATGCTAAATTATTTTAGTTCCCTCTGCTGACAAACGATGACAGCTGTAAACAAATAACACGAAAAACTATGTAGTTTACCGAAGATGTGTCTCCTTTGCAACTTTACCGGCCACATTATAGACGTCGAAACTGGTTATCGACTGTGTAAATTTTCGGACGGACTAACTATATTTCGCAATTGAGGTGGTGCTAAGCAGATTGCACAAGCCTAAAAATAAAACAAATGTAGCTAACCACAGGCAGTAACTGTTCGCGATCGCAAATACAAAGTTTTACCTGAAGCTGCATTGAAATCGCATACAGTGTAAACAATAAGAACTCGACTACGTTCGACTATTTCATATTATTCGTGCTTGCGTAACATGTAGCAGTTTTACCATTATTAAAATTTTCCATACAGAAAACAGAGCTCACCAGATATCCGATGTCGATTAAGGAGTATGATACTGGCTTCTTAGAATATGGCTTCTTCATGCTAATGAGTTCCAGAATGGTTAGTACGCAGCACCCAAGAATTGCGAGCTTTAATGCTTCTATTGTAGTGAGTGCTGCCATTTTGCATAAATCTGAAAATAGACAAAAACAGGCCGTGGTTCGACGCAGTTAGACCAAGTTTGTTGAGCAATAGATTGGTTTTCATGCCGAGATCTCCCAGTGAATGCTCAACGCAAGGTAAAACACAGATGCTGCCTGGCGCGCTCGGCTCTTAGGTGCGAAAGCACAGGTAACTTCGATGCCACCAGCCCCGCCTAACACCAATTTTTTGATGGCGCATGCCCTTATCCTTTCCCTATACCCCCTCTCCGCACCCATTAAAACAAATGAGCGATTGGGCGCTTTCACTTCGCAACATCACGAGGCTTGACCTTGGTAGAGCTTGAAGGTCAAATTAACGCTGCCAAGCCTTGACTGAAAAGAGAATTCCAAAACACAAAGGGCAGCCCTCAAGCAGCGGAACAGCCTCGTTCAAACTTTTGCGGGAAATCGCCGCGTACGTTTTTATGCTTCTTTAACTAAATAAAAGTTCTGTCGAAGAGCGAAAGCGTGGGCCGGGTTAACCGAACTTCGGTATCCTTAAGCAATTCTTTCGCGTGCGATAAATGCGACAATTTCTAGTAGTACAAAATCTACAAACTGATGAATCGACTTCGCTCTTTATGGACATTTCAGCAACATGAAACCATGCTTGAAAACGTCGCACCAGTTTTCATTACACAACAGGAGTTGTAGCGCATTGGTCATGAAGATTTCTTTTATTTAGATGCCGCCGTGCGCCACATAGAATTGTTCAACCACGAAACGATGATCACGGTTCTATTCTCCGCCCCCGGATGAACATGCGGTTTTTTTATAAACAATGTAGAGTCGACGAACTCTTCACTTACCCATGTGGCCGGTGCGTTACTCTTTAAAACGCACTTCGCGCGGTGCTGTTTAGAACACGGAGTTGGAATAAGCGGTTGACAGGCTTAGCCCTGCTGAACTAAACGTTGACACACGTAAAGCATCTATGTCACCGCAGAGCTGTTTATGTCAGGCTTTTGTCTACGTCACGTCGTATATAACTGGCTCAAATGTGCCGCTGAAACCCTCCTACACCAGTTATTTATCGCATGCAATGCATGTAGCGCCTGCCGCGAGAGAAATCTGTATTTTATAACGAGCGGAAGGAGGATTTCATAGCGAGGGAGAGGCCAACGGACGATATATATGGGGTGATGCAGACATACAGGTGTTTTCTCGGTACAGAACGACCGATACGTCGGGTCCCACAGGCTTATCTTCGTGTTTCATGCTACACAGCATATAAAGCCAAACAGGTTAGCCATTGTTCATCGTTATAATCGTCGTTCATCGTTGTTCATCGTTATGTGTTCATCGTTGTTCATCGTTATGTTCATCGGACGGCTTCCAGGAAAGCATTCTTCGATTTTTCCGCCCCTGCAGGTTGTGCGGAGGTGTAATATTCAGGGTGCGCCAATAATGGCCTGGGAATTTGCGCGCGGCCAATTAAAAGTAAGCCATCCCAGAACTACGACGACCTTCCCGGATATTACTGGTATTGGGTTGAGGGTGGGGGAGGGGGGAGGGGGGAGTCACGCGCCAAAGCTGCACCTGGGCGATCCGGTGCCGCGTAGTGGAGGGCTCCGGATTAATTCTGACCACCTGGGGCTCCTTAACGTGCGCCCAAATCTGGACCACAGGGGCGTTGTCGCTTTTCGCCTCCATAAGAAAAGCAACCATCGCTGTGAGTGTCGAGCTTCCGGAGTTAATATTCGCAGTATTAAAGAAAGGAGCGGACAAGTGCTCGAAAACAATCTCCGCCAACACAACCATGAGCAGAGCCTTGAGCACTAGGTGAGAAACCATGAGCACCACAACCATGAGCAGAAGCGACCCATCGTTGCGTGTACCCAGCGCGTGCACTTATATAAACAACGCAGAAAGGAGCACAAATGCTAGGTGCTGGAACGCGTACGCCTAACACAGACACAAGGGAGTATAGCTGAAATAACGAAATTTGGTCCGAGCCTCACTCACGGAGATTCGACACCAAGGCCGTTGTATCTTCCGCATCGCAGCGGCAGCCAGGTTCCATGGTCCGATGACGTCGCTGCGCTTCAGGTGTGCGTCAGCGCGCTGTCGCTAATCGTCGTCACGAGGAACCGTCGTGTGTAAAAGCGACGACACGCACGCAGTACGTGTGCGATGCCCCCACGAACAATGCAAACCCGCCGCGGTGGCTCAGTGGCGAAGGGGCGAAGGCGTTGTGCTGCTTGAGGACGCGGGTGCGATGCCCAGCCGTGGCGGTCGCTTTTCTGATGGAAGCGAAAAGCGAAAATGCTTGCGTGTTCGAGATTTCGGCGCACGTTAAAGATCCCCGCGTGGTCAAAATAATCCGGAGCCCTCCACTTCGCCCCGTCTGATTGCATGTGTAGCGTCGCGTGAAACCTCATAATAAATCAATCGACGAACAACGCAAGTCTGACGAAAAGGATGGAGGTGGGGCGGTAACTCCGTGCTCCTTATGCAAGTAACCGTTAATTTACCGACTTTCACACGAATGAGATGCATGATTGTTCCTTACGCGTAGACCATGAGCATATGCAAACAGCAGGAGGGATTAATTTTGTACAGTGGTTGATAACTTGTAGTCTGTCCGTTTTGCAAGTTTGAGTGCTGTTTCACAAAATACATAAGCGACGCGCATCAGACCGCGCAAACAAACTGCCAATGGGCCGCTTCAGCTGTTCCATCAGCCACCATATTTTCATCCGGCCTGCAGTTATCCGGGTAGCCACTGAAACACAACTATGTGGAGCATGCTGGGGGGCTGAGTGTGCAAAGTTTATTTACTGGGCTCGTTTTTCCCGCTGTATTGAGTCTCCAGAAATAACCCAGTCACAAGCTTCTTGCTACAGAGTGTACTAAAAAGCAGAACGCAAAGCAGCCAGCACTGATTTCGTAGACGTTGTTCGGTTACTCAACGCGGCTGCAATTGTGTTTCCCGTTGACTAAATAGAAATTCTCGCAACAGATAATCCCTGATCCAGCGCTTTTACCGCGCTTGTGAGTTCAGTAGCAGTTCCAGATGTACTTTGGGGTGACGTTTTTTGGTGTTGGGACTGTTGACCTGGATTGCCTGCGATTTCTGGTTCCGTTGTGACAATGCGTCAAGAAGAGTACGTGCAGGGCGGGAATCGAAGGGCCGCCGTGTAGTTCTCTCACGCGGCATGTACATGCTCGTACTTATATACGTAAGGGAAATCCGTAAGGGAAAACGACCTGTGCCAAATGCGCCGCACAGGACCACCCGACACATAACTGCAACTCCACCACCTTCACTTGTGTTAACTGCGGGGGATCGCACGCGGCGTACTCCCGCAAATGTGAGAAATTCCAACAAGAAAAGAAATTAATCAATGTCAAAGTAACGGAGAATATCACCTTCCCATAGGCGCGGAAGAGGTTCTCCTCTTTCTCCCTGGGGAGGTACGCCGAAGCAGCTCGCTGGGGGGCGGAGCGGCGTCTGGTCTCGGCGGGGACCCAGTACCGCGAGTCGGACTTGGTCCCGCCCCCGCCCCCCCCCCCCCCCCCCCTGGGTTGCCTTGGCAGCCCAACCCGCCTCCGCACCGCTCGCTGAGCCAGCAGCGGTTGTGGTGGCAACCTCATCCGTCGGGACCGGTGCCGCTCCCGTCCCTGCCTCCCCATCCTCCAGTGCGTTGGAGGGTGCCATGGACACCACGGGCCACGCACCAGCTCCCACCGCCACCGCACCGCCCGTGCCACTTCTGGGTGCCTCCGATACCTGCGGTGGTGGCGGGTCAAACGAAGGGCCCCCGAAGGGGGGCCAAGTCCGCGGGGCCCGGTTCGACGGGCACACCCAGGACATCGGACGACGAGATGGACGTCGTGCCATTCTTGCCTGCAACGCAGCGCAAGGATCGGCCTCCGACGTACAAGCCTACAGATAGGCCCAAAAAGCCCAATTCAAGAGTCACAGCCCCGAAAGACGACACATAAACATATACACTCCAGTAGCTCTCACACTAAATAATGGGAAGAGAAAATATTGTTCAATGGAACTGCAGAGGCCTTCTGAATAATCTTGACGACGTGTATGAGATTCTGCATACCAATCAGTCAAGTGTAGTGTGTGTTCACGAAACACATTTAAATTATAAACACACAAGCTTCTTCAAGTTACCTGGTATACAGGAAAGACAGGGATGGCTGCACACACTCTTCTGGCGGTGTGGCCATAATCGTCCGGAAATCCTTAGCATGCCACCCTGTCACTTTAAACACTATCCTTGAGGCTGTAGCAATACGCTTAATAATATTTAATAGGTTGATAACGAATGCTCCATATACATTCCTCCTGATGTTACACTTTTGAGCTCTGACTTCGAGGCGCTGGTTGACCAGCTGCCCGAACCATACATTCTAACAGGCGACCTGAATGCTGACAATTCTCTTTGGGGCTCTTCTTGTACGGATGCCCGGGGTCGCCTGACAGAGAGGTTTCTTACATCATCTGGAGCATGCCTTTTCAACAATAAACAGCCTACATATCATAACATAGGACACAACACATACTCATATCTTGACTTGGCTATCGGCTCCGCAGTTCTCTTTCCTCTTCTCGAGTGGGATGTGGCCACTGACCCATATGGCAGTGACCACTTCCCCACCTCACTTACATATATAAGTAAAGGCCCAAGCAGTTCATCTTCCCATAATAGGTTCAATGAAGCACGAGCTAACTGGAACACATTTACCGAGACATCGAAACTACACTACACAACTATAAGGCACCTACACGTAGATGAAGCCGCACAACTCCTCACGGCGCACATCCTCGACGCCGCCGAAAAGTCCATTCCCCACGCCTCTGGTGCCCCGCGCAACCAGCGGAGGCCGTGGTGGAATGAGGACCGTAGGCGGGCGCGAGAGGCCCAGAACAAGGCGTGGGGTATCCTCCGTCGGTACCCCACGTCGGGAAACCTCCTCTTGTTGAAACGGGCCAAGTCATTCGGAAAATGTGTGCGCCGTGAGGCAAAAAGAGATAGTTGGCGCTCATTCATAACATCTATAAACTCATCCACAGACACACGCAAGGAATGGACACGTATACGCAAACTCAAAGGACAACAGACACACAGCCTGCCCCTGGTCAGTACAACAGGGGACACACTGGAAGACCAGGCTGACACACTCGCACAACACTTCCAACACGGGTCCAGTTCAGCACACTATACGAACACTTTCCTGAAACATAAAGCCTCTTGTGAAAAGAAGTCCCAACACGACAACAACAAATTACAGACTTCTTACAACTCCCTGTTTTCACTACATGAGCTGAGGGCTGCTCTGAGCACATGTAAACCCTCAGCTCCAGGCTCAGACAACATCACCTATACAATGATACAACACCTACACGCAGACACACTTGAAGCACTTCTACATCTATATAATAAAATATGGCTTTCGGGGCACATTCCACACTCTTGGAGGGAGACCATTGTAGTTGCTTTCTTGAAGGAGGGAAAGGACCCGTCGTCCCCCTCAAGTTACCGTCCAATAGCCCTGACGAGCTGCCTGTGTAAGCTCTTCGAGAAGATGATCAATCGCAGGCTCGTGTGTACTTCCTTGAGTAGAACGGTCTTCTCGAGAGCTGCCAGGAAGGCTTCAGGGTGGGGCGATCCACGAATGCTGAACTCGTAGCTCTTGAATCGTATTTTTAAGGATGCCTTGGTGCATAAACAGTATTGCGTAACTGTGTTTTTCGACCTCGAGAAGGCCTACGACACCGCTTGGCGCTACGGGATCCTCAGTGACCTGAAGTCTTTCGGTGTTTCGGGCCATATGCTCAACACTCTTGCTAGTTATCTGTCTGAAAGAACGTTTCGCGTTAGAGTTAGTAACGCACTGTCAAGGATTCATGTGCAAGAAAACGGCGTGCCGCAAGGTGGAGTTCTAAGCTGTACTCTTTTTATTATTAAAATGAACTCTCTTGGTAAGGCATTGCCACCTACCATTTCTTACTCTATGTATGTAGACGACGTACAGATATCTTTTAAATCTTGTAATATGTCAATCTGTGAACGTCAGGTCAAGCTTGGTGTTAAAAAACTTGCCAGCTGGGCAGACAAGAATGGTTTTAAACTCAATCCAGAAAAAAGTTATTGTGTGGTGTTCTCCAAAAAGCGCGGAATTCATCCGGACCCAGATATTACTCTGAATGGCGTTTCAATTCCTGTTAAAAAGGAGCACAAGTTTTTTAGGCATAATATTCGATAACAAGCTAACATTTGTTCCACAGTTGAAACATCTTAAGCAAAAATGCCTAAAAACTATGAATATTCTCAATGTTCTCTACCACTAGTCGTATGGTGCAGACAGGCAACTCCTTCTGCGGGTTTATAGCGCCCTAGTGGGATCCCGCTTGGACTACGGCAGTGTTGTATATGGGTGCGCAACAAAAACGGCACTAAAAATGCTGGACCCGGTGCTGCATTTAGGGCTACGCCTCGCATGCGGTGCTTTTCGCACTAGCCCTGTCCAAAGTCTCCATGTAGAATGCAATAAATGGTCCCTAGATCACCAGAGGGTGTACATGGACGTTTTATATGCCTCAAAAATCATGTCTATGACAAATCATCCTTTTACTCCGACCATTAATGATGCATCCTCACAGCAACTTTTTTTCAATCGTCCATCAATCTCCATGCCGTTTCCTCTAAGAGTGCGAAAACAAGCTTCTGAGCTAGAAGTCTCGTTTTCAGGCATTCACAAGACGCCCATCATTGATTCAATTCCGCCATGGCATCTCCGCCCTGTGTCATGTGACCTGTCTTTTATGCACTTTAGCAAGAACAAGTCACCAAGGATTGCGATTCTGCAGCATTTCTTGTTTGTGCAGCATAAGTACCGCTGTGAAGAGTTTTACAGTGGTGCGCCGAAGACTGCAACTGCTGTGGCTTGTGCTGTGCATGGGCCAAACTTCCACGTCAGTAAAACAATGAACCTTTGTAGCAGTATACTCACAGCAGAAGCATACGGTATTTTAATGGTAATAAATCACATAGTCCAACATCAAATCCTAAAATTCATCGTGTGCACGGACTCTCTTAGCGTTGTACAAGCACTTGCATCAGGAAAGCATTCTAAAAACTTTGCCATCAATCATGTTTTTAAGGCTATCATGTCTTCATATGCATCAAACCTTCAAATAACTTTCTGTTGGGTTCCAGGGCACTCTGGAATTGCCGGGAACAAAACCGCAGATCGAATGGCCACTGCAGCTACACTCTTGAATACAATGGACATAGCAACAGTGTCATACACAGACATGAAGCCACACATCAGACACCAACTTCGCAACAGATGGCAAACACACTGGAGTGAACAAACAGATAACAAGTTGCATGTTATAAAACCACGCTTGGGACCATACACCACTGACACAACGCAACAGATACACAGAAGTTGCCCTTGCTAGGCTACGGATAGGGCACACGCACGTCACACACTCGTATCTCCTCACGGGGTCTTCAAGACCCCAGTGTGGCAGGTGTGGAGAAGCCCTATCCGTAGTTCACATACTCATTCAATGCAAAGCACTTCACACAACACGACGCAAACACTTCCCACAGCTATACAGACTACACGTCCCACTACACCCAGCGTTTTTCCTGTCTAAACGAACCCATGTTTTCTATCAAGTGCGTTTTTAAATAACTAGAAGAAGTTCAATTTTTAGACCTCATTTCATACCACGCGTGATCACTCCCTGGCCCTATACACTAGCCATGCTCATTGTCGTTTTGTGATTTTACTTTTGTTTTTGCTGACTTTTCTTAGTGTTTAAGCTTTCACCCCTCATATATGACTATTGTTTTGGCGCTCTTTGCCCCAGTTGGCCTTGCCCCATAAACATCCAACCATCATCATTACTCGATCAATGGTAAAAAATTCCTGCACCAATTGCCAAGTCTATGTAGTAATATGTATTGCGAGTAACATTACAATATGTTGGCTGTTTTTTTGTTAAACAAACGAGCCCTTCACGACACAAGGAAATGTTCAAGTAAACGACCTCGACAATCGTTTCTTTCAGAACCGCCGAATCTTGTTATGAGCATTTAGGTCGCCTCCCAAAATGAATGGACAGGAAGCTCATGTATTAGGGTTTCTGATTCAGCACTAGATAAGCAGTGGTCTCGTGGAATGTACAAAGAGCATACCGTGATCAGCTTATTAAAATGATTACCCGTACCACAACCGCTTCCAGTTTAGTGAATAACTGAAGGCTCTGGCACGGAATAGATTTTTGTGTAACGATGGCTACTCCAGCTGAAGAGTTGAATGAACTACCTATGTCTTTCCTCAACACAGTGTATTATTTAAGAAAATTTGTATGTTTGGAATTTTTATGTGTCTCCTGAAGGCAGAAAATGCTTGATTGGTTATTGTGAAGAATTTCATATACATCATCAAGATTCATGAGGCCTCTACAATTCCATTGAACTATGTTTTCTACTATCATTACAGCTTTAGATTTCTACACTCGTGGGAACAAGGTTTGTGCGTTATTTTATGTAATTGGATTAGGTTTCGGACCACTAATTCGGGGAAGAGGCTTTTTTTGCGGCCGGCAGGGCCGCGTCGCTCGTGTGGTGACATAGTGAAATCCATCTCCTCGTCTGACCACCTGGGTGTCGGAGAATCAGAATCCTTTGGACGCCCACCACGAGGAGTTTTGTGCCTCAACCGTGTGCCTAACGGGCGTAGGACGCGGTGCGGCAATTGTGGCAGCAGATGCAGGGCTCTCCGTGTCCATGACCCTCGCAACCCTCAGCAGTCGGACATTCCGATCTGTGATGACAGCAGTGACCTACTAACAAAAATAACCAGCTGTGATGAGCGTTTCATGAGTGCACTAATGGAAATCGCGACATCTACTAAAAATGTGGAAGGTCTGAAGCAAGGAGTCGACACACTGCTCAAAGAGTTCATCCAAATGAAGGAGCTCACATTAAAAGCATCTCACGACGTGCGGCGATTTAGAGGAGAGATCTCTGGCATGGAAAAGGCTATCAGCAAACACAACCAAGGAGGTCCCAGTTATGCAAGAACTGTTCAAGGAAGTAAAGTGAAAGAACCAACCAACGACAAAGAACCAGTACAAACAAGAACCAACCAGCCGCCACCGCGCGCTGCGCTAGTGGTGACGTCACCCACACTAAAAGGAGCAAAGATAGTTGAAATACTCCAAAAACACATCGGCCGAGGAAAAATCGGCCTAACAGAAGTCTCCCTTCGACAAGGAAGAGAAGGTATCGTAGTGACCTCGACGTCAAAGGAAGAACTGAAAAAACTGTC